>JAPDOI010000059.1:0-1200000 GCA_029168955.1 Aplectana chamaeleonis | reverse complement strand
TCTGAACGGTATGTGGTGGAAAGCTATCACGAATTCTGAGGGAGTGCGCACAGAGGCGCAGAAAATGTGTTAAGAATCATGCATTCGTCGTTCGTTTTGGAATTTTCTGTGTACAGAGTGGTTGGGCAGAGTTGGTACATGTGATCAGAGCAAAATACATAAATATGGAAAAGAAGCGAATAAAATAGATTAATATAATTGCACAAATAAATAAATGAATGTGTAAATCAGTCGCATACTTGTAAATGCAAGTGATTTTAAACTTCAATGTTTTTGTTTTGGCACTTAAGAGACAGCGCGCTCCATGGTCAGTCACCGTAGCGGACCGGTGCGCTCCACGGCCACTCAATTCAGTGAATTTGAAAATGAGTATGTAGCCTTAGCAAGCCACCATGGCAAAAGAAGATATATGAATAGCACTTAGAACCTGCATACCAGTTATGCAAGTTGTTTAAGGTATGGACATTCCAGCGATAATTAGAAGAAAATCGCTTTTCTTCAAAGGCAGCGCACGCGCAAATCCTTATTCGTTTTTATCACAACTGTGCGCAGGTAGGCTTACCAGGTTGTCATATATCCTAAGTCAATCGCGGGAGCCGGTGGCCGGTTGAAACGCCCCTTTCCCAATCAAATCGATCGGATCTGGCTTATCGGCGGAGGTTTCGGCATGACTCATAACTGCCCGAGTTTTCGTGGTAATGTCTCATAGGTGGCGGAGTTTTCGGGGCAACTTGTTGCAGTGTGTGTACTGTTTTCCTTCGATTCTCTTTCGTATAGAGCAGGGAAATGGCAGCCCACAATGTATACGCTGCATTGAAATGTGATGTGTTTGTGCTTGTCATGGTTGACATTGCTGAGGATATCGGCGCTCTGGCGGGCGTCCCTCATTGATAATCTAACCGTCTTGTGTCGTGATCGGGAGTTCTCGGCTTTTGGAGGTTTTATATCATCAGTCACTCATACGGTTCCTGTCAAAGTTGAGATGTCCTCTCCGTTTTTCTCTGAATGAATTTTAAATAGCTTCAACGGTCTACCAAGAGATGCTCTGATTGTGTAGCCTAGAAACCTCAATTTGAGCCGGTCGAAGTGAGGCTTATCGGGCTTATCATATGAAAATCCCTCTATCACTGTTATATTTTGCCATGAGCGACCGCTCCGCCGCTTGCTCCTTCCAGATTCATCTGGACGACATATGTTTCATGCAGCTTTCTCCGGACTTGATACCAGGTTCGATCTGGATTTATAACACAGATGACTCGCCCCATCGTTCGCATTAGATTAGTCGGCTCTGTACAGTCGCGACGTCATCGTGTTGATAAGCGCTTGCAATCGCATTGTACTGCAAGGGCTGTGGGAAGGCTGCGGCTCATCCGTGACGCCGCCAGACGTGAGGTTTCGTCTAGGGATGCGATTCGCCGTCCGTATCATCACCGTCATTGGCTCTGCACTCTTCTTCGGACTGGTGATCGCACTGCAATTCATAACAACCGGTGACGAGCCGATGTGAGTGTCTCCGTGTACGATTGCACTCAGATTACTTCAAGACAGAGTTCCATATATATTTGGTAGACCAATTTCTTAGGGCTTGAATTTAGCACTCGAGAACTCCCATTTCGGACTCTGCTCGATTTCTCAAAGTTCGAGCTTGAAGAAAATGATTGACTGACTGTATATGAATTACTCGCAAACATCCATTACCCTCAAGAACTTTTTTCGGCCTACATTCAGCATAGTTTCACCGATCCATACTAACTCACCTAATGTTGGTCTCTTGATATTTTCAAACACGTATATCGGTACTCCCTTTGAGGAATTGTTCTATAAAGCTGATTTCGGAATGTTTCCATTTGAAGGTCGCTCTAAATTTGCTGATTGCTTTGCTGGCTAGTGTCGTCGGAAATGTCTTTCCCTTTCCTTTCGGCTACCTTCCTTCGAGTCTCAGCTGTCTGCTTCCTTAAATTTGCCTTCTGCGCTTCTTTCGTTTTCATTCTGTGTTTCTACCTCTGTCACTATCCTCTTTATATAAAAAATAGAGTAGCATAGTTGGATCCCCGAGATTTTCAGTTCCTTCATCAGTTTCTTACGTCATCTGAGAGACAACTCCGTAGGGCGAACTTACTGCTTACAAAACAATAAATGGGAACACCTGAAGCACTTGCTTTGTCTACGTAGCTGTATTTACGAACGCGGGGATGAGATTCCATGTAGTTTGGTGCAGAGTTTCATGCTAGGATCAAACTTTATGCTGATGAATCACAATTGGCATGTATCCTAGTGATACCTGGCGTTCCCCATTTAGCGTTAGCGCAAACTCAGATGATGGCAGGCCCTGAGTCCACCCCGAATGCACCCGGAGCCGCGTCCATGTTGCGCTCAGGGTGACAAATTTGGCAATTTCCGGGCCACATACGTTGCGATCCAGGCCGCATACGTTGCGCTCCGGGTGCTACCGACGAGATTGATTCGCGCAGCGCCCTGAGCGCAACTGTCGGCTGATGACGTCACAGTACATCATACAGCGTACATGGTTGCGCCCCGGGCGCTTTCTATAGGCCGATTTTAGCAACACAGTTGCAAAAATCGATACATCGACGTGGATCAGAAGCTTCGCTGATCGATTATCGCACCCATTTTGGCTAATCGATTCTTCAAGGAATAATCCAACGATTTGTCATCATGCAACAGTCAGTCATTCAAAGGCGCTTTTCTTTCTAGAGTTATCACGCCAGCGAATAATCTGAATGAACAATTTTTAAAATTCAGGAAGTCTATGAGTTTTCAGTACGCAGTTTGTAAACAATTCAAGGAACGTGCGCTGGTGGGAGAGGGAGCTTGATGCTGGTTCTTGTTCCATGTTCACTTCACTCATTTCACTTGCAAGCATCTCATGCGGATTTCTTTTTTTGTTTTTCTCTCTTGATTCTAGGCCTCTGGCGATCGACATGTGTGCCTTGGTGGGGTCGACGGACCAACTAAGATGGTATCCGGAGCCGCATCTATCATCCAGCCGCTTGCAGTGTTGTCCGGCCACTGCTCTTCACCGCCAAGTGACCCTACTCCCACCCTGATTAACTATGCTGTCCTATCCAGTCATACTCTTTAAATTTTTTTCTCTAACTGTTCTCATAGTTTTGCACATCGGATGTTCATTCATTATCTTGGGATTTGTCAGTTTGTGTTTCTTACTATCCCGATAAACAATACAATACAATTCAATTTCCACACACTCACCGAATTACCCCACCCTACTGAACTTCCTTGGATTTATCCCTTAAATGTCCCTTTTCTAAGCTAGTGCTGATTATGAAATACCTTTCCGCTTAATACACTTTCCCCTGCTTAAATTTTTGATTCCGTAACAATTTCCCTAACAACTTCACCCAATAATCTTCTGATTTCACCTGATTTTCTCCAACTATTAGGTATATTTCCCTGAAATTATTAGGTATTCATAACAACCGCCCTTTCTCAGGGTCCTTCTAATGATCTCGTTGAACTAATCAAAGCTAACAATGGAAAATATGCTTGGCACATATTTATTTCAAACATTAAAATTTAAATATACATTTAGATATATATTGAAATGAATTTGAATATCCGAGCTATTCGTTTTCCTCATTTTTTCTAAATGATTGAATAAATCCGAAATATTCCCTCCGTGAATATATGCAAAATGCGTTCAGAAAGTCATGTTAACGTTTCATTTTTTGAATACAGTCTGAATATTGCACAAATATGAAGAATATAGTGAATTCTAGAATTTTCGAATATTGAGCGCAAATGGAGCAGAGGAAATCAATTACAGGCCCTACAAAAGAAATAGTGAGAATCCCGCTCAAAAATCGCAGGAAGCCCAGATGCTCTATCTTGTTTCAATAGATTCATCCAATTTCGAAATGCGCGCGTCAGTCAACGCATGTGGCCCGGAGAGCAACCTGAACGCACTGCACGTTGCAATCATAACCGAAACGCACCGCAAGTTCGAATATCAACTTCTCTGCGTTTCGGTCGCAGTGGGCGGGGAAGGGCGGGATCGGTTGCGCTCCGGGCCTGCTACTGTCTGAGAACTCGGTGCGTCTGCGTTATAGCATATGGCAACGAGTTTGCAGCCAACCTTCAACGGGGAACGCAAGGTACCACTAGGATCCTTGCCGACTGTACATCAGTGTTACAGGGACCTGAATACGTTCATGAGTCACTAAAGGTTAGGCTAGGCTGGAATAGCATCGTACCTATTTCCCTTTTTCCGCGTGAATTTGCAATCGGTACCGAATTCCCTTTGCCTTTGTGTTTATACTTCTACATCTAAAGCCTAGTTTTGACTGCAGGTGGTCGCTGCGGCCATGTGAGGGACAACTGTTCCTTTTTGATCGCGCGTAATGGAAAGCCGCTCCAATTGTGATCGTTTCATGGCAAACGTCCTACATCGCTGGGTCGCGGCGACGAAATCCTATGTTTTACTGCATCGCTGCTTGAAGAGCGATTCTCAATGGTCGCTCATCATCGCTCCATCGCTACCGAAATGGCAGCGATGGAGCGATTGCCAGCTAATGACACGTTTCGTCTAGTGAACTTTGACCCTTTCACATGACAATATCAGTGTTTACGAGTCGAAACGTGTTATTCATGACTACCAGCCATCAATTTCACTGATTGATTGAATTTCTTCGATCATCCATGAGGCTATGCACTATGAACAAAATCGCTGCCGCTGCCAGATCGCTGCAGAAGCGGGTGCAGAATCGCTGCGAAGAAAAACAGCAGCGATGCAGTCAAAACATGGCTTTAGTCGTGAATAAGAAGCGGAAAAACAATGTGCCAAATTCACCATTATAACATGCATAAAGGCATTTGAAATCCGCACCACAATTCGTCGCGGAGAATCATCAGAAATAACCAGTGATAGATGACTGCCATAGCACTCGCCTTTTTTAATGGAACACCGTTCTTCCACATCGGAATCCGGCATAGATATCTGACCCGCACACCTCTCACTGCTCCCCACCTCCGTTCTAGCAAAGTTAAAGGCAGAGTTTACGATAAATCCTGGATGTTCAACTTCTTACAGATTATGATAGGTCAAGAGCTTACCGTGACAGCAGCGGCAGGAAGAACTGCATAAGGTGACGAGAAAGCACTTTTTTTCCGCCTAAGCAGGACCTCTTGTGTGACGTCCTGTTTTTGAAAATGTAAGAATTGACCGTTGTGAAGGAATGAAGTATTTCCATGTGATAACCTAATCCACCTTTGCCACTACTACTTATCGAAGCCATTACCTTCGCCGGCCGGCTGTTTACGTGTTCAAGCTTCCTCGGGCTCAGAAAGGGTTAGTTTGGGGGGGGGGGGCTGTGTGGCCCAATGGGTTGACTGGCCCACGCGATTTTCACCCACGTTCCGATTTTTCGTGTTTTCTGTTTACTGTTTTCATCGTTAGGCCCTAAAGCTCACGTCTCTGTGAAAAAAGAGTTTTTTCCATGCCTCTGAAGAAAACCCTCCACAAGTATGGCAGAATGAAACTTTCATCACTAATTTTATTCAGCACAGGTTTTCTGAAAAAAATTGCCGCGTCAGTGCCGGGAAAATCGGGAAAGTACCGCGACCCTCGACTATGCGGCGATTGTTCCGCGATAGTACCGCAGCGGCTCCGTGATCATCACTATGTCGAAAGGAGTCTGTTGCAGTGTCTTGAGCCTCGGCATTGCCGCGATAGTACCGCAGCGGCTCCGCGTTAGAAACCGTCGAGGATGCAGTCGTGAACCTTCACCGAGTACGATGTACTGTCCTAGGTACTAGGAAAATGTCGCCGGTTCAATTATCCAAGTTCGGGGAACATTCCGTAATCCCTTGGACGCAGTAACGGGGGTAAGCTCTGTCCCTGTCAGACAGAGGATGTAACAACCGCAGCTGCGCATTCTGGTTTTTAGGCCCCCTAGTTGCATCATATTTCTTATTTAACTTCATATAAGATACTCTCTTGGATCCGCGGAGGGACCATCGCTCAACCGCAGCGACACTGTCGCGCAGCCGCTATGGCTCCGCGATAGTGCCGCTTCGGTGCAGATTATCCTCACACAGGAAAGCGTGAGGATATTCGTTATCGATTTAATGAGTTTGCGCCCAATAACAACGTGGCAGCTTCGAGGTCAACGATCGATACCTCTCACGGACTGATTTGATGGCAATCATGCAATTTTGTGCAATATTCCCCGTTTGCGGAAACTTTTAAAGTTTCTCTTCCGTGTGTTTTTATGCGATTTCACTTGACTATTCTACGTTACTCGCTCCGACAGCTTTTGTTTTCTAGACACATCATTTTCTTTTCGGATATAGGGTTATGACCACTAGATTTTAATCATTTATATTTGCGTCTGCAATGGAATCAAATGTTCTTACGTCGAATGCATACGATTCAAAGAACATCATCAGTCATTCATCCGTGAATCACGGAGCTAGACCGAAGCAACTCTCATCGCATTCATCGCTACATCTGATGGTCAATGCATCATACATTCCATTCCATCGATCCATCTGTCTATATCTTACTATCGAATTATCCAATATCCAATCTCCCGGAGAGTGGTAAAGTCCGGACAGACTCGGAATTCCATTCAGGGACGTGCTTGCCGTTTGCCGGTCATTTTCGCCAAATGTCGCCGATTGCCGATTGGCCTCGTAAATTTCCAAAGCTCTGAAGATTCCACTAAAAGTCGTCTGACTGTTGCATTATTCCTTGTCTAGAGATAAATCGAACCGTCAAGTTGTCCCTCACGTCACACCTTCGTACTTTTCTCCCACAATCTACCATCTATTTACTTTTCTCTTACATGCTTACTGAATTTTTCAATGTTCTTCCCAAAAAATTCCCCACATGAATGATTACGCTGTTTCTTCCAGAGTTGTCTCATTCACCGAGGCACCGGCAGTTTCTCGCACCGTGAGAAAAAGCGATGCCACAACTCAAGTCTTCGTTAATATCACCTCAACGGCTTTCGCACTGGGCGCTATTCTCGACACTCGTGATGGGAACATGGGCTCGCCCAGCGTACGCGTTTTGCTGGTCACTCGTGAAGTGCGGAAGTTCATTTGTCGATTTGATGGTGGCACAATTGTCGACGGCGGTGATTTGTATGAGATGTCCGAAAACCACAGCAGGCCGTTCGGCGTGTTCTTTTTGAACTGCCGTATTCCGAAGAATGAGACCGTTGGTGACGGTGTATGGGTAAACGTTTTCAGTTGAAAGTCGTACACTGAGCCGTGGCTACCATAGCTTTCATTTAGGTAAGCGCTTATGAAACTCTTCGAAAATCGATCTCTCGACTGATAGATGAGAGAATATCTTGGACGTTTGTGTCCATTATATATAACGTATCTCAACCAACTGAGACCGAACGGTATACTCATGAATTGACCATCTGCCTTCCATTCCTGTTTGGCCCTCGATACCAAGGAAAGAACCTAGTTGAGGTATGACCTTTTTTTTCTTATGCGTAAATCATCTCTTTTCAACCCGTACATCATCTCTGTGGTTAAATGTTTAGGAAAAGAAGAGCTTGTTTCCTAATTTAGGAATACTAAGGCACCATTTGAACTGTTGAACACTGCTCTGAGAAATATTGCCGCGACTCTTTCGCTACTGCCCCGCGACTCCACCGCGACCCTGGACTACTCTGCCGCGGCTCCTCCGCGACTTCTCCATGCGTCAAGCTTTCGCAACTCTACCGCGACTTCCCCGGAACTCTTCCGCGACCTTGCCGCGATTCGGTGAATGAAGAATCGACTTCTCCGGCTCGGCGCCGAGCCGGTGAAGTTGCGGCAATATTTCCCAGAGTAGCGCGTCACATGCGTGCCGTGTGGGCTTCGAGAATCGTGATTAGCGTCTTAGTTAAGAGGCGGTGTATTAGCGGCTTTCCATATGGCTTCATTTTTCAGTTTATAGAGCTCAATCAAATCCTCGGAGTTGATCACTTTGTTGTATATTTAAACGAGTCCGATATAACTGTATCTCTGAGCAAGGCCATTCACTACTACGAGAAGTTAGGGTGAGTATTCTTGTTGATCCTAAAAAAATCGAAAATTCAAATGTTTGTATTTGAAACCTTCAGTTTCCTGCGAGGATTCAAGCATAGCGTTTTCATTCATTTCCCTTTCAGACTTCTGGAAGTTTCCCGGCTCGAGTTGCCCGTACATTCTGGAAGGATATGGTATCACGGACAGTTGGTGACTATTACGGGTTCGTAAGCCTCGTTTTGTAGGACCAGTGCGCATTGGTACACAGCAGGGCTGTGCATTATAACGTTAGCGTGTTAATGCCTTAACGGGTTACCACAGTTTTTTCAGAAACTAACGGTTAACCCTTAACGAAATTTTTTCCATTAACGCGCACAGCAACTCATTGTGTTTCTATAATTTGGCCCGCATTGGTTCGTTTGGGAAGTCGTAGGTACGATTGAAACCAGCATCGAGAGCCGCTATGTGACGCCGTGTCGCACACGCACGATAACGTGTAGTGTGTGTCCGAATGAGACTGCCCGCCCATGCGGTCGGCGTGCATGTCAAGTGGCCTACGCGAACCCACTTTTGAGGTCTGTAAATCGATTAGCATGATAGTGAGACGCACACTGGATAATTTCCCAGTCGGATGTGTTTAGTCGTTGGAAGTCTCTTTCGAAAATCCCTCCGTAACGACCGTCCGACACGCACGCCTACCGCATAAGCAGACATTGTCATTCGGAGGAACTTTAAGGTCTAGGTCAGTGTAAACACTCAAAGGCAGTGTTCACGACACAAAACCGAATTCTCGTTCTCGATCTTTTTGAGTAGGTA
The DNA here is from genome assembly GCA_029168955.1 of Aplectana chamaeleonis. NCBI lineage: Eukaryota > Metazoa > Nematoda > Chromadorea > Rhabditida > Cosmocercidae > Aplectana > Aplectana chamaeleonis. The sequence goes on along the minus strand of JAPDOI010000059.1, from coordinate 1,191,177 downwards.
CTGCGCTTATCTGGGTCAAAATCCGGTCCGCAGTTGCGTCTCGGCACCCTTTGCGGCGCACGCGCTCGAGTCAGTCGGGTTTCCAGCGCCAAAGCCGACTCGATATCGCTTTTTTATAGTTTTCTTTAATTTTGTTTAGTTTCCAGTCTCTAAAACCCACCTAGATTCAACAGATCGGCGGCTGCGGCGCTGGAAGCTCTTCTGACTCGGGAGCGTGCGGCCGCAAAGCGTGTCGAGACGCAATCGCGGATCGGAATTTGGAAGCACTATAAGTCACTTTGTTTTTTGATAATTGTACCGAAAACTCTCAAAATAAGATGGGCCAATGCACATGCTTGGATGTTAGAATCTTTCGAGATAAAGACTATTCGAAAATCCGGTCCCTGTTCATCTGGTGAAACGAACGCAGGACAACTGTTATATGAAGTGGGCGCGGTGATTCAATGGGTGTGCTGCTGGGCTAGGCGGAACTCGTTTTCAAGATTTTCGGAAACGGAAACGGAAGAAAAAGGGCCAAAAAAACGCCGGAAACCGAAATGCGGAAACGGTAACTGAAGAGACCGAAAAATTTTTCGGTCGTCTCATTCTCATGCTTCGCTGCTGCTCATTGCCCGCAGCTTCATACAATAACCAATGGTTTCAGTCAAAAAAAAACTAATACTTTTTTAAAATAAAGTTACTGCGAGGCATCCAAGGGTTTCGAAGTCTCGCGTGTGAAATCCGAAAAGGCAGTCTCTGAAATTACTCATTATAGGTTGCCGTCCTTCGAAATAGTGTACAGCAGGGGTGTGCGGTAATTGCCGTGTGCCGACTGCAGTTTGCTGGCCTTCTTGGGGTTTGCAATTGCCATTTGCAGAAATTTTATTTTTCGTTGCCGCACACCTCTGGTGTACAGCCTGTCCCCCAGAAAGCAGTCTAAGCGACACCACGTGTCCTTCAAGGCTTATCAGAAGTCAATTTTCAGATAATCAGCGGCTACTTTTTATCCTTTCGAACCATATTTGCCTGTAGGAGTGGATATCATACGATTGAATTAGAGAAATGAAGAAAAAACTCCTCGACGAGATGGGAAAAATCACAAATGATCTGCCTCAAACGACCCTCGCCGCTGCCCGTGGTCACCTACACCTGTCTCCGCCGCGACTCCTTTCTGGAAGACAATCTGCACAAGCAAAGATACATACTCAGAGAGTCGGGGGTCGTATTCGGCCACGATAGTCTTTCTAATCGGGTACCCAGACGAGTTGAAAGGAACTTTCGAAGCAGCACGTGCTGCTCCGAGGAGCACGTGGCCTGTTCGATAGGACTACGTGGCGCAGAGAGAAAAAACCTTTGCCGCGCCCCCGTTTCCCACGCAGCAGCACGTGGCCTGTTCGATAGAACTACCTGGCGCTAGGGGCGGGCCCCCATCCCTTTGATAGGAGCGGGTCTCCCCCAACAAGGATACGGTCCAAGTCACGGCCCGCAGCAGGGGATCACCCCCACAGCAGTCCGCGGCAGGGACATCACCCTCGACACGGTCGACAGCGAGGGACCTCCCCTCGCCGACAAACTGTGGGGGAGACCCCTTAACGGTGCAACAATCGTCCAGAAAGTGACTCGTAGTCACCATCCAGTGGCGGCTCCGAAAGGCCGACTGCGCTCCCTTCGGGATCGGGCCCCTTATATACGTGATGTGCGGCTGATATGCGCCGGGTCAGTTCTGAAGCGATCGACCAAAGTGTTCAATCATGGGCATTGTGGCTCGTTCGTCGTCCAAACTCATCATAGTCGAATAGGAAGCGTATCGTAGTCGAGTGAAACGGCTATGATTGGCGGCACGTGCTTCTCAATTGGACGACGATTAGGCCACGTGGCGCACGGAAATTACGTAGCCGTATCGTCGTCCAACCGCTTCGTAGTCGAATCGAAAGCCTATCGTGGCCGAATAGGACCCCCCGACTCTCTGAGTAACTATCTCGATTTTTGTTGCTGTTGTGGCGGTCTGCAAGCGAAGAAGTGGAATCAAGAAGAAAAGCTCCACGAAATCATTGAATCTCAGAGAAAAGCTACATATAGTCTACAGCAATGGAAGCTGGTGAGGTTGCGGACTCTTCCTAACATACTGTAGTCTGATTGTGTTATCACTCATTTTTTCGAAATAACTGAAATTAGTCGGTGAGTTGTCATTTATACTCTCACATTTTCACCTGTTTTCATTGCTTCCACAGATGTACTCATATCGGTGAAAACATAGACTCACCGATCTATCCTTTGTTTCCGAGCTACTCGCAGTCGTATTATCACTATCGTTAAAGCGAGGCGGTTGTTTTCCGAAAAAATCAGCTATAAAACTGAAGAAATCATTCCCAAAATCGCACCGCACCTACGATAGTGATGCCCAACCCCTGCGAGTAGCGGGGAAAAAAAGGATATCACAGCTGCTTTGAAAAAATGAGTGATACCACTAACAAACTACCGTATGTTAAGACGAGTCCGCAACCTCACTCGGTCCTACTTCCATTGCTGTATGGTGGGTGTAGCCACGAAAGGGATAGCTACGGACCACCCAGCAGTCCGCGCGCCTCTCGCGTGCGCCGATCAATCACCACATATCTCGTGGGCGCGCACGACGCAGCACAGACTTCTGAGGTATCCGCAGCTATCTCTTTTGCGGTTATAAGTTATAAGTTTATTATATTCGCGGAAGGCAAATGTGAGAAAAAAAATCAGTCAATACGAAAAACAAACAGTAAAAAGGAATACCACAACACATGGTAATAACTATGGAACCAAGGAAATAGCGGCGTATCTCAAATCACTAGGATCCAAAGTTCAATAAGATCTTTTTGGCACGCACCTTGAATTGACTCAATGTCAGCCCTGGAAGCATATTTTTTGTGACGTCAGAGTATAACCTGCCAGCTCTGTATTTGAAGGAGTTGGCATACCACCTGGTACTAGGCCGAGATAAAACGATTTTGAAGAGGGTCCCTCTAGTTCGAGAGTATTTTAAATTGAACAGACGTTTCATATTCATCATTTCATGGTTATGAAGCCAGTTGTGGACCATGCATACGTCAAATACTCTTCGCCGGGATTTAAGCGAAGGCAGATTCAAGTATTTATTCCTGACAGGAGCTCTTGGTATCCTCTCGTACAAAAACCCACCTAGACGTGCCAAAAGCTTACGGGTAAAATTGTTTTGGACTTTCTCGATAGCATGAATGTCTCTCTTCAACGAAGGATTGAATACGGTCACACTGGCTTCTACCAGCGGACGGACGTAGGTTTTGTATGCGCCAAGGAGAACGGATCTATTTCGGCTGCAAAGACCCCTGAAAATGTGAAAAGTTCGCAATTTCGCCTGTGCACACCGAACTTTGATATGCTCAGAGGAATCAAGTTTGTCATTATAATGAAAGCCAAGGTCTTTCACGGAATTCACAGCAGAGATAGTTACGCCATCAACTGAGTAAAGTAACCACTGAGCGTGGGAGAGCTTTCAGCTGCATAAAAGTACTCTTCTGTGGACACAAAGGCAATTCACCCTTTTTAGTCCACCTCACCAGCAAATCTATGGAGCTCTGAAGGTTGACGGAATCCTCTGGACTAGAAATTACATTATATATTTTGACATCGTCAGCATACATTTTGACTTTGACCCCTTGGCCTTGAACGGCTTCGGGTAAGTCAGCCGTAAAAATGATGAAAAGAATCGGTGACAGCACACCTCCCTGAGGTACACCACTTACAACTACCTTCGTTTCAGAACAGATCTCCCCTAGCTTCACTTGAAAGGTTCTGTCACTGAGGTACTCCAGCAATCCACTTGATGACTACAGGGTGGAACTGCAATTTTTCTAATTTCCATAACAGTTTTTTGTGCGACACACGATCAAAAGCCTTTGCAAAATCGAAGAAAACCACATCACATCCAAGTTTGTTGTCGAGCGCAACAGTCCAATCGTCCAAACACTCGAGCAAATTTGTTTCTACTGATCTGCCACTGATGAACCCATGCTGATGCTCATTAATAATTTTCCTATCTAGTAGAAATTCCATGATATGTTGTTTTAAAACTTTTTCAAAAAGTCTGCACAAAAGGGACGTTATGCTTACAGGGCGGTAGTTATCGGGATTACAGGCCGGTTCTTTCTTCAAAATGGGAGTGACGAAAGAGTGTTTCCACCGCATAGGAACTTCACTATGCATGAGCGACTGATTGAAAATGTAGGCGAGAGGACCGCACAGTAGATAACCCAACTTCTGAATAAAGAAAAGTGGTAGAAAGTCGGGAGTAACAGACGAGGATTTGGGCCATTTCATTATTAGCTCATAAAGCCTTCCGGCTTCAAACCAAGGAAATTCCCATTCTTTCTACATTACATCCGGCAAAGGATGGGCAGGATCCATCATCTTCTTGGAAAACATTAACAAAACGATCGGCTTGTAAATTTGCCCTTTCATGTGCCGTGGTTAAGATCGTTCCATTATATTTCAGGCAACCGAGAAGTCTTTTTTCCTTGATTTTACTATTCAGGTAATTATAAAACGCTGCTTGTTATCGGATTCCACCATCTTCTTTCAAGAGAGCTATTATACTTTTTGAGGCTAATATCGAATTTCGAAGAAAAGCTCCTAAATTTTGACCAGTCATTGGTCCGTCTAGCTTCATAAAAGAGACAATCAGCGATGCTCGAGCATGTTTTGTAGATACCGCGGTAGCTTCACAGACTTCAAAGATGCACATTTTTCCCAATGAACATGAAGTTCTATGGCTTCATGTAGAACCGATAAGAAAAGTTCATATTTCTCGTTCACATTATTTTTTGTTTCAAACAAATCAATCCATCGGATTCTGCCAAACTTGCACCAAGTGCATCGAAATTACACTTGAGTATATTCTTCGATAAACTGGTGTGGCATGCGTTTTCCAACTATGAATGGTGAACGAAATACTACTGTGATCACTTGTTCCCAGAGGTGACAGAACTTTTACATCTCTGATTAAGCTATCACTGCTCGAAAACACTAGATCAAGAATATTATCGCCCCTAGTAGGTTGTGTAACATGCTGAAAAAGATTGTGGCAAGAAACGAATTCTTCCAAAAGACTAAGCGGAGAGGAGTTTACAGAATTCAGGTCCCAATGGTTGAAACCAGGCATGTTGAAGTCACCTACAACAACTGTATGCACGTCACAAGCAATTAAATCGCTCAAGACTTTAACCAGCTGCTCAGGTTTCTACGGATAGGCAGGAGGGAGTTCTGTACACCACTATAACCCTGAATCTGAAACCTTCGCAAAGAATATCGGCACATAGTATTTCGTACGAATTCACAACTGATTCCACAAAAACGTTAGAAAGTGATAGCCTGCGATTTACTAGGAGAATTACTCCGCCCCCCGATTTCCTAGGCCTGTCGCATCTTAGGAAGTCATACTCCAACATCATATTGCCCAGCAAGGAAGACATAGAGTGACTAGGTTTTAGCCAGGTTTCAGAAAAAGCCAAAATATCATAATTTTTAGAAAGTATCAGCGACACATAATCCGAGTTTTTTGAGATAGACCGAACATTACAATAGTAGCATTGCAAATCACTATAAAAATACCGCGGAAGCGTACCTAGTTTTCCTGGTTCACAACAAGGGAGGAGCCAGCTTGGACTGTTGATTCGCCAGTGTATGCCGAATTCTGGACTGTGCCAGGAGGCGAGACACGGACAGTATCAACTCTGCGACTCAAGCGTTCCTGTCGCCTGCGTTCCAACTCCACTTTCGTAAGCGATTCCCGCAGGAAAAGACTTAACGAAGGGTAGAAACGCAATCGTCGGGCCCGCGCTACAGCAATACGTTGGAAAGTTTTGGTAGGCAAGACAACTTTGATCAACCTATTCATACCACGTACCGGTTTCCCTAAACGATAGACTGTCAATGGATTGCATTCCACATTCAAGAAGTCCAAAATGTTACACGCATTAACAAAGTCATGAGAAATTCTCTCTCTTGAACTAGGTGACCTATGTTCCGGCACGCCACTAATTACAATCGACCTAAGTCTTTCCACCTCCTCATATGGCGCACTGTCAACAAGAGACGAAACAGTGCAAGGCGAAACACATGAATCATTGACAATATCAATAGAGCTATGCTGGTCATTTGAAAGAGAGACCTTTTTGCGTAATAGCACAACTTCCTTTTTGAGCTCATCATTTTGAGCACGGCAAGAGATAAGTTCACATGTTATTGCAGAGATCACCTTTTTAATGCACGCCGGTACATTCTTCGCCTTTGAAATAGTCTCCACTTGTTCCTGTAGACCCTTCGCCAACTGCGTCTCAATTCCCATTCCAATCATCTCTCCATCCTGATCAGTGCCGGCAACAACTCCAGTTCCGAAATCCATATTGTGAGTATCAGTCGATGTGTCAAAATAAGAAATCGATGATCAAATGGACGACACCAGCTACGATTGGAACTTGAGCACCGTTTGCGGAAACAGATTACACGCACAACGGACCAGTAGAAGTAATAAGTCGACAGACAAGTGAAGGTGTGCTGACGAAATACCAGTTATCGAGGAAGAAAGAAGAAGAAACAGACGAAAACTGACGAGTTGGCCAAGGCGAGACAAAATGGCCAGAGCGAGGCTGAAGACGACCGTTCGCTGCCGCCGCAGAGGGGAATGATGCGGTTACCTCATCAATAAACTATATTTTCAAAAATATACGCCCATTTCGTGTCATCATTTTACAGGGTTCCAATCTCAGGCATGTGGACCCATTTTAGCCGTCCCCCTTTATCATTTTTTGCATTTTATTCATGTTTTTTTTTGTTTATAATGTGATTTTTTAGACGTAATGCTTCTCATACCATCGTATCAATGGAATTCGTACTTTTTATACAAGTTTTTCAGAGTTCTTTTTGTTTTCTTCTTGGAGCGGAATGGGAGATGATGATATTGATTCCGACGCTGACCCTACGTCTAACACATCAACCTACATGAACAAAATGCAAAAAACGATAAAGGAGAACGGGTGAAATGGAACAACAACATTTTTTTTTTGGGGTGGCCTCGGTTAACTCGCCCCAAGGACGATGAGCGCGCACAGCGTTTTACCGTCGCGCGCGTCGTGTGTACCAGCTGAACTGCTCCTTAGCGACACCCGCGGTGTGAATTCGTTCCACATGCCCAAATCTCAAGCCCCGACCTTCGTGAATGATCTCAGCTAAGCTCAGATATTCGCCTTAATACAAGAGGTCGAATTTAGTTTTCAGCGTCTCACGAAACCCTCAAATCCTTGCCTAAGCTCACTATCATAAATCGTGTTGCATTAAATTGCTCCGTTTCCGGGCCCAAAAACTCAGAAGAGGAACGGAACAGCCCAAAAAGAACAGCGGAAATACGGAATCGGAAAGGGAAGAGTTCCGCACAGCCCTGGTGGGCTGGTCCACGAAATTTTCACCCACTTCCTGGCTGTTTTTCGTCGCATTTCGGTTCTTACTCTTCTACGAGGGACCCATGGATTACGTTTTTGCCAAAAAACTTGCAACTTTCTCATCATAAACACTGTCTTCAAAATGTCAGATTACCATAGAAGTCCATATCAGTGAGCGGAGCTCCCATGAGTAGAGAACTTCCTCGGAATATGAATTGGTGGTCATATTACCCAGTCTTCCACCTGTGTGATGTTCCTCGCATCGCTGCATTCTGGTTCACGTACGAATTGAATGGTACGTGAAATACAGCTTTGCGTTGTCAGCTAATGCACATTTATTGTTTTAGTGTACATTTTTGCCGAATTTGTCGAAAATGCGAAAAAAATCGGCAACTGGCAATTGCAGAGCACATCCCTGATCCCCACCCGTGTGTTGTATGTAGAATGTTCTCAGACTGTCTGTATCGCAATATGGATGTATCACGCTACGTCGCGTTCCACGACTTGGACGAATTCCTAGTTCCACAGAAGCTATATCACGACCTCAGCACTGTGACGAGACCATTGTTGACCATTCTGGACACTCTCTTCGTACACGACGTCGCTTCCATTAGAGTATCCACGCAATATATGAATTCAGAGTAAGTATTCGAAACATCTACCCATTCATTCGGAGCGAAAGTTGACTGTAGCTTGTCGGACTGGGGCAGATCTAACATGGGAACCTCACATGATCGCCTTCTTCATTTTGAAGATGATTCATGTTATCTGGTCAAACCTAGCTCGCTGCCTCTGAATCTGAATTCGGATTAAGCTGCGGACACCTCTGAGCGAAGTTATATGCATTTCTGAAGCTTTGCGAAAGTTTTAGGGAAAAGGAATAGGCAGTATTCAGGACGCTCCCTAAATTTTTTTCTGGATTTGACTCAACACTTCTGTGTGGGGGTTTTCAAGGGTGCTGAAACCGGACCCGTGGTATGTTTGTCGATATTTTGACGTTGACTGTAGGTTGCGGCAGTCATAATGCCATTCAGGGTGAGTAACCTACATTAAAGGCATCGTATGTGCTGAAAATCATTTTCCATTTTTAGGCTCGATTTCTTGAATGAGCCCGGAAGACCCCACCGCTCAAACTTCGGCGCATCAAAAACGTAGGATTATTAAGTTGGAAGGGGTTAAAGATGAGGGAGGAATCGGCCGCCAGTTCTCACCAGTCATCTAGGACTTTTTTCGTAGAATGTTGATGCGACCGTCAAACAACATGGAAAACAGTTACGGCACAAACTCCACAAGCAGAAAAAACTTCGAAAAGGACAGTAACGAGGTCTACAAATGCGGAAAAAAACTTCAAAAATGGTTTTGGCGCGAAATTAAATAGAATTTTATAGTGTGTTCATACCGACTTTCCTTTACAAATGAAAGGAGGGAACCTTACTTACATTGCGCCACGGAAATCGCGCGCGATGTGATTTGCTCTGCGATGTACATCGCGCCAACACATCGCATCGCGCTAAAGATAAACCATACTTCGACGCCATTTTGCGTCTTCATCCAAACATGCACAAGTCTGAAAGAGCAGGATTTCAGAAGTTTTCGAGTTTAGTTTCGTTTTCGCAGATCTCTATTTTTTTAGAGTTGTCCGTTAAGAATTCCTTGACTTTGGGGTTTACGTAATTCACTGACTTAGGGCGCATCTAAATTGGTTGAAACGCTCAAATTGAGGAAAAACGATGTTCATGGTAGGTGTAGTCATGGTCGTGGCTTGTTTCCAGATGAACAGAACGTGATTCGAATTAAGGTTTCGTGCTAAGAGAGCTTGGAAATGGCATTGAGAGGAAGAAGAACCCATAGTGTGTTCGAGAAAATGTTTTCGCAACGATTTTTTTCCGATTGAGCCTCAGCTATTTTCACAAAAATTTGAGGATTGTGCTATAGTGGAGCTGCCAACGGACCACGACCTCCGTAGAGAATACATTGAACGTGAGAAAACTTGGAATTTCTTTTTTGAGGATCTACCGCGCTTTAGAACTCCTAATCAAGTTCGGCTTGCTTAGCGCCCGTTTTCCCCTTATAACTTTCCCCCTCAGGAATAACCCCTTGGTGAAGGTTGTTTTCGGAATCCCCATATAATTCTGCATCGAATGGCGTTTTCAGTGACAAAAAATACGCTCCACATCTTCCAGCCGACTTCAGTTTATTAAGTGCATTTTTTCGCCTGAAATCATCGGTTTTTCGTCCATAACTTTTGTGTGCTTGGAGAGACCTTTGGTGAAAGTTGTTTTTGGAATCCGCACAGAATTCAGCGTCGACTATTGTTTCCAAGTTGAAAAAATATTTTCTCGATCTTTTAGCCTAATTCATTTTACGTGCGTAGTTCAGACTTACTGTTTTTCCGTTTTTTTTTATTCGTGTTCAGCTATATAAATATAAAGTAGAAGTTCAACCAGCAAATGTGAGCTTTCGCAATCTGTCGAAAATACGGAAATCGACTTCGAATTCAAATTCGGTACGTCAAATGACCCTTCAAAATTTTTTTGAGCTAAATTTATACACGAACAGCAAACGACGCGTTCAGTCCACCTCTAGGAAATACAAACTTTGTCCGGCTATAGCATTTCTTTTGCGGAATCCCGGGCAAAATCCGGTTCCAGGTTCAAAGACAATGTGCCGGATTTGGCCAGAAACATTCATCTTCTTCTCAATGGTGAGGAAAGCCATGCGAGGTTCCCTAGTAAGATTAGAGACGGGCAGAGATGGGGAACAGAAGAGGAGTAGCATACGGCCCTAATGTAATTCCGCAGCGCGCTGTACAACATTCGCTAAGAAAACGAGTATGACTCTTGAGTCTTCTTAAATCCAAGAGATTCTTTCAAGCTATGGTGAGGAATTGATAACGCTGAGGAACACAAAACGGAGGTTCTTCCAAGACAACAGACTTACAAAATGCATAGTTCGCCCGGAAATGATATTTGAGCAGGTGAGCGTATTTGCATCTCTGGTTTTTATACATATAGATAAGTGATGTCTAGAGTTGAACAAATTTTTAGGTGGGACGGTGGGTTTCAAAACAAATTTGTATGTGAATCACAAATTTTGCGACGATTACCGGCCTCGAGCCGAAACGAATAGCAGCCGAAGCCGCCTGGCAGTTTGTCTCGTGTTCCCAGACTGGTCGATCTCCGTGCCATTGCTGTCGCTGTCTGGACCTCTGCAGTTCGGCTCGGTCTCATATCCACTTGCTAAGGCCTATTTTACACTTCCATCGCTGATCGCCGCGATCGCATGTTTTGAATACAGATCGACGTGCGACGTGATCTCGATCGATGCTCATGGTTATCATCCCGTCGCGTCGCGCGGCGATTGAACTCTGAAAGAGGCCTAAGACAACTTCACACACGCGAAGGAACACAGAGAATTTTATTTCAAAGTTTAGGGTTTTTCCGAAAGTAGTCATCAAAATCAGGGTTGGCGATAAAAACTGTCGTTGAGTTATCCTCATGAAAAGGTAAATCCGATCATCAAAAAAATTTGAAAATTAGTGAGACTCCGAGAAAAACGCACAAGAATAAATTGCGGGTGCCCGCCCGCCCCTCCGAAGTGAGAGATGTCCATAAATATTTGTTTTTCCCTTTTTTCCTTTGGTGTCAAACTACTTGGTAACTACTGTGCTTATCTGGGTCAAATTCCGGTCCGCAATTGCGGCTCGACACGCTTTGCGGCCGCGCGCTTTCGAGTCGGAAGAGTTTCCAGCGCCGCAGCTGCCGATCTGTTGACTCTAGTAGGTGGGTTTTCGAATTTGGAAACTAAACAAAATTGAAGAAAACTGTATAAAAAAGCCACATCGAATTGGCTTTGGCGCTGGAAACCCGACTGACTCGAGCGCGTGCGGCTGCAAAGCGTGTCGAGACTCAATTGCGCGCCAGAATTTGGCCCAAACAGTACATCGAGAGAATACAAACTACTTTGAAGGCAGTGTTCATGATAAGAACGGTAGTCGAGATCGCACCGAAAATTGAATGTAACCTGGTCCCTTGCAACAATAATAGCAAGAGAACGGTTAAAAACGAGCCACAGATAGCCCTACATATGTGACCTCCAAACTTGGCTGTGACATGCCCGGCGCGCCCACTTCACTGTTGGGCTTTGAAGGCAGTGTCCACGATAAAAATCGTTTTTCTGTTTCTTAGCCTGTCTTGAGAACGGTCCCATGCTGATTTCAACGATGTCTCTGGAATCGTGCACGACCTCCTGAGACCGGAGTTATGGTCCCTTAAAAGTTGAGCTAGAGAAGCATGGTGGAAGAGTTTTCCGAGGCTTGTAACTTCCGTATTTTGCCGCCGATGTATGCGAGCTGATCTGGAAGTTGAGAATGAAGGGAAGAACGGGGCTACTGCTCGGAAACCATCGCTCATCTCATGATTTCAAGCTTTAATTCGTTCACGTCGGTGGGCTGACAATGCGCTTTTGGGGTTTGCCTTGCGCTCAAAAAGGCAACTTCGGGCTCTTTTGGGGCTCTTCCTGGCTTTTCATGCGTTCTTTCGACGTTAACGTTACAGAGTATTCCTTCCTAGTGGAATTTCAAACACTTTTTTTTATCGTGAACACTGCCTTCAAGGGAGTGGGCGGACGGGCATGGCACAACCAAGTTTAGGGACCGTATAGGGCCATCTACGGCTTTTTTTAGCCGTTTTTTCGCCATTGTTTTTAATGGACCTCGATACATTCGATTTCCGGTAGAAACTTGAAGGCCGTCTTTATCGTGAACACTGCCTTTGAGAGCGAAATGAAAGACTGTAAAACAAGCATCCGTCAAAATCTCATTAATCGGGCTGGGCAGACACCAAGGAATTAAGCGTTTTGACGAGTCCCCGCCTGTTGTTCTCCGGTTTTTCACTTATTCTCACTGCTTTGATGACCAGATCACCTTCTAATAAGAATAGCACAACAACTCCGGGCGATTCTCGGCCCCAAGCCGCACCGACCAGGAATCGGAGCCGCCTGACAGTTCGGCTCCTCTTCCCAATCTCCGGGCCACCGTTGCTGTTCGGGCGAACCGCCCGGACAGCAATGGCAGTGGCCCAGACAGCAACAGAAACTCGCAGGTTGGGAACACGAGCCGAACAGTCAGGCGGCTCGGGGCTGAGAATCGCCTGATACCGTTATTTGCAAAGCTTACCTTCAGAGGCAATGTTCACGACAAAAATCATATTCAAGTTCAACTCGAAAATGGGGTTTTTAAGTTGTGAGCTATTGAATAGTAATGGAACAGCGAAGAAAAGCGCCCAGAATAAGCTAAAATAGCCGTTTCTATTTCAGGGCATTCATCATACCAGCCGCTCGATCCAGGACCACTATAAGCTTATCGCAGCTGATCCGCGTATTCTGCGTATTTATCACTTCCAATCTTGCCATGGAAATGAGACTGATGACAGAATCGTGAAGGAATACGGCGAGCGATTGGAGCTCAGATATAGAGAAGTTACTTCGGAAATCGGTCTCTAGACTGATTGAGCATTTCTTTTCCAATTGCAACAAAGCGGGTCTCGTGAAGGAGCAATAATAAAATTTTCGCTGATCGATTTCTATGATGTTGTGGAGATCTTTATTGGAAATTATAGATATTCATCTACATAATAACTAAGAAACGATAACAAAAATATACTGCATGGAATAAGCGCGAACAAAAAACAAGTATGGTCCGTTTCTTTCAATTAGGAAGCCGCAACGATGCTTAGCGAAAAAAGTTGCACAACAAAAAACTAAGAGATGGTGGCTATCGATCGAATGATTTCGAGTCTAATAGCTGATTGCGGCTTCCTACATAGCTGAATGACATGGACGATACACATTTGTAAGAGCTCACAATGGTATTAAGGCTTAGACTTGGTTTATTCACATAATCTAATCATTGATTCCTACTTGATCTATGAATTATTATGTTCCGTCTCGACGCACTTACAATAGGCTGCAGCGTTCCGTACGTTTGCGCAAGATCCATCTTGAGATACAACCATTGGCGGAAAAATGATGTCGTACGCTCTTTCGCGGTCAAATCTGTACTGTACGGTGATGTTGAGATCAGCCTCAGTCGTACTTTTCGCAGTGCAATTCCAATAGAGATAGACATACTAAAGTAAGAAAATCTGAGACTTTTATCCACGCTTGTTCGCGCATACTCTATATTTCAACTTGCTTCAGAAAATTATCTACATTCGCTGAGACTAGATTGAACTGAAACCCAGTACGAATAAATTCGGAAGAGCATATAGGAGCTCGGTCTGATTCTCTCGACGTTTTACCCGAGTCCATACATCCTTCCCTCAGTAAAAGCAGAAAAGACTCACATCTGATCGTTTTCCGCGCGCTTCATTCTTTGGGAGTGTAATTTTGTTTCGCATTCGCATTCGGACCATTTCGTTTGGAACGCGAAAATCTACCTAAATTCAATGGAAATACTCTGTTTCACGGGAACGCACCTATACAAAGCTATGAAATTGAGTTTGTCCATGAACCGTGTGACGAGAAGGAAGTCATGTCGCATTGTGTCGAAGATGTCATAGCATACATGAGGCACAGAACGTACTGAAACTTTGCGTTCCTTTTTGTGCGTTGGCGCGAACCGGGTGCGCATATGCTATAACATATGGAGTTTGCGCCAAACGACATTAAGGATCGTAAAGTATAAGGGCGATCCGTGCCAGTTCTGCAATACCGCTCCTAGGGTTTGGTCAGAAGGCGCCCGAGGACCGATTTCCGCGTCTTTTTTAAATAACTCGCTTCAAACTCAATTCTGGGCAAAACTATGGTGATCTTCATAATCCTGACGTCGAGGGCTACCCAATGGCTTAGCTTTTCTGGTGTCACTTTGAGAACTAAGGATGTTTAGCAGTGAACCAGGTTCTATATCGCGGTACCGTGGCGAATTGACCGAGGCTAGAAACGCAACTCCTGCTGCCACGAAACCGTAACTAGGAGCCTAGCTATTTGCGAAACTTATTTAGTTCTCAACGATATCCCTACAAAGGCTCACCATGAGGTATCCATTAAAGAAATGTTTTGACAGCAGGTGGTCGCTGCGGCCATGCGAGGGACAACTATTCCTTTTTCATCGCGCGCAATGGAAAGGCGCTCCAATTGTGATCGCTTCGTGGCAAACGTCCAACATCGCTGGGTAGGGGCGACGAAATCCTATGTTTTACTGCTTCGCTGTTGGAGAAGTGATTCCCGATGATCGCTGTTCATCGCTCCATCGCTGCCATTGTGGCAGCGATGTAGCGATTGCCAGCTATTGACACGTTCCGTCTGAGGAAGTTTGACCCTATCACGTGGCAAGATCAGTGTTTACGAGTCGAAACGTGTTATTGATGACTACCAGCCATTAATCTCACTGATTGATTGAATTTCTTCGATCATCCGTGAGGCTATGCACTATGAACCAAATCTCTGCCGCTGCCAGATCGCTGCAGCAGCGGGTGCAAAATCGCGGCGTTGAAAAACAGCAGCGATGCAGTAAAAACATGGCTCAACGCCAGAATAATGATTATCATGATAGTTTTGCTCAAACTTGAGTTTGAAGCGAAAAGGATGGAGAATACGCGAGAGCGCGTCCTCGCGCTTTATGACCGATTCCTACGAGCGGTATTGTATCGCCGATCACTGGTTGAGAAATCGCCGTGTCGAACACACGTGACACGCACGCAAGCGAGGAGGTAATGATATATCATTTCCTGCTCGCTTGCGTGCGTGTCACGTGTGCTCGACGCAGCGATCTCTCGACCAGTGATCGATCATACACGCTATTGTGATTCAGCAAAAAGCAAAAACATGTTCAGAGAGTACGGAATTTGTTAATGACTACCGTCTAAGATAAAGGCATATGTAGTAGTTACTCTAAAGGGCTGCGCAAATGGTTCCACATATTAACACTTTTCTAATCTGTTTTACTAATAAAGAAGCGGGATCTTATATAGGCCCTCCCATGTGTAGACCCGAAAATCAGAAAAAGCAATGATTCGATCAGTCGAAACCAATAGTGATATATTGTGGAAGAAAGGGTCCTCTTCAAAGCAACCAGTACTTATAACATTAAACCGTGATTCTGCATCTTTTGCGCGCACTGCCCCGGCCGGCCACGACTTTTACGAGTCAGACTCGAATTTCCGGCGCGGGTATACCATCGTCGTGTCAGATGGTGATCGCCTCGCTGCGCGGTCAGCCACGTCGCGGCACACATAGAGCAATTTCCGAGAAAAAAGCGGCGGCTGACCATTAGTGGTAGACCACTGGTTAATCTCAAGAGCAGGTCGAGGTTATACCCCAAAACGCGCTTCGACTCGATTATTTTCAGAACACCGAATTCTGCACTGAAAAGACCCAAAAATTTTTGATTTCTGAAAATTTCCGGAAATTTGCTGACTCCTTAATAGTGTAATTACTCGACAATAGCGTAAATCAACTTCCAGAATTGTACTTCTATGTAGAAGGTTCTGCCATTTTAGCCGTCAAGACTGACATTCTCTTGAAGAGGGTGGACTTTCCGCCGTGCCTATGGCATTGTGTGCACGGTAGTTTGGAGGGACAAGAATAAGTTTAATGCAAACTTGAATAGTCCTTGTTGTCAATTTGCAACATGAGATTTTTGGGGAGACTACTCGCCACACTTATTGAGCCTGAGGGAAGGAGCCCTGCACATTCCTTGTTTTATGTGAAAAACAAAGCTACTCGTAGAAAATGGCGTAGCCAAAACATTTACCTCATCCTGACACTTCAAGTTCTCAGTTGCAATACATTTATACTTTCGCAGATATTGCTTCAGTGACCAGCGCATTGCAGGACGATCGATATCAGTTCCTCAAAAAAAAATTAGTCAAAGAAAGTTGTGTGTGCAGAGTCCCTCATCAGTTTGACTTGTTAAACTCTGGCGGAAGACATAACCAGTTCATTCTTCGATTGTTTGCGTCTTAGTTATACTTGAGAGAAACGCTCCGGAAATGAGAAGACCTCTACAATCGGTCTTCTATAATCGGAAATGAATGTTTTTCCGAGCGTTCTCCATTTCTTAGAGAGCGGCAGATATATAAAAACATGAAAAATCAATATTTAAAAAAATTTGCCGAACCGTTTCAAATATTTAGTTTTTTTTTCGTACCAAAAAATTGTTCTATTAATTATTTCCAGAGATTATATGTTTTGCCTTCTATGATACTCTCGTCATTTCCAAATTTTTCCGTCCTGAATAAAATTTTTATCAAAATGTGCCTTTTCGTATGCCTGCTTCTACAATGCGCAAAACATCAGAATCTGATTCCCGCCCAGCTCATGGTGGCGATTTCATACCACCGGAGTCTAACTAAGGCTCTAAGAAACCGTAGGCAATCTCGTCTACATTAAAAACTTTGGCGGCTTCGCGGTTAGGGCGAGATTCACCTGTTTTGCCTTTCGAATAGCTTCGAAAAAAAAACAGTCTAAAAATTTTTTTGTGTTCCATGTTTGAACATTAGAAGAGAGACGTAGGGCAAAGGTTTTACCACAACCTTCTGCAAACTCACTATTGCTCTCAGGCTCTTCTTCCATACATAGGCAGAAGTTGCTCGCAACATTATTTTCCACACACGACCTATTAAGTGGAATTTCTTTGAAGAGAGATGTACCTAGAACACAGCGAATGTAAAAAGTTGGATGTGTTCACGTTCGTCTGAGGTTAACGCAAGCATTGCAAAATTTTTAAAATTTGTTTGCACTATTCTCTTTATCATCAAAAATGCGGTGAGGCACGATACTGCTAATAGAATCGGGTCTAAAGGTGCGGGGAGACGTTTTCGTACCTTTTGCGTTCTTTTTCGATAACTTCTAGCGAGCTGAATCTTTTCCGGGTCTGAAAACTTATTGAAGATTCTGAGACCGTATTTATTACCAGCTGCGCCAGGCGGCTAAGGCCGCCCAGCGCCGCTGGCGAACCGGCTTCGCCGTCCCATTTCAGATATCTTACAAAAAGTGTAACGATTCTGTTAGTGAAGTGTGTTTTTATTAAAAACATCTCTGCTTCGATGAATAGCTTTCATCACTCCGGCGATCTCCGCCGCTTGACGTTTGGTTTGGACAAACGATAGGCCAGCTCTGCCGGCCTCTCTCCATTACCTATGTGTAGCGCTCATTTGGTTTAGCCGAACATTAGGCTGGCTTCTCCGGTCTCCCTCCATAAGCCATATGTTGCATGGATTGGTTTCGCCAAACAAAGATCTGTCATCTCCCAGCCCCTCCATGAACTATGCGTAGCATTCTTTCGGCTTCGCCAAACGGGCGATCGGATTCCCCAAGCCTCCCTGCATCCACTATGTGTGGCATTCGTTTGGCTTCGCCGAACCATCCATCAACTGTGTGTAGAAGTCGTCTGGCTTCCCCAAACAGTAGACCGGCTTCTCCCGACCTTCCTTCATAAACCTTGTGTAACATTCCTTGACTTGGCCAAACGATGAGCTGGCTTCTTCCGGCTTTGCTCCGTTAACCATATGTAGTATTCATTTGGCTTCGCCAAACGGTAGACCGGCTTTCCCCAGCCTGCCTTCATTATGTGTAGCATTCCGTGACTTAGCCAAACGATGGATTGGCTTCTCCCGGCCTCCATCCATCAGCTGTGTGTAGAAGTCGTCTGGCTTCCCCAAACAGTAGACCGGCTTCTCCCGGCCTCCCTTCATAAACCTTGTGTAGCATTCCTTGACTTGGCCAAACAAAGAGCTGGCTTCTTCCGGCTTTGCTCCGTTAACCATATGTAGTATTCATTTGGCTTCGCCAAACGGTAGACCGGCTTTTCCCAGCCTACCTTCATTATGTGTAGCATTCCGTGACTTAGCCAAACGATGGGTTGGCTTCTCCCGGCCTCCATCCATCAACTGTGTATAGAAGTCGCCTGGCTCCCCCAAACTGTAGACCGGCTTCTCCCGGCCTCCCTTCATAAACCTTGTGTAGCATTCCTTGACTCGGCCAAACAAAGAGCTGGCTTCTTCCGGCTTTGCTCCGTTAACCATATGTAGTATTCATTTGGCTTCGCCAAACGGTAGACCGGCTTTTCCCAGCCTACCTTCATTATGTGTAGCATTCCATGACTTGGCCAAACGATTAGTTGGCTTCTCCCGGCCTCCATCCATGAACTGTGTGTAGAAGTCATCTAGCATCCCCAAACAGTAGACCGGCTTCTCCCGGCCTCCCTTCATAAACCTTGTGTAGCATTCCTTGACTCGGCCAAACAAAGAGCTGGCTTCTTTCGGCTTTGCTCCGTTAACCATTTGTAGTATTCATTTGACTTCGCCAAACGGTAGACCGGCTTTCCACAGCCTACCTTCATTATGTGTAGCATTCCATGACTTGGCCAAACGATTAGTTGGCTTCTCCCGGCCTCCATCCATGAACTGTGTGTAGAAGTCATCTAGCATCCCCAAACAGTAAACCGGCTTCTCCCGGCCTCCCTTCATAAACCTTGTGTAGCATCCCTTGACTCGGCCAAACAAAGAGCTGGCGTCTTCCGGCTCTGCTCCGTTAGCCATTTGTAGTATTCATTTGACTTCGCCAAACGGTAGACCGGCTTTCCACAGCCTACCTTCATTATGTGTAGCATTCCATGACTTGGCCAAACGATTAGTTGGCTTCTCCCGGCCTCCATCCATGAACTGTGTGTAGAAGTCATCTAGCATCCCCAAACAGTAGACCGGCTCCTCCCGGCCTCCCTTCATAAACCTTGTGTAGCATTCCTTGACTTGGCCAAACAAAGAGCTGGCTTCTTCCGGCTTTGCTCCGTTAACCATTTGTAGTATTCATTTGACTTCGCCAAACGGTAGACCGGCTATCCCGAGCCTGCCTTCATTATGTGTAGCATTCCATGACTTGGCCAAACGATTAGTTGGCTTCTCCCGGCCTCCATCCATGAACTGTGTGTAGAAGTCATCTAGCATCCCCAAACAGTAGACCGGCTTCTCCCGGCCTCCCTTCATAAACCTTGTGTAGCATCCCTTGACTCGGCCAAACAAAGAGCTGGCTTCTTCCGGCTCTGCTCCGTTAACCATTTGTAGTATTCATTTGACTTCGCCAAACGGTAGACCGGCTTTCCACAGCCTACCTTCATTATGTGTAGCATTCCATGACTTGGCCAAACGATTAGTTGGCTTCTCCCGGCCTCCATCCATGAACTGTGTGTAGAAGTCATCTAGCATCCCCAAACAGTAGACCGGCTTCTCCCGGCCTCCCTTCATAAACCTTGTGTAGCATCCCTTGACTCGGCCAAACAAAGAGCTGGCTTCTTCCGGCTCTGCTCCGTTAACCATTTGTAGTATTCATTTGACTTCGCCAAACGGTAGACCGGCTTTCCACAGCCTACCTTCATTACGTGTAGCATTCCATGACTTGGCCAAACGATTAGTTGGCTTCTCCCGGCCTCCATCCATGAACTGTGTGTAGAAGTCATCTAGCATCCCCAAACAGTAGACCGGCTCCTCCCGGCCTCCCTTCATAAACCTTGTGTAGCATTCCTTGACTTGGCCAAACAAAGAGCTGGCTTCTTCCGGCTTTGCTCCGTTAACCATATGTAGTATTCATTTGGCTTCGCCAAACGGTAGACCGGTTTTCCCCAGCCTACCTTCATTATGTGTAGCATTCCATGACTTGGCCAAACGATTAGTTGGCTTTTCCCGGCCTCCATCCATCAACTGTGTGTAGAAGTCATCTAGCTTCCCCAAACAGTAGACCGGCTTCTCCCGGCCTCCCTTCGTAAACCTTGTGCAGCATCCCTTGACTCGGCCAAACAAAGAGCTGGCTTCTTCCGGCTCTGCTCCGTTAACCATTTGTAGTATTCATTTGACTTCGCCAAACGGTAGACCGGCTTTCCACAGCCTACCTTCATTATGTGTAGCATTCCATGACTTGGCCAAACGATTAGTTGGCTTCTCCCGGCCTCCATCCATGAACTGTGTGTAGAAGTCATCTAGCATCCCCAAACAGTAGACCGGCTTCTCCCGGCCTCCCTTCATAAACCTTGTGTAGCATCCCTTGACTCGGCCAAACAAAGAGCTGGCTTCTTCCGGCTCTGCTCCGTTAACCATTTGTAGCATTCATTTGACTTCGCCAAACGGTAGACCGGCTTTCCACAGCCTACCTTCATTATGTGTAGCATTCCATGACTTGGCCAAACGATTAGTTGGCTTCTCCCGGCCTCCATCCATGAACTGTGTGTAGAAGTCATCTAGCATCCCCAAACAGTAGACCGGCTTCTCCCGGCCTCCCTTCATAAACCTTGTGTAGCATCCCTTGACTCGGCCAAACAAAGAGCTGGCTTCTTCCGGCTCTACTCCGTTAACCATTCGTAGCGTTCATTTGACTTCGCCAAACGGTAGACCGGCTTTCCACAGCCTACCTTCATTATGTGTAGCATTCCATGACTTGGCCAAACGATGGGTTGGCTTCTCCGGCCTCCATCCATGAACTGTGTGTAGAAGTCATCTAGCATCCTCAAACAGTAGACCAGCTTCTCGGCCTCCTTCATAAACCTTGTGTGGCATTCCTTGACTTCGGCCAAACAAAGAGCTGGCTTCTTCCGGCTTTGCTCCGTTAACCATTTGTAGTATTCATTTGACTTCGCCAAACGGTAGAACCGGCTATCCCAGCCTACCTTCATTATGTGTAGCATTCCATGACTTGGCCAAACGATTATTGGCTTCTCCATCCATCCATGAACTGTGTGTAGAAGTCATCTAGCATCCCAAACAGTAGACCGGCTTCTCCCGGCCTCCCTTCATAAACCTTGTGTAGCATTCCTTGACTCGGCCAAACAAAGAGCTGGCTTCTTCCGGCTTTGCTCCGTTAACCATTTGTAGTTTTCATTTGACTTCGCCAAACGGTAGACCGGCTATCCCGAGCCTGCCTTCATTATGCATTCCATGACTTGGCCAAACGATTAGTTGGCTTCTCGGCCTCCATCCATGAACTGTGTGTAGAAGTCATCTAGCATCCCCAAACAGTAGACCGGCTTCTCCCGGCCTCCTTCATAAACCTTGTGTAGCATTCCTTGACTTGGCCAAACAAAGAGCTGGCTTCTTCCGGCTCTGCTCCGTTAACCATATGTAGTATTCATTTGGCTTCGCCAAACGGTAGACCGGCTTTTCACAGCCTACCTTCATTATGTGTAGCATTCCATGACTTGGCCAAACGATTAGTTGGCTTCTCCCGGCACTCCATCCATGAACTGTGTAGAAGTCATCTAGCATCCCCAAACAGTAGACCGGCTTCTCCCGGCCTCCCCTTCATAAACCTTGTGTAGCATCCTTGACTCGGCCAAACAAAGAGCTGGCTTCTTCCGGCTCTGCTCCGTTAACCATATGTAGTATTCATTTGGCTTCGCCAAACGGTAGACCGGCTTTCCCAGCCTACCTTCATTATGTGTAGCATTCCATGACTTGGCCAAACGATTAGTTGGCTTCTCCTGGCCTCCATCCATCAACTGTGTGTAGAAGTCATCTAGCTCCCCAAACAGTAGACCGGCTTCTCCCGGCCTCCCTTCATAAACCTTGTGTAGCATCCCTTGACTTGGCCAAACAAAGAGCTGGCTTCTTCCCGGCTTTGCTCCGTTAACCATATGTAGTATTCATTTGACTTTCGCCAAACGGTAGACCGGCTTTCCCAGCCTACCTTCATTATGTGTAGCATTCCATGACTTGGCCAAACGATTAGTTGGCTTCTCCGGCCTCCATCCATGAACTGTGTGTAGAAGTCATCTAGCATCCCCAAACCGTAGACCGGCTTCTCCCGGCCTCCCTTCATAAACCTTGTGTAGCATCCTTGACTCGGCCAAACAAAGAGCTGGCTTCTTGCGGCGCTGCTCCGTTAACCATTTGTAGTATTCATTTGGCTTCGCCAAACGGTAGACCGGCTTTCCCCAGCCTACCTTCATTATGTGTAGCATTCCATGACTTGGCCAAACGATTAGTTGGCTTCTCCCGGCCTCCATCCATGAACTGTGTGTAGAAGTCATCTAGCATCCCCAAACAGTAGACCGGCTTCTCCCGGCCTCCCTTCATAAACCTTGTGTAGCATCCCTTGACTCGGCCAAACAAAGAGCTGGCTTCTTCCGGCTCTGCTCCGTTAACCATTTGTAGTATTCATTTGACTTCGCCAAACGGTAGACCGGCTTTCCACAGCCTACCTTCATTATGTGTAGCATTCCATGACTTGGCCAAACAATTAGTTGGCTTTTCCCGGCCTCCATCCATCAACTGTGTGTAGAAGTCATCTAGCTCCCCCAAACAGTAGACCGGCTTCTCCCGGCCTCCCTTCGTAAACCTTGTGTAGCATTCCTTGACTCGGCCAAACAATGAGCTGGCTTTTCCCGACTCTGCTCCATTAACCATTTGTAGTATTCATTTGGCTTCGCCGAACGGTAGACCGGCTTTCCCCAGCCTACCTTCATTATGTGTAGCATTCCATGACTTGGCCAAACGATTAGTTGGCTTCTCCCGGCCTCCATCCATGAACTGTGTGTAGAAGTCATCTAGCATCCCCAAACAGTAGACCGGCTCCTCCCGGCCTCCCTTCATAAACCTTGTGTAGCATCCCTTGACTCGGCCAAACAAAGAGCTGGCTTCTTCCGGCTCTGCTCCGTTAACCATTTGTAGTATTCATTTGGCTTCGCCAAACGGTAGACCGGCTTTCCCCAGCCTACCTTCATTACGTGTAGCATTCCATGACTTGGCCAAACAATTAGTTGGCTTTTCCCGGCCTCCATCCATCAACTGTGTGTAGAAGTCATCTAGCTTCCCCAAACAGTAGACCGGCTTCTCCCGGCCTCCCTTCGTAAACCTTGTGTAGCATCCCTTGGCTCGGCCAAACAATGAGCTGGCTTTTCCCGGCTCTGCTCCATTAACCATTTGTAGTATTCATTTGGCTTCGCCAAACGGTAGACCGGCTATCCCGAGCCTGCCTTCATTATGTGTAGCATTCCATGACTTGGCCAAACGATTAGTTGGCTTCTCCCGGCCTCCATCCATGAACTGTGTGTAGAAGTCATCTAGCATCCCCAAACAGTAGACCGGCTCCTCCCGGCCTCCCTTCATAAACCTTGTGTAGCATTCCTTGACTTGGCCAAACAAAGAGCTGGCTTCTTCCGGCTTTGCTCCGTTAACCATATGTAGTATTCATTTGGCTTCGCCAAACGGTAGACCGGCTATCCCGAGCCTGCCTTCATTATGTGTAGCATTCCATGACTTGGCCAAACGATTAGTTGGCTTCTCCCGGCCTCCATCCATGAACTGTGTGTAGAAGTCATCTAGCATCCCCAAACAGTAGACCGGCTTCTCCCGGCCTCCCTTCATAAACCTTGTGTAGCATCCCTTGACTCGGCCAAACAAAGAGCTGGCTTTTTCCGGCTCTGCTCCGTTAACCATTTGTAGTATTCATTTGACTTCGCCAAACGGTAGACCGGCTTTCCACAGCCTACCTTCATTATGTGTAGCATTCCATGACTTGGCCAAACGATTAGTTGGCTTCTCCCGGCCTCCATCCATGAACTGTGTGTAGAAGTCATCTAGCATCCCCAAACAGTAGACCGGCTTCTCCCGGCCTCCCTTCATAAACCTTGTGTAGCATCCCTTGACTCGGCCAAACAAAGAGCTGGCTTCTTCCGGCTCTGCTCCGTTAACCATTTGTAGTATTCATTTGACTTCGCCAAACGGTAGACCGGCTTTCCACAGCCTACCTTCATTATGTGTAGCATTCCATGACTTGGCCAAACAATTAGTTGGCTTCTCCCGGCCTCCATCCATCAACTGTGTGTAGAAGTCATCTAGCTACCCCAAACAGTAGACCGGCTTCTCCCGGCCTCCCTTCATAAACCTTGTGTAGCATTCCTTGACTTGGCCAAACAAAGAGCTGGCTTTTCCCGGCTCTGCTCCATTAACCATATGTAGTATTCATTTGGCTTCGCCAAACGGTAGACCGGCTTTCCCCAGCCTACCTTCATTAATTGTAGCATTCCATGACTTGGCCAAACGATTAGTTGGCTTTTCCCGGCCTCCATCCATCAACTGTGTGTAGAAGTCATCTAGCTTCCCCAAACAGTAGACCGGCTTCTCCCGGCCTCCCTTCATAAACCTTGTGTAGCATCCCTTGACTCGGCCAAACAAAGAGCTGGCTTTTCCCGGCTCTGTTCCATTAACAATTCTTAGTATTCATTTGGCTTCGCCAAACGGTAGACCGGCTTTCCCCAGCCTACCTTCATTATGTGTAGCATTCCATGACTTGGCCAAACAATTAGTTGGCTTCTCCCGGCCTCCATCCATCAACTGTGTGTAGAAGTCATCTAGCTACCCCAAACAGTAGACCGGCTTCTCCCGGCCTCCCTTCATAAACCTTGGGTAGCATCCCTTGACTTGGCCAAACAAAGAGCTGGCTTTTCCCGGCTCTGCTCCATTAACCATTTGTAGTATTCATTTGGCTTCGCCAAACGGTAGGCCGGCTTTCCCCAGCCTACCTTCATTATGTGTAGCATTCCATGACTTGGCCAAACAATTAGTTGGCTTCTCCCGGCCTCCATCCATCAACTGTGTGTAGAAGTCATCTAGCTACCCCAAACAGTAGACCGGCTTCTCCCGGCCTCCCTTCATAAACCTTGTGTAGCATCCCTTGACTCGGCCAAACAATGAGCTGGCTTTTCCCGGCTCTGCTCCATTAACCATTTGTAGTATTCATTTGGCTTCGCCAAACGGTAGACCGGCTTTCCCCAGCCTACCTTCATTATGTGTAGCATTCCATGACTTGGCCAAACGATTAGTTGGCTTCTCCCGGCCTCCATCCATGAACTGTGTGTAGAAGTCATCTAGCATCCCCAAACAGAAGACCGGCTTCTCCCGGCCTCCCTTCATAAACCTTGTGTAGCATCCCTTGACTCGGCCAAACAAAGAGCTGGCTTTTCCCGGCTCTGCTCCATTAACAATTTGTAGTATTCATTTGGCTTCGCCAAACGGTAGACCGGCTTTCCCCAGCCTACCTTCATTATGTGTAGCATTCCATGACTTGGCCAAACAATTAGTTGGCTTTTCCCGGCCTCCATCCATCAACTGTGTGTAGAAGTCATCTAGCTTCCCCAAACAGTAGACCGGCTTCTCCCGGCCTCCCTTCATAAACCTTGTGTAGCATTCCTTGACTTGGCCAAACAAAGAGCTGGCTTTTCCCGGCTCTGCTCCATTAACCATATGTAGTATTCATTTGGCTTCGCCAAACGGTAGACCGGCTTTCCCCAGCCTACCTTCATTAATTGTAGCATTCCATGACTTGGCCAAACGATTAGTTGGCTTTTCCCGGCCTCCATCCATGAACTGTGTGTAGAAGTCATCTAGCATCCCCAAACAGTAGACCGGCCTCTCCCGGCCTCCCTTCATAAACCTTGTGTAGCATTCCTTGACTTGGCCAAACAAAGAGCTGGCTTCTTCCGGCTTTGCTCCGTTAACCATATGTAGTATTCATTTGGCTTCGCCAAACGGTAGACCGGCTTTTCCCAGCCTACCTTCATTATGTGTAGCATTCCGTGACTTAGCCAAACGATGGGTTGGCTTCTCCCGGCCTCCATCCATCAACTGTGTGTAGAAGTCGCCTGGCTCCCCCAAACTGTAGACCGGCTTCTCCCGGCCTCCCTTCATAAACCTTGTGTAGCATTCCTTGACTTGGCCAAACAAAGAGCTGGCTTTTCCCGGCTCTGCTCCATTAACCATATGTAGTATTCATTTGGCTTCGCCAAACGGTAGACCGGGTTTCCCCAGCCTACCTTCATTATGTGTAGCATTCCATGACTTGGCCAAACGATTAGTTGGCTTCTCCCGGCCTCCATCCATGAACTGTGTGTAGAAGTCATCTAGCATCCCCAAACAGTAGACCGGCCTCTCCCGGCCTCCCTTCATAAACCTTGTGTAGCATTCCTTGACTTGGCCAAACAAAGAGCTGGCTTCTTCCGGCTTTGCTCCGTTAACCATTTGTAGTATTCATTTGACTTCGCCAAACGGTAGACCGGCTATCCCGAGCCTGCCTTCATTATGTGTAGCATTCCATGACTTGGCCAAACGATTAGTTGGCTTCTCCCGGCCTCCATCCATGAACTGTGTGTAGAAGTCATCTAGCATCCCCAAACAGTAGACCGGCCTCTCCCGGCCTCCCTTCATAAACCTTGTGTAGCATTCCTTGACTTGGCCAAACAAAGAGCTGGCTTCTTTCGGCTTTGCTCCGTTAACCATTTGTAGTATTCATTTGACTTCGCCAAACGGTAGACCGGCTTACCACAGCCTACCTTCATTATGTGTAGCATTCCATGACTTGGCCAAGCGATTAGTTGGCTTCTCCCGGTCTCCATCCATGAACTGTGTGTAGAAGTCATCTAGCATCCCCAAACAGTAGACCGGCTTCTCGGCCTCCCTTCATAAACCTTGTGTAGCATCCCTTGACTCGGCCAAACAAAGAGCTGGCTTTTTCCGGCTCTGCTCCGTTAACCATTTGTAGTATTCATTTGACTTCGCCAAACGGTAGACCGGCTTTCCACAGCCTACCTTCATTATGTGTAGCATTCCATGACTTGGCCAAACGATTAGTTGGCTTCTCCCGGCCTCCATCCATGAACTGTGTGTAGAAGTCATCTAGCATCCCCAAACAGTAGACCGGCTTCTCCCGGCCTCCCTTCATAAACCTTGTGTAGCATCCCTTGACTCGGCCAAACAAAGAGCTGGCTTCTTCCGGCTCTGCTCCGTTAACCATTTGTAGTATTCATTTGGCTTCGCCAAACGGTAGACCGGCTTTCCCCAGCCTACCTTCATTATGTGTAGCATTCCATGACTTGGCCAAACAATTAGTTGGCTTTTCCCGGCCTCCATCCATCAACTGTGTGTAGAAGTCATCTAGCTTCCCCAAACAGTAGACCGGCTTCTCCCGGCCTCCCTTCATAAACCTTGTGTAGCATCCCTTGACTCGGCCAAACAATGAGCTGGCTTTTCCCGGCTCTGCTCCATTAACCATTTGTAGTATTCATTTGGCTTCGCCAAACGGTAGACCGGCTTTCCCCAGCCTACCTTCATTATGTGTAGCATTCCATGACTTGGCCAAACGATTAGTTGGCTTCTCCCGGCCTCCATCCATGAACTGTGTGTAGAAGTCATCTAGCATCCCCAAACAGTAGACCGGCTCCTCCCGGCCTCCCTTCATAAACCTTGTGTAGCATTCCTTGACTTGGCCAAACAAAGAGCTGGCTTCTTCCGGCTTTGCTCCGTTAACCATTTGTAGTATTCATTTGACTTCGCCAAACGGTAGACCGGCTATCCCGAGCCTGCCTTCATTATGTGTAGCATTCCATGACTTGGCCAAACGATTAGTTGGCTTCTCCCGGCCTCCATCCATCAACTGTGTGTAGAAGTCATCTAGCTTCCCCAAACAGTAGACCGGCTTCTCCCGGCCTCCCTTCATAAACCTTGTGTAGCATCCCTTGACTTGGCCAAACAAAGAGCTGGCTTTTCCCGGCCTCCCGCCATGGTTTTTATTGAATTCGTTTGGCTTCCTCAAAAGGTAGACTGGCTTTCTCCACCCTCCCTACATCAACTATGGGTAGGAATAGTTTGACTTTACCAATCGGTCACCGTCATCCCCCAACCTCGCTTTATTGAGCATTCATAGCAGTCGTTGACTTGGCCAAACAATGAGCTGGCTTCTCTCGGCCTCCGTACATCAACTATGTGTAAAAATTGTTTGGCATCTCCAAACGGTAGACAGGCTTCCCCAGCTTCTCGTCATTAATCTTGTGTGGCACTTGTTTGACCTCGTCGAACGAAAGGCAGGCTTCTCCCAGCCTCCCCCTCAACCATGTGTAGCATTCCTTGATTTGGCCAAACGATGAGCTGGCTTCTTCGGCCTCTCTCTATCATGCTCAAGAGAGCCGTTGTGTAAGACCTTAGCAGAGGTATGATTCCTTCCCACTGATGACAGAAATATTTAGGGTCCCGCCCCCAAACTTCTGGTTCCAGGCTAGCATTTTAGCGACAGCATTTGTGGAGAATTTACAAAAGATCACTAAACCCTGATTAACCATGTGTAGCATTCGTTTAGCTTCGCTGAAAAATAGGCTGGCTTTGCCAATCCTCACTCCCATTAGAATGTAGTGGTACTCCTATCCATAATGGTGAAAGCTTAAAGGCACAGACCAAGCTCAGAGGTAATTTTTGATATTATACTCCGGCCGCCGTATATAGCAACCCTAACAAGCGCGAAATCTCAATTCGCTCAAATAAGCGAGAAAAGCGTGGAAAAAGTCGATCACGATCCTTGAAAGAAAAAATGGGTGACGCCCACACTAGAGCTTCCGATCTGAATAGGGAAGAGAAGCGCGATTTATTTTATTCAGAATCTATGTTCTTCTATTTGTTTTCGGTCCGCCTCCATATTGTGACCTACTTCAGAACGATGGCTGCGAATAATGAGAAAAAAAACAGGGTTGAGACAACTCGTCCGCGAATATCTCCCCGTTAGAAATTCACAATCTTTGAGGGGTCATAACTCTTGTCACATTGAGTTCTGAGCGATTTCGGAAACACCGTTGTTATCAGCGTGAAATTTTTTTCAAAGATTTACTGAAAAGCTAAAAAATCGATACAGATGTTGGACTGTGCCTTTAGGGAACTAAATATGCAGCGGGTCTGGTCATCCCACCACGATCCATAACGATGAAAGTTTATAGGACTCAGATTTCAATATGCAACATGTACGAAGGTCCCACCACGATCCGTAACGATGAAAGCTTAAAGGTCTCAATATGCAACAGGTACGGTGGTCCCACCACGATCGTAATGCTGTGCGCGCTTATCCTAGATCCCACTCACGTTCCGCCACCTTCTTAGTGTACTGATGAAACAATTAGGCCTAGTGCATACTTCTGTCGCGGCGACGGGGTCGCGGTGTAGGAACTGGTCCAGCCCGCCGCGCCCAGCGCAGTGATCGATCGCGTCTAGCACTGACAATCGTCGCGCGCGGCCAATCTAGTGGGAGCTGCTATGCGCGATTGTGTCGTGCCTGTGTCGCGGCCAATCTACACTTTTCCACAATATTGCGCGCTGTTTAGCGCCGTCTGGATGGTGTGTCGTGTCGTCGTGCACTGCACTACGACACCGCGACGTAAACGCCAGACATCCGACCTGGAAGGCAATAATACGTTTGTTTCAAAAGTTTTTGGTTGGTAAATAGCCTCGTATTCGTTTGGTATGTGTTCTAATCGACAGTTCTTTCTTGTTAGATTATCTAACGACGATCGGCCACTCGAAGGTATTCATATTCCGAATACTACGTGGATTCTTCATGATTTCGATCACTCCACATTTTCTTCTTTCATGCTTTTTTTTAATGCAATGCACTACTCCTTGTCCGAATTATGTTCGCATTGAAAATCATAAAGAGGGACACTCTATTTTTAGAGCAAAATATAATTGGACAAGTTCGGAAACAATTCGAACGAACGAAAAATGAAAAAATTTCGTTCGAAAGAATTTCGAACGAACGAAAATTGAGAAAATTTCGTTCGAAAAAAATTTGAACGAACGATTTTCGAAAAACTAAAAATTTCAGAGGTCGAACGAACGAAATTCGAAACTAATCGAAATTTCGATTTTTTTCGAAATTCGTCGGAACTTTCGAAATTTGTTCGAAAAAATTCCGAACGAACGAATTTCGAAAAATTTTCGTTTGGCAAAAGGTCGAACGAACGGAGCCTGAAAAATTTCGTTCGACAGATTATCGAACGAACGAAAAAAATTTCGAAAAATCTTTCGAAAATTTCTTTCGTGTTCAACTATAGAGCAAATACCACGAAAATGGAAAAGTGATATCGAATTTCGCAGAAACTGGCGCGAAACCACATTTCGAAATTCACTTGAAATTTTTTCAACCTTGCCTAGAATGGGTCTTTTTGGGTGCTGATCACTACGAAAATCACCATCGGTTGAGATTTTTTATGATTCGCGATCTTTACGGTGTATAAAACGTCAATCAGCCACCTTACATGATTTTGAAATATCGAAAGAAGTATCTTATCAATGATCACTGCCTTAAAAGTCTCCAGAGGTGAAGTTTTAGTCAAATCTGAAATTGAACAAAATCACCTCACATATAGAATATTTAAGTAAAGAGGAGAGGACGAAATGAATTCCAGCTTCGTGTTGAGCACCCACACACGAGCCTGTGTTGGATGATAGAAGATTAGACCCTATTTTCGAGAGGAGATGAATAAACACTCTGTCAAGAAAATAGTGTGTATTTTGTCGTGGACGCAGTATTGCGTGATATTCATTCGCAGGCGACCGGCCTACCACCGATCACGTCGTTGAGCACTCTCTGCCGCGGCGACGCCGTCGCACCCGCGACGAAGTATGCACTAGGCCTTAGGCGTCGTTTATACTTCCGCCGCTGAGCGGTGCGGCGAAGTGCAATCCTGTAGTATCGATCGTGCCGCGCCGCGTGATCAATATTACAGGAATGCACTGTGCCGCGCCGCCCGGCGGCGAGAGTATAAACGACCCCTTAGACCTCTTTCAGAGTTTGATCGCTGTGCAACGCGATCATGTGCGCGGCGACGCGACTGTCGCGTCGCCGTGGAAATCGCAGGCTTTGAGAGTGTGAATGCCCAATCGCGAAAATTGGCGACCACGCACTTTTAAGTACTTATCCTAATAGACGCCTAACCAGCACAGATGAATACAGCAAATAAACGCATCTAACCGCAGTTGTGCTCACTTGTTGTATTCATCTATGTAAGAAAAATTTTGTGAGCAATTATTTATGAGAGTTTACTGGCCGTGGGTGGTGTTAAATGTTTTCGATGAGGATTTTTTTTGTTTTTTTTTCCTTTTTTTTCATTTGAAAACTTCATAGTCTGTGTCGTGCATTCTGAGATTAATAGTTGGCAAACTTATATGTTTGGCAGTTTGCAAGATGAGAAGATTGAAAAAAGGACACAGCGAAAAAAAAAATTCACCCTCAAAACGGGTCCAACACCGCTCAATAATTATTGAAGTTTTTTCGAAAAAAATTTCACCAAATGAAACAAAGAATTAATTTAAAAACTAATTCTAAGTGATAGAAAATCTTCTGCGATGCGAATCACCAACTCGGAAGTGGAGAATTAAGGTGAGCTACCTGAAAGAGCAGAACTATTAAAAAACTGAAACCTGTCGAAAAAAATGGAGGAATTTCAACGAGGCCACATGATGCGGTCGCCGCGATCGGTCGCGTCGCCGTGCAGTGCACGGCGATGCGATCCGGTAAAGCCAGTCGCCCAATCACGCGATTGGGCGACTTTCTCCGCGATCTTGTCTAAAAGGCCTGCGACCAGATCGTGCGACGCGACCAGATCGATACGCAGGGTTTTCATTCGGTCGCGTCGCACAGCGATCGAATTCTGAAAGAGGCCTTACGCGCTCTGACTGATGGGGTTGAAAATTGCGGGAGATTCAAAAACCCGGTCAGACAGACGGTCGACACACCACCATAGATTGGTTGGGTGGAGCCATGTACTCCACCAACCTTCACTCCTGGGCAGGTGAAGTGGGGAACCTTCACCATTGGGAAAACCGGTGACAACCCGTGAAACGCCCCGAAGAAGAATGAAAGTGACGCAACACTCATGCAAGTCATTTTCAAGATTGGGTGGGTGTCACTGCCGGTTTTTCGGCCATAACTTTTTTACGCTGAAAGATAGCTCTTTGGTAAAGGTTGTTTTTGGAATCCTCATAAAATTCTGCGTCGAATAGCGTTTTCAGTTTTGGAAAAAATGTTCCCTTTCTAGATTTGCCGATTTCAGTTTATAAGGTGCACTTTTTTGCCTGAAACTATCGGTTTTTGTCCATAACTTTTTTGTGCTTGGAGATAGACTTCTGCTGAAGGTTGTTATGGAATTCCGATGAAATTCTGCGTTGACAGGTGTTTCCAGTTTGGAAAAATATTTTCTCCATCCTTCAGCCTAATTCATTTTACGAAACAGCAGTTTTTGCCTATAACTTTTCAACCGTTGAAGATAGTGTTTTGGTGAAGGCTGTTATTGAAATCTTCGTAAAATTCCGCGTCGAATGATATATTGGGTTCCTAATTCTGCTTGCTCCATGAGCCAGCCAGGTCGGTGGTAGAGTGTTGGAACGAATAATTTTTTTTGAATATTCGAATAAACGAATAATTCGAATATTTCACTTCTTCGAATATTCGATTATTCGAATAAACGAATATTCCACTTCTTTGAATATTCGATTATTCGAATAACCCGAATAATCAACTTCTTTGAATATTCGAATATTCGAATTATTCGAATATTCGAATATTATTCGAATAAACGAATATTTGGGCAACACTATTGCGTACTATCCCATCCAATCCACTCGGGCAAACTGGCGCATCGACAACAGGTTGAGAAGTTGTCATCTCATAAACTGCACCCTCTTGACAACTCAAATCGCTCGCATTGTAAGCCTGAAAGCTGCCCGTTGCCCAGCGACGTCCGCCTGTTGTCGAGCTGTTGACATTTTGACCTGTCGCGTTTAGCGGCCTATTTAGCAGCGGTTCACATCCAGCAAGACTTTTATGTGGCTTAGGAACTACTTTGCACCGACCCGCGTCGCGGTCGGCGCATCGACACGCATCGCGGTCAGCACACCTACACGCATCGCGGTCGGCACACCGACACGCGTCGCGGTCGGCAAACCGACACGCGTAGCGGTCGGCGCGTCGACACGCGTCGCGGTCGACACTCCGGCACGCAGCGTAGTCGGTAGACCCACGCGTCGCGGCTGGGTCGCTCAACCTCCCCTGAGGCCGCCACCGGATGGGAAGGGCTTCCAGATGCTGGGCGGGGCCAATGTACTGCATACTTGGATAATTGAACCGGCTGCACTATTGTCACTTAAATTCAGCATACACGCTCGTAAACATGGTTGAGATACTAACTACGGAAGTTGAATGGCATGGCTCAGAACACAACGCCTACACATTCTAAAGCGTCAAAAACGACCAAAAGTGACGCTACACGACTGGGGAGTCGGCCCCGCACCTGTATTTGCGTCCTCCCCCAAACAGGAAAGCTGGGCCATTCCCACCATCGTCGATGTGTATGGCTCACTTATTGTACTCATTGTACCACCCACAAGCGTCGCCGATGGTGGTTATGGCCCAGAACCCCTTCTTTGGAGAAGGATGCAAATGCAAGGGCGAGCAGATCGGGGGGCGGGGCCAAATTCTCACACGTGTGGCGTTATTGTGGGTCGTTTTTGAAGCTTCAAAATGCGTAGGTGTTGTGTTCTGTGCCATACCATTATATTTCCGTAGTTATCTCAACCACATCTACGAGCGTGTACTCTGAGTTTTGGCCGAGAAATAGCCACGAAACAGACGCAGAATGCCCTTTTCGAGTAATAGTCGCGAAATAGCCGCTAAATAATGCTGGCTGCGAAATAGTCGCCAAATAATGCTCGCCGTGAAATAGCCGCGAAATACCCGCTGAATTGCCGCCAAATTTGTGGTCTGCTTCGGTCTAGTTTGGTTTAGCTTAGTTGAGTTCAGAGTTATGCGCGATTTATGCGATGGCGAACTTCCTAGTGCTGCTTAGCCGTGCCCTCCTTCGGAATCTCAGCGACAATTCGTAGTTAGTCGTTGAGACCGACACCATGTCACTGGGAACTCGCCGTGGAAAATTTCCCTTCCCAGCTCCATGAGCCGTCCGGGCGACAACAGACGATGAGCGGCACAGGATCTGGCTCGAACGAGACTACATCCAGCTGGTCGTCCTAGGTGGCTGGAAA
The DNA here is from genome assembly GCA_029168955.1 of Aplectana chamaeleonis. Classification (NCBI taxonomy): domain Eukaryota; kingdom Metazoa; phylum Nematoda; class Chromadorea; order Rhabditida; family Cosmocercidae; genus Aplectana; species Aplectana chamaeleonis. The sequence goes on along the minus strand of JAPDOI010000059.1, from coordinate 1,156,919 downwards.
CCATCGAATTCCACGTCCAGCACTATGGAAGGAGAGAACTTGGGCTTTCGCGTCAGAATTCAGGTGAAGTTCACCGGGAAAGTAGACAAATAGCATCAACTCGAACCAGTTCCATGAAAATACACATGAAAATGGCTCATTCTGGCCATCATCGTAAGAAATTTCCATGTTGCTCAAGTGTTGCTATACTTATGCGAGATTTAAACTTTTCTCTATAACTAAAGATGACATGGGCATTTCTAGCGTTTTGACAAAATCCTACGAGCGATTTAATTTATTGGAAATACCTGCTACACTGTGCTTATCTGGGTCAAACTCCGGTCCGCAATTGCGTCTCGACACGCTTTGCGGCCGCGCACTTTCGAGTCGGAGGAGTTTCCAGCGCCGCAGCTGCGGATCTGTTGACTCTAGGTGGGTTTTAGAAACTGGAAACTAAGCAAAATTGAAGAAAACTGTATAAAAAAAGCCATATCGTGTCGGCTTTGGAGCTGGAAACTCGATTGACCCGAGCGCGCGTGCGGCCGCAAAGCGTGTCGAGACGCAATCGTGGAATGGAACTTATCCCAGATAAGCAGAGTAACTTTATATTTATGAGGTACTGAAGAATTGTGAGAAATTAGTAGTCACTACGCTAAGATGTTCGAAATGTAAAATCAGGGCAAAATGGAGTGCGATCTTGTCGAATGTTCAAATTATTCGTGCTGAATATTCGAATAAACCGAATATTTCACTTCTTTGAATATTCGAATATTCGAATAAACGAATATTCCACTTCTTTGAATATTCGATTATTCGAATAACCCGAATAATCCACTTCTTTGAATATTCGAATATTCGAATTATTCGAATATTCGAATATTATTCGAATAAACGAATATTCGGGAAACACTCTAGTATGCACGGAGTCATATGCCGACTCTTTCGGCACTTCTGCTCTACCCGGTGACCAAGCAATCGAACAAAAGCACATTCCAACTCACTATCAAGGGTAATTTTTGATATCATAGTTTGTCCGCCATGTGTAGTAACCCTGCCGAGTGCGAAATTTTGAATTCGCTCACGTAAGCAAAAAAAAACGAGGAAAATGTCGACCACGCCCCGTAAAAAAGAGCGACGCTTTCCGACAAATTTTTGATTCGAACAATGACGAGACGCGCAATGGATTTGATCAAAATCTATGTTCTTCCTTTTGTAATAGGTCTACCTCTTTATTGGGATCTGTTAAAAGGTCTGAGATAACTCGCCCGAAACTTTTGCCGTTTGAATTCAAAATTTTTGAGGGGTCATAATTCCGTTAGTAGTGGGCTCTAAGCGGTTCTGGGAACACCATTGTGATCACTGTCAAATTCTCTCCAAGGCCAGCAAAAGAGCTGGAAAACGATTCTGAGGTTCAACTGTGCCTTTGAAATTTAGTAGTACACAAACGATATTTTCGAAAATTTCCCAAAGAAATTTAGAATATTTTTTCGTTCCTTCGAAAATATGTCGAACTAATTTTTCACCTCAAATTCCGTTCGTGTGATATTTCGTTGATCGAAGTTTTTCAACATTTCGTCGAACGTATGTTTTTCGATTTTCGTTCGTTCGAAATTTTCTGTAAGCGAATGTTTGATCGCATAAAACCTTTTTGATCAATGAAACAATTCTACTTGTGCGTCCACATTCCCTGCTCCCCTCTTCCCATCATTCCCTCACGAATGAAGAAAGTAGTTGGTTTCACTGATTTTTCCCTTTTATTTCTTTAAATATTATATTTCGTTTCTGCTTCGACCCATATTTCCCTGCAAATTGTGATTTCTGCCCGCTAACAAGGGAAATTATTGTGGATCGTATGCAATTTGATGCCTTTCCGTTGACCACAACCTTCATCACGTCATTAGCGCTAAAAAAACCAGAAGGAAAGGATTTACAGGATCACGCTTATTAACAATGAGTGACCTCGGCATCGAAGAAACGTAATGGCGGGCCCATTCTTGCCTATGGGCAATTATGATGGTGTTAGTGGTCCATCGGGTATTCCTCAACGAGGTGCGAAGACATGTAAATGGCGCGAACAGAGATGATGACAAATGATTGGACACATCCAATTTACCTTGAGAGTACTGGTTATATTATTACGTGATGGTCCTAGTGACTAGACTACGCTAGCTCTCTGACTTTATTTGCCTCAAACACCATCCGAGTAGCTGGTGATGATTTGGCTTCATGAACATCATTCTACTTTCACATAGCAGTTCTCTTCACCTTCAGCATGTTCCCTCTACTTTTTCAACGGGTGCTGTAGTATCCCTGGTTTGGCTAACTCCATCATTCTCATTCAGCCGATGTGTCTACTAATTTCGGAGAACTCCGCCCATATCGATTCCTCTGTTGGTACCCTTGATATGGACAAACCACGGATATCAGACTGATCACTGATCGATTTTTGTTACAAATTATTTGAAATATCGGCCTTTCTTGTAAGAAATGCACCTGTACTGAATTCCCGAAACTTCGGACCTTCCTCTATGGATTTTATAGATGCACTTGATGAGGCTTAACTCCAGATGTCAAACTGATCAGATGATTAAATTATTTTCAACAAACATGTCCTTCTATATCTACCACACTATCCTCCCTAAGGGTAGTTCCGATGCCCCATGGGCTGTGCAAGATCATACGACTAGTGGACGGTAATCTCGCTGCAGTCCCATACGACTTCTCTGACGAACAGGCAAGGCCTATCTCCCTTCACAGAGCACAAATGCTGTATATCAGCCAGCTCGGTGAGTCACAGAATTTTTCTCTTGTCGGATCTGCCCACTAAGCCATTGTGGCACAACCACATAGAATTTCCTCTGGATGGTCGTATCAAAAAAATCAGTTTTAAACAGTGGATGGGAATTGCAAATTTTCCAAAAATCGACTTTTTAAGACGATCAGCCGAACGAAATGATTCTAGCAGCGGAAGAAAGTGAAAGAAAGCAATCATCGTGTATCAGAACGACTACACAGGATGAGGAGAACAATCTCAAAGTTAGTGCGTCAATTCGCGATGAAATCATTCACAGTAGCGCACACAATTTCTCCAGCAACCTCAGATACCACGTGGATAGGACTGTAACTTTGAATAACGTACCGCCCTGGTTAGCCCTTGATGCAGATGGTAATCGCTTCCTGCTCTACCAGAGCGAAGACATGCACCTGTATTATTCAGAGGCGACCATACAAGTGGGCTCATCGCAATGTCTCGTTTTTTTAGACGGAGCGCGTTTAGCACGCTACTATTGCAGTTGGCTCAACGCAACGGCCTCGACGCTCTCGTAGCAGATGGAATGTTTTCAATGCATCCTGATCCCAAATAGAAGAACGGGCAGTTGTACACCATAAGTGGAGGTGTGCAACGGCAAGGTGGATGTGCTGCTGATTTTTGCCATACCAAATGAGAAGAGTCGGGCGCATATGACTCTATATGAAGCGCCCTCAAATGTGGTTACAAAAATTACCCCGGTGACATTGAGATATGTTCCATAAACCTGTTTTATTGTTTCAGGAGGGAAAATGGAACAAATGGGACCAACTCAGAATGACTAATATAGCAGAAGCGTATCATAGATGAGACCCTGACAGACAGGTAGGTATGTGAAGTATGCGCTCAGAAATTTATTTTCAGTTCGCTGAAGGTAACTATGTGGAATAAGCGCCCCACACTGCATAAACTAATAGAGGTTCTACACGGCTACAACGTTCAATCGGAGGCTAAGCTAATGCACCACGACCAGATCTAATATCTAAATAACTTTTTAATGAAAGTAAATTGATAAGCAAAACTATCAGATCCTATTGCAAGAACCAGCAGCCCCGATCAACTTGCAGCAAAAGGATCTTCGACGACGACGCCGGGTACGGCGGGAGATGCGACGATTCGACTAATTCAAAGCCAATTTTTGTGATTACTGAATTGGTGAAACTTTCTATTGAGAAGAGCGACTTGTCATCCTCGACGACCTCTGCTCCGCTCACCTGGCGGGCGGTGCTAACGATAAATAGGGTTGTGCGGCTCTGTGTTAGTACCTATTCCAAGTTGTTCTATCAGAAGGTGCCCTCTCAGAGCCTCTCTGACCGCTGCTATCCAAACACCTACTGATCCACCGTTTTTCTCACCTCGCATTGCACGAGTCAAATCCGCAGTCTTCTCGCACCCATGTGCACGACTATTCGAATGAAATTTTCGCAGTTAAATAAATTTGTTTTACTAATATGTTCTACTGTTCGTAGAAAATTCGATTTCCTAAATACGTCGGGACCACTTTGTGACGTGGTTTTCCCCCACAACAAACTTCGCACCTGAAATGCACTAAGCATTTGTGTTAAGAGAGGCGACTATGGTTGTGCCATTACTGATGACAAGAACTAATCGTCTGTCCCTACTAGATGAAACTGTTAAGACACCCAACAACGCTATAACATCCTCCTACATCTGGAAAAAATTGGTACCCTATAGAGCAGTGTAACGTCGACATGGATCGTGAAGAGCCTTCGCGTTCACTGTTGAGGGTTGGCGCAAGCTTGGTGCCATACGTTATATCATAGGTGCACCGAGTTCGCGCCAACCTTCAACAGTGAACGCGAAGTCTCTTCACAATCCATGCCGATGTTAATTATACGAAGTAAAATCAATTAGAATGAAAGGAAAATGTGAAGGAATATTTCACACAACACTTCACCATCATGCCGTTCATCATCCCAGTTAGGATGATTCAATACCACAGGGGCATCGCCAACGCCGTAGTATACGCACAGCGGCGGACGGGGCAAAAAACGAGCCTCACAGCGCCATCACCAATGTCAATGTGACCGTGATGATCTAACATTGGATACCACAAGGGTGGCGTAATCACCACTAAAAGGGTACATGGCTCTGAATATTGAATTTCCCTTCAATTTTCCCCATTTCCGTGCTATATTGAACGAAATTTTCTGCAGATATTCAGTGCCTAGCCTCCCTTGAATCAGCATAAGTCTGAGAGAAGAATTTTTGAACTTGATGAGAGAGAGAGCAATTCTATTCTTAACCCATTCACGACCACGGCTAATTTTGGGTGGCTGCACGTTCGGACCGCGTGCTATATTGCGCCACCGTATACAGTGCGTTTCATTGTTTATGAACAACCTACTTTTCAACTATATTATTCTCCATCTTGAAGCTGGGCATTTTTCACTAGCATGAGCGTATTAAGGGTGTCGAAAAACCTGTATATACATGTCATCAAAATATTACCTCTTTGAGAACTTTTTTTATAACAATTTATAAGAGATTTGTCAATTTTCGACCGTTTCATTGTTTATGAACACTTCCTACTAACAATGTTTAATACAATTTCCCGTTTCAACCTTTTTATACAGGTTGGTCGAGAAGGACGAGGCATTTCTTGTCTCAATATGGCGCGCGGCTGTCGACTCTCTATTGTGGAGAAAGCTCAGATCAGAGCCCTTAAAGATGCCGGCTTGGGGCCACGTCATATCGCCGCCCGAAATGGAAGAAGCCCTCGCGTCGTTTACACTTATTTGAAAGATAAAGACGCCTACGAACACAATTCATCTTGGGACGTGTTCGGAAGCTCTCCCGAAGGAACGTACGCCAGATTTGCAAGCGATTATCCAACAACACGGCTAGTGTAAATCAATTCCGTGCAGAATCGAGAGTGCCTGTATCGAAGTCTACCGTCTGGAGGGCTATTAAACGCAACGGAAACATTGTGAGAGAGAGAATGCAGAAGGCTCCATACCTCACCAGTTTCCACAGAACCGCTCGTCTTCGATTCGCGGGAGAGAACATGACGACCGATTGGGATAAGGTGAGGCCGTAGATAGAGTAAAGGTCAGCACAGTTTATGTTAGCGAGAAGTTGATTTCTGGTGTTCAGGTGGTCTTCTCAGACAAAAAGAAGTTCAACTTGGATGATCCTGATGATGTGAGGTCCTGCTGGCGTGACCTAAGGAAGGAGCCCAGGTACTTCGGTAGGCGGAACTTCGGCGGTGGCTCTTTGAAGGCGTGGGGGGCATATGGTTGCGAGAACACACTCGAACTTGCCTTCGTATCCTGTCGCGTAGACACAGATGAGTATAAGGGAATGTTGGAGCATCACCTTCTGCCGTTTTTGGGAGGTCGCAGACAGAAACTTCAAATTTCAATAGGATAACGCAAGCGTGCACCGTAGCAGGGCGACTTCCTCTTGGCTTCGTGAGCAAAGAATTAAAGTTATGGAGTGGCCAGCATGCAGCCCTGACTTGAGTCCCATGGAGAACCTGTGGGGGATCATCTTGTGCAAAGTTAACGCCAACTGCGAGCAATTTCACTCGATTGATGAGCTCAGAACTTCGATCCTCGAAGCATGGAGTGAAATCGACGCCGCGGTACTGCTTGAGGGGTCGTTTATACTTCTGCCGCGGAGCGGCGCGGTACAGTGCATTTCTGTAATATTGATCGTGCCGCGCCGCCTGATCAATATTACAGAAATGCATTGTGCCGCGCCGCTCGGCGGCGGAAGTATAAAAGACTCCTAACCTAGCGGAGAGCATGCCAGCTCGGCTTTTTGAAGTAGCCATGAAACATGGAGCTCATGTAGACTAATAATTAGTGCGTAGTTATTATGCTTGAAGAATAAATTGTTTTGAAACTTGAATGTTCATAAACAATGAAACGGTCAAAAATTGACAAATTTGTTAAAAATTGTTATAAAAAAAAGCTCTTAAAGGGGTAATATTCTGATGACATGTATATAAAGGTTTTTCGATACCCTGAATATGCTCATTCAGGTGAAAAATGCCCAGCTTCAAGCTGGAGAATAATATAGTTGAAAAGTAGTTTGTTCATAAACAATGAAACGCACTGTACAGTGTCCCACCGGCGGGCCACTTTTGCTCGAATGGCACGCCAACAAAAAAAAACATTTTCGTTTTTTTTGTTTATCGTGCGACTGTCGACGTCAAAATCATGATGCCAAAGCTTAGGCTTCCATAACTCTTTCCCTCTAGAGAATGGCCTCCTAAATTTCTTACTGTGTAGATAAGACCATAAACAAAATCACGTGAGTTCGTTGAGATCTAGCGGGTTGGAACATTAATTATCGTAGATTACCATGATAGACATTCTTCTGTTCTTCAATCGCCTGGAAATGCTTAGTGAAATGATGTCTTTTCAGACTTGCCTTTATTTTGCTATGGCTACTCCCTCGCTCTTGCTGTCTATCGCATTCCGACGCGAGTTTTTTTTTATAAAAAACAATTTCGGCATTCTTTTCGACATCTAGACGTGAAAAATACTCCTCAATTTTCGTATTGACTGGTAACGCTGATGGAAATGATTTTTTTTTTGGATCTTCGCCATTTTTTTCTCGGCCACCCCCTCACCCCTCCGGTTCGGCGCCTTCTAGGAAGAGATTTTTTGTGAAAAGCATATTTGTTCTCACATTCAAGCTTAGAAAATAGTTCTATTATTACAAATTGGCTAGAAATGATTAGTGTAGTAACCATTTTATAAGTTTTCCCTCTTTTTCTGCTCTGGCACGTCCCCATTTTTCTCGTCCGCTCCTCTCCAAGGTAGTTTTGACCGATGTTGCAGCCCCGGCCTACGATGGTACAACAACCGTAACCAAGTAGGACCTTCAAAAAAGGCCCTAATGATCCTAACATTGGTGATCTTAGCATAAAATAATTTCTGCGAACAAAATACGGGCGAAAGAAAAGCCGATTCTCTATGAGGGAATGGTGCGCAGTATCAGTAATCATGTTTCTGTGATATATTGAATAGTGCTATACGATCTGACCACTCCTAGAATTAAGGATTGTTTCTCGAGCAATGGGAAAAAATTCGCCATTTATTGCTTGTAAAATGCGATCTGTCCTCATGATTGCGGTTTTCGACCTTGCTGCATTCGAAGGGTCAGATATATTGTAGTGGTGAAGCTGCCAGCGGACCACGAAGTTCATAGTCGACTCTAGAGTAGGTTATTACATTGACCATAAATGGGTTTAAAAACTACTTCATGCGGTGGAGAAATCGATTTTTGAAAACAGTGTCCCACAGGTGGGACACACGGTCCGAAGTGGTAGTCAACGCGTGTCCCACTGGTGGGACATGATCAATCAATTTTCAAATAGCCGCAGAAAATTTGATTTGCTCAATTTTAGGGTTCATTCGACTGCAGAACTATACTATGCATGCTTGTTTTATCAGCTACACAAATTCCGTATCTTGCAAGGACAAACCAACACAATATTGATAGGGTCGAAACACTCCTGATCCAATCCGATTAGTGTATGAACCCGGCGGGAACCATGTCCCCGGGACTCGCGCCGCTTTGTCCGGGAACTGTGTTCCTTTTCTGAACAGTTTAAATTTCTCACGGTCAACAAAAAACCAAGCCGAAGCTTCGCGCAGCTTTATCCGGTTAGTGCGAGAATAGCAGCAGCGGGTTCTGACGCAGTTTATTGGAAGTGAAACCAAACTATATGTTTTTTCTCACACTTATGAGTAACCCAGTGTGGCAAGGAAAACGCTTTAAGCGTGTGGTATAAATGCATCTTCTCACTAGTCAAAAAAGCTTCATGAAAACTTCGGCGATAGGACCGCATAAATTTGTTAGATAGCCCTCCGCACCCATATCCTAAATAACTTTAGACCTCAAGACAGCTGATTAGGTGAATTCCGAATAAAATAAAAAGGTATCTGAAGATGCGTGAAGGCGTCTTCGAACCCTTTCTGACCAAATCCTACGAGTAATATTACTATATAGCCCTATTGTTAGGAGCATGCTCTAAGAAAATCTCTTTTCTTCAGGCAAGCCATCTGTGATAACATACCACGCTTGTTTGGTCTCACAGCACTGAAATCACCATAAATCACATCCAGAAGCGTTTCATGCAAATCGAAATTCCTGAAATCGTGCTTAATAAAGTGCTCAAGTGCCTAGTGGGTAAATATTCAAACTACTTACAAATAGCAGAAACCATATTGTTTGGAACAAAACCCACGATATAAAGCGCTGTGAGTTATCGAGAAATCTCTGCCAGTTCTGAGCGAATGCACCAGGAAAATTATTCGGCAGCATTATCGACAGCAGAGGTTGGCGTTCTTCTAAGCAAGGAAACAGGCATTAGTGTTTAGATATCATGAGGCAAATACAGTAGATTACAATTCATATAGTTTTCTATCCGACAATTTTATGGGTAGTCCAACCTTCTGACCAGTAAAAAAATGAGAATTACATCAAGTTTCCAAAGAAGTCATTGAACGGTGGAAAGGTAAGGTAAGACAAAATAACGTTGCTTATCAAATTAACGTTGATACAAAACCCTCACCGATTCTCCCAGCAAATGTCTTGCTCAACTGCGTGACTCTATTGCCATGGTCACCCATAATTATCAGAACGGTGTTCCGTAGGGCTCCAGATTCCTGAAAGTTGCATGAGACGTAGTTCTATGGTCGGCCACTGACCTTCAAGGTGCAGGTCACGTACTTCCAACTCGCGCAACTGATCACTAAGGATGTCGTCGAAAAGTTCAATGTCATTAGGCTTGTCGTGCGTCAAACTGAAACAAGAACCATGCTGTTTTGTATCAATTATTTTAGCAGCAGGTTAATCAGTAAGATAACATGTGACGGCATCTGCAGTGTTGCCAATTAAGTAATAAAGGCAGCATACACGCTCTTGAATGTAATTTAGATAACTACGGAATTAGAGTGGTATTGCACAAAACGCAACGCCCACGCATTTTGAAGCATCAAAAACGACCCACAATGCAGCTACACGTGTAAGAAGTTGGCCCCGCCCCGTTTTTCTCCGCTCCCTGTATTTGCCGTCCTCCTCCAAAACAGGGGGAGGGGGTGCAGTGCTGGGCCATTCCCACCGTCGACGACGTTTGTGGGTGGTTCCTAGGTACAATAGGTGAACCACACACATCGACCACGGTGGGAATGGCCCACAACCTCTGATTCGGAGGAGGGCGCAAATACAGGGGCGGGGCCAGATTTTTGTAGTTTTTCGATAACGTTTTTCATCTGATCACTGCCTTCAAGCCAGTTACAGAATTCATCATAGGATCGAGAAATTTCTTGCAAAATGTTCTGCGCTCAGCTGATTCGCCTCGTCCCTTAGGCAGAGTTCATACTTCCCATGGCCGTCGACGCGACGCAGCACAACGGTCATCATCAATATCGGCTAAAATCGATATCGCTGACATTGCCGCTCTCGCGCAAGCATGATCCCGGCCTGAGGAGATTGGAGGACGGGAGCTGCGACGCGCCTGGCGTCAGTTACTTTCAAATACGAGGTTGGGATCTCTACCTACTTTTTGGAAGTCGGTTCAATTTCATCCAATTCAAACACAGAAATCACCCACCTCGTTAGAAATGTGAAACTGAAGTGGCATTTGTCAGCATGCGCCATGTTGAATCGATACCAAATATCAAGAAACTGCTTGTGCAGAAATTCGCCCTGATAGCACGGTTGCGGCTGATTCTTCAGATCCTTCGAAGAACATTTTCAAGCAGTATCGGAGCTGTTCTTATTGTTGGGAGAAATTGAGAAAAAATTCGCAGCTACTTCGAGGCTTTGCTCACCCAGGGATCCCTGCCACTCAATAAATTTTAGGGAATGTTCCCAATTCATACATTAAGGCCCATGGCTTGCCTCTTCTGAAAAATCATTTGAATCTCACCTGCGGCTGGCGGTATGGTAAGCTGATCAGTGCGCTCTTCTCTCGGTCTGAATCAATTAGGCGCTATCCATACACCTGAACGCCAGTGCGGCACGCGCGGATGGCGTTGGAGTATGAATAATTTCTACAAGCGTCACGCTCGTCACGCGCTTGCGGGGACTATGAATACTCCACCGGCGACGCCATGGCGGAGCAGAATAAAAGGACCTTAATTTTTCCTAATCATCAAATTCTGTACACGCGATCACCCTCACGATAGCAGAGGATAGTAATGGGTTTAATTGTCTGGAATCGGGATGAAACTCATTGCGGAATTAATAGTGAAAAGGCTGAAAAAGTCAATACGGCCGTCGCCGCCATAGAGGTGCGGGCACACCGCTGCCGTAGCGTCTGGCCATTCCTTTTTCTAACGCCACGCCCGCGCGTCACGCGCGTGCCGCTCTTGCGTTGTGTAGCATGAATAGCGCCTTAGCGAGCCGGCGCAGGCGACCGCCGCAGGTGCGATTTAAATGTTATTTCTTCAGGAGGCAAGCCACGGACTTAAAGGCAAGGTCCAGTCAGATTTTGACACCACCGAAATTCGGATTAGATAGATTGGGCTGGTCTAGCTGGACACCGCTGAAAATTTTCACAAATTCTAAGTCCGTATTTCTGGAGAAAACAGCCTCAAAGTCAGATTACGGTATTCAGAGCATGAGAACCATGGCAGGACTGACCGATAATAACACAGCACTTTCGAAGAATGCGTGGTCAACCGCTAAAATATGAACGATGGCCACACTTTTCTGACTTTTCTGGATCATCGGCTCACGGAAGTGGCTGGAATAACTTGGAGAAGACCGTTTTTAACGCAGTTTTCGCATGTTCCTTCGGACTACCAGTACCATGAGCACAGATTCAGCGGAAAATCTCAGATTCGAAATTCTGCCCGGACCCTGCCTTTAACTAAGAAGATATCCCAATTTATGACAATAAAATCAGAGGGCGGCGCCACTTACCATCCTATTATCGGATACAGTTCCGTAGAATTAAGTTGGAGTTCAGTTGCACAAAAAGGTGTTCTGCATGCAGGTCGTCATATATTGCAGCGTTTCGCGGTTTGGTCTAAGGCCCCGTCACAGTCCACCGAAAGCCGTGCTGCGCCGTCTCATGCCGTTCCTAGTGATCCCACGCCGTCCTCTCCCGTCCCTAGTGATCCAGCGCCGTCTTCCCCCGTCCCTAGTAGTCGACTGCAGGCATATCGATTATTCTGGCGCACTCCGAGCGCACTCCGGACGGCGCAGCCCGTCCACAACGATTCATGATCCTGGCTTTGAGGGCTACCCAATGGCTCAGCCTTTGTCGTGGCTACGCTGAAACCTTAAGTTTTGTAATCAGCAAGATTTATAAGTACGGTACCGCGTCGGATGGGGTGCTACCGTCTCTGTCTGCGTTATCCCATGTCTACCGTATATAACGTTGGAATGGATCGTGAAGAGAGCTCGCGTTCACTGTTGAAGGTTGACGCAAACTCGGTGCCATATGCTAAAACATAGGTGCACCGAATTTGCGCCAACTTTCAACAGTGAATGCAGAGTCTCTTCACGATCCATGCCGATGTTAAAGAGCTGGTTGATTGCGAAACCTTCATGGTTCTCAACGGGAGCCCGACAATGTCTATACCATTGGATAGCCCTCAATACCTGGATCACGAATATCTCCCCGGCTTCGCTCAAAGTTGAGATTGAAGCAATATACAAAAAAGACGCCTGAACACGACCTCGCTCGCCCTCTGACCAAATCCTGGGAGCGGTAGTGTAATTCTCGATTTATTTCCGATCGATAAAATATTTACATAACAAATCACTTACGTACCCCGAACACTTGGATATAGTACGCACGGTAGTAATTGTCGGTTGGGGGATTTCGGAATCCTGAACACCATTTTTTTTGTGAAACGCTTACTGTTAGGCTTCAGATACTCATGCAAACTGGTGCGTCGACATCAGGTTGATACACATACCATGAGTCACCGCTGGCCAACACGCCGATATTTGGCAGGGCCGTGGCCGTGAGTTATGATCTGGTCGATGTCGAGCTGTTGCACAGCTAAAGTTAAAGGGAAGTATACGACGCCTTTTTCATGCATGCTTCAAGTGACATAAATTACCCAAATTTACGGTGCATTGGCCCCGCCCAGCATCTGGAGGCCCTGCCCATTTTGTGGCGGCCCCACTGGAGGCTGGGCGACACAGTCGCCACGCGCGGTGTGCCGACCGCGACCCGTGTGGGTGTGCCGTCCGTGCCGCGTGTCGTTGTGCGGACCGCGACGCGTGTCGGTGTGCCAGCCGCGACGCGTGTCGATGTAAAGTAGTTCCTAAGCTAAATACAAGTTCTGTAGGATGTGAACTGCTGCTAGATAGGCCGATATACGCGACACATTGAAATGTCAACAGCGCGACAATAGGCGGACGCCGCTGGGCAACGGGCAGGTCTCAGGCTGACAATACGTGTGATTTGAGTTGTCAACACGGAGCGGGTTATGAGATGGCAACTTATCAACCTGTTGTCGATGCTCCAGTTTGCCAGAGAAGGCGTCGACCGCGCAGAAAATCGTGTATTATTTTTTTATGATTTCATGTAGCCTGGCCCCCATGTGAATGTGGAGGAAAGTGTCGAAAGGGCCCATGAAAAACCATTATTTGTAAAGGAAAGCCAGTCTGAACACATTATGAGTTTGAATTTAAATTCCGCGCCAGAAGCGTTTCCGAAGTTTTTGTGCCTATCGAGACTTCGTAACTGTCAGAGGCCGCGAGCAGCAGGCACAGAATCATGGCAACGTAAACTGTGAAGAATCAGTCAAATTACGATAAAACGTTCCTGCGTCAGGTAAGCCAGCTTCCGGAGAGAAAGAAATGTATCGGTCCCATGAATGATTTACTCACCGCGCAAGAAATCCTTCTTAGGATAGTGGAACAAACCTCTACCAGTGTTCATGATATCGTCGTTAAACATCGTTGTGCAGCCTCTCTCTCAAAAAAAATCTCGTAACAACAATAGCACTAATAAGTATGATTTCCGTTTTCAATTTAGTCTGACGCATGGCCAGGCGGCTGGCCGAGCGGGGTAGGCGGCCTCACTGAAGAATGCAGTTCTGATTCGCGCAGAGTGATCTACCGTCGCGGCCCCGTCCATTCATCAGACCAAAATTATCTTGCGAACTCTACAACCAATTTCTGAGGCGAAAACCACATGCTATTCTGCAGAAGAACTGTTTCGGTTGGCATCAGGGCCGTGCGGAAATCTTTTTCAAAATTTTCGGAAACGGAAGAGAAACGGTTGAAAAATGCCGGAAACGGAAGATAACTAAAAATCAGAGGGTCTGAGGTCTGTTCGAAGGAGACTGTCGGCCCACACGTTCGGTGCGCGTGTCGAGCAACCGTCATGAAGGAATTTTTCGGAAGAGCCTTCCCACTTCTGCAAAGCTATTTGGGATATTATTCACAATTCGCCTAAGTTTCCTATTATTCTATTTAAAAGTCCGCAGAAACACCTTCGCGAAGGTGTCTTGCCACACACGCCAACCTCGTGGGTGGGTAGTTTTCTTCATACCGACTTTACTCATATAAGAACCTGTGCTTAAGTAGTATACAATACCCACCCTAAGTTTTGGCAAAAAGGCGAAAAAAGCGCGGAAATTCGCTTTTTTCGTCTTTTGATCATAACTCGCTTCAAAGTGAACGATTTTCAAATTTGAAGACAGTTTTGGAATCAGCATTGATCCCTCTTTCTTTTTGATCGATAAGTGGCTTACTCTGAAACAATGCATATAGGGTTGACACAATCAATCGAGTGGGTGAGTATGAGCTGCTGAAATGTGTGACTGGGTCTACTCTAGTTTATTCGAATATTCGGTTCAGTTTTCTTTTCATTTTACAATTTGTATTTTTATATTTTCAATTCTTTAAAAATTTAATCTCACTCTTCCTTTAGGTATTATTTATTAGCTATTCATTCAGTTATTTGCTTGAAACTTTTTGGTTCTTAAATATTTTGGTTTTTCTATTCGTATTTAATACTTATTTCAATTTACTTTATTGGATTTTTTATACAACTTTTCACTGTAATTTGAATACTTTATAATTCAGTTTGATTACTATAACTATCGCTTTATCTGAAAAATGGTTTCAATAACAACGATAAAATATTATTCGGATATGAATCGTTTCAACTTTGACTTCAGACGAACAATTCATAACACTGAAAACTTTTAGAGTCTTCGATGTAGGAGCAAATTCAAGTTTCAGTTGTTTGTGTCAATATTGAAATTTTCTTGGAGTTATTATTTTCAAAATCCGAAATTACCATTCGTCGCCCTGATTTCTAGAATTTTTTCAAGTTTGTGAAAACAGTTATTTTTTGAAGTAGTTATGACATATTTCACCCTTCCATGAAGTTGAAATTCTTCAGAATCTATGAAACTTCAACCTGAAAAACATTACCCATCGAATCTTGTCGTATTGTGAATTTCGAAACTGTCTCCATACCTGGGAAACAGTCAAGATTTACTTTTGATCCTGCCTGGTTTTGGATGAACTCCGCGCTGGCAATGGTCCCCTTAGCTGCCTGCGCCTCCACTACTTCCACTCTATCTACCTGTTCCTCTCGACGGTCTAACGCACTCCTCGCTCGAAGACAGTCCCGGAAAGGGATTGAATTTGAGGGGACAGGGTCTGTCTACACACACAGGGAGGAGTTGTCCTGTTTTTGCAGTTCGGTGCATCACACTACACAATGCAGGCGAAGGGGTCCCGAGCGGAATTAGATTCGCAAAAAGCGAGACAACTCTTCCCTCGGTGTGTAGAGAGCCCCTATGCCAATTTGAGCAGCGAAGATGGGCTAGAAAGACAGCGGTGGAAGGTGTGGTCCTTGGAAAACCAATGTTCCGAGAGCATAATGGGTGGCTTCTGCAATGTTGGTGTACGGGGACGAGATAAAAAGCAGTTAACGGTATGAAGGGCTGTTTTTCGGACAGCTTCGGAGGGTGCAGAAAATAAAGCTTAACTGTGTGGGTGGCCAACATCATACGTGCATTTAGAGAAAATCGGAACAGGAACTAGCTCTATGGGTTGTCCTTTCCTGGGATTCCAGTCCCGTTCTCGAACTGTGCTATCGGTGAGTGAATCCTTAGTCGCAGACCATCCAGAAACCGACGCGCGCGGCCGCGGCGCATCACCGCACTGATGACTCCACCAAGCAAAAGGTGTGACTCAACCAACTAACTGCTCTTCGACAATTGCGGTCAGAAATTATTAAATACAAGGAGAAGGATCGGAATATGGAATTTTCATTTTCTCAATTTCATAAAAATCACCCGCGAGCATTGCACCCACACGGATAAATGCTTTCTTTTCTGAACCACTCCGAAGCTGTCCGAAAAACAGCCCCTCATACAGTTAACTGCTTTTTATCTCGTCCCCATACATCAACATTGCAGAAGCCACCCATTATGCTTTCGGAACATTGGTTTTCCAGGACCGCACCTCCACCGCTGTCTTTCTAGCCCATCTTCGCTGCTCAAATTCAATCCCTTTCCGGGACTGTCTTCGAGCGAGGAGTGCGTTAGACCGTCGAGAGGAACAGGTAGATAGAGTGGAAGTAGTGGAGGCGCAGGCAGCTAAGGGGACCATTGCCAGCGCGGAGTTCATCCAAAACCAGGCAGGATCAAAAGTAAATCTTGACTGTTTCCCAGGTATGGAGACAGTTTCGAAATTCACAATACGACAAGATTCGATTGGTAATGTTTTCAGGTTGAAGTTTCATAGATTCTGAAGAATTTCAACTTCATGGAAGGGTGAAATATGTCATAACTACTTCAAAAAATAACTGTTTTCACAAACTTGAAAAAATTCTAGAAATCAGGGCGACGAATGGTAATTTCGGATTTTGAAAATAATAACTCCAAGAAAATTTCAATATTGACACAAACAACTGAAACTTGAATTTGCTCCTACATCGAAGACTCTAAAAAGTTTTTAGTGTTATGAATTGTTCGTCTGAAGTCAAAGTTGAAACGATTCATATCCGAATAATATTTTATCGTTGTTGTTGAAACCATTTTTCAGATAAAGCGATAGTTATAGTAATCAAACTGAATTATAAAGTATTCAAATTACAGTAAAAATTCGTATAAAAAATCCAATATAGCTAATCGAAATAAGTATTAAATACAAATAGAAAAACCAGAATATTTAAGAACCAAAAGTTTCAAGCAAATAACTGAATGAATAGCTAATAAATAATACCTAGAGGAAGAGTGAGAATAAATTTTCAAAGAATTGAAAATATAAAAAAATACAAATTGTAAAATGAAAAGAAAAACTGAACCGAATATTCGAATAAACTAGAGTAGACCCAGTCACACATTTCAGTAGCTCATACTCACCCACTCGATTGATTGTGTCAACCCTATATGCATTGTTTCAGAGTAAGCCACGTATCGTTCAAAAAGAAAGAGGGATCAATGCTGATTCCAAAACTGTCTTCAAATTTGAAAATCGTTCACTTTGAAGCGAGTTATGATCAAAAGACGAAAAAAGCGAATTTCCGCGCTTTTTTCGCCTTTTTGCCAAAACTTAGGGTGGGTATTGTAGCTTATCTTGGAAAAAGTAAGCCGGGTGGGCGACCGCACCGCCCACCCGGCCTAATAAAGTAGATCACAAGGGAATTTATTTAGTCTCGCCGACGACATTTAGCTATTCTTTTAATATTTTGTTACCGACTGGACTGTATGCTGACTGAATAATTTCTAACAATGAAAGAAAAGTCGTCGGCGGGTTGGGAAAACTCGCCTACGATCCGCTTCAACCGCGCCGCGCGGTCATCCGCCTGGCTTACTTTTTCCAGAATAGGTTGTACTTTTCGTTGCTGCTCATTGCTTGCAACTGTCCTTCGATAACTTGCAGTCAAACTCTACGAACTAACAAGGGAAGTGTTTATAGTGGTAAACGCATCTGCCAAAACGACTAGTATCGTTAGTATCTCTCGTGGCTCAATAGTGAAAATGCGCCGTATCCCGCCCCGAGCTGCTGGTCCCAAGAAGTTACAAGCTT
Organism: Aplectana chamaeleonis; assembly: GCA_029168955.1. Lineage (NCBI taxonomy): Eukaryota > Metazoa > Nematoda > Chromadorea > Rhabditida > Cosmocercidae > Aplectana > Aplectana chamaeleonis. The sequence goes on along the minus strand of JAPDOI010000059.1, from coordinate 1,139,128 downwards.
AAAAAGATCGTTTTTTGTGCTCCTTGTAACTTCCAAAAGACGCATTAGTCTCTGGAAAATCCGGAAACGTTCCTCATAAATGGGTTCAGCGCCCAAAACTACCCCCCCCCTGAGCAAAGTTTGGGTGAAGGCACATTTTCCATACTTGGTCCAGACTGATAGCGTTTTGGACTTTCGAATTTTTGGTTGGGCGTTTATTCGCACCAACAGGCGTAAATAAGTTTTTAAGGGTTGTAGGAGAATTAATACCGTCCCGAAATTCCCACCCACCCGAAACTTCGCAACAAGTCAGGTTCCACCTTCCCTTTCCAAATCAAAGGAGCAAGCTGCCTGGAGAATTGACAATCCACACAAAGTCGGATTTACAGCTCGCCTTATTTTGCATATTTAGACGCGGCGCGTGTGATTTCTAATAACGCGGTGGGTGTGATTTCGCTTTCAATCATTTTTAAGATTTTTTTGAAATAATTTCTTCTCCGATATTCAAGAGTTTTATGAGAGCTACTTTGTGAACTCAAAAACATGAAAAAAACTAGAATACGGTTTTCATTGTGAGCATGGCCTTTAATGGGTATCCAGAGATTATCTTTATTGAGCCGTAACTCAGGAAGAAGTCAAAAAGGAGGAATTGAAGTTACGTGAAAAGAATCTAGTTTCTGAGAGACTATCACAAGAACAGTTTTGAGTAATCTTTCGGAATAGACGACCCACTAGAGAATTTTCATGAGAAATGATCATATCACTAAAGCCGTCGACTAATTTAGTCTTTTCAAACACACTGAACTGTTTGATGTGATCATCCGAGCGGTAGCTCATGCCCGAACAGTTGCTAATTTCATTGTATTCTTTAGTGGGACGTCTATTCCGAAAGAGCATCCAGTTTTGTTCACCAACCAACCTTATTCTAGGAATCTTCGGCCTCAACGCACATAACTAGGCGACAATTCTAACCGTGAATCTGACAGCGCACTCAGAATCCAGTTAAGACCAAAGGGTCGCATTCAAAAAAGTCCCGTTCAAAAATGCTTTTTTGCCAAGTTTGCCGAATGCTCACCGTTTCTACAGAACTTGGCACGGGTAATATAGCACTTTATTCGCTATATCATACATTCCATAGGTGCTTCGTTTTTATTCATTGGAAAAAGCTGAACGTGGCGAACAACTAACTTTGCATAATTTTCCATATGAATTTAATCGTGTCGGGATCAATTCGCTTCTCGGACGGGAAGAACCGTGAAATGTTGACATCGCCATCTTCATCCAATATAGGGAATTCCAGACCTATGCAGTAGCCATATATGCACGAACCTTCACTAAAGATGCCTATGACACATTTCATACCCTCATCCAATTGATCTGCAAGAATCGGCAATAGATTCACATTGCTATTGTCCCCAACCTAGAACACTCTAATGTAATACTGGGCCCTTTCCGCATTCATCAGGAGTCATTTTTTGTCTTGGGATCCACCCTTGTTGATGTGGTTGTACCCTCTATCACTTCTTGGTAGGCCGTCACACCGAGAAATCAGAGGCGTTAGGAAAAACTGCACAATCTAGACTTCGCTAGTAGGGACGTGAAGTAGGGCTGCGCTGCAACGGTAAAAGTCAAAATTCACAATAAATGCAGTCGTGAAGGACTTGCACTATGTCCATTCGTAACTGAACAGTTACAAATTTGCACTTCTTCAGAAATGTTCAAGACTCTACCTTATTGTAGCCATGGAAGGTGACAAATCCCATATTACTCATCTGTGCAGTCGTCTTTTTCATATGACGGTAGAACTGTGCTCGAGCAGTGCTGTCAAATGCCAGAATTGATATTGACATATTCTTTGCATCGAAGACACCTGGACCAGGTTTTCTAGGTCTTCCTGAAATTCGACAGTGAGCATAGTTTACTCTTCTTTACTAATCATTAAAAGTTTCGAACCCTCCACCAGTAATGCTGAGTTCGTCTTGTCTTTGATCCCGGCGTATGTCCTTGCTATGATTGGGGATCCAGCCCTATCGAAACAACTTATGCGAAATACATCCGCATTCACATAGAAGTGTTGGAGCGTGATCTGTTAAAAGTACATAAATATGAGATTCGAGCCAGTATTGAGGTGTGCAAGAACTGGTAATTATGCTCCGAATATCCTAGCGAAACGCTGGCTGATAAATTTTATATCGCGAAAACGCTGTGCTATTGCATGTCTCTGTGGTTTCGGCTAAAAATTTTGTTGGAAAGGTTATTTGGTGTACGGGGCACGAATTTGAGGCATAAATGTCGTTTTTGGAAGCATCTACGTAGACTACGCACGTTAAATGGCATTATAGCTACCTTAACTTGCTGAAATCCAGAGAAGATCCAAAATTGGACGCCAGATTTGTGTTCAACGTCCTAAATAGCCTCCAAATAAATGGAAGTTTTGAGCTAAATCCGAAGCAATTTTTTTCAAAAATTAGAAAAAAAATATGTGGTATGTAACCTCTAGCAAAGCTCTCAAAATGCATATAACTTAGTGCAGTGGTGAACTCAGCAAAGTCTGATCTCAGGTTCGGAGAAAGCGCGCCAGAATTGACCGCAAAACATTTATCGGATATCTGATCCGGGGAACACCATGCGAGGTTTCCTACTAAGTGCGTACCTCCTCTCATGGTTGTAAGTCACTCACCTCTTCTCGTCTCGACTCATGAGCTCGTGTATGATTTCGAAGTCCTCCAACTATTTCAGCAGCAGAGCAAGTAGCAGCTCCAGGATTGGCTCGCCATGTAAAGGAGCCATCCGAATGTCGTTCAAGGACTTCTTCAGGACTGGATTCACAGTTTTGCTTCATACCATGTTTGATGCTTTCCTTAAGAGGTAGAGCTCTTATTTCTGTGCACTTGCCTTGCTATTCTGAACTTGTGCAGCTGTTTCTAATTACCTTCATCGACGGCTCCTCATCTTCAACCCACAAGAATCTGCAGTCGTTCTCGAACAGATGGGCTGTGGTAACGATCTCAACCTCTCTTTTATGGGATTGTGCTCCTTCCTGCGTAACTACTACTTCTCCTGGTCGCCGTAGTAGGAAGACAAATGTAACGGCGATGAAGGAAATTACCTTAAGTTCTGCGGTGATTCTCGAAAACTATTATTACGTAAGCAAGGAAAAACCAATTATTACATTCCAAGATAGTGATCACGGGAGAATTTTCTCTGCTTTCGCTTTCTATCCTAGTGCAAAAAATATGTACTTGGTTACGCTAACCAGGGAGACCTCGAACGTAGACTGCGCACTTGTGCAAAAAAAAAACAAAAAAATCTATTCTGAGCACTGCCTCAGTGGCTTCTGCTCGTATGAACGAAATATTTCAGACTAGCGGACAGCTTGCTGAGATGAACCAGCCGGCAAAAGCGAATTGATGACTGGCCTCGATAGAGAGAGGCTGGCGACTGCCGACTATAAGGCCGACAGTTGGATGACCGCTATCATAATGCAATGGGCATCTCAACTAACCACCATGCAAAAATTCTTAAGGCCTTAATTAGGGCCGATCCAGCATGAAGAGGGGTTTTGAAAAATGGTGTAGTGTAAGAATGCATTTTCAGAAATGGCAGAGAATATAGCAAGATTTACGTTGTGAAAATATTGTTTTGGTCCTCGGGCCGGAAAAATTATTTTCAGTTCCAGGAGGCGCAGAAATGAGTTGGCTTGCCACCACAGTGGTCTTGTGGGTTAAACCTAGATATCAGAATTTAGAATAGAAAGCGAAACCAGCAGGTTTTTAAGGCCTCACTAGGGCCGATGCAGCATAAAGAGGAGTTTTGAAAGATGGTCCACTGTAAACATGCATTTGCAGAATTACAGTGCGTTCAGAAAGTATAGGGACAACCCCGAAAATCGAGGTTACCCATGAAACTTTGTGTTTGGTGATCAATACTGCTCATCAATTAATTCAGCATCATGGAAAACCTATGTTTGATTATTTATATAACAATTGTGAAATTTTGTAAGATTTTATCTCAACTTTTAGAATTTTTCGCCGTTCAGAAAGTATAGGGACACCCTTCGAAAATTCAGATTTTTTAATCCAAACAAAATTTACCGTTGCAAGTTCGCTACATAAACTCAAGATGAGTACATGTAATATCTTTATTCCTAAAATGGCTCGTGGTACTGTTCTAACTGCTGCTGAACAAGCTCAAATTCGTGCGCTCAGCGTTGCCGGGTTGAGCCAACGTCGAATCGCTACCCAGCTCGGAAGATCTGTCAACTGTATCAACCAGTTCCTGCGATATCTAGATTCCTACGGTACTGCAAAACGTACTGGACGGCCGAAGAAGATCAGCAATGAAGATTCGCGGAGAATAATTCGGCTCTGCTCCAGCAGCACACTGTCGCTGAACCAGATTAAGTCTGAATTATCGCTCAGTGTTTCGAATATGACAGTCTGGAACACCATAAATGGCGATAAAAACATTGTCCGACAAGTGATGAAGAAGGCTCCGTCGTTATCTGCAAACCATTAAGGGGGTCGACTTGAATTTGCAAAGAGGAATATGGCAGCTGATTGGTCAAAGGTAAGGCAGTCTCATTAAATCCGGAAAAAATCCAGAAATGACGCAAAAAAATTTAGGTCATCTTTTCCGACGAGAAGAAATTTAATCTTGACGGACCGGATGGTGCTCGATCCTACTGGCGAGATCTGCGCAAGGATCCATTGATTTTCAGCGGACGGAATTTCGGCGGTGACTCGCTGATGTGTTGGGGAGCATTCAGTAGCGAAGGTGTTTTGGAATTGGCCTCCACTTCTTCTCGCATGAACTCGGAGGAATATCAAGAAACTCTTCGCACACATCTTCTGCCATTTTTGTCCGGAACACGACGTCAGCGTTTCACTTTCCTGCAAGACAACGCGGCGGTAAATGTGTCCAGGTCTACAAAAACCTGGTTTCTGCGTCATCGAATCCGTTTGTTGGAATGGCCCGCGTGTAGTCCAGATTGTAACCCGATAGAGAATATCTGGGACATACTTGTGCGCCAGTTTTATGCCAACAATAAGCAGTACAGAACGGTAGATGAGCTGAAAGTCGCTATCCTTGAAGCGTGGGCCAATCTGGATAAAAACGTCATCGCCAATTTTATCAATTCTATGCCAATGAGAATTTTTGAGATCATTGCTAATGGTGGTGCAGCTATTTCATTTTAGATTGTATGTTTAATTCTTTCTTTGTTCAATAATTTTTGTTTTTGTGTTGTGTCCCTATACTTTCTGAACGGCGAACAAATCTTAAACTTGAAATAAATTCTTGTAAAATTGCTCAGCTGTTATAGAAATGAACAAATAGAGGTTTTTCACCTTGTTGAGTTCATTTATGAACAGTATTGATAGCCAAATATAACATGATTTTGAAAACCTTGATTTTCTGGGGTGTCGTTAAACTTTCTGAACGCACTGTAGTACAGAATGTTGCGCGAATTACGTTGTGAAAATATTTTTGCCCTCTCAGTGGTCCTGTGGGTTAAACCTATGTAGTATTCAATCGATTCTCATATTTACGTCTGGCGATTAACTGTCACGCTTTTGCCTGCAACTAAATATGTCCTCCTCGTCAAACTTAGTCCGGTGAGTAGCCGATGCGCGATTATTGCGGCGGGCCGCGCAGGGTTCGCGACACCATCTGCCAGAGGAGGTTCGCTTGCGGGCGAGGATCTATGTAGCTCCACCTCCCTTCCATTACCTGGACTATTCTCTGCAGGGTAGCCGAATAGTATAGGCGCTTAAAAACTTGCTTAACAGGAATTTTCTTCACCCTTTTTCGTGGTTTCCTTTTCAGCTTGGTGACTACCTAGTGTTCATGTAACAAATTTAGTCTGATGAATGGACGGGACTGCGACAGTAGATCGCCACGCGCAAATCGAAACCCCGTTGGCCAGTGATGCCGTTAACATCGCACGGCCAGCCGCCTGGTCCACGTCTCAGACTAAATCGAATACGGAAACCATATGAGAATTAGAAAAGTGTAGGAATGAGTTCAATTTGCCCCCTACTCACGCTCTTATCAATAGAAACCATCCCGACATGAAAACCACGATGCGCCGTGGGTAGTTGGCACTCAAGATGTCCCCGTTCCTTTCGAGTCAATCCCACAAGCTAACCGTATCTGCATTTTTCGCTTTCTTATGTCTTTCTCCCCTTAGCCCAAGACGGAAAACTCTGCAGGTTTAGGTTGGGGTAACAGTGGGACACCGAACTCTTGAGAGTGACACGAGATAATGTGTATCGAAGTAGGATATTGTCGACTTTGCGTTGTTAGCAGGCGCAAAATCCCTTTCGAAGATCATTTTGCGATGGCTTCTCTCCCACTACAGTTACACTATTCCCCGAACCCCTTCCTGGTCGACCGCGGCGGTTCGTTTTACATTTGCGTTGATGAAAACGAAAAGAGTTCAGCACAATTTTTTTCACCAAACTATGGCAATTCGGGATAATGTGACTTTGTGTTTACTCTTGTAGTAGGAGTTTGATGCTTATCCTTATACTTTGAGCACTTATGTCCCGGTGTGTGTGTGTGTGTGTGTGTGTGTGTGTGTGTGTGTGTGTGTGTGTGTGTGTGTGTGTGTGCGTGTGTGCGTGTGTGCGTGTGTGCGTGTGTGCGTGTGTGCGTGTGTGCGTGTGTGCGTGTGGGCGTGTGTGCGTGTGTGTGTGTGTGTGTGTGTGTGTGTGTGTGTGTGTGTGTGTGTGTGTGTATGTGTGTGTGTGTGTGTGTGTGTGTGTGTGTGTCCCGCGGATCTCAGGAATAGCCGAACAGAACTGTTATGAAATGGTACCAACGTTCAGGTGGGTAGGACATACATCGACTACCAAAAAACTAGCCTGAATCTCCTCACGGGGCACCCGTGTTTGTCCGTGGAGCGCACTTTTGGCCGTGGGTCGTGAAAACCTCGATGAAAGCTAAGAAGGGCTACGCTGTAGTCGAAGCTACAGGTCTCTCGAGTCGTATAGCTAGTGTACGAAACGCCTACAGAATCGCTAGGGTTTGGGAGTGTGCAGGACGTCATAGAAAGTGTGCAGGACCCCAGTGGGAGTGTGAAGGACGTCATAGAAAGTGTGCAGGACCCCAGTGGGAGTGTGCAGGACGTCACAGAAAGTGTGCAGGACCAAAAGGGCGCAGGACCCTAGTGGGAGTGTGCACGACGTCACAGAAAGTGTACAGGTCCCCAGTGGGAGTGTGCAGGGCATCATAGGAAATGTGCAGGAGCCCAGTGGGGGTGTGCAGGACGTCATAAAAAAGGGCGCAGGACCTTATTTGGGGGTGAGCAGCACGTCATAGAAAGTGTACAGGTCCCCAGTGGGAGTGTGCAGGGCATCATAGGAAATGTGCAGGACCCCAGTAAGAGTGCGCAGGACGTCATAGAAAGGGCGCAGGACCTTATTGGGGGTGAGCAGCACGTCATAGAAAGTGTACAGGTCCCCAGTGGGAGTGTGCAGGGCATCATAGGAAATGTGCACGACCCCAGTAAGAGTGGGCAGGACGTCGTGTAATGAGTACAGTACCCCAGTAGGGGTGTACAGAACGTCGTGAAATGTGTGCAGGACCCAGGTGGGAGTGTGCAGGACGTCATAGAAAGTTAGCTGTACCGCAATGATATCAAGAGTGTAGAATTAAAACAACGAGATTTTGTCAATTTTCTCAGGCGAAATCTTAGCTTTAGTGTAGCGAAGAAAACAGATAGCAAAACATGTATCTTGAGAAGCATGCAACGCGTTTCGAGGAGTACGCGAAACTCCGGAGACATTTCCTCTCCAGTCTGATCAAACAAGCAACCGCTCCACTTCCGCAACTTTTCTGTTCGTCACTCATTACAACGGCTCAGTCATTTCAATTCCCTAACTTCCATAAACCGGTTTTATATATGTTGCAAGTCAGAGCTTATCAAAATCTGCTTCACAAAAACATAAACATCCATGGACATATTTCATTTCTTGAGAACAAGGCACGGTGTTGGTCAACAAGGGAAATCACACCTGAAATGCAAGTGCGTTTTTTCTCAACATGAAGGGTAGGTGAAGCGAGAATAATCGCTTGGGAACATTACACACGGAAGGGGTCGTAAACAGCTGGTAGCAACCGACGATCTACCGCTGGCTTCTTATGTTTCGCTTTTTGATCCCACATTTTCATTACCGACGCCCTGATGAAATGTGCGGCAGACTGCTCTGCTCACACCAGGAAAGTCCATACGGACAAACTTTCGGATAGACGGAAGTCAATCAACACCGTTTTGTCAGAATAATCTGCCTCAGGAAGTTAGCGCACGTGAAAGTTTTCTCGAGCGAAAACATCGCTAGGTCTCGCTAGTACTAACGATAATTCAGGAAGTCTGGATTCAATCGTCTATAAAACTTTTTTTTCATCGCGAACACTGCCTTTAAACGAAAAAAATCTGAACTTTTCTGGCTTTCCCTTTTCACTCGTGCTTCGCCGCTATCGCTAATGTAGGAGTTTACAACTTCGGTGCCGCAGATATTCCTTGACTATAGAAAGGCCGCGGATCGGACTAGGGAAAGATCTTTAGACTTTATGTTCAGGCTATGAAATGCTTTTCGGCAAAGTCACAGTTCCTATTTACGTTCGCACTGTAGAGTCAACCTTTTTTTGGTTTGCATTAAAACTATTTGATGCTCCCTGTAACGCGGGGTAAAGTTCTAGATACACAGAGCTGACTTATGTTTTGAAGCTATAGTCTTTGCGGCCATTCAAATGTTCAAAAGATGCGCTATGACTTACTGGACCAAGGATCCTACCCTAATCACCGAAGATGGCGTTTTTTCGAGAACAGTGAAGCAGGAGTAGCAGTACATATTTTATTACCACTAAAAAAGTCTTGGAAAAATCTGTTTCGAAAAGGGAAAAAATATTAGGAAGTATGCGCCTACCCTTATCAGCGAGCCTGTTGGCGATTTCCATGCCCTGAATGCTCCATCTCACCCAGGAACAAACATTTTTGGAACTATTAGGTTGATGCAAAAGTTTCCGCATTTTTCACGACTTTAAATAAAAAACATTTAGTTCAAAAACAAACAAGGCTCACTCAACAAAATAATTTCCATCACATTCAAGGATCCTTCGCCACCGATTGGGCAGATCATTAATTCCCGCCGCGTATAACTCTGGCTGTTTCGAGTCGAAGTATTTTTCTAAGGCCATTTTGACTTCGTCAACGTTAGTGAAGTGTCTTCCATCCAGGAAGCGCTGCATCGAGCGGAACAGATGGTAGTCGGAATCGGCAAGATCTGGGCTATATGGAGGGTGAGGAAGAACTTCCCAGCCCAGGTCCAGCAGTTTCTGTCGGGCTATCCGAGATACGTGCTCCGAGCATTGTCGTGAGGAAGCCCACTTCCTGGATGGAAGACACTTCACTAACGATGACGAAGTCAAAATGGACTAAGAAGAACACTTCGACTCGAAACAGCCAGAGTTCTACGCTTCGGGAATTCTTGATCTGCCCAATCTGTGGCGAAGGATCCTCAAATGTGATGGAAATTATTTTGCCGGTGAGCCTTGTTTGTTTTTGAAATGAATGTTTTCAATCAAAGTCGTGAAAAGTCCGGAAACTTTTGCATCAGTCTAATATATATATATATATATATATATATATATATATATATATATATATATATATATATATATATATATATATATATATATATATATATATATATATATATATATATATATATATATATATATATATATATATATATATATATATATATATATATATATATATATATATATATATATATATATATATATATATATATATATATATATATATATATATATATATATATATATATATATATATATATATATATATATATATATATAATTTAAGATTGATCAACCACCCGACGTGGATCAATTATCCTCCTTTCCCAGGGGTTTCAGATGGGTGCAAATAGGTCAACGATTTAGGAGTGCACTAATTTCGGAATGATTTCAGTGCCTTTTGCTCTAGGGGGAAAGCAGTATGGGCTGGTTCCCCGAATCCACAGCTCACGGCGGTGTGGATCTCCGCTGTAAGTCGCGCCGCAGTAATGAGGAGGCAGCCAGTCATTTTGAGGTGTGGATTCGATCAACAAGCCGCAGTATGCTTGGAACTTGCCTTTATTGCTTGCATTTTGCCGGTACGGAGAATACCATCATGCCGCATAAAGCGCCTTTCACAGTCTGCCGGACGACGCCGTCCGGTACGTTATAAGATAGGGCTGCGGCGTCGGTGCCGCCCACACTGCGATATCGGCCGACCGACGTCGCACTGCGGTGAAATCATTGACACGACGTCGCAGCAGGTTATGACGGGTCAAAACGTGTTGGTTTCGCCACATATTTTGTACTGTAGAGTCGGAACTGACGGTTGTTCACCGCAGCTTCCATCGCACTGCGGCACTCTTATAACCTGTCGGATGGCAACGTCCGGCAGACTATGAAAGGGGCTTAAGTATAAGTTCAATAGGCTGCCGAACACAATGAATAGTTTTTCCTCGCCAGCGGAGGACCAGCAGTCCGCAAGCTTTAACCGTCTTAGGCCCTAATAATAGTACTAATCATAATCGCTAATCATACTCAATCGGTAGCGGTAGCACGTACTACCGTGGCGTTGGAGTATGAAAAGCCTGGCGCCTCGCTCGCGTGACACGCTCCACCATGGCGGCGACGGCCATAATAACTTTTTCATGGTTTCCGTTATTAATCCATCCTCAATTTCGTTTCGTTCCGTAATAATTAACTCCAGTACTATCGTTTGCTACCATGACAGTGAACGCGTGTACAGATTTTGCTTGCTTGGCAACGTTGAGGTCCACTTTAATCCACAAGCACGCTCATGCCGATCATTTTTTCCGCAGGGCTACCGTACCCTCCTTTAAAATTTTTCCAAGTGTCAGCTTGGTTATGAGCACATCGTAATAGCCAACAAACATGTTTGCACAATTTCGACCTCCTCAGCCACTTCCCAGTGGCTTCTCGAAGGGAGCGGTGTGTGAATGAATGCATACCGCTCCTCTGCTCCTTTATACCCCGCATGTTATGAGCGTGTGTTAGCGTTCGCTATCATGTTTTGTTCAAGAATGGTTACGGTAGTCCTGCGGAAAAATGATCGGCATGGGCGTGCTTTTCTTTAATCCGCTGCGCCCTAGCGTCGCATCCGGGGTATTCATAGTCTCCGGAAGCGCGGTACACGCGTGACGCTCGTAGAAAATATTGATGCTCTACTTCCCCATCCGCGCGTGACGCTCGCGCCGCGCTGGCGCTGAGGAGTATAGCGCCTTTAAATAACGCAGGATAGTCTTACCGACAACAAGCGCGTTGATTCGAGTGACATTGTGAAGACTGGTTAACTTACCAAGAACAGCGATCGTTTCTTCAACCGCATACTCCCACGATTTCGTTTTCTCCGCGAAATACAGATGTACAATCGAATGTGATTACAGCAACGTAGAAACAGCATCACCTTCAAGACGACGTGGCCAACAAAGGCATTCTGATTAGTGATAATCAAATTTCACCCACTTCGTACTGTTGAGTCATGTTATACAGGTGAGATCGGTATATCACTGGAAAATGGTGGGAGAGCTAATAGTAAGACAGAAATAGGCCTGCCAAGACCTGCAGTGAACATCGCTCGATAACTTGTGCTTCAGGGCACGGCTACTATTTGTCAAAAAAGGAGCATGACTTTTGGAATGCATGGTTTCAGTAAACTGGTATGTAAATCGTGCCTCTAAATGAATGAATTTCTCAGAAGAGAAACAGATTTCTTTTCTGAGAATTCAAGACTAGGCAGAACTTTTAAGTCGAATTGAAAACTATTATAGGGCTTCCAACAAGTTCAAAACCATATGTCTACTGTAGCGATATGGAAAACGGAGCTCCAGCGAGTCCATACCTTTTCCAAATGGCGGCCGTCAGCATGTGCACCGTCAAATCGCGCCTTCGATATGCTGAGAAAATTTCGTGGGGAAGAGATTTTTCAGAAAAAAATCTTTTTTAACTGAAATGGATCTAACAAGCAAAATGAAACTCCTGAATGGATCACGTTATCCAGCGTTCGTCCCACTATGTAAAATACAACTGAAGTAACTTTCAGACAAAAAAAAATCTGATAATTCCTGCGCCAAACTAATTGCAAGCCCTATCTAACCCATGGCCACAAAAAACAGAAATTACAGTAAAAACAACTTTCAATGCAGAACAACCTACCTCAATACTGCAGGAGGGTTTTACTAGATAAATATCGAAAAAAAGCCCGGCTGCAGTCAGCATTTTTTGCCTTCGCCGAACACCCGTCTCGCTCGTCCACTCGTCAGTTGATGTCAGCCGTTTATTTCGGCCCACTGTACGAGGATTTGGAACGCGAAAATGCGGCTCAGATTTTACCGAAACGGCAAGGTTGCAGCCAAATCAGTGTCTACCTATCTGGTTATAGGCAACGTCATGACCTACCAAAATGTTCCGATAATCGAACAACTAACCACGAATTCGCGCTCAGCGCCCGAAAAAATCCTGGCAGAAGTCATGAGCGAGCAATTTTTCCACCGTTAAAAGCGAAAAATGGAGTTGCGCCTGCTGTTGTTAATTCCACCTAGATTAATATTGTTCAAGTAACTTCACCATGTTAGTAATTTTTTCGTTACATTAAAAAACTTCCTCATCGATGACAGTTATTGTGCAGATAATTTGGACAAGAAATAGTGCATTGCATTGTAAAAAATCGATTTGAAATGAATCAAATCGTTAAAAAATCTGTCAGGGTAGCGAAAATTACGGATCCGCCAACGGCCTCGAGTCTACGCGAAGTGTTGATCAGAACGCAAAAGAGAACAGTTCGAGGCTATCGACCAATCGAGAACTTCCAAACCAAGGTAATTATTGCTTCCGAGGACGGTTGTCTGACGATAGTGTTGCGACGACGCGACACACGACCCAGTTTAAGCTAATAAGAGCGCAAGTGGACTTCCTTTGTTCTTCTACCGAAAATTACTAGAAAAAAAAAGCTTCCTTGGTGCAAGTTTGGATGTTAAGATTTTGAGTTTCTAAAACTGAATCGCTTGCGCCTCATATGAAGCTTCTGTTCCTCTGTTCCTCGTGATAGAAAACCAGTGAGAACTGGTGACCAATTCTCGTTTTCAATCATTCCAACTTCAGAATCAAGCGTTTTCGGGGCGTAAAACCTCATGCCCTACAATGAGATCACCTATTCATACCGTCACCGGAGGTATGAGCTGTACACCATTCGATGCGCTGCAAGAAATTACATGTGTGCAACTTTTCATCCAACTGGTCCCCGCTTTCTGAATTTATGACCTCTCAAAGTACGCAAAAACGTTCTCCACCACCGCCTCCGCCTCCGCCTCCGCCTCCGCCTCCGCCTCCGCCTCCGCCTCCGCCTCCGCCTCCGCCTCCGCCTCCGCCTCCGCCTCCGCCTTCGCCTCCGCCTCCGCCTCCGCCTCCGCCTCCGCCACGGCCTCCGCCTCCGCCTCCACCTCCGTCAGTCGAATTCCATTTTTTTGGAAGGCGTGGACCAAATCGCTTGAAAAATTGTGACCAGAGGTAATCGGCCATGGGAATGCCGAAAATAATTGTCGGCACTCACCATAATGACTTCTGGGCCCCTAACGGGCGTTTCAAACTCGGAAACCGGCCTCTCATGATTAGTTAATGAAAATGATGGGTTTTTCGTTATCAGTCATTGTTTTCTTAGGCCCCGGTCATAGTTGGATGAGCCGACGCCTCCAGCCCGGTCGATACACACAGAATGCATTGGAAATGGGATGCAAAAATCACTCGGTGTATCCCCCCCCCGCACCCCCCGCACCCCCCCCCCCGGTCGATACGTATGAAAAACATGGTGAGGTGAAGCTGAGAAAATCACTCGGTGTATCCCCCGCTCCCCCGCACCCCACCGCACTCCAACACCCCTCGCACCCCCCGGTCGATACGTATTTTAAAATGATGGAGTGAGGTTGAGAAAATCACTCAATGTATCCGACGCGGTCGATATCCATGCAATACGTGGATGAGAAAATCACCGGGTGGGCGGGTCGAAGATAAAACATTGCGTATCACTAGAAAGCTAACCTCACTGCTACCTCCTTTACTTCACCATACTCTCCTTCACTATTCCTCTGAACAGGTGCAATCCTGTTGGCCACGTAATCATCGTCATATCTAGTTGGATGCAGCGAGTGATTTTCTCAACCTCACTCCATCATTTTAAACATACGTATCGACCGGGGTGGTGTTGGGGGGTGTTGGGGGGTGCGGGGGGAGGGGGTGTTGGGGGGTGCGGGGGGATGCAGATGCAAATAGCACCAACTATGACCGGGGCCTTAGACTCCATATAAACACCTTGCTCTCCAGGGTGGTGTACTTTAAACGCCGGCTCGGAAGAGGACGCTGTGCGGGATTGATGCAATTGAGCGCGGCGCGTATTCGTTCCAAGCGCACCATCGATAAGAAGGCGTCGCAGGGTGTGCTGAAGTGTCGGTTGACTATGCGAGACCTCAGTAGGGGTGTGCAGGACGCCGTAGAATGTGTGCAGGGCCTCAGTAGGAGTATGCGGGACATCATCCAACGTGTGCAGGACCTTAGTAGGAGTGTTCAGGACATCATGAGACCTGCGCAGAACCCCAGGGGGGTGTGCAGGACGTCGTAGAATGCGTTGCAGAAAATCATTAGGAGTGTGCAGGACAACATGGAACCTGTGCAGGATCCCAGTAGGTGTGTGCAGGACGTCGTAGAATGGGTGCAGGACCTCATGGAGCCTGTGCAGGACCCCAGTAGGAGTGTGCAGGACATTATGGGACCTGTGCAGGACCCCAGTAGGGGTGTGCAGGACGTCGTAGAATGTGTGCAGGACCTCATGGAGCCTGTGCAGGACCCCAGTAGGAGTGTGCAGGACATTATGGGACCTGTGCAGGACCCCAGTAGGGGTGTGCAGGACGTCGTAGAATGTGTGCAGGACCTCAGTAGGAGTGTGCAGGACATCATGTAACGTGTGCAGGACCTTAGTAGTAGTGTGCAGGACATCATGGAACCTGTGCAGGTCCCCAGTAGGGGTGTGCAGAACGTCGTAGAATTTATTTATTCATTGAATACGCTGCTTGAAGGCGGCGTTCACGATGATCATCCTCGTTGACTTTCCACAGTGAAATGATAGGCGAGAAGGATACTAGGCTCCCAGTGTCGAAAGAACGGTAGAAAACGAGCCAGGAGCTGCAAAATGATGGCTGCAAACAAGCGTTTTGGTGCCCCAGACACGCCCCGTGCCCCAGATCCGCCCCTTGAAAGAAACAAATGAAGACTCAGATTATAGGAATGATCAAGTGAAGGAAGTGCTGATAAGTGAGCTGTTTGCTTCATTGCACTGATAGGTATCATCCTTCTAGCGATCAGTTCCTCCACGCTCAATAATCTATCCTAGACGTGGTGGGGCCACCCATGATTAACTCATAGAAATGATGAAAAACTTTGATAAAAGATGCTTGATACTGCGCTATCAATCATTGTTTATAAGAGCTCTATGGAAATAATTGGACTGGTAGCCTTTCCAATCCGTGGTTAATTTCATTTCTGTCTCAATTGGTGGGTTTCCCCCCCCCCCGTCAAGGATAGTGGCTAGACCCAGTACAGTTGAGTCATTTTAAAGCTCTTTTCTTCATTTTTTCGACTTTCAGATTCAAAAAGTATATGCCTTGTATCTTATCTGTAGGAAGCCGCGTTGCAACAATTATCTTACAGTCTTAGCAGCGGAGCGGTTGTTTCTTCATTTCTACCACTATGTTTTCTAAAAAAAACTACTTGACTTTAAGAGCTTGACGATATTGTAGAAGGGAAACCCTTGGAAAAAGTTGTGAAATTTCTGAAAGTTGGGCTCCGCAGAAAAGGCCAACGATTTGGCATTGCTCTAAAATATCGTGAGATAGTTTTATTGCATTTGGCTCTCAACTTTATTTTTCAAATGTAATGAAATTGTTGAATCGATTTGGCTGTTGTTGGTATATGCAGACAACATAATCATTAAATGTAGTGAAATTGTTGCAAGCGGATTTGGCAGGAGCTCTATGAATTATCACAGTCAAATCACGCGTCAGAAGGAGTTTTGCGTCAAGCGTAATTTGGATCAAATCAGAACAAGATTAAGTCTAGCGACAAAAATGTTTCCATACATTGTGAACCGTGAAAGCATTGAGGAGACGAAGACATAGCGTAAGTAGCTAATAAACTGTGTTAGATTTCGTTTTCATGATTTTTATCTAGTCGGTGAGGGAAGGTCTGGTACCTTAGTGGGAGCTACATTGAAAAGGCAGAATAACATTCGAAAACCTTACTTCTAGCCCACCAGGCCACGTTTCGTTCAGCATTGATGGCAGAGGATATTTTTTTTTCTTTTTGTCTTGATTCGCTCGCCAGAGAACCTTCTGACGCGTGATTCACTGCGATAATTCATAGAGCTCCTGCCAAATCCGTTTGCAACAATTCCACTGCACTTAATGATTATGTTGTCTGCATATACCAACAACAGCCAAATCGATTCAACAATTTCACTACATTTGAAAAATAAAGTTGAGAGCCAAATCCAATAAAACTATCCCACGACATTTTAGAGCAATGCCAAATTCTTGACCTTTTCTGCGGAGCCCAACTTTCAGAAATTTCCACTTGCTTTCATTGCTTCCACAGCTGTAGTCGCATCAGTGAAAACAAAAATCACAGAATAATCACATCTGTTTCGGAAAAGTCATTGATACTACATAAAGAATACAATGTATTAGGAGAAGTCGGCAACCGCACCACCGCCTTTTCCCCGTTCCGTGAACTATACTCAGCTCTGAAAGAAGGTAACATTTCCTGGGAGTTATTGCTCTCTGTACTTTTTGATCAGGTCTAAATAAAGCTCCGGTCTTTCAAGATTTATCAGAGGTCTGAAGCTAAGCAGATTCTCCAAATAGAAAACGAGACCTAGAGTTTCGTCACTCAAGCGGTTCCGACAATATGTCAGGCAAACTGCAAGAGATTCTAGCTCGAGGTGGGGACCAAATCACCGAAGGGTCTACTGAAGCCAAGCTGAATCGCCACCACTGTTTGCAGAGATTTTTGAGGTTTCCAAACAGGGATGGTGATCGAGTTTGACCAAACGGTGGATTTTCTTGAGCAGCAAATCTTCGCCGAGAGCTAGTCTCTTGTGATGTGACTGCTGCAGGTGGTTCCGACTATTTGTCAACGTACGTTGGCTTGCCAAGGCATTACGGGGGATAGAGGCCATCTCGCCGGTATGTGCCGGTTCTCGGTAGCAGGTTCTTGGTAGTTTCAAGGCGGATTTTCGGCTCGTTCGCAAGTCCGCGACTTGCAAACAAATATTTTCGAGCCTGTGCCAAAAATGTTACCGGAATTGACCCAGGGGGATCTCTTGTTATTGTTCTCTGGTGTTGCTGCAAACCCAAAAATTTATCCTGTTTTTGCTTCTGTGCCTCACAGGTTGCTAGGGTGGAATATTTATTGGCCGACGTTTCGACTATTTCGTCGTTCTTAAGACCTAAAATGTTTCGGAGTTGAATTTGAAATGACACACATCCGATCGTTATCAAAAAGGGGAGCAACCACACCCGGAGTCTAGAAGGGGGGAGAATGTTTGGCGATCTAGCATCGGCATGGATCCCGAAGAGACTTCGCGTTCACTGTTGAAGGTTGGCGCAAACTCGGTGCACCTATGGTAAACCATATGGCCCAGAGTTCGCGCCAATCTTCAATAGTGAACGCGAAGTCTCTTCACCATCCATGTCGACGTTATGTGAGGTGGCAACTATTCATACCAGCGGGAGCCTGTCTGTTACCCGTGATTGTCACTGTTGTCCGTGACTGCCAGCATTTCATCGAGCTCCTTCGTGTCCGTTGATGCTGACTTTTGTTGAGCTCCACAGGCATAGTGCTCCACGTTTGGGTGACGACCGATAGCTTACCTTTATCCCACCAGTAGAGCACTCCTTCAATCGACGCCGGATTGCGAACGATGCACACTAGTAAAAACATGTAATATGGCGTGATCTGAACTACTGCATTCGGCGCACGGCCAAGTAGAAATTTATGAATGCGACACTATGGAAAGATTAACTAATCAGTGTGAGAGGCCGCTAGCCCTAAAACGGCCTATACAGAAGGTATAGATACTTCATCCTTTTTCATGTCACTTGCAGAACCCAAGCTTCTTCCAAGACATCATCAACCGCAAGTTACAATGTTGAAAGACTTTATGAAAAATTTATATCGACAATATATCGTATTTGGTGAATAGTTGAAACTGTATAACTTTATGCATGGGCTAAGTGGTTTGACTAGACAACACAAGAATAAAATAGATTATAAATCATTTGATTCAGATCCAATGCTTGAGTTACGGAGAAGGCAGGAAATAGCCACATCCTTCCACACGACGCTTCACGGTTTCACCACCATCTTCTCGTGGACGTCGAGGGTTCCTACCACCTGTAAAGCAAACACTACTAACCACAGAAAAATGGTATTGAAGGGGGTTCAGAGTGACGTAAGGGTATACAATCATCTGCATAAGTACAGGACCACCGTGGGATACCCTTATTTTACGTTACGCACAGAAATTCGTATGCTTCTACTGTTCCTATCCGAATTGGTATGCTAGAAAACCCCTAAACACACAATCACAATGAACACTTATCCTCTATTTCCGGGAGAAATTTATTTCCGTCCATCGCGAGCGTGAGCGCGCGTACGCTGCGTCTCCTTCTCCCCACACGTTCTCGCTGTCTCTACCCCCCCCTCCGCACAAGTGCCTGAAGGAACAGAGTAAAATTGGCTCGGAATCAGAAGATACGTTCTTTAAAGTATGCGAACTTTTTCCCGCTTCGCTTCAACCTTGAGGCGAATTGAGGAAAATCATTCGAAGATGCATACACAGAACGCAAACAATAACACTATGTAACACGATTTTTGTTCCTGGCTTCTAAGTGTTATATTTCACTTGCTTATATCCAAAGTATATGAAAAATTGACTTCATTGAGAACAAACTTCGCTTACACCACAACACCACGAAGAAAACCCGTTTTTTGTGCAAATAGAAAGATTTTTATTCATTTTCGACATTATGGACAGGTAAAAACAAAAAATTCACAAGGAATAGACAAACTTAGTCGGAAAGGACTCAACAAGGATCAGAAATGTGTCGATTTTCTAGATTCGCGATTGTACTGTGAATCACTCTCTCAAAGTTGCACCAAAATGTAGTCCCTCATCATGTTTCGGTATACTGTCCTTAATAACGACTCTGTCCGAGGCTAAGGTCAGGCTGGTATATTAGTCGGACCACAGATCATGAGGATCATAAAATGTGAGGATTTCGCCAAGCTGTTGAACAGGACGGCGAGACCGGTTTGGTGCAATTCAGTTGCAGTTGTTCACGGCTTCCTAGATGATCACAAAGCTGAAAGCTATGAGGAGTTGGTGCACTCTCATGAAGCCATAAGCAAAAGTGGGATGTAGAACGTCTCTGAAAGTCCATATCATCGATTCGCATCTTGAAGAATTCAACAAGCAGGACGAACCCTTTCATCAAGACATATTGAACTTTGAACGTCGTTACCAATGATAGTATAACGAAACCATGAGGGGGGACTACATTTGGGTGCAACTTTGAGAGAGTGATTCTCAGTAAAATCGTAAATTTAGAATATCTCCACATTTCTGAACCTTGTTGAGTGGTTCGTGACTGTGTTTGTCTATTCCTTGTGCATTTTTTGTTTTTACATGTATATAGTGCCGAAAATGAATAAAAATCTTTCTAATTTGACAAAAAAAGAGTTTTCTTTGTTCTGTCGTCGTGTAAGCAAAATTTGTGCCAAATGAAGTCATTTTTCACATACATCAGACATGAAGAATTGAAATATAACACTTAGAAGCCAGGAACAAAAATAGTCTTACATAAATACGCGATTTTCCAGATTTCATTGTCATAGTCACAAAAGCGAAGTTTACCTGGAATAACAGCGATTTCCTGTCTGTTCTAGACCGAACGTATTAGGAAAACACAATTTCAAACCAGGAACAGAAAAAAGTTAAAACTTGTTACATAGTGTAATCAGCATAGAGCTATTTAAGGCAGTGTTCGCAATGATTTCGTTCCCGAGTTTTCCACTCAAAACAATGCGTTGGCTACCAAGTGTTACTAAAATTACGAAGAAACGACGGCACTATCCCAGACGGGAGGGGGGCACTCAGGATTCAAGTCAGAAATGAGATGAAATAACGATCGGTAACGCTAATAGTGAAAGTATTTCTACAGAATTTCAATAGCAACAATGATTGAGAGCAGTACCGAGCAACTTTTGTCAGGTTTTTTGTTCATTTCTATGAGTAAATCTTGGGTGGCCCTCCCCTCGTCTAGGATAGAGCCGAAACGACGAGAAGCCCACTAAATCGTTTTATTTCAGAGATATTATTATCTGGCCTGGACTAGTTGTACGATTGGATGAACATGTTCACAGTGGTTATCACCGGTGAATAATGGGGCTAACCAAAAATGGAAGAATATTTTAGGCAAAACAGTATAAGTTAGGGTCCGAAGGAATGAACGGAGCAACACAATACAGAGAACTGCAAGAGACGGGTCCACAAACGACTTCATTGTCACAACAAACAGTTCCACTGAGAGTAAAGAAGCGAAGTGAGAGTAAAGAATTTCGTGCCTTTCTTATGCGTTTTTCACGGTTTGTTTTTTCTCGGTCACTTCAGTTCTACTCAGGGGCCAAACAATTGATTTGGCGAATAATCTCAAAATCGAAGATTATCGTGAACTCTGCCTTAAACCACTGCGCTCTTCCAGTATTTCGAAGAGCCCATTAAAGGCGGTGTTCACGATGATCATCCTCGTTGACTTTTTACAGTGAAATGATAGGGGAGAAGGATCCTAGGCTCCCAGTGCCTAAGGAACGGTAGAAAACGAGCCAGGAGTGGCAAAATAACGACTGCAAACAAGAGTTTAGGTGCCCCAGACATGCCCCGGGCCCCAGATCCGCCCCTCGAAAGGAACAAATAAAGACTCATATTGTAGGAATGATCAAATGAAGGAAGTGCTGATAACTGAGCTGCTTGCTTCATTGCACTGATAGGTATCATCCTTCCAGCGGTCAATTCCTCCACGCTCAAAAATCGACGTAAACAAGGGAGAGCCTATTTTGGCTCAAAAGCGCGTCTTTCGTGTCCTTTTTAAGCATGCCTTGCTATATTGGGCACCAGACCTTCCGTAAACCGTGGAGATATCACAAGTGAAATTTATCGTGAACACTGCCTTTAAAGGCAGTGTTCACTATGATTTTTAATCCCGACTTTTTCACATAAAACAATGCGTTGGCCTCCAAGTGTTACTAAAATTACGGAGAAACGGCGAGAAACGCATTAAGACTTCGTATTTCAGTGACATTATTCTATAACATGGACTAGTTATCCGGTTGGATGAACATGTTCATGGTGGTTGTCACCGGTGGGAAATAGGGTTAATCGAAAATAGATGAATATTTTATGCAAAACAGGACCAGTTAGGACCCTAAGGAAAGAACGGTGCAATAGAGAGTAGAGAATTGCAAAGGACAGGTCCACGAAAGATTTCATTGTAACAACAAACACTTCCTAAGATACTTAAGAGGTGGGGTTATACATAAGGATTTCTTGTACTTCTGGTGCGTTTTTCTCAATTTCTACGCCATTTTAGTTTTATTCGGAGGCCACTTAGTCAATATAGCGAATAATCTCAAAATTGACGATTATCGTGAACACTGCCTTTAAAGCAGCATTTGAGATATATTATTGTCATTGATGTTGAGTTTCATGTAGGCTGCAGGGAATGTCAGAAAAGCCCTTTCTCTACCAAAAATGAGTGACGTTTAGCTTTTAAGAATTGAATGATGAACCGGGGTGAAGGAATGAGGATTCCTTTGTGATAATGTGATCCACCTTATCCACTGCTTTTTATAGTAGCCATTTCCTTTGCCCACTGGCGCATAGCGGGTGTCGGTGGGGCAATAGTAACACTCTCGCTCGGATTCAGGTTCGAGTCCTGCCCAACGCATAAGCTTTTTGTTCAACTCAGCTACCTTGATATATCCTTTATACCTATTTGCGATGGATCTGTCGCCCTAGAATCCTACTCGATCAAACAAATTGTCGACCCATGAAGTGTTTGCATTAATGAGGGTAATCAGAGGCTTGCCTTCTGAGTGGTCTTTACATCTTTCTATTAGTTTTATGAAATATTTTTTCGCTGATCAGGGATATAAGTAAAGTCACTCCTGCATTTGCCTGAGTAAAACCTAACAAACATCTGAATCCTGCCTTGAAGACAAGGGAATGGCTTTCATCATTTCACGCTCAGCCCTGAGAATGGGGCCGGCTAAGATCGTTCGCGAAAATTGGGCCCTGAGATCGCGTTTCCATGATCTTACATATGCCCACGCGAAAACAGCTTTCTGGTCTGAAAAGGCTACTTTTGAAGCGATAAACTCAGAGGTTTCGAAGGACAATGTTCACGATAAAATGAATAGGCGGGCTGCTTTTCATTACTTTCAGCTGTGGACAATGCCAGAGGACACGCTAGTGGAAGAGCTTAACAATATCTAATCACCATCCGTAGACAAAACCAATGAACAACCAGTACGCCCTATCATTTTATCGCGAACACCGCCCTTAAAAGCAGTGTTCACGATAATCTTCGATTTTGAGATTAATCGCTAAATCGATTGTTTGGCACCCGACTAGAACTGAAATGACGAAGAAACCGAGAAAAACGCACCAGAAGGGCACGAAATCCTCAAGTATCAGCCCGCCTCTTAAGTATCAATGGAACTGCTCGTTGTGACAATGAGATCTTTTGTGGACCCGCCTTTTGCAACTCTCCATTCTGTGTTGCTCATTGCTTTCCTTCGGGCCCTAACTAAAACTGTTTTGCCCAAAATATTCTTCCATTTTCGGTTAGTCCCATTTTTTACCGGTGACAACCACCGTGAACATGTTCATCCAACCAGACAACTAGTCCAGGCCATAGAATAGTGTCACTGAAATAAGACGAATTAGTGCGTTTCTCTCCATTTCTTCGTGATTTTGGTAACACTTAGAGGCCAACGCTTCGTTTTCTGTGAAAAACTCGGGGATGAGAATCATCGTGAACACTGCCTTTAATGGCACAGTCCAAGCTCAGGGGCGCAATATGAGATTTTTGCATACTTGTAAAGTAGACCCACCTTATGTACATAGCTAACACTTGCCAGCTGCGAGCTCTCAATACCTCCAGATAAGCGAGTTATAGGAGGAAGCCACCCTGGGGCGCAGTTATCTCGCGAGCAGGGATGAGCGGAATAAAATTATGAAATTTCGGAAATCGGTTTTCGGGTTTCGGAATGCGGAACGCGGAATGCCAAAATGCGCGATAGTGTGGGTTCCGGAACGCGAAACGCGGAACTCCGCTCATCCCTGCTAGCAAGTGAATAGTGAAATTTTGCATTTTATGTCACCAGCGAGCTTCGGGCTGAAATTCAAGAAAAAGTAGAAGAAAATGCAAATTATTTGAGACTCGTTGAGTTATAACGTGGTCTTCGAATAACATGATTCAAACATCTGAGAAATTATTTGTGAGCCAACCTGTCCTTTCGGATTTTCCTTATTTTAAAGTTTTATAAACCTTCTTTCTATTCGAACTTAGCAAATACTGATTCGCTCAGTTCAGCGTTCCTTGTCCGAGTTCATCTATTTACTTATCAATCTTGAAGCGTGTTCTTGGTAGGCAACAAAACAACTTCGCTAGTAACAGTTGTTTTGAAGCGTCTCCCGTAAATATTTTGTTATTTTGACACGCTCAATTTTGTGTACCGGACCTACAGCCCTGAAAAAAAATGCGCATTGGAACTTTTTTACTCGGAAAAAAGTATGGTAAGAAGATTCGAAAGAAAATTCATTCGTCTCCGAAGTTTGAAGCGCAAGATTAATTCCGTCGCATCAACATGAACTGCGCGAAACTCACATCGAATCAGGCGTAGGAGATGGGGATTGAATTGTGCTCAAAGCGTTGTTTTGAACAGAAACTCAGCTAAAGAAGGAATCTTACTATCCATCCCACGCAGCTGGATTCTGGCGATGGCAACCAAAGCTGACAGAATTCCTTCTCGGACATTAGGGCTGAATTGAGTTCGCACTCTATGAAGCCCACAAAGGCAGGTCGGACAACACCAGCAGAACGGAAGGCGCTCAATATTACTATAGAACCACCACGATGTTTGGCGATCGAAATAGGAGAGATCCTTATGAGAAACTGATCTGTAGTCTTAATTAGATCACTTTCCGAAATTTATAATAATTCAAAGTCTGATATGGGAGAGAGGTATTTTTTAATTAGGTTATTGTGCAATAATGTTCGTTTACTTCGCTTGAGTTAAGCCAACTCAATTCTTAATTTTGAGATGTTTCCGATGAATGGGGCTATCAGCCCTACCGAGGACAGTGCCGGGAACTTTAGGCCCGACTCCCGGGTATTCACGATTTGGGATAGCCCATCACCTGCCACCACTCCCTGGAGGCACAAAATCCTTTCTAATAATGGAAAACATTGGTTGGAGCTCAGCTCACTAGGCCTCGTTCTCGGATAGGCCAAAAATTTTTCACGATTCGAGCGAGATTGGAGTATTTGAGCCTTGAAAAAAAGGCTCTCTGTGCGTTGTTTCCTCGAAAGTTTCAAAAGGAAATTTGGCCGACCGGTATCTGCAACAGGAACCATTCCCTGGTCCTAGGAAGGTCTAGTTTTGCTTTTTATGCTGGATCCGTTCGTTTTTTCTTTCGATTTCGCTATCAATTTTTGTGTTGTGGATAGTTCGACTGTAGCAGGCACGAGGTGGTATGGTTTTATTGTAGACTAACGTTTCGGCGGTTTCGCCCTCTTCGGATTTTTGTGTTGTTCAAATCTGTTGGTGCACATCCGAGTGAAGGTGAGGCTGTCACGAGTGAAAATCAGCCGAACATCTTGGTGTCCCTGCAGCGCACTGGGATACCTGTAGATTTGACTTTGAAAGCAGTCTTCCATCACGGGGAAAGGATTGATGGCATATATTCCGCTGGACTCATGGCTGATTTCTGCAAAAGTCGGCAGATTATCTACTTATTTTGACAGTTAAGGCCTCCAATACGTTTTTTTTAATAATCTGTAAGGGGCTTTTCATATTTCTAACCTCTCGTTCTGCCAGAACAGCCCGATCGGACCAGGATTGTGCGTTTTTGGTTTTTCGATTTTTCGGTTTTTTCTTTTTTCGCCTTTTTCGGCAAAAAAAATCAATAGCGAAAAAAACGAAAAAGCTAAAAATTTTGTCGGTTTTTTTTCAGTCTAAAATTTCCGGTTCTGATGCGACTTGCAGTCGATCCTTTGCTGCCCACAGACGTCTGCAGCGAGAAAAAACGAGCTAGGAGTGGTCAAATAACGAATTCAAACAACTAGACGAAAAATACCATGCGGTACAAATTGCCACGACAGCCGTGAATTACAGTGTATGGTGCAATTCCACAATACACACCGAAAACTACGTCTGTAATAAAATTGCAACCGGACTCTCAGCAAACATAAACACAGAAACGGTTCTTCGGCGATGGGGAAGGGATTGCCGGTACAACCGCGGAAGCAAGAAAAAGGATATCAAGTTGAAATCACTTCAAACCCGGAAGGGACGGTGCAGCCCTCGGCTGGAGACCGTAGGAGAAGGGAGGTAATCCCCGGGTGTAGACAGATTTTAGTGTTGGCTGCGATTCGGAGTGGTTTGAATCAATTGAAACCCAGAATGAACGGTGCAGTCTTCGGCTGCACCGTAGGGCAAGGGAGGTAATCCCTGGGTATGGGCAGTTTTTAGTGTTGGCTGCAGGGCAAGGGAGGTAACCCCGGGTGTGGGCAGATTTTATTGTTGGCTGCAATTCGGAAAGGTTTGAATCATTTGAAACCCAGAATGGACGGTGCAGCCTTCGGCTGTACCGTAGGGCAAGCAAGGTGATTCCCGGCTGTGGGCAGATTTTAGTGTTGGCTGCAATTCGGAAAGGTTTGGTGTGAGCAGTTTTTAGTGTTGGCTGCAGGGCAAGGGAGGTAACCCCGGGTGTGGGCAGATTTTAGTGTTGGCTGCAATTTGGAAAGGTTTGGTGTGAGCAGTTTTTAGTGTTGGCTGCAGGGCAAGGGAGGTAACCCCGGGTGTGGGCAGATTTTAGTGTTGGCTGCAATTCGGAAAGGTTTGGTGTGAGCAGTTTTTAGTGTTGGCTGCAGGGCAAGGGAGGTAACCCCGGGTGTGGGCAGATTTTAGTGTTGGCTGCAGTTCGGAAAGGTCGGTGCAGCCTTCGGCTGCACCTTAGGGCAAGGGAGGTAATCCCTGGGTAAGGGCAGTTTTTAGTGTTGGCTGCAGGGCAAGGGAGGTAACCCCCGGGTGTGGGCAGATTTTATTGTTGGCTGCAATTCGGAAGGGTTTGAATCATTTGAAACCCAGAATGGACGGTGCAGCCTTCGGCTGCACCTTAGGGCAAGGGAGGTAATCCCCGGGTGTGAGCAGTTTTTAGTGTTGGCTGCAGGGCAAGGGAGGTAACCCCCGGGTGTGGGCAGATTTTATTGTTGGCTGCAATTCGGAAAGGTTTGAATCATTTGAAACCCAGAATGGACAGTGCAGCCTTCGGCTGCACCGTAGGGCAAGGGAGGTAATCCCAGGGTGTGGGCAGATTTTATTGTTGGCTGCAATTCGGAAAGGTTTGAATCATTTGAAACCCAGAATGGACAGTGCAGCCTTCGGCTGCACCGTAGGGCAAGGGAGGTAATCCCCGGGTGTGGGCAGATTTTGTGTTGGCTGCAATGCGGCGTGGTTCAAATCATTTGAAACCAAAAATCGGCAAGGGAGGAACTTCTGGTATGGGCTGATCTTACTGTTGGTCAAAATTCACAAAATTCTGAATGAAGAAATTAAACCGAGCAGTCTCAGAGTAAATATATTAAAGACATGGTTGAAACTCTTGTCTGATCACTCAAAATCCCTTAGATTACCGAGTCAGTACCCTTTTCATCCCTCAATCACCAATCACGACCAATTCCACCTGAATTTGCCGCTTTTCGAGAGAAACGTGAAAGTTTTTTTAGGGTTTCCGCAGCGAATAAATAAAATAGGCGTCGCTGTTGGGATAGATTCTGCAGCCACACCCACACACATGTCATTTTACGACTGTTGTGGCAATCGTTACCGCACGGTACTTGGAGTTTACTATTCAAACAAGCGTTCTGAGATCATCAAGACGCCTCATGCCCCCTTTCCGCCCCTCGATATGAACAAATTGAAGTCTCGAGATTGTCTAACACAATTTTTGTATATTTTTCGCCGTAACTACAGTTTAACGTCGCAGTACACGCCATGGTATATTTACGCAAGGTGCTGAGTTGATGGCAAACCGCTTGGCTCCGGGCGAGATTGAACCAGCATATTCCCTTTCCGGGGGAGTGCCTTATCGCACTACACCACCGAAGCCCCAGCGCCGCTCTCACTCAACTGATCAGTAAATCTTCACCGAACCAACACTCGAGATTGTGATGACATGGAATAATGAAGTCAAGAAATGACTGATAAGCGAGCTAAATCGCTTGATTGCATTTATACAGTTCGGTCGGTTGGCGAGTGCACATTGCCGCCGGCCGCCGGCGGTTTCGGGCGTCTTTTTTGCAAATACCGTTCCCGGCGAAACATTGATACTCTTACCAAAATTGAAATTCACTGTTTATTCTCATGATCATTAACACTAATTGATAAGAGAAGATAAGTTTCAAAAACGAAACTTCAAGTGTCTTTTTTTCAGATTCTTCATTTTCATCAGACTTTGACCAGCAAAAAATCTTTTCTTATGTAACGGTTTCTGATTTTTCATCACTATGTGAATGTAGATTCAAGGTACTGCTACGTGCCTTCATTTGAGGACACTTAACCAAGAAGTCAGTGAGATATTATACATCGAATAGCGACTCCTACGGGATTTGACCTTTCAGCAAAGACTTATGCTATCACATTCCACAAAAGAAACGACATTCGAGTGTTAGTTGTGCTAATATCAGTTTCAGATTTTTCCAACAATTTTTCAGAGTGGGAAGTTCTATCGAATCTTTTGAAAAAAATTACGGATACGAGAAGTTGCGTGACCTGGTTATGTACCATTTTCAGCCCCGTAGAAAGTAAGAAATCGATTTTCAACGTAAGCAAACTCTACATAAATAGAGTCCAGTTGGATACTTGCTTATGTTCGAGTCTTTAACAGAGAGCATAATTACGCCCAAGTCGCTGGCACTGTTTGTCACCAAAGGCAACACTGGCCGCAGACACTTTTGCGAACCGATGTTGAGACGATTTACCCAATTACTAGAACTTGTATGTATCCAGCTAATATGATTTCTCCTCCTAGCATCAATTTAAAGTGGTAGGCAGCATCGGGTTTCCAAAAATTTTAAGATGATTTTTTAGAAGTTCTAGACCCGACGAGGTCCCATTTTCTGTCCCATGTTATGTGGGAAGTTCCAAAATAGCCTTAGCAGCTGTAACAAAAAATAGAAATTTCTTGGGCCATTCACTCATTTCTGCGTTTTTAGATGAGGTTATAATCGAACCAGGGTGGCGCTCTACCCGACGAAAGGCAACCCCTGCCGTCGATAGTTTGCATCTTCTGTGTTGGCGCAATTTCCTCGATAACTGGAACCCACTCATTCTAACAGTGAGCAATACTATTTTCGGAACACCCAACCTCAGAGTACAAAAAGACATTTGGAAGTTATATGGCAATTTCTGCAAGGCTAGGAACCCAATATATCATTCGACGCCGAATTTTACGTGGATTTCAAAAACAACCTTCACCAAAACCCTATCTTCAACGGTTAAAGAGTTATACTCGAAAAACCGGTGTTTCGTAAAACGAATTAGGCTGAAGGATCGAAAAAATATTTTTCCAAACTTGAAACACTAGACGATGCAGAATTACATGGGGATTCCGAACACGACCTTTACTAGAGGTCTAACTTCAAGCACAAAAATGTTATGAACGAAAAACCAAAAATCTCAGGCGAAAAAAATGCACTTTATAAGCTGAAATCGGCTGGTAGAAGGGGGACGTCTTTTTTAAAATGAAAACGCTATTCGATGCAGAATTTTATGGGGATTCCGGAAGTAACCTTCAGCAAAGGGCTATCTTTTAGGGTAAAAAAGTTATGGACGAGAAACTTACTGTTTTTGGTGAAAGTAACGTCACTTCACAAATTGAAGTTGGCTGAGAGACTGGAAACGTATTTTCCTCAACATGAAAACATAATTTGACGCAAAATCCCATGGAGACTTTGGAAACTGCTTCGCTCAAAGATTCGTTTTAAAGCGCAAAAATTTTATGACCGAAGAACGGGTAGTTTTCAAAAATCGCTTGGAAAAAATTTCCGAAAAAGTTTGACTCCAAGACAGCTCAAAGGAAATGTTTCATGACCTAGGCAGATCATTTCATCAAGAACAGTGATATTCTAAAGGAGGTCATCTTACGGAAAGAATGTTTGAAAATTAATGATTAAAAAGAAAAATACACTGAACGCAAAAAACGAGGATAGAGAAAACGTCAAATTTTGAAGTTGCAAGTCTTTATGGAACCTTCACCATTCCCCACTCAGGTATCCTTAGCAAACTTCACCTGTCGGACCGCTGTCTCCACCCCATTGAACCTATGGTGCCGATGCGGCACGGTGCGGTCCGCTTGCCAGCGCGCACTTGGCTCGTCATTGAGACGCCTCGTTGTTAAAAATCGATTGAACGTCGGCCGCATGGCGAAATTGAGGAAGGAGGGCGAGGATTAGCAGGAACCGAAGGAGGTATCCTTCTATTTCTAACGTTCAATGTGCAGGTAAGCCTTCTCTTATCAGAAGTGGTATTATTGATAGCGTATGCTACGCTGTTTTATGTCGGTGGGCAAGATGTTGTTTTTGTTCGTTTTATTTTGTTTCTTTTTATTTATTTAGAGGTATCATTTTCTGGTTCCATATATCTAGATAAAAGTGCTAGGATTACTTGAAACCCTGACTACTTTTTATGTCAAACGATCAAACGACCCGATTCGTCGCTTTTAAAGTCCGGAATACCTTTATCATAACTGAACAGAAACCTGATCGAATTGTAGGTCAAGAAGTTATTTTTATTCTTTACTAACTACAAGAAACCCGTCGCAATATCATTTAATTAGGACTACAAAAGTTTACTTTCCAGTTTCCGTTGAATTTTTCTTCAAAACAACCCATTTCACGCAGATTCAACGCTTGTTAGGTCAGCATTTCACGCGGAAAGTTCTTTCTCCGTTCAAGGTTCTAAAAAATAGTGATTTTCATGGTCAGTTACTCCTTTCTACTTCAAATGTTCAGCCATTAGGCTTGTTCGAATTTTTCGTCAAATTTTACTCAAGCTCTCTTCAAAACGGGACTTCCAACAGGGTTTTTCCTTTTTCTCGTTTCGGGTTATAAAACATGTACTTACTTACTTTTTCTGATTATTTGTTATTCCCTACCATTCTAGATTTTAGCTGATTGAGGTTGCAAGAAGCTTATTATTGTTTTGCGCAAATTGCCCCTTTAAAACCCAAAAGATGGTCTGTTCCGCACAAAGTTTACAAAATTGGTAAGAAACTTTAACCGGATCAACTTTAACCAAGTCATGCTCCATACGGGCTAGCGTAAAGCAACTGTTCAGAAGAGCAGTAATCGTAAAATTAACAGAAAGCAAAGGGGTTAACAAAACTAATAGAAGTCACCAGCTCGATAAAAAATCTGCTGGAAGTCGTTTCGGAAAGAAATCCCTGCGAAATCGGGGCAGAACTTCAACCCAACTCCAACCATTGAACGTTCGGAGTGGGAGGGAGAAACTAATCACAAAAACAGCCATGTTTCAAAACCCAAACGAAAAAGTAGTTTTCGGCTGAACTGGAGGTCTTTAGCTCGGGGATAAATTGCTGGAAAGACCGTTTCAAACAGATTTTTTCGTGGAATCGGGACAGAACTTTTTCCCAACCCCAACCAATGAAAGTGCGGAGGGGGAGGGAGAAACTAACCACGAAAACAGCCACGTTTCAAAACCCAAAACGGAAAGAAATTCTCGGCTGAACTGGTGACTTTATTGTAAAAGCGTTGAGGATCCGCTAATATTGTTTTCAGTAGAAATCTGCCAGAGAAGAAAAAGTGTTCTTCACGTAATCCTAATTATTGTAAATTGAAGGGTTTCAACTTGCTACTAAGAAAAGTGAAACACTTTCCTGATCACTAATGAAAAATGATCGTTTTTTCATTAGAATTGGGTAGTTTTGATAGAAAATGCCGAGTTCGACATAACTCTAGACGCCATTCCTAAGCGTAAGAAAACAAAAAGTATGCCTCTTAATGAAAATAAACAAATTATAGTGAACAAAACCAACAATTTACCTTTTGAGCGGACCCAACTTCCCATCCATCATATACAACAGAAGGTTACATGTGGTCAACCTACATGTCATACAAGTTGACGGCAAATTGTAAGGTTCCCGTTTTCGATCTAGTCTGACGCGTGCACCAGGCGGCTGGCCGAGCCTGGTTGGCGGCCACACTGGTGGATGGGGTTTCGATTCGCGCGGAGTGATCTACAGGCCATAAAACGGCCAATTTCTCACCGTCGACTGCGTAACACGCGCTGCGCGACCGCACGCGCGTCGGAAGCGAACGAGTTTTGGCCGCCGCGCGACGAGTTCCGGCCGCCGCGCGACGTTTCGGCCTCCGCGCGGCGGCCGAAACTCGGCGCGCGGCGGCCAAAACTCGTCTGCTTCCGACGCACGTGCGGTCGCGCAGCGCGTGGGACGCAGTCGACGGTGAGACATTGGCCGTTTTATGGCCTGTACCGTCGCAGCCCCGTCCATTCATCAGACTAAAGTGATTGCGCGAACTCTACATAAAACTATATAGCCAGTTCGAGTTCAATGTTATACTAATCATTTTATCAACTTATTAGAACTATATTGGAAAGAAGAAGAGAAGAACGGTCCCACCCCAGGTGAGACGGATTCGTGTAAAGAAGATAGGAGAGAGAGGGGGTAAGAAGACTAGAAGCGTGCTCCACGGATAACACGCGACGGGGCCGCGCCGCGCCCCCATTCGACATTTCGAAACTCTCCCACCACTCATCATCCATTTTAGGCCACGATGGCCGGTTATTCTTTTCTGGTGGGGGGGGGGTTGTTGCTGTTACTCTGTTCTTGTTCACATTGGTATCACGGGAATATTCGGAAATTCCTCTCCCTCTCTCCTCGTTTGGATCTTCGCGGATATGGTAGGTACATTAATGTGGTTTAATTACCCAAGTTTGAGGTTTGCTGCCATTGGTGTCTGGAGCCTGGCCACTCAAACCCACTGAACCAACACTCAACACGGAGAAGAATCTGCGTGAGTACTTCATCAATTTAGAAATATTCCGCAGGCCCAAACACAATCCGGCAAATGGTGCATCGGCCGGAAACTAGTGTGGTGCCTCAGGTGTCTGACGCCTGGCTGTGATGAGGACGAATGCAAGAGGAGAGCCCGTAGATGCCGATACTGCAAAGGCACATCCCACCACCAGGCAGTATGCGTTCTACCCGAGGAACGCGAAGAGCTAGAGAAGAAAGCCGGAGGACGCCATTAAGGCGGCCTCCGGCAGTGTCGTCTACTTAACTTACGTCAACTCAAGATTCTAGACTTTATAATAGAGACTTTATAATTTTTCATCTTAATAATATAATAGAGACTTTATAATAGAGACTTTATAATTTATCATCTCAATAATATAATAGAGACTTTATACTTTATCATCTCAATACACACGGGACGAATTCACTGCTGCTGGCCCGACTGCTCTCCTTCCTTCGCAATCGCCCTGGGTGCGTACCAGTTTAAAGAGGCTTTTGAGATACAGAGCCCACCCGGGAATGGCTATCCAGCTGCGTGCCTAGGCGGTAGTAGATTTTACTTCGGTCAAGTGGGTCAGCAGTACTTTTGAGATTGATGAAGTCCAACAATTCTATTACTAAGACTGCATTTCAATAATAGCGCGTTTACAGCTAGAATTTCGTTGCCCCTCTGCTACTAATTAATTTTCTTGCTGTCTTCTAGCCAATCATGGTTTGCTATTTCTCTGCTTTTTAGCGATTGTATTTGTAATGGGCTATAATAAATAAATAAATAAAACAAACTGCTATCCCCCAGTTATAACTGGCCGGTTTAATTCCTTTTTTCGTGAATTTGCTTAATCACGTGTAAAAATGGAAGACCCGCCTCTTACAACTCAAGAGTTATTTCGAACTATTTCTGGAAGTGCCGCGGATGAAAACGGAAGGATCGGTATTGGCCTGGCATCATCTGAAGATGCTGGTTTGCCTTTCAGTTACCGTATCCCAGTCCCATGCAACATTCTAGCTGCCAACACGACTTATTCCATCAAGCGTGTGGCTTCTTGGTCGCGGAAGAAGTCTCATGATACCAATGGCACTGCGTTGACTGACCCTGAATGCCTCGCCAACTTTGTGGCATGGAGTTACGGATGGGTGGCACTCAAAGTACGACCTGTTCTAAACTGGGGCGTCAACATATTGCGTACCGCGGACTGGGACAGTGAAATTCAAATGGTTGATGAGGACGTGCCAAACGTCAATGACCCAATTTCAGCCGCTCAGGCAGTCGGGCCTTTTCCGGGCATCGACTGTCATGAAAATATTTTGATCATCTCAGCCTTAGTGGTCGCTGGCAAAATGTCATGGAGGTGCCAGGGCCATCACTTGGGATCGAAGGTGATCAATCAGGACGGTGGCGTCGTTTGGCAAGGTTTTTTGAGTAAAGCCATCAGCACCAAAAAGGTGAGTGGATATGATCTAACGACGCAGGACAAGGCTAACATTGTTTAGCGAGCTATCCATCCTTCGTCCACTCGCGCCATCATGGCTTCTCTTTACGATCAGTATGCTCATCGAATCAACGCTTTCTATAAGCTACTTGGAAGGTTTGCCAGCCGTGAAGAAAGAGCTGCCAGGCGTGTCGCATAGAGAGGTAGTGAGGGAGAGTCGCAGATGAACGATGACACCTACCCGATCCTTGGCAAAGTTGGCGCTGATGTACTCTCTCCAGATGGATCTGCGGCCCATGCTAGTATCGTGTGGGTAAACCATCGATTTGCGACACTTGGAATTTCGAGTGATGTGAGACCAGGCTTAACACCCTCTCTGCCAGCTACGCTCCACTGTCTGACTCCATCGCTGCCTTGAGAAAGCTCACATACACGCCCTTGGTTATGTGTGCTCCTTACCTTCGTCAGTCAGTTGCCATGTCTATGACTAACCATCACATTTAGGAACTGCCTCTGATTCATGGAACCAATGCTGCTTACTTGTGTATGCCGCCTACTACTGACAAGGTTGACACAACTATGTTTGCCCAACTGATGACAACACTCAAAGTCTTCGTCAATGTTTTGTACAAGAACTCAATCTATACGTGGAAAGAAAGGGAAAGAATCAGCCATCCTTCCTAAGAAATTTTTTTTCTCATCGGATTTTTTTTTGTTAATTCTTTGTGATTGTGATCAATTGTGTTAGTGTTGATTGTTCTTAACAAAAAAGAAGAAAAGGGACAACACACACAAGAAGAAACTCGCATAGCACACACATATACCCAGGTTATATCTTGGTGGACATCCCTCCAAACAACCTGAAAACTTGTCTGGTTCGTAATCGTCTTTATGACCGCATTTGTACTACACCCGAATGTGTGATTTGCCCGGCTGGCAGGATTGGAGACTGCACTGCTTGCGGTGTGGTGTATTTGATCTCATGTCAGCTGTGCGGGGGAAAATACATCGGGGAAACATCGCGGCCCCTACATGTCAGGATCAAAGAACACCCGGACGGTAAGGAGAGGCAGCGGAAAGCTATAGTGCTTGGGGCGCATCGGGTCGCAGCGCATAATGGCCACAACTTTGATATCAATGTCGGGATAATGGCTCGAGAGACTGACACCGCGGCGCGGAAAACCTTGGAGGCATTTTTCATACAGGCTCATGATCCGCATATTAACCGGAAGGGAGAAGGTCTCTATATAACCCGGGAGCTCAGGCCATACGTAAGACTCGCCTTCTAACATCTCAAAGGATGGTCTACAGCGTTTTCCTTCATCGACGTTCCACGCTGCTCTGATCACTAGCGAGTTCTTGGCTAGGTGCGGTATATTCTCTGTTTTTCCTCCCTTACGTACGTGACAGAAAATAGGTTCTCGATTTTGGTGGAGTTTAGGAGATGTTTGGCCGGGTAAACGCAGTTCTTATTTGGTCTTTTCAGGTTCTGAAGAAGGAGGTTACTCCGAGACGTAAGCCATAAAGAACTGCTATCAATCTCGTGTCGAGTACAACAGCATCAAACAATTGGAGTGTTATTATGCCGATGTTTATGGAGAGTCGCACTTGGAGATTAATTGAAGAGGGATCTTTGTGGCGTCGATTAACATCGTTGGTGGTCTCACGTTTCTGGCAGCCGGCACTCTACATCAGGCGAGCACTCCTGTGGCCGAGTTTGAAACCTTCGTTTTTTATCTGTGCCACCGCATCAGATCTATTTTTTTTTAATTGGATTGTTTATCGATGGCGACCGAGACTCCTTTGTGCCCTCCTGAGCTTCAGGGCTGCAGAAATCGGAGATGCCTGGTCAATGAGATGTCGCCTGCTTTGGTTTTCGACAGTGCCGCAAAGGAGCTGATTGATGACGATTCGTTGCCAAAGCATCGCGTATCTCCTCGAAGGGAGGAGACAGGTTGACTCGTTATGTAAAAGAAATGCTGAGTTGGCCGAGTCGGTACGTGACATGGTTAGGGCTAATGCGGAATTGAGCCAGCTGCATGCGAGTTTGAATGCCACTTTGAGAGAAATTGTA
This sequence comes from Aplectana chamaeleonis, assembly GCA_029168955.1. NCBI lineage: Eukaryota > Metazoa > Nematoda > Chromadorea > Rhabditida > Cosmocercidae > Aplectana > Aplectana chamaeleonis. The sequence continues at coordinate 1,103,100 of JAPDOI010000059.1, read as the reverse complement.
GACAGTCAATGTGTCTAGACCAAAGGTTATGATAATGCTGTTCCTGTTAGTGGTGGTGCTGTTCCTGTTGCAGTTGAGCCTTTCCCTTTTGTAGGTCCTGTTGAGTCGAATGGCTACAGAGAGGTAGGCGTCTTGTTGTAATAACAGGAGTCCCGGAAAATAGCAATAAATGTCCACGTGATAAGAGCTTCCAATGATTATCGTTGTGTGTATGATATTTTGAATTTCTTGTCAATTGATTGCTGGCCTGTATCGGTCCATCGTATGAGTAATGAAAGCTCTCGTTGTAATAGGTTAATAAAGGTTATTTTCCCGGCGTCTAGCATTGCAAGCTCGGTATTGAGGCGAGCTCCTCGCTTGAAACACTTCCCGCTTGAAAAAGGCTTTTTCATTAGGGCCTCCCTCTCGCAGGAGGAACTTAAGCGGCGAAGTGCTGAACGGAGGACCCGTCGTGGTCCGCCTGCAAATGTGGATTCTACATGTGCTCGCCTGACTGCTCCCGTTATTGTGAACGTACCTGCTACTATAGACTATAGTTATTGAGGTTAATTTGAACACTCCTATCGGTACGAATTCTCCTGCTGTAAGTAATGCCCTCAATCCTCTCCGGGATCCTAGTTTGAGTCCTGAGTGTACTCCTGCTCAGAATGTTATCGCCTCTCAACGACCTGATGTTTCGCATAAAAATTTAAACTTGTAAGTCCTTCTCGGTTCATAAACAGGGATCTTAGGTGTCTTTCCACGAATATTCGTTCTCTTCCCAGAAACGTGAACAGTCTTATTGGGTATATTCATCAGTTTAGCCTTGGTTGTATAGCGCTGTCGGAGACATGGCTAAGCCCACTCGTCACTGGTGTTTCGCTATTCGGTGGTTTATGCTCTCAGTTTGATCTGCTCAGATGTGACAGAGCTCACAAAAGGGGTGGTGGTGTGGTTCTCTTAGTCAAAAAGTCTCTTTGCTCTAGGTTGGTGTATGAGGAGTGTTATCCTAAAGGTTTCGAGCTTCTTTGTTCGGACTTACATCTGGGGAATAGGACACTGAGAATAATTGTAGCTTACAGAGCGCCTTCATGTTCTGCTGTGTTTGATCTTTCATTAGGTGATAGTACAACTGCGATTTAGTGATCCTTCACTACAACTCAAAGTGCTGTGGTATCTCCTCCGTGAATTTCAACTTTGAAAAGAAGGTAACATATGGATTTACAAAACTTCCATGTCGGCCTTGACCTGCTTCTCTTTCATAAAACAGGAATCGCACTTTTCAGCTCATCAAAGGTCCTGTAGTGCCTCCAACCTAGATCAATCTCTCTTCATGACACACCTCAAATACGTTTAATGGCTTCTATGTCCAGGATATGTGCCAGCTAGCAGAGCAGTTGAATATTATGACCATGGAATTAAGCGAAAAGAGAGACTCACATGGACAGCAAGACAATCATTCACCCCCGACTTCGATGACGCCACAAATGAGGATAGAAATACTTTTTTAGGTATTCCGAGACCGTAGACAACCAATCAGCTCAACTCAAGGGTTTATAAGACGATACCATGCAGCCAAACGGGTCTACAAACCGTCATTGAGCACTTATCGAAAATTCGACCATGGAAGAAGAATGGCATCTTCTTCAAATAGAGCCAAATTGGATCAAAATCATTGGAGTCGTCTACTTCATCACTACTTTAGTCGAAATAGACACCATGGAGAAGAAAAAATGTCTGCTAATGACCAGGGTGAGGGAGGGTCCAAGTGACATCTTCACCAATTTTGTTGCCAAGGTCCTTCTTGGTAGTGAGCACTTGAGCCGCTTTTTTATGTCTTTCTGGCAGTGTAGACCTTCTTCTAGTATCCCTGGCAATCTTTTCGATTTGTTTCATTCATCTTCATACAGTCGCCCTGGTAAAACCTGGCTAGACATTGACACGGACCTGCGCGAAGCTGATCGCTCTACTCGAGAACGGTCGACATAACCGCCGCTTTCGCCCTGATTTCTGCATTCCCGGTATTCCTCTAGTATTCTTGGTCTTACTTGTAGCCTGAGAACATACAGATGTGCCGAAACAATCGATGGAATACTTTTATTATGCAGCGCTTTCTCCAACCGAGCGTCCAGGTTCTTGCAACACATCCACTTGATCTTAATTTTCGGCAGGGAGCACTAATTCAAGGTGAACTGTAGTAAATAGAAGTATTACATTCTACAGCGAAGAATGGGCGAGCGACTCTAAAGATCTCATCAAGAACAACAACTTATTCTTTAGTGCCTTTCTAGTTTCGAAGCAGTGCAAAATCATCGAGTTTCAAAAAAATATATTCATAATGGAAACTTCAAGCAAAGGTGTGATCATGACAGAGTACGTATACTGCAGATACTCGAATACTGTACTAGGTTCTTCTCCACACGAATTGTGAGATAGAGAATTTCGAGAGAATAGGGTGCCTTTAAAGTTTTGAAACGCACTGTAGTACCCGATCGGCCCCTACTAGACACCGAGGGCATTCTATCCGTAAACTACCGCGGGGGATTCCCTCAGAGTATGCAGGAGGAGTAGAGCCTGTTCGATCCACACCGAAACATTCGCCCACTGCGTAACTTCACAACAATAATCTCTCCGTCTTGTGCCACGACACAGCATGTTTCAAGTTTTCCCTTGATGATTATAAACAATGATGACTAGTAAATCCTTCCCGATTTACAGCATTTTAACACTTGGAAGACTGCGTGTCCACACTGCTCACCTACGCTATGAAATTCTTAATAATTTTGCATTTCCAGAAGTGAGGCCTTTCTCGAATACGAGTTTAATCTTCATCCTGAAGCCTAATTACCATTAAAACAAAGGTCAAGCATCTGAGTGTTTCTTAATACATATTATATGTATCAGCATCCTCGAAACTAACCCATCTTAAATTTTCGAGCTTCTGTAGTGTCACTGAGTTCACTGGTTACGAACATGATGTTGATTTCCTAAATAGAACTGCCGGTTACGGTAAGTAACCCTAGTTGGTCAACGCTTTGAATTTTGCTGAAAATTCGCACCGAGGATTACTTGAGTTGATGAACATGAATATGTTATAATGAAATATTAATCAAATATATATTTTCGATGCAATTCCTGTCGACTGCAGGTTTGTTGTAGGTCAGCGCCTCATTTTTTGCTGGAACTTCGTTCGTGTGTAATTCAGGATGCCAATACCGTCGGCTCCGGTAGCGTACCCCTAAATCAACGTTTCAGCTTTGCTGCAACTCCGCCCAGGGCGCTATTTGGAATGCTAATCCCGCACCTGACTTTGTCCCCCGATTTTTTATGATTTAGGGTAAATACGGAAGAAAAAGCTTCAAAGATTCAGATAGTGAACGCTGGCGCACAAAAGCGATTCCCGAAGCGAAGCGCTCCCCGGCCTTTCAGAGGTGTGGGCAAATAGTCCGAATTTTTCAGATCGGCCAGATGCTCTAAAATTTTCTACAACATTTTTGTTGCATTTGCAAATTTACCGAACACCTATTAGAGAAAATTGTCCACCTGTTTCCCACATGAATGTGCACAAAACTGCGCACGACTGCGCAAAACCGTGCCGTTATTGCATTTAAGCCATGAATCGGAGCATAGCTCAATCTAAAGTAACTCAAAGGAGACCGATTTCCCCACGCTCTTCGTATTTTTCCAATATTGCAATACCTGATCCCGCATTTGCGCCGAAGAAAATCGCTAAAGTGGAATTCTGATGATGTACTGGAGGCTGCCGCTGGCGGGTTTCGTCCCATATCATTCCAATTCCAACGGCCAGCACCTCACACTGATTTAGGGCTTGCCAATGAGTTAGCTCAAGCAGGCTAGGAAGCCGATTTGGCGATAGTCGTGTTTCACAGCAGCACATACACTCAGACTGCAAGAATAGAGGGTGACAACAGTCGTGTAAAGATCACAGCGGCCACAGCATGTGCCAGCAACAAACACATCAGGTTTCAAGCACAGCGTTTTTTGTAATCCAATCACCACAACTACAAAATCACACATTTACAAGCATTTTATTCACGTAATGTGCAGATATCTATAAATGACTAGCAGATTATTTTTAGTTAAGGGATTAAAGCCTCTGATAGCATCGACTAGTGTTATTAATACTTCACAACAAACAAATGCACTACAAAGCAAAACATCAATATGTATTGAAAGTCGCCAGTCAGGCAGGAGAAGCAATAAACAGCGGCAATGTCATTCCTTATGAAGATGGCACAGGAGGTTTGCTGCCGGGTCGAAATTTGTATATAAAGCTAATTCGTGGACCTAGATATGATGAAAAAATGAAGTCGTAGCGCAACGCCAACGCCATTGGAAACACCGGAAGCAATCTGCGAATTCCCACGCCTACGAGTTCCACAATGAAAAGGGACTTTTGAGAAAACAAACGAAAATCAAGTGTACTACCTTAGTATGACTATTACTTTCGAATACCGAGTGTTCACTTAGAGCCTATCTCGCTCACATGAGTCCGGGCGGAGCAATCAGCAGAGCTGTTAGTCCTGGCAAAACATGACGGGTTGAGAAGATTTAGACATGATAAGCCCGTTAGCCTAACTTCGCCCGGGTAGGAATGAGGGGTAAAAGCTACAGGTATACTCGATGTTACACTCTGTTAATCGCGAGGGTGGAAATTCATAGGGTGGCGACCCATGATGGTTTATGAAGTGTAACTATGACTGGTTTCGTCGTTGGCGATCTGATAAGAGTCGCACAGAAGTATTCACGTTGTTTGAGCAATTGTTGCCCTGAGACTCTTAACTCTAGTCCGAAGATTGACTCCTTTCCCTTGTAAACCTATATCCAAGCCAATAATTCTGTTGGAAAGGATCAGAGTCAGGCGGTTGCTGTTCCGAAGGACGACAGGGGAGGGGGCGGGGAGTGAAAATTTTGAAAAAACAGGAAATTCGGGAAAAGGGACGCAAAAATCGCCATCTCGCCGAAAGAATGAGAACTGTAGCATTAGTTGCAAGAGAAAATAGTACAAAAATTTCAAGGTTTCTTTTTGAAAACTCTGGTCCCAGTACTGTCGAAAACATTCTCTTCGCAGGGAGGGGTGGAGATTTTCGAAATTTCTGGAAGTTTTGGTTCACCAGGTTGGGGACGTAGCTCCGTCAAGGTCCAAGGCAACGGTCTGTCTGACCCTGAAAAGAAGTACATTTTGTCCACGGTGGAGACACCCAATAGAGTTCCTTCATACATGCGCACTTTGGCGACAATGATTGTGGACCAGTGCGGGCATGAAAATTCGCGATTTTCTTTCAGTTTCTCAGAATCTCGGCACAGAATCGAGAAAATGTTTCATGAGCGCAGCGGGGCCATCCCAAAAGTTTTCAGGGAAAGTGGAGAGCTTGAAAACACGCTACCACATGATGTTTCCATTATTAAGCGGCGTTCACGATAAAAAAGTTTTTCTTTTAGCAGAAGCACGAGCTCTGGGCCCTTCTATGTAAGGAATGTAAGGGAGAAAGAAGACGAAAGTTGGGCCAGGAAGCGTAAGAACACGCGTGTGCCAGTATCGGATCAGCCCGCCCCCATAATGAGAGTTGTCCAACCGAATGTACAGTTGCGCAAGTGTTGAACACTCTTATCTCCAAGAGTCCTGTCAGTCAAACATGGTGTTGTAGGTACAGGACACAAATATTGTCGAAACAGCAGGCTATTCCTCGCAAACGAAGCGGTCCCGAGTGGGATTCGAATAGCAGAGGATGTTTAAGTCCTCCAATTTTGTGTACTGAACCTACGACCCCGGAAAATGCGCTCTGGTATTCTCTTCTTCTTGAAAAAAAAACTGTGAAAAAAGAGAGGAGGGAATTTGCCCGTCCATAAAGTTTGAAACGCAAAATCAATTCCGTCGTCTCAAATTAAAGCACAAAAATGGGACAGGAAATGTTCTAGAGGTTTTCAACAGTTTTTTCTCCGGAAATTGAGTTTCATAGGGCCTTTTCGTTATTCTTCTCTACTTCGTGAATTTTGATGGTTTTGAGTAGACAAGTCCACGGAGTATAGGCTAGTTCCCACAAAACTCTCAAATACCGCAGAAAAAAAAGCTGTTGAAGAAATCTATGAAATAATTAGTTCCGCCTGTTTGGTGTGTTTTGCGCTCTGCCGACAAACCGTCGAACCAAACGTCGGAGATGGTTTTGCGTTTCGTATTTCGAAGGTAGGTGACTTGTTTTCTGTTTATTGTACCAAAAAAATCATTAAAAACAGGATGGGCTAATGCACTAACGCTCATGCTTGGATGTTAGAATCGTTCGAGATCAAGAATATTCGAAGAAATAGGCGACTGTTTCTCTGATGAGACCAACGCAGGACAACTGTTACATGACGTGGGCGTGTTGATCCCATGGGCCGGCTGGTTCACGAGACGTTCACCCACTTCCTGGCCGTTTTTTCGTCCTACTTCCGTTCTTACTTTGCGACCCAAAGCTTATGTTTCTGCAAAAAAGCTGGCAACTTTTTGATGGTGTTCACTGCCTTTGAAACCTCCAATCAAAAACTCCGAGTTTATGGCTTCTGTAGAAAACTTGAAATTTAACAGGGATGGAAGGTGAAGAGACAGTGAAAAGTGTGTTAACGGTAACGGACAATACGGAAGATGACAAAGCAGTGCCAATAAGAGATAAAGGAAGACAGGTGCTGCCACAAATGCAACGTCTCAGATATTCTCCAGTACCATCTTCTTGTGTACTTCGGTATGCTCCACAACCTGAAGCTTACCACGCTCAACAAACCAGACCCTTTTAACAATCTTCAGCGACTTTCTCTATTTTTTTTTTGCAAATCGATCAAGTGTGCAGATCGGAAGAAAACTTCACGCACCACCCACAGGAAAATGATATCGGATAGACTCCGATTGACACAAGAGACATGCTGACAAAGTATCGGCCCTTCTTCATAACCATCCAATCTTATAAGACGGGGTATTTACGTAGCAACCAGTGATGCGCGGAAAATAATAAGAAAATTCGGAAATAGGTTTTCGGGTCTTAGCACAAACTTTTTTCCCGATTTTTGGAGATTGGGAGCGAAACGCCTGAAAATGCGGGAGGATGAGGTTTTCGGAATGCGAAACGAGTAAAAAATCAGAAATCATCGTTGTTTTTTTGTCCCAGATGACCCGATATTTTAGCGCACCTCAGCTCTTTCTGCGGTTTTCGAAAGCGGAACGCGGAACTCCGATCATCTCTATTCGTAATCAACATTTGTATCGGAGTGTAAGCCAGTATATCCCCTTCGTCATGCCGTTTTCGAATGGTATCTCCATTTCTGCGTTACGCTTATCCGCGAACAATACTGGCTGATCAGCTGTAGCCGGTTCAGTCGAAACGTATTGGAATCATAGAAAGTGGGGTGAAAAAACCCATATGACCGGCAATAGCCGGCTCGGTCAATATCTATGAAATGTATGGACGAGGGCAGACTACAAAAAACAGTGAGTTCGACTGCAGCTGGCCTGAGCAGTCACGCCACCACCAGGATTCCACTAATCACAACGTTGGAGAATAGACTGTTTCATCGGTGTGTGGTATATGACCGGCTACAGCCGGCCCAATTGTGCGTTTTCTTCAGCTGTTGCAGGCCTTACGTGAACATCGACCGTGTCCGCCATTTCTGGTCGGCTATAGCAGCCCGCATCGGGTGTTTTTTCTCATCCTTCATCGTCCATGTTTTCAATATGTCACATTCCGAGCGGCTACAGCAGGCCACAGCTAGTTTTGCCGATTTTATTGGAGCCATCGTTTCCTTCCCCATGACTAGCATTCGGCTCTTCACCAAAAAGATGCTCTATTTCTACATCAACGATAGCGGTCATCGTACAGCTTACTCTCTGAAGGAGACGGGCCGACAGGTCGATCGAGAGAAAATAGAGTCAATGGAATCCCCTGCACCTCCATTTTTATCATGTGACTAGATTAAAGTTGTTTTTTTTATGATTCTTTCTTTCAAATCCCCACCGTCGCGGGGAGCGTTACCGAAAGTTAGTTAGCACTCACAGTTATGCCACAACTAAACACAACATTAGGGATAGGCACTTGAAATCTGCAACTAGTTGTAAGTGAAATGGAACCTGTTAATAAGGGTACGAATGCACGCCCACCACGTACAGCACGCCTCTCATAACTTCGATGGAGTTCGAGAGAACTGCACGCAGAATCGTTAACCTTTGGCTGCACCAAGATTAAAGCAGCATTCACAATTAAAACGGTCTTCAAGTTTCCACAGGAAATCGGAAGTTCAGGGGTTCACGACAACAATATCGGTAAAACGGCTAAAAATGAGCAATGGATAGCCCTAAGCGGCCACAAAACTTGGATCGGCTATGCCGCTCCGCCCATTTCCTGGTTGTTGTTGTTGTTGCCCATCTTCCACCATAACCATTGATCTAAGGATCCAATCTTCCGGTACGTAGACGGCATAATCGAAGCGACTTTTCTTGGATCCTCTTCTTTGAAGGATCCCTGAGTGGGGCGTTTTTCGACCCTCTATTTTTATTTTTTATTTCTTTTCTTTTGATTTTTTACATTTCTTCTTTTTTTTTATTTTTTTTTACATTTCAATTTTGATACATTTCAAAATCATCATTGCATGATCAAAGTGACAGGAAATTGGCGACTTCCACTGGTTTGAGCCAGAGATCTTCTATTGTAAGGTGCGTTGGCTTTCCAGAGCATGAGAACATGTGGGGTACTGTATGTTCCTCCAGTCTGCATTCCGGGAAAAGTGGATTATCAGCTGCTCCTATCTTATGGAGGATCGCCTACTCGTTGGCACGAGCGTACGCGGAAGAAGAAGTCGTCTACAATGCCGTCATCCTTCCGAAGTCAAAGATCCTCGACCATACCTCCCAGATTTCACTCTTTCACGAGTTCCTGGAGCCAATTTTTTCCCATTTCCTGGTTGGCCACTGCAGTAGTGAACGGGACGAGCATCGCACATCCAGTGAATTAGAACTGTATGGGGCTCTTTATGGTTGATTTTTAGACGTTTCGTTGGAACCCGAATTGTTGAATTTCTATGGGACCTCGGAACACCTTTCATCGTAAGCACTGCCTTACAACTGCGGATACACTGCAGGGTCAGCGCGCATGTACCACTGCAGACAACCACAATTTCGAAACATTCAGCAATAAGGCGGCAGCAGGGGGTATGCGGGTGCGTATAAAACCAATCATTTTTTAATGCACACCTTAAAGGCAGCATACAAGCTCGTAAACGTGGTTGAAGAAACAGCGGAAATAGAAGAGCATGGCTCCCAACACAGCGCCCACGCATTTTGAAGCGTGAAAAAACTACCCAAAATGTCGCTACACGGGTAAAAAGTTAACCCCGACCAGTATTTCTCCGCCCCTGAATTTGCCGTCCTTCTCCAAAACAAGGGCGCTGGACCACTTCCACCCTCAGCGACGTTTTTGGTTGGTACAATAAGTACAATAAGTAAGCCACATACATCGATGACGGTGGGAATGGCCTAGCAAAGCGGCAAATACAAGAGGCGGAAAAATACAGGTCGGGTCATTTTCTTACCCGTGTAGCGGCAGTTTGGGTCGTTTCTCACGCTTCAAAATTTGAAAAAAGGCGTTGTAATCTGAGCCTTACCTTTCTATTTCCGTAGTAATCTCAACCACATTTACGAGCGTGTACGTTGCCTTTAAACCGAAAGCACAGACTGCACCACTGAAAAATTGCCTGCTTGTCCATGCAAGCATAAGAAACCAACCCAATGCGAAATTGCCCGGCGCAGTTTTGCCCGAAGAAAAAAACGCGCGTTTTCTCAATAATCAATGATACCCCGGGTCAGCATCCGTGAACGCGTCGCGTTGGGCCAGGTACAAGGCAGTCGGCGCCTTTGGCGATCTCTGAATCATTCATGCCCCAGCAGTGCTTTTACTGGCCAGCCTCGTTGCTGAGGTGGCTGGGGCACGATTGATTCGAGATGTTGATCGAATCCACAGGGCGGAAGCAGTTCGACTGAAACACGTGACGCGTGCGGCGGAAAACCGCTGCGGACTCTTCGTAGTAGGGGCTCGTTCACCGCGGGGCCTCTAACAAGAAAAATAGTTGGCGCTCGATTAACGCGACGTGCGCGCAGCGGTTTTCCGATACGCGCGTCACGTGTGCCAACCGAAATGCTCCTGTGCTTTGGATTGGATCAACATCCGGATTCATCCATGATTTCCTGAAATTGCACAGTGATCTTCAACCATGCTGACTGACCAAACCCTGCTCCAGTCACATGCGTTCATGCATGCGGACCCCACTCATAATGAAAGATCTGGAAAAAAATCTGCACACCAAAGGAAAAGAAGAAAACATTGTGAAAACACCAACGTCGCAAAACTCCTGGAATGATATCCTTCCATCGCCGTCCTTATCGTGAAATAATATCGTTTTATCCACAATCTGTTGCAGTTGCGAATCCTTCAGATTGTTTCCTACCATCATTTTCAATACCTTAAAAGAGAATTATCGCAACTGCTCCGAAAATCATAACCTCTCGTTTGAAAATAAAAAGATACCTGGAATAACTCCCCATTCGATATATATCCATCTCTGTCTATATCATAAATTCGAAAAGCAACTAAAAAGAGGGTTTCCCATAGAATGTTCTGAGTAAGGGGAAAAAAGTAATCCCAACTCACATTTCAGTTTGATATTCTTGTCTCCCTTTACACTGAACTGCGAAATCCCTTGTATAAACTCTGGAAAAGTAACCATTGAACCTTGTATTTTTCGTCGGAAAACTCATGACCTGGGACACTTTAGAGAGAGGAAAACCTCACATCTTTGTTGAACATACTCAAACTCGTTGAGACTAAGACACTAATGAAATAACGGCACCTCACCTCGAAAATCTACTTCCCCGTTGCCATCCTCGTCAAATATATCGATAACTCTTTGAACCAAAGGATTTTGTTGCAATTCAGGGAGTGACATGAATTCCTGAAACACGCAACACACTTTCTCGCTGAATCCTAAACGTTCAGTTGTTTTCATGAGGGGGGAATGATCAGAATTGTAGACTAAAGAAGACAACATATCTCACCTCTACAGACAATGATCCCGATCCGTCAATATCCAACTTCTTGAAACGGCGTGCAAGTCGTCGGAGCTCATATGCATCGACTGTAAATCTCATGGCAATGAACATGTAATGGAATCTAGTGTTAACTAATCAATGCAATAATCACTGCATAGGGTTGGTTCAGGAATGCAAGATAAGAATACGACTTCAAAGAAGCATTTGGGTCGCCAGCAGTTGACATACGGGTCTGGACAAACTGTGGTTGTGTAGGAAACATCCTGTGGTGAAGCTGAGTTAAAATCGAAAATAACGAATCGAAAAAAAATCGGGCGGTGCGACCCCCCCTCCAATTTTGAAGTCCGGTGGCGACCCACCTCTTTAGGAAATTTCCATCATTGCTTGGAACTGCTCTGGAAGGGGATAGTATGAAATTTCAACAGAAAATCCCACTCAGGAAGATAGGTTCGTGAAAATTCCGGGCATCTTCAAAGAACTTTGATCAGAAAAGGGAGAGGGATCGTAGCTTCGTCGAGATCGGCCACAACGGCATACTGAACCCTGCTCAGCGCCAGCACTCGCGGCCTCAGCATGATTTTAGTGTCGCTGCGTGATGCATCAGTGATTGCCCGCAACTGCGGACCGGAATTTCGTTCCGATGAGTATAGGAAACACGGCCATTTCACAGAGGCCAATGGAGGTTTCCAAATTATGTTTCTAGCAAATAAGAAGGATTGAGGCATTTAAAAAGTATTAGTTTTCCACGAGGTGCTGAGTTGATCGCCAAACGCTTGGCTTCGGGCGAGGGCGAGCTTACGGCAAAAAGACATCCAAAGTCGTATTCGTTTTCCCCTTCACAATGCAGCCTTGATGAGACTTTTGAATCAATTTATGAGCAGTTAGCTTTCATCGACTGTCGACTTCCTCAGACCTTCAAATCTATCGTATACCGACCTATTCCTCAATAGAAAATTTTAGAGTGGGTCCCTCTATGACGTATTTAAGTTCTTAAGAAATTAATCCGCTTTAGCTAACAGACAATAAATTGGGCAAGTCTCCTCTATACCGCATTGTAAAAGAGAAAACGAATAATTCTAATGGGACTTGGGGATACTTCCATTTCGCCACTAGAAAGGATAAGCACAACATTTGCTACAACGTTTGTCAGTTCGTGCGGTGTCAATTTGAAAAAAAAACGGACATAAATCTATACTAGGGGAAGTACCGCCTCCAGTCTGCACATCCGAGACTCGACTCGAAAGAAGGGCTAGATGCACACTCGCATCGCTGCGCTTAGATTACTCTACAATGCTCATGCCCTACGTCAGCAGGACTGACAGCAGCAAATCCGATTTTCGCCCAGAATGCGGTTCCCTCGGCCATAACACGGCACACTGATTCAACTATCCGAAGAGACCTACTACGCTGAGAACACAGTGGACCTATGGACCAACCCAGTACTGGTCGTCGCGTTTCTCAACTTATGACAAAATCCTCTGTGTGGCTGCAAAGAAGAAGAAAAAGACGGTATTTGCACACTTTACGATGCTTGCGACTGTGAGTTACGAGGGACACGAGAATAGTAGGGGTGGCATCTTCTGGTACGCCCTGACGAACTCACCTTCAACAATAGAAATGTCAGACCCCTGATTACATGAGGACTGGTCCGCGTCACGATTTGTTAGGCACTGGTAATTGTGATTTAGGAACAGACTGAGACTCTAGCTTTCCATGGAAATTTGACGACTACGGCGCATTGCCTTGACCGATTCTGGAAAGGGAGACCTCAACGAAACGAATTTAATGGTATATGGAGGTTTAGGCTAGGGGCGGTGGCCAAATGGTACGCCACGTATGGCGGGGATCATGCGTTGCACGACGCGTCGCAAAGAATACCACCACGCGTTGATTGAGTCAGTTCTGGTCAACGGATGCTTGAAAACTCGCTTAACAATGTCCACTTCTAATGGGGATCACTAATAATTGTATATTTCTGGGTTGTATACAATAATATGGAAAATCCTAGCATCCAAAGACGGTTAAGTTGGAATGCGGTCACTTTATTTGTGTTGACTCCATGGTACAACGATGAATCGAAGATGGCAGGTCGCGACGCAACACGCGTCGAGTGCCCTAGCCGCGCGCGGCGTACCACCCTCCCCGCACCCTCTAGCCTCAGACAATTTCTCCAACAACGCGTACAGAGTACGGCGCGGGTTGTGGATATCCACACCGGGGGGGGCTGAGCTGCGCAACGGTGGAAGGGGAATACCACCACGCGTTGATTGAGTCAGTTCTGGTCAACGGATGCTTGAAAACTCGCTTAACAATGTCCACTTCTAATGGGGATCACTAATAATTGTATATTTCTGGGTTGTATACAATAATATGGAAAATCCTAGCATCCAAAGACGGTTAAGTTGGAATGCGGTCACTTTATTTGTGTTGACTCCATGGTACAACGATGAATCGAAGATGGCAGGTCGCGACGCAACACGCGTCGAGTGCCCTAGCCGCGCGCGGCGTACCACCCTCCCCGCACCCTCTAGCCTCAGACAAATTCTCCAACAACGCGTACAGAGTACGGCGCGGGTTGTGGATATCCACACCGGGGGGGGGCTGAGCTGCGCAACGGTGGAAGGGGGTCTGAGCTCCGCCGAGAGACCAAGCAAATCATTCTGAATGGTTATTTTGTACACTGTTTAAAATTATTCCTTTTCGAAGAATCCGATGATACAGAATTTTCATTTCATCTATATCTCGCTAGTGTGGATTTCTCTAGAGATTTTTAGTTCAGTTTTGACGTTTTTTTTCTGTTCCTCTCCTTCAAATTCGACACCTTTTCAAATAAATTGCTCCTCCTCTGTATATTTTACAACAAAAAACCTAAAATAACGCTCCCGCGAGAGGTCTGAGAAAATCGCCAAAGATTTGACCAAATAACGCTTCTTGAGAGGGGGGGGGGGGTGTTGGAGAAATCTGCCAAAATTTTGCTCTTGGACGGGGAGGTTCTGAGTAAATTTAGCATATTACCTAAAGACACCTCTAGTCGCCGTCGCGCGGCGCGGCTATGGTCTCATCACGATGCGACTAGCGGTGGATGTCTACAAGCGCGCTCCATCGCACCGCGACGTCCCAGCCACGCCGCGCGACGGCGACTGGAGGTGCCTTTACGTAACATCTCAATTTAGCCCTGTCCGCACCTCGTGCCGTGCCCTGAACGCGTACTCTCCAAGGGCCACCATGGGCCACCCTGTTTGGAAGTGAAGTGGAAGAAACGAGATTCGCGACCAAAGTAAACCAGTGTTCATTCTGCTGGCCCAGCAGCGAAAATGACAACAGCTTGGGGTAAGACTCACTAAGGCGTGCCAAGGAACGTAATCCTGCCATTTCTCAGTAGGGTAAATTCATCAATAGCGCAAGTGCTCTCATGCCCCTTCTTTTCAATATCGAATATTTCGTGATCACCAATCATGAACCAATGTGAGCCTTTAAAGGCAGTGGTCACGATAAAAAACGTAATCAAAAAAACCACAAAAATCAGCTTAGATATAAAACAGCTCAAAAACTATGAAGGTAACGCGGTGAAAAATGGGCTAGAATTAGAGTTATTAAGACCCTAAATTTCCAGTTCGTGCACACGTGCACAGAAAGATCACAGTCTCATGCCAAGCAATCAAAAATCATCGACACTCAGAGGAAGAAATAAATGCAAAATTACCTAATAAAACAGTTGAACAAAGAAAGCAAGCACTTCAACCAATGTTTTTGACTAGATGTGTACATACATAAATCCGGAGGCTCATTGATTGAAATTCGATTTCAAGCCAGCTGATGTTCTCGATAATAGAGATCATCCATGCCGATGATGTGGGGTATGCTCGTCCACCATCAAAAGACAAGAAAGTTCAGGCTTCGAATTTGGCCCACAACAGCTATTTTTTCGCGATTTTTTCTTATAGGTTCTACTCTCTATACCCAGAATAGGGTTTAAAGAGGAAAAGAAGACGAGCATATTTGAGCGCGACCACTGCCTTTAACTATAATGTACACCACATTGGTGCTGGGGCCCGCCATGCATGCCCGTTCGCAAAACAAATTAATGAGAGAAGCCAAATGAAAGAAGAGAACTCACAGTTACTGCACATTTCCATCGGTAACGAACTTTCAGCTCCCTGCAAAGCTATTCTTTAGAAAATGAAGACAGAAACGCTAATTTGAAACTATTCCACTTCGCCTGATTGAAGGCAGTGTTCACGAAGAAAGAGTTGCCCATTTTTGACAAAAACGTAAGCTTTGGGTCCCTCTAAGGAGAGTAAGCACGGCAGTACGACGAATATCCGACGTTAGGTTTACCGCTTTGTTTGCAGTCTCCCGAAACACTCCAAACAGGCGTACTTAAATATTTCAGAGATTCCTTCAAACAGTTTTTCTGTGGTGCTTAAGTGTTTTATGGGGACCTTTGCCTATTGACCTCTAATTAGTGGGCTTACCTACTTGAAAATTAGAGTACGGTTTCTTATCGTGAGCACTGTCTTTAATTTTTCGACACCAATTCGTTCAGAAACGGGTCGTCTGTGGTGATAAACACGGATATGAGTGCCATTTTCAGTTTTCACTCTTCTACAGCCTCCCGGGCGGTTTGGTTGAACAAGAATTGGACAGTGGCAACCCAAAGGGCGAGTAGTCGTGAAGTAAAATCAGTTTTCGTATAGATTTTTTAATCAGAAACGAAACTTCCAGTGAGCTATCCAACAATCAAATCAATAAGGACTGATGGAAGTAGAGAAACCAAGGCGCTTACCATATCTGATTAATGAACCTTCAACGATAATGACACTCCAAAGAACAGTGAACCCGCTGTATAAACACAAACGTCGAGTAGAAGCCTGAAGCTCTTAAGAATTAGTAATAGATTTCAGAATACTGGCGAAGACAGTTAAGAGCAGAAATGTGACCGAGAAACGGATAAATAATCAGTGAAGGAGGAGAGGAGGGGGATTTGTGGGATGAGCAGTGGATGGAGGCTCAGTTGAGCAGATCCTCAGCTGAGTGGGGATTGATTCCAGATGCAGATAGCCTGAGGAAATGAGCCAGAACAAGGTGTAGCTGGAAAAAGTCGCCCCACAAACGGGCGCCGATCAATACACAAATGTGACATCTCGCTGTCTGCACACTCCCACGCGAGACATCGATCAGGCGGACTGGTCTGATGGACTTCCATCTATTCCAGAATGCTCATTTCGGAAGCAGGTCGAGATGCAAAGGGTGAACTTCACGGTGCTATCATAGCGGAGGGGGGCACTAAGGCGCGATGCACTTGGCCACGCCCATTTTACTGTGCCGCACTAGATTTGAGCACCTACCCATGGGGTTTCCCTCCCGTGCCGAAATCAGGTGTCATTGCGGCACAGAAGAATGGGCGTGTCCAAGTGCTACACAAAAGTGCCCCCCCTCGTTCGGATAGCACCAACTTCTCAATTGAAGTTGTCACGAGTACGCTTTTTGAGTGCGGTCAGAATGTGCGTAGTTACTATAGTTGTACAATTTCGAAAAAAAAAGTCGAACGAACGAAAATCGAAATTATTTCGTTCGAAATATTTTCGAACGAACGAAAAATGAAAAAATTTCGTGTGAACGAATTTCGAACGAACGAAAATCGAAAAATTTTCGTTCGAAAAAATTACGAACGAACGAAAACGACGTTCGTGTACAACTATAGTGTGTACCGTAACAGGAGCCGTGAAATTAATTGCATTATGACGGTTTATAACGGACTGAACATTTCATACGACGTCAATCTCTGGTTTTCTACAAAAATCGTATTTTATAGACTGTTGGATCACGTTATGCCAACGATTACTACTGCAGTCGTCAGAAAATCTTGAAAAAGACCCTTTCCATAGTTGAAACTCCAAATATCCACGCTGGTTGAAGTTGAGGCGCTGTTATTTCCGGGTAAATGGTTGGAAGGGTAGCCGCTGTCCGATTCTGGCCCAGGGTTTGATGAAAGGGGATATTTATCATTCCTAGCGTTAGTATGAAACGCTCCTCTAGTGGTTGGGACCAGGAGGGGCTGCGAAATTTTCTATTTCTAGCCATTTTTGTCTTTCTGTTTTCTGAAAAAAAAACTGGAAAAAAGTTTTTGTAACTATTTCTCATTTTGACTCATTTATTCCGATTTGTTTTTTTTTCTCGTTTTACTGGTTTCTTTTTTTTGTGTGAACGTTTTTTCAGTGCAATCTCCATGGTTTTTTTCTCATTATTATCTGATGTTATTTTGCTTCGGCGCGTGCCTACGAGCGTAACAAATAAATAAATAAATAATATTAATATTAGATCTCATTATGAAGCGCAATCAATCAATCACTTTGTTTTGCAATAAAGAAACATACAGAATGTATTTCAAGAGGTAAAACACATGTACGGTAAGATAAAATAAATGAATGAATTGAGGTAGTCCACCCGTGCAAGCAAACAGGTAGACAAGTAAGAAAACACTCATAAAAACGACTCGTAGCTCTTAAAGGCAGTGTCCACGATGAAAACCATGCCTGATTTTTTGGTGGAGATCGGCAGCTGCGAGGCCTAGCTCAAGCATAACATTGAAAAAACTAAGAAAAATGAGCTCGGAACGGTCCCCTACGGCCCCAAAGTTGGACACCCGTCAGCTCGTCACACCCAGATGCACTTTCCACGCCCACCGACGTGAACAAATGAATGCTCGAGATCGTGAGATGAGCGATCGTTTCCGATCAACAGCCCCGTTCTTCCCTTCACTCTCAACTTCTCTCTTTACTCAGGTCAGCTCGCACAGATCGGCTGCAAAATACGGAAGTTAGAAGCCTCGGACAACTTGTCCATTATGTTTCCTTAGCTCAATATTTGAGGGACAATAACTCCGTTCCCTGAAGGTCTTGTGCGATTTCAGAGATATCATTGGAATCAGCATGGGGCTGTTTTCAATATAGGCGGGAAAACAGAAAAACGATTTCTATCGTGAACACTGCCTTTAATAAACTGGACGGCCAGCTGCCCCATGTATTGACCTGACATCAAACTTGAACAGGCGACGTTTGAAAATCGAACACAATTTTGCTTCGACAATTTTCAGAGGCAATTTGTTCCGAATTCAGATAACCATGAGTCGCGCTAGTTTGTGTGGTGTTTACGACGTTCGCTACGGAAAGCATATGCACTCAGACGTTCGCCTTTGTCTACAGGACACGGCACGTGCTCCTGCGATTAAATTTTGCAACACGTGCTCCTTAGATAGAATTTTGCAGCACGTGGTGCCGTTTGGAGCACTTATCCCTGCGATACACCCTTTTAAGGGGTGTGGTCTTTCGAGTTGGATACGTATTCGACACGAATTGAATGCGGCGATTTTTTAGGCACGCAGCAATTTACTCAATTTCGCTCAATCCGGACTACGCTAAAATGGCTTCCCCTGTTAACCAGAAAAGGTTATATCGACTAACTACGCTTTTTTTTTAAAACCTACAATTTTTCTTCTAGCTACATTTACCTCTCCACGAGTATTGACAACATGCATGGGAATCAGGGTAAATAAACACCACCGAATGATTAGAGATTCCTCTCAAACATCTTAAAACGACGACGCCAATGACAAAGATAAACGGACGAAAAAAAAACTTAATCTGCCGACGAAGGCAGTTGCTGAAGGCTCCGTAAACCAAGGAATCCTTTGGATCCACCACGGGGAACTCCGCGAGGTCCACCTCTTGGCAGGACACCAACACCCTTTCACGGAAACACGTTATTGAAAAACGACTCACAGATCTCGCATAATCAACAAATATGAAAAGAATTTTTATAGAAGTCTACAGCATCATTAAAAAAAACGAATTGCAAATATAACATTATCAAAAAATTGGAACTCAGACGGCTTAATTTTCGTGATACATTGATTGGTGGACGCTACCAACACCCCTCCTGGCGAATGTTCTGTAGAACAGCCCATCGACCTGCACCGCTGTAGACATCCCGATTTGTCGTCCTGTAGACAACATCTCGGTCTGCACCGATTTCTGGCGCTCGGCGAGATTGCTGGTCGATGGGCTTCCCCCGTCGTCCCCTGCTCAACAGCACACCGGGACGGCCTCGCGTAGAACTGCCTGTCTGCCAGCGAAAACCCGTTCTGGGCGGATCGACGTCTTGTAGACAACGGCGAACGTCTAAGTGTGATTTTATAGGATGTCAAGCAATGAAATTGAGGTGTATTCTATGAGGTCGAGTTATGTATCTAACTATGTAGTTTACAGTCAAAGCGTAGAATTTTTCTATTGTCTTTCGACGGACAAGTCAGAACGAACTCGTAACAAGAAGCCAATTATGGCAAAATGTCTTTGAAAAAAGTATT
Organism: Aplectana chamaeleonis; assembly: GCA_029168955.1. Lineage (NCBI taxonomy): Eukaryota > Metazoa > Nematoda > Chromadorea > Rhabditida > Cosmocercidae > Aplectana > Aplectana chamaeleonis. Next base: position 1,083,670 of record JAPDOI010000059.1, on the reverse strand, counting down.
GATGCCGAGTTTATCGATTTCTCGATTGATCTCCATTTTTTACCTTGCTGTGTATCTCCTGGTGCAGTTGATCTTGTACATAACGTATCAAGTCTATTACTAGTTACCCGGTTTAGAAAAGCGCCGTGCAAACAAAAGAAAATTGCACAGTTCCCTTGCTAATTTTTCTGTCAAGCCTCCCACACAGACCACATCATGATGTGATAGAAATATCCTCATTATCACTTTGTTGAAGGCAGTGTTCACGATGATTTTCGCCCCCGAGTTTTTCACGTAAAACAATGCGTTGGCCTCCAAGTGTTACCAAATTTTGGAAGAACTCAGAACTTTTGGAACATCATGCTAGCAGCATAAAATGACCTCAACATGTTTCCGACATGTTATCTCGTCTCGCGCAGCTTACAAACATGCTTCCGCCGCGGGTTTTCCAGGAGAGCGATAGCCGGGGCAGTCAGGGAGCGAGCAAACATGGTACCGTCAGGCATCAAACTTATTACGGCATCTTCAAGCAGGCATTTTCGAACTTTCGCCCGCTCGCTCAATCGATTTCGCGCGAACGTTCTCACTACTTCCCCCTCCACCCGCCCCTTCCCCATAACTGCTGGGGTTCATGTTTTCCTTGTCAAGATTCTCATGAAATTATTCTCCTATGTTGTTATTATGTGCTGAGAATCAGCAATCGCCACATGAACATCTCTCAGTGGTGGCTGAGGTAACGTACTGTAATTTTACAGTCATTTTTTCACAGTCGCAATGACTTCTAATATGCGCTTTCTAGTTTTTCCCTATAGCTTCGCCTCGTTCAAGGCAGGATCCAACCTGAGTGGTAATTTTTTATGCCATAGTCTGGCCGATGTACATGTATGGTAATCCTGGCAAGCGCAAATGCTCAATTCGTTCAAGTAAGTGAGAAAAGAAACACGAGGAAAAAGTCAATCATGTCCCGGAAAAGAGCAACCACGCCCACCTACAAGTTTTTGAACACAATAGGTTCGAGACGCGCGTTGATCTTTAATCTTTAGCTAGAATTTATTAGGGGCCGATTAGAGTCCCGCCGCTGGAGGGCGCGGCATCATGCAGTGAAGGGAAATCGATCGTACGGCGCCACATGATCGATACTCCCCTATTGTATGCTGCCGCGCCTCTCAACGGCGGGACTCTAATCGGTCCATTAGGGGGTTTTCAGAGTTTCGCCGCGGCGCGATTTCATGATTCATATGCGAATTCTGCGATGGTACTCTAAAATAGGCCTTAAGCTGAGGAATAATTTCCCGCGCCTTTTAAAAATGTTATTTTCAGCATTGTATAGCAAAGTATCATTTAGCATTCGAAAGCTCATTTTTCCCGCATCTCACGATCATTGTCGTCTCTCGTAAAAACGAATAACTTTTTAATTCCACATTTAAACATACTGTGCAGTGTAGATCCTAATATTTTAAAATGTTTATATTCACCCTCTATACTGAGGTGGGGTGAGATTTCAGTGTTTGGTGTACTCCTGGTGCGCGTCTCCCAAGGTTTTGCATATTCAGCTCTACGCGAAGGGCAAGTAGTTGTTTCAGCAAGTAATCTCGATTTGAAAAAAATCCCGTGAACCCTGTTCGTGGGTTCCCGTTGGTTGGAGTATTTTTTAATTTGATCGGAATGCCAGAAAATAAAATTCTGTGGTTTGAGCAAAAACAGGATAATTTTCAATGATGATAAAAAAAACGCTCAAATGACAACTCCGTCCCCAGGAAGATCTGAGACAATGTTGAAATTGAAAAATTGCTCCTGATATACACCAAGCGTTGGACTCTCACTCTCACCTTGCTCATAGCAAACTGTCCGTTAAAAAATCAAAATGATTCAAAGTCATCGTGCGCATAGAAAACCGCATACTAATTCTTCATTTTTTGAGTGGCTTGGCCTCTCTATTGAATTGCCGAAATGGCCCATTAAAAACCTCCATTTCTAAAGAAAAGTCATTCTGAACACGTAACCTAAATTCGAATTTCGCGCCAAAGCCGTTTTTGAAGCTTTTCTGCACTGGTAGACGTCGTTACTGTCATTTTCGAAGTTTTTCTGCATGTGGAGTTTGTGCCGTCACTGTTTTTCATCTTGTTTGCCGGTCGCATCAACATGAAAAAGTGCTAGATGACTGGTGACAACTGGTGGCGGATCCTCATCTTTGACCCCTTCCAACCTCATAACCCTAATTTTTGACGCGCCGTAGTTTACCGGTATGTTCTATTGGGCTCATTCATGAATTTGAGCACGAAAATTGAAAGTGGTTTCCAGCGCGGACGATGCCTTCAAGTACCTTTTTTCGAAGTTCTCTTCCTGCACCTTCTTTTTGGCAGTGTCTCTTGTTTTCAAGCGCGATTAGTATGGTTTCACAAAACATGCTCAGCCACTCGATTGCGATACAACATCAGTTTTGTAGATCACAACCTAATTCTACAAACTGCTTCAGGCTCCGTCCATACGTGGCGAGAGCGTGCGATTACGCAGAATCAATGGTCATCGTGGGCACACGATTCGATAGCCGCTCCCAGGCGCTCCTTCTCGAGCTCCCTCGCCCGCTCGCTCTCGCGCGTTTGCGCCAGCACCACGAAGCAAGCAGCAAGTTTCAAGCTTACTGCTCCAGCACCAAAACAAGTGGCATTGAACCTGTATCAAAACTACTGTCCTTGTTTTCCATAATCCCACCACGGAAGTCGAAAACGGTCGGAAATCATCAGCCGTTGCACTGACTCGAGCGATTGATCACCCGATCAAACGTTTTCAATCGAATCAACACGAGGTAGGGGATCTTTGCCTGGGTTGATTTTCGGGCGAGGGCTGCTCCGGCGTTGAGGAGCGTCGAGAGGCGACAACAGCGGGAACGTCCGCTTTCGCCACGAATGGATGCTGCCTTAAGTAGGGTCGCTAGGCTATCCGAGTGGAAGCAGGCGTTTTAGGTGGAAGTGTATTGGATACTGATATAGCGCGCCGTCCTTCGGTTTTCGTCATGGATTGGACACTCGGGTATTTTATGAAGCTGACCTCCGTGTCGAACGTTCCCTAACCCTTTCTTAAAGGTTGAAACCTTTGAGCAGACGAAATCGCAACGTGAGTGCGGGCTTTTCAACTCCGTAGTATCCGAGCCAGTCCTTTTTAGCCTTTTTATGTTGCCTATTCGCGATTTTGGATACACATGGTGGTAGTTCCATCTTAAGAACTTGCAGGCGAAACTCATCGCATACATCGCCTTTGAAAACGGTTCTAAAGGCAATGATAGTAAATGGTGGGGGTAGTGTTGAACGGTGAAAACCACTCCGCATGTGTTTTCTGATGCCATTGCGGTTTTTATCTTCTACGTCCAGGCGCTTTTCTTACAAACTTGTCAAGAAAGACTTTTCGGCGAGGCTAATCCTGCATGCCTTTAATGGAGCACTGTTTCGTCCACAATCATTTTACCAAATGTTTTGAAAGCCTTACGTCGAGAATTATCCAGACGAAAAGCTAGCTTTCTAGAACACCATCAAATTTTTTTGGAATGCTCATGATCTCTGTTGCCAACGTTTACTTATCCAACATTTTCTACTCTTAGAAATCAGGGTCATAACAAAAAGCTGGAAGAACAGCCACCGTGGCCGAAATACGTTTACTTGAAGTCGAATTTTCTGCCAGTGCGCAATCAACCGCCACAATCGTTCATCTTCACCACTAGATTCACTGTACATGCCTTTTATCCAACAATTACAATGCATTCCAGTGCACGAAAACATTACTTAAAACTTCATGTATACCAGGATTTGAAAACCATGAATGATTTTGTACTGTGAGGAATGAAGCGGGGGGGGGAGTATGGATTATTGGCATAAGACAGGGCCACATATTACCAAATCTTTGATAACTACGTACATGAAAGAGCACACCAAAATCAAATGCTACAGACTCGTAACCTGTTTGAACCCGAGTCCATGAGCAGGCCTGCCTTTCGCGTAAGGTAAGGAAGCCTACTCCAAACAGCAGAGCAAGAGTTCACGTCTTGAGTAAATGTTAGAATCTCGTTGTGCTTCAGTGTTTTGCTTGCCATTGTCCTCAGCGTTGTTGGCAATCTGTCAGTATCCTAATCTAACGGACGCCAAATCTGACTCGAGCGCCAGGCATCGAAACACGTAAGTATAGCGAGGCTCCTACCGACACGTTCAGCACGCAAGCATAACAGCTTTCCTTCATCTTTGTAGACAGCTATCGGTCACGCATAGGGACAGCTTTCCGCAGCTATAGCAACATGCTACCTAAGACTTGCGTAACATGTCGGCTAAGGTGTTCGTAACATGTTTGCAAAGTTCTGAGAAACGGCGAGTAACGCATTGAAACGTCGTGCTTCAACGGCATTATTCTATGCAATGGACTAGTTGTCCGGTTGGATGAACATGTTCATGGTGTATGTCACCGGTGGAAAATAAAAGGGTCAATCGAAATTAGAAGAGTATCTCATGCAAAGGAGGATTAGGTAGGACCCTAAAGAAAGAACGGAGCAATAGAGAGAGAGGAATTGCAAGTGATGTTTCACAAAAATTTCATTGTCACCACAAACAGTTCCAGTGAGACTTAAAAGGCGTAGTGAGATTAAAGAAATTCTTGTACTAATGGTGCGTTTTTCTCAATTTCTTCATCATTTTAGTTCTACCCGGAGGCCGCCTAATCAATATAGCGAATAATCTCAAAATTGAAGAGCTACGTGAACACTACCTTTAATCTTCATATTTAAAAAGAAACTCGTCCACGTGATCAAAAGTGCCTAAGTTGAGTAGGGCATGTAGCGAAGTGTCAGGAGGCGCGGTTGTCGCCGTACGAGGGCATACACGGAGAGGTCGATCAACTACCAAAGCGAAGCAGCCCTGCTATCCATTCGAGATCGAACGATTAAAACTAGTCTGGGGGAAGAGAACACTAACTACAACATCGACTGGCCCACCGCAATGGGTAAATTAGGTTCAATAAACGTGATTTTGAATGGAAGTTGAATGTGTCACACATTCAAAGCTAAAAAAATTAGTTCATTAAGATAAATGATAAAATGGAGGTTCGAAAATATACCGTTCTTTTTTGAGGAGTTATGATTAGCAAATTTTGCGATTTCCATAATTTTTTGCGTAGCACAAAAAAATTCCACCTCTTTTTTTATGGATCCTTCCTCGATAGCATAAGCAAGAAGCATGGTTTCAGTTCATTGCATAGCATAAAATTGCACTTATAGTAAGGCCATTGGATTCTGAATGGGAAGCTTTCATGTAAATCGTCTGCATATAGTATGTCAAGTTGGGATGAAGTAAAGGGCAACATTTCATTTATTACACGGTAGAACCGTGTGAAAGACAAACAACAAAACGAAATACCCCAACAGCAAGTCAAAGAGACTAAACATAGTAGCACAACAATCAAGCAAATGGTAAAATTGACCATGAAGTACACACAGGCACCATGAAGGAATGAGATCCAATAAACATCACTCCTGGGACAGCGGATAACTCTCAAGTGCCTTCTTGAATTGAGTGAATTTTCCAACTACCAACCCTGACTGAAGTAATTCATTAAACTCAGACCCCGCCCTGTTGACAAAGAAGTGCTGTCTTACACTCTCCATGTACGACTTTCAATTAATCTCGGCATTGACAAAGTTGATATTGACAGTAGTTTTCTGCAGCTTAGAACCGAGTATGGTACAGGTTTATTCGGCTGACGTTTCGGCGATTTCGCCTTCTTCGGAGCCTGGAAAGTAGAGAGCATTTGGAAAAACTATCCGATCAAGCGTCATTTCATTCAACAGTATCGCTTTCAGTGGGAAGCAGGACCACCCACGACGCGGAGAGGTAAGGAAAAACAGACCAACCTAGTACTGTGAGCCGACGAGCTCAACAAGTAACCCTCAGATGAGAAAAACGCAGGGGATGAAACTCGCTCCTCGGGCCCCCTTATATATGGTAGCGACCTGCCTCAAAGGACCACCTAGGGCGACTGATTAAGGTGACATAGCCCGCAGAGGTCCATGTAAGGTGCCAAATCTTGGGTAATTGCGACGCACTCCTCCCTGAGATTGATTTTTGGATTCCTAGCAGCGATCCAGAATGCCTCAAGCGTTTTTCGGGCAGAAATGTCAGCCTCGCGCGCCAGAATACTTACCGCAACTTCAAATAACGTATCGCCATGATCGCGGACGCGGTGGTCTCCTAAAGGGGTACAAGTTTTTGACTTAGTGAGACCGCTAAGGTGCTCTTTTATCCTAAGACAGAGTGGTCTGCCCGTCTCACCAATGTACTCTTCCTTGCACAGTTCACATGAAATGAGGTACACAACCCCAGTGATCATGCAATCACCCTCTCTTCCGGAAGGGCAGACCACACATGAAGGAGTAGTACAAAGACGGTCGTAGAGACGGTTGCGTGTCAGCTGTTTTTTGAGATTGGCGGGTGGGATCTCAACCAATCGGACCAGATCCTTCAGGTTAGCCTTTCGGATGCATGCACGGACTTCAGTGCTTAATTCATCGGAGATGAAGGGCAGGTAAAAAGGTATCTTGATACTAAAGATACCAACTATACTAAAGATACGATAAGATACCTTTTTACCTGCCCTTCATCTCCGATGAATTAAGCACTGAAGTCCGTGCATGCATCCGAAAGGCTGACCTGAAGGATCTGGTCCGATTGGTTGAGATCCCACCCGCCAATCTCAAAAAACAGCTGACACGCAACCGTCTCTACGACCGTCTTTGTACTACTCCTTCATGTGTGGTCTGCCCTTCCGGAAGAGAGGGTGATTGCATGATCACTGGGGTTGTGTACCTCATTTCATGTGAACTGTGCAAGGAAGAGTACATTGGTGAGACGGGCAGACCACTCTGTCTTAGGATAAAAGAGCACCTTAGCGGTCTCACTAAGTCAAAACTTGTACCCTTTAGGAGACCACCGCGTCCGCGATCATGGCGATACGTTATTTGAAGTTGCGGTAAGTATTCTGGCGCGCGAGGCTGACATTTCTGCCCGAAAACGCTTGAGGCATTCTGGATCGCTGCTAGAATCCAAAAATCAATCTCAGGGAGGAGTGCGTCGCAATTACCCAAGATTTGGCACCTTACATGGACCTCTGCGGGCTATGTCACCTTAATCAGTCGCCCTAGGTGGTCCTTTGAGGCAGGTCGCTACCATATATAAGGGGGCCCGAGGCGCGAGTTTCATCCCCTGCGTTTTTCTCATCTGAGGGTTACTTGTTGAGCTCGTCGGCTCACAGTACTAGGTTGGTCTGTTTTTCCTTACCTCTCCGCGTCGTGGGTGGTCCTGCTTCCCACTGAAAGCGATACTGTTGAATGAAATGACGCTTGATCGGATAGTTTTTCCAAATGCTCTCTACTTTCCAGGCTCCGAAGAAGGCGAAATCGCCGAAACGTCAGCCGAATAAACCTGTACCATGCTGTCTTACATTCCGCCTGGCCCCAACAAATCCCAATTTTACCGGCGCCCCCTAGTAGTTGATAGCCTCAGGTTGAACAGCCGGCTAGCCTTGATACCAGCACTTCCATGAATGATTTTATACATCATTATCATATCAAACCTTCTTCTCCTGTTCTGTAGTTTGGTTAGGCCCAAATTAGCGTTTCTGGTGACATGACACACGCTGCGATTAGTCTGAAACCATGATGTCCTGATGTAAACTCTACGTGTGAAAGTATTCTAGACTTTCTCTAGCGCTTCAATGGATCCCTTTTTGTATGGATTAAAGACTACAGTACCATACGTACTCCATAATTGGACGTATGTACGTTTTTTAAACCTCCGTCAGTACGCTTGCATTGGTAGTTGAAAGTGCTTTAAACGTGCTGTGCATTATCCTGTTCGCCATGGACGCGATTTGGAGGCAGGGATCATCGAAATTAAGATCTTCTTTGATAAGAAAACCAAGGTCCTTAATCTCGCTGACCTCGCTCAACTGCACACCGTCAACAGTATAAAAGCTTTTAACTCGCCTCTTATCGAACTTCATCACTTTAGTTTTTTTCACTGGAAAGCGGCAATGTCCATTCATTTGACCATTTGACTACATCACTTAGAGCTTTCTGCAAACACTCCGAATCTCCCATAGTCCGAACAGGATTATACGATTTAAAGTCATCAGCGAATGCCGCGCAGTCAACGTTGTTCAAGGATATAATCGAGGAAAGCTCATACGTATAAATATTAAAGAGAATTGGTGAAAGCACTCCACCCTGAGAAACACCACTAAGGACTGCAGTGGGAGGGGAGAACGTACTGTTAAGCCGGACTCTGAAAGTTACATACATGTTTAGATTAATATGGGATCGCCACTTTGAAAATTAGCTTTCTTAACTCTTCAGCTATCAGTGATTGTGCCATCATAATATAATGCAATGTAGATCTATTTGGCGAGCTGTGAGATCAAATGCATATATTGATGAGCACTTCCGGTTCACGGGGTCACCTGCCTGATTGCTCCGTCTGATGTCGCTCGCTTCCTGCACCACTTCCGGATTTGATTTCATCTTTGCGAAATATTGCCTTTTCCCTATTCTGTTCATTGTCTTCTACTGCCGTACAGAAATCCATCTATTTATAATCAATTCTCATCCCACGGGTTTTTTTCCTCTCAGAGAGACCTAAACTATGTCTAGCAGTGGACCAGCCCATGTTAATGTCAGTGTTCTCCTCACTTGAACTCTACCACTATACATCACTCGTTTACTCGTTTAATCCCGAATGGATAGCAGGGTTGCTTTTCTTTCCTGGCGGATCGAACTCTTGTTGTATGACCGTGTACGGCAACAACCGCGCCTCCTGTCACTGCGCTACCTGCGCTAGTCACCTTAAAGGCATTGTTCACGATAAAAACGTATTTTAGTTTTCAATATTTCTGAGTAGCTAACAATAAGTCTACTAAATAGGGGTTAGTAGAGAAAAGTCTTCACAGAACACTCAAATATCGTGGAAAACCGTCTAAAAAATCCCTGAAAAACTTGCATGTGCGTGTTTGCGTGTTTCGAAGAATGCAGACAATGCATCGAACTTGACGTCAGCGAAACGGTTTCGCGCTTCAAAATTCTTAGGAAAGTGGCTCTGCTCCCTGTTTCCTGGACTGAAAATTGTTCAAAAATAAGAGGGGCTATTGTACATGCTGAAATGTTAGAACCTTTCGCAATCAAAAATATTTGAAAATTCTGTGCCTGTCCGTACGGTAAAACGGACGTCGACAACTGTTATAGGACGTGGACGGGGTGGCCCAATGGGTTGGCTGGCCCACGAGATTTTCACCCACTTCCCGGCCGTTTTTCTTCCAACTTCCGTACTCATTTTTCTTAGAGAGACCCAAAGCTTACGTCTTTTCGCCAAAAAACGGGCAACTTTATCAACGTGAACACTGAAAAATATGATCTTTCAGTTTCTACTGTAAATAGATTGTGCCGTGGTGCACTGCAACGATAATGGCGAAATAACGGCTGAAAACGAGCCATAGATAGCCCCATATGACCCTCAAATTTGTATGCGCTATTTCCTACACGCCCACTTCCTTGTTGGCCACTGACGAAGTGGGCGGGACGGGCATAGCGCATACAGGTTTAAGGGCTGTACTCCGAGATTTTTGGCCGAGAAATAGCCTACGAGACTTCTCAACGGCTTTTGAGAAGCTATTTACCAGTTATTCCTCGGCGATTTCTCGGTTTTCCGCGAAATAGCCAAGCAATCATCGAGAACGAAGGAACAGAATCAATTCGGCTCCGAAGTAGAGAATTCATTTAATGGTGAGAGTCTTCAAGGTGGCGCACCCGAGACTTCATAAATGGGGACATGTCCTTCCATTTTTGATGGAAAACTTCCATAGACGACATGCACCGAGTACTAGAGATTTTTTCTCGCTCAAAATGTCCTTCTTTCTCCGGGTACTAATTAGCGACATTTTCTCGAATTTCACCCTCACGCGATGTGCGTGTGTTTGTTTGTGCTTGCGTGCGATTAGTGCGTAGTGCGTACATACAGATGTAGTACATACGTGATTTCTCGCCATCACCGCTCTCAGCGACAGATTCCTCACCTTTGCTGACGTCAATCGCCGTCGGATGGGGTGCGGTCAAACAAGTCCTGCAGGGTCATCACACACTCGTATCACCCAGCTGCACCCACTTGATCTCGAGTTCTTCTAGACTCTAGGAATGCAGACCTTCTTCTAATTATATCCAGGCTGGTTTCGTCCGTGATTCGAGCGAATCAGATCCTGGTAATTCCATTCTTTTGAACCCCTTTTTTAGAGGGTTTTCTGACGCAAGTGGAGTATACTTTGGTAAGGAGACTTTCAAAGGAAATCGAGGCATGATTTCAATTTTCGGACTCCAGAGATTTTTTTTTGGGTTAAATTAGACTCGATCATAACTTTCAGTGGTTAGCGAATCGCCACCGCGGTGAAATTTCAGCTCATTCAATGTTGCTTGCATGGTGATTCGGTGTGCTCGTGTTAGAACACCAGTATTTCAATGCGGTGGCAATTCATTAACCAACCGAAACTCGTAATTGAGTCCAACATCGTGAAGGAGGTGGTTCGTTTTAGGTGCTGAACACGAATACACTGTGCGGCAAAACTATATGACATACCCCGATTTTCGCGATTCTGAGTTTGGCGTGGACCGAGCAGAAAAACTGCAAATGCCAATCGCGCTACACCCTCGAAAACCCCCGGGTGCAAATGTTCATAACAATACGTGAAATTTTGCGAAGCTGGCACAGGAAAGTGTCGAAATTGACCGATGCAAAACTATATGACATAGAGGGTGAATCTTGAGAATTTCATGAATCTTGTAGATTTGTAGTGAGAGAAATGACGGTTTCACGAAATCTACTTAATAACAGGATGTTTCTGCTCCTTAAATTCCAGAATGCCACATGGAACCGAAATGTGGGAATGCGAAAGAGCTCAGATTGGCCTCACGAGCCATATGGGCCGTAGTATTCGATCTATGAGCCAATGAATTGCACGAACTCGAGGCTGCATTGCTCGATATATTAAAGATACTGTTTGTACCTGCATAAAGCAGGAACTGAAAGACCAAGGAAGCTGAAAGACCGAAAGGAACGGGCAGGCATGAGGCTTGCATCGAATCCCATGATGTGTTCCAGCGAGAGCAAGGGAGCTTTAGATATGCTCGTGGACGAATCCACAGTTCTGCGAACCATTCATCGGTCCCAGAACATGGTCCACGAACAAATGAGAAAGGCTCCACGTCTTACGGACAATTAAAAGAAATCGCGGCTCCAAGTCGCCCCGAGTGAGCATGCAAACCAATTCGAAGAAGGTGGGTCCTCTCCTCAATCTTCATCTTGAACGCCTTCGTAAGAAAACACCTTCATGGATTGTTTTCTCGGACGAAGAAAAAGTTAAGCTTGGACGGACCTAGTAGATTCAGTCCGTACTGGGGACATCTGCACTAGCACAAGGATCCACTCACGCTCTCGTAGAGAGACTTTGGAGGAGGAAGTTTGTTGAGTTGGGCAACATTCAGCTGGTACGGCAAGCTAGACATGTCCTTCGTACCTTGCAATATAAACTTTACAGATTACCAGACTGTACTGGAAAATCACCTCCTGCCCTTTTTGAATGTATTTCAGCAGGACAATGCGTCCATTCATGTAAGCAGGTCGACGCTTGATTGGTTTCAGGCCAAACATGTCGATTTACTTGAAGGTCCGCCTGTTCGCCAGACCTCAATCTGATGAAAAACTAGTGTGGTATACTTGCGCAACGGGTAAACGCTCATTGCAAGCAGCACGAGTCCATAGCTCAACTGAAGGAAGCCGCTATCGCCGAGTGGGTCGCAATTGAATTTGGTGTCCTCAAGAATTTAGTGAACAGTAGGCCAAACAGGTCATTTGACATTACCCTGCGCCAGGATCACTCCATTTACTATTAATTTCATGTTACTGATTGTTACTATGATAAACGGTTTAGTACAGAGCTTGTAGAATTGAAGTTTTGGCTGTATCCTCTGCTATGTCATATAGTTTTGCATCGGTCAATTTCGACACTTTTCGGTACCGGTTTTGCAAAATTCGACTTATTCTTATGAAAGTTTGTACCCAGGGGTTTTGGAAGGTGCTGCGTCGATTGGCATTTGCGGTTTTTCTCCTTAGTTCCCGAATCCAGAACCGCTAAAATCGGGGTATGTCATATAGTTTTGCCGCGCAGTGTATGAGGTCCGTTGTCAGTTCTCCAGTCGATTATGCTTTGTATGTATGTGATACTACTCAAGTCGAAGTGAAATTCCGGTCCGCAGTTGCGAACAAACCCTGTTGATATCACAAGGTTGCTGAGTTGATGTGCTTACCTGATCATAGCCGTTAAAGGGTGATTGCTGTTGTGCCTACACAGCTCGCGTGTAAATTAGCTGAGGAACGCAGAGCGGTGTCGGTAGTGTAATGGTAACACTCTCACCCGGAATGAGATGCGATGCGGGTTCGAGTCCTGCCTGACACCTAAGTTTTGTATTCAACTCAGTAACCTTGTTATATCTTCTGATTATATACCATGCCATAAAAAGGCATTAAATACTTAAAAAAAACATCAAAATTCCTGTTGCAGCACGCAGCTTTTCGATGATCGTGCAAGGATCTCGTGGTCCCAGCACGACATTGCTAGCACTACGTGTCTCGCAATCTCAGACAATCACAGCATTCAATGCGTGTTGAATATGCATTCAACCCAAAGACAAGGCGGTTATGTGCATAGTTTGGGAACGTCCTGCTAGGGGAGCACGTGCTCCTATTGTGTTTGAAATTGCAGCACGTAAAAATAAAACTTTTAATACGTGTGTGATACACATTGATCTCAATGACAGAACAATTTGCCAAAAAAAAAAACGGAAAGCATATGACGCACTCTTGAGGCGGGACTCAGATGTCGGAACCGATGCCGGTTAGTACCCATATAAGGCCGGGATCATACTTCCAGCGACGGGCGACGCGACGCAATGCGTAACATCAATATCGACCGAAAATCGATATACTCCATTTGCACTGTCGCCGTCGCTGGTCGCAGCAAGTATGATCCCGGCCTAAGCGGTACTTGGCCCGCCCGCTGGAGATCTCGTCCAACCGCTGGCGTGTCTAGATGGTGCTCGGCGAGCTGGCCGAGTAGCATGTTGGTGGGCGGCCGCGGTGCGTGTCGGTGTGCTGCTGCGATAGCTGCTAAGTTTTAATCGCAGACACGGTCGTAAATACAAATGTAAGGCCTTGCTGCACGTGCTCCTGCGATGAAATTTGGCAGCACGTGTTCCTGCGATAAAAAGCTGCAGAACGTGCTGCTGTTTGGAGCACGTGCCACTGCGATAGAGTCTTTCGATGGGTGTGGTCACCTGAGTTGAATGAGTATTCGAGACGCATTGAATGCGGCGATTTTATGAGTTAGCGGTTGTGCGCAAGAGCGGACCGGAATTTTGATCTGGTAAGGACAATACGTATTTTCACCCAGAACTGCAGGAGAAATAATAGGTTTTACAGATCTGACCTGAAATTACTCTATCGGGGTTGCTTGGGGGCTATTCATTAATTGGAGGTTTGGATTGGGGTGCTATGGTCCATTTGCGGATTTCTGAAAAATCTTAACTTTTTTGTTCAAAGCGCTCCACCTGGGCAAGAATTCCAAGTGCCAAACGCAATTTTAGACGATTTCAGAAACGATAGAATACATTTATCTCAAAAAATTTATGTGGGGACCATTTGGAGTGCTCAATACGAATTTGTGGTCCGTTAGGTTACAGTGGGTTTACGGTAGTTTGATGAAAGATCACATTCTGTTGAAAACTTCTCTGTGAAGGCTATTCGTGGTGATCAAGACCAGTCTGATACTCACTTGTCGATTTCTAAAATATCAAAGTATCTGATGCCCCCTTAGTGGCATTATTCCCACACTAACATTCAGTACAAAAACCAAAGATTGTCGAGAAACGCACCCGAGATTCTGTGTTATGGACCCCGCATAGAGTTCCAATAAGAGTTAGGCCTGATCCAAAATGTTTATTTTTTTCAGGATTAGTACCCTCACCAATCCGCGATGGTAGGGAAATGCCTATAATCTCTTTCAGAGTAATACTATACAGGAGTCGGTAGGCATAATCGGCTTCTACGTTGGAAAATGGTTCTAGAAACGCATATTTCATATAGAATAGCAACTCTCACTGAAGGGAGTCTCCCTGTAAGCTCACGCCATATACAAGAACCGTTTGAGAGTTACTAAAAGCCACCAACTGCAGCATATTTACGAAATTATGGGTGTGTAGTATAGTTGTACACGAACGAAATTTTCGAAAGATTTTTCGAAATGTTTTTCGATCGTTCGAAATTTCGTCGAACGAATTTTCTTCAGATTCTCAAATTTCGTTCGTTCGAAATTTCGTCGAACGAAATTTTTTTCAATTTTCGTTCGTTCGAAATTTTTTCAAACGAAAATTTTTCAATTTTCGTTTGTTGGAAATCCGAATTTTCCAAATTTTTTCGAAATTCGTTCGTTCGATACTTGTGAACAAATTCCGACAAAATTTTCGAAAATTCCGACAAATTTCGAAAAAAGTTCGAAGTTTTCGACAAATGTCGAAAAAATACAAAATTTCAAAAAAAAAATCGAAATTTCGATTAGTTTCAAATTTCATTAGTTCGACCTCCGAAATTTCGAAAGTTTTTCGAAATTCGTTCATTCGAAATTTTTTTGAACAAAATTTTTTCAATTTTCGTTCGTTCGAAATTTTTTCGAACGAAGTTTTTTCATTTTACGTTCGTTTGAAAATATTTCGAACGTAAAATTTTCGATTCTCGTTCGTTCGACATTTTTTTTCGAAATTGTACATACAACTAAAGTGTGTAGTGAATTGGACAGGGGAGGGGACCCTACTAGTTTGGAAAGCAGTTTGTGGTCACTCTGTGGTCATGGACGTCCTCGACTATCGTGTTGCGATAGCATCTATGGTTTTTCCGAATTCCACGCGTTCTTTGGAAAAACTTGCACGTATTTAGGTCAATGAGTTTGTGCGAAATCGCATTAAACTCATCGAATACATCTCCCTCGTCGCTTCTTTTCCCAATGCTCCTCACTATCTTGTAATAATATACCTTCAAGCTTCTCGCGTTCATTAAAACGTGGTCTATGTTTCCGAAGATCTTTGTTTTTTTTTAAACAATCAGTTGCCCTTTCAAAGGAGGGAAACGAACCGGTAATCAGGAACGATACCTTTCAGGGAGGATCAATATCTAGCAAGGAGCAACAAACGACGATCGAAACAGAGCCCCTGGCCATTGTATGCGAGGCTTAGAAACGGTTAAGAGTCAGCAACAAAAAGCTCTTAACGGCACAAAACCATTCCCACCCCACTCATTTCCTAAGCAGCTGTTGCGGAAGTGGACGGGGACGCATACCACACTTAAGTTTTGGAGGCGTGAAGGGCTACTTTTGCTCTTTTTCATCCGTTCTTCGACATCACTCTTGCAACGGACCTCGTACCTTTAGATTTTCAGTGTAAAGCCAGAGACAGTTTTGATCGCAAACACTGCCTTCAATACAAATTTAAGGCCAGTTTTACACTTCCATCGCTGATCGCCACGATAGAACGTTTTAGTCGCGATCAGTCTTTCCGCGACAGCGACAGTGCAGATCATGCATATCGATTCTTGGTCGATATTCATGGTAAACATTGCGTCGCATCACTTGTCGCCCAAAGTATGAACCTGGCCTTTGAGTACTATAAGAATTGGGATGCGAAGCGATCTTGAGTAATGCTCACGGGTGGAGTGCAATCCCATCGCGCGAAAATGGGGCTCTGAAAGGTCCTCTCAGAGCATCACCGAAGTGCGAAGTGATGGCATGATGATCATGCGTATCGATTTACATTGCATCGAATGTCGCTTAGTAGTCACGCTGTCGCCGCGATCAGCGATGAAGCTGGAAAACGGCATAGCAGGGACAAAGAATCCGAAAATAATTTTCTTAGTGTACCCCGCCTTCAGAGGCATTATCGACAACGCGAATTTTTTCCAGCTTTTTTCCTGCTGCATGACTCTGCGATAAAAGACGTAAAAGCTGAGTGATTGAACTAAGCACGGCTAGCGTCCAATCACGCACCTCATTACTCCCCTGCTTCCCTCGCTTTTTTTTTGCGGTTGGGAGAAACTACGACCACGACATAGTGAAGCTGGGACTTTTACAAGCGTCACTGTCCACCGTTTACAGACAATCGTGGCGCAGCCACTCTGCCATCCCCTGGCAGCAAGCCGAGACAGCGAGGCGACTGCATTGAAAGCTACTCGCGGCATGGAATTTGGATGTTCAGTCCTGTTTTTTTGTTTCAGTTTCGGAAGCCCTGATTTTCGTTCACGGTTGTTCCGCTGTGTGCCCCGCTCTAATAATTTTGCGGAAATCCCGCGCGCAGGGCAAAATACACCATATGCACCTAAAACAGCTCGGAGATCCCATAATTTTGTCAGTGCAACAGTGGTCCCGCCAATATGGTCCCTCCAAGATTGTGTGCAACGGTGGGCGGTGACACCTGTGAAAGTCTTAGCTTTAAAGGCATCGTTCGCTCTAAAAATAAATTTTCATTTTTTGGGCTCAATTTCATGAACGAGCCCGGTAGATCACGCCGGTGGGTTTTGTCGCTTCAAAAACCCAGGGTTATGAAGTTCGAAGAGGTTGAAGATGAAGATCCGCCATCAGTTCTCACCAGTCATCTAGCACTTTTTCAAAGAATGTTGATCCGACCGGCAAGCAACATGAAAAACAGTTACGGCACAAACTCCACATGTAGAAAAACTTCGAAAATAACAGTGACGAGGCCCCCAAATGCAAAAAAACCTCAAAAACGATTTTGGCGCGAATTTCAAATTCGTATTTACAATGTGTTCTGAATGAATTTTCTTTACAAATGGAAGTTTTTCGTGGGCGCCTTCGACATTTTCGTTCACTACAGACGCCAAGCTACACAAAAACATGAAAAAATAATATATGGTTTCCTGCGTGTACGATGCCTTTAACGTCTGGTCTCTGTGATTCCTTTGGGACCGGTGGTGGTACGCAGGTCCTTTTCGTGAAAGCGAAGAAGAAAGAGCAGGAGCCGGATTCATCAATGCGGCAGTGTTGGGTAGGGGTAAAAGCGTCGGCACGTTTGATGGTGACCCTGCAAAAGCGGAAGATTGCTAACCGAAAGTGCCCTAGGCCTACCCAGCTGATAGGCTGAGGCAGCTGAGACACTGTTCTGGTAGGATGCCATAGGCTCTCACGGAGTACTCTTCAAAAGTGCCGACCTTTACCCTTACCAAACGGCACGCATTGATGAATCCGGTTCCTGTAGAACTACAGGCATGTGTCATGAGGTGGAGCGCAGGGCCAATGAAGTACAACATTTGTGGTTTGCCGCGGTGGTCCTCGGCGGTGGTAGGTAGCGAGTAACCCTCCTCTGAAATGTAATGTTGTGAAATTGGCCCTTTTTAATGAAAGAGTTGATTTTTCAAGATTTAGGGCCGTTTGGACCACAGAGAGCACATAACCTGCTGCAGGAACGTCCTGCAAAAAAACTCGCGCTCCTTAGGATTGAAATTTAACATATGAAGAATCAGTAACAGTTCACAAACTTCTCACGATATGGATGCGAGACTCTTAATCCATTTAGTGAGTTTGAAGGCTCTTTGAGTTCGTTATGAATGGCAGATTTTCATTATATGTACGTAATAGCAGGATAAGAAAGCGAGAGGGATAATCAGCATAGTTGATCTTTTCTCAAGGAAAGTAGTATGGAATTGCTGGAATGTGTTTCACGAGCACTCAGTCAGAGTGCACTTTCGAAATATTTCTTTTCTATGAGAATGTATGATCCTAGGGAATTCCCTCCACGTGATTCGGCCCCCCGTGATCGATGCGTTCATAATCTGTCACGCTCCAACTTTTTCAAATGTTGTTTTCATTGTATCATAGAACGTTGACAGACGCTTGCCCTTTATCCCTCATTTTGATAACTTCGTATCCACAAGGCGCATTGATAGTTTTGTGAGCGTGCTATTTTTTCAAAAATCCTTGCTTTCCGCAACTGTCCTCCCTCGTATCCAGGGGTGATTGTTCCTCCTGAATACTCCAACAATCAGCTGCGTCAGTGGCCCCAGAATGACTCTCGCTCACATGTCATTTCATTGCGGATCCCACGCACGCCTCCCTTGCGCACTCCTTTCTTTATGACACCACTTATTCAAACGTTCATGTGATTCTTTCTTGACTTTAGCCGCCGTGGGCGCCTGAAATCGCGTCAAATCAATCCAGGCCTATTCATGAAAAAACGTTTGATGCGTAGCAAAGGATTTAAAGGCGGTATTTGTAAAAATAACTCAATTCATTTGAATATGGATCAGTTCCTTAGATCTATGCATATTTTCGTCCACATGCGTATTCTAAGCTGGCAAGGTCCGACATAAATTGGCACATAGTTGCTCACAGTGGTTTTTTAATGAATCTGGTTTGAAGTCGCCCAGAGACAGCTGGCAGCTGTGAGACGGAAATAGTCTGCGATTCTTCGGCCCCTGCCCGCTGAGTCAGTAAGAGTAAGTGACCTTCGCGCCACCTTTCTCACCACACCCACTTGGTGTCGGTACCAGTACGAGCCACTGTAACGCCTCCTCCCTTAACTTGCTTAAAGGCAGCATTCACGATAGAGAAACCGGTCGAAAATTCAGTGGAAGATTAGGCGCTTTTCATGCTCCTTAACGCCAACGCGTCACGCGTCGTGTTAAGGGGTACACATAAATAGTATCTTAAAGGCCTGTTAGTGATGGAAGCATATATGGGGAGAAACCTCGCGGAAATTTGCTAGAAGCACTTCAAAACATCACCCCTGTAAGTGTTAAATTCCGCTTTTGTTGATAAAATCCGCCCATGAGTTCGAAAACTCATGTCTGAAAATCAATTGTTTTTCACGAAAAGTAATCATGTTAGGTAACAGCTGATGAGGTAGGCTGCCTGAATCACATCAAAAGGCATAATTTGCCTTTACCGATCAGTTACTCCTGTCTTTAAAACAAGCGTGTGTCTATTATGGACTAAAAATGTGGTTTTCGATATGTTTCTTGGGTTCGAGCAGCGCATATTTTGCAAAGTAGAGGACCCTTTGTGAGCTTCGGAGATCTCGGGATGGGAATTCGTCGTGAGCGTTGCCTCTAATCGCACTTTTCGAGAAACGTTCTCCTGGTTTTCGCTAGATATTGAATGTGTAGTGTGCTGCAGAGTTGCAGCGACCGGCGAGTGGTCGCCGAGCGCCAGCCTTCACGCGGCGTTGGTCGTCGCTCGTTGTCAAGGGGTCTGCAGAGTTGCAACGGCCAGCGAGTGGTCGCCGAGCGTCAGCCTTGACGCGGCGACAAAATTGTTTCCAAAAATTATCGTCGCGGCGTCGGTTGCCGCTCGCTGGCAGTGACGCAGGGCTGTCGCGGCATCAAAACGCTGCGATGCACCCTCGTCGCCCGTAACGCTGCGTCGGTCGCCCTCGTCGCCGGCTGTGATCAATATTGCATCATCCACTCTGTTCGTCGCTGCTAGCAACGCCGCGACTTGAACTCTGCAGGCCCCTTCAGTCACGTATTGTCGTCAAAGCACTCTGGGTTCGCCTTTCACATCGCGTCGGTCGCCGTCGTCGCCCAATGTAGTCGATATTGCATCTCCCATCGTTGCTAGTCGCTGCGAACAACGCCGCTACTTCAAATTCGCAGACTCGTTGTAAAGGGTCTGCAGAGTTGCACCTACCGGCGACTGGTAGCCGAGCGTCTGCCTTGACGCTGCGACAAAAATGTTTCCGAACATTATGGTCGTCGCGTTCGCTGCCGCTTGCTGGCAGTGACGAAGGGTCGTCGCGGCGTCAAAACACTCTGCGGTGCCCCCTCGTCGCCGAATGTAATCGATATTGCATCATCCAGCGCTGTTCTTCGCTGCGAGCAACACCGCGACTCCAACCCTGCAGACCCCTTTAGGCGGGAACGAGAAACGACGCCGATTTATTCAGTGGGCGAAGAAATGTTCGTCATTTCGGTGCATTCTTTTGAAAACATGAAGGCAAGAACGCGGACTGCGGGAAGACATGCAGACTATGCGCCGCAGGCATAGACTCATGGAGACGCGGAGGGCGGGAAATATCACCGCATTGACGATGATTTCTTCTGCATCGACCATACTTGTTTTCATCCTATTGACCCTATGTTTCGGTAGCTTTTGCATCATAGCTCGTAACTCCGGTTTTTTGAGTAATTTTCTGTAAAGTAGTGGAATTTTCCGGCAACTTTAGCCGAGTCTAAAAACACATACTCGAATGCATGATAGTAAATGCTATATGTTAAAAGACGTTACTCGCCTCACCAACTGTCTTTTAACAGCGAGCATTTACTAGCATGCATTCGAGTATGGTTAAGTCCGTGGCTTGTTTTCTCAAGAAAAAACATTTAAATCTCACCCGCAGCTGGCTCGGCGGTCTCGTGCGCCGGCCCGCTAACAGGTTCAGGTCGAGAGAAGAGAGCAGCTGATCAGCTTATCATGCTGCCGGTCTCCGATGAGATTTAGATGTTTTTTTTCTCGAAAAAGCAAGCCACGAACCTAACTGCTTACATGTGTTTTTGTTGTCTAAAATTTGAACTGAACCTGTCCGCATGGCGTTGTTGATCAATGTTGTCTGCTGTCGCCTCTTCAATCCTGCGTTCATTTGTCTATACTACCTTATGATACTCCCTTCCATGTCGTGCCGCTTGTTGTCGCTCACTGTCGCTCGCTGTTTACTCAAACTTTGTGGCATTCCAGTTTTTAAAGTAGCTATTCTGGAGGCGGGCGACATTTGCCAGCAACGAGTGATATTAATTGGTGAATAATTGATTGGAAGTTCTCGCACGAGTTAAGTGGTGGTGGTTTCAAATGCAATAAACGTGACCCAAAGTTTCAAGAAAATACCGGGTGTGAACCCCAATGGTAAGCACAGCTGCACAATAGAGTACAATAATTTATTACACAACACACAACAAAATTATTACTAACAATCTGGTGACAAAAACAATGTATTAGAAATTTCCCATGACGACCCTTTTTCAAATGAGGATTCTTGACCAGCCCAGCGGTGAACGTCCTTGACCCTTTACGCAAAACCTGTCCTAAACCTAAGCCGAACCCTGCAAAACCACTACTGGACTCACCGAGAGCGAACACTGCAATCAATGCAATGTTACAGGCTAATCCCAACACCCCCAGGAACAGTAATAGACGGAAGACACGGAACCAGAAAGGACCCGAATCCTGCAAACGCACGCAAAGGACAATGAGCGAGCAGAGCGAGCTATTCCCCAGAATCAACGGACCGAGGACAAACCGATCCGGAGCCACGACAGAACAAGGAACTCCCCTCTCGTCGACGAATTTGGGTCTCGTTGACAATTTATTCCCGCCGTTTCTATTACCGTACATTCCGTGCTCCAATCGCACTCGCCCTTTAATAAATCAATCCGGCCCTCAACGTTCACCGCTAGGCCTTTTACTTTCTAGCTGCATGGATAACACCAGTGAGTTTCCTTTTACTTTTCTAGTATTATCTCACATGCCGCCCCCCGGTTTGAGACCGTTACACTCGGTCTCCACTCCCGCCTCTTGCTGCCGCTGGACGCTGCGGAGCGTTCTTCTCAGTCCGACTTCCAACATATGCTCAAAGTCACGCGACCATCCTTCCACATGTGCATGATGCATTATGCCATCCTTCCCAATGGACGAGGCGAACAGAGCGACATTCATGCATTTGGACCGAAAACAGGCGTACGCGAAGGCTAGGCTCTTTGGCGTCACCACGTGACGACTTCCGTCGCAGATCCACTTCACCTTTTAAGCGAGTGTTCCTAATCCCTGGTAAAGTGTGGTAATTCGCGCGGCTTCCAGCACGTTGTCGACCTTGTGCGAGTATGCGGGTTCAGGCAGTCTGGGTAGGAACATTCCCACAACGATCTTTGTACAGTCTTTACAGTTCGGGATATCCATAGCCAACGATTCTTCACCCCGCACCAACTTCCGTCCCGAACAACGATACTGTACATGCAGCCCATGCGATCGATCAGGCACGTCGAACAATCTTTCCGCTCTGAAAGAATAGGCATCAGAGGCTCGTGGCGTCACATTTACCCGTTTCACACACACTCTCCTCCTCCTCTGATCACGCTTGGACTTGCACGGCAGAGGTTCTTCGCCGATTTCGTTCGGACATCTAGATACTGAGGGGCCACAATCAAAAACCGGCACTTGAGGTACTGCCTCCGGGTTCGTCACTAATGAGCACCCTCTCAACGTGATACACTGCACTGAATGTGGCGTCACATAGCTCCGACTCCCCACAACCGCGGAACCCTGTTGCTTTCCGGATACCCCGTCTGATGCTACCACCTCAGTACGCTCATCCGAGTCACTTGGCGAATCGCTCTCTCGCACTAGTTTATACCCCAGCTGCGGCAACACGTTAGTCCCTAAGATCACCTCATCGTCGTCGGCTCTGCTTACGTATACTTTAGCTTGGACCTCCCGTCCAGCCTGTTCACCTTCTCGCAGGGTCACCTCAACAGTAGTTGCAAACTCCATGACGTTACCCGATGCATCAAAAATCTTTGGAGCATCATCCATGGAATGTTCGGTAACGCTACTGTCGATATTGTACCCATCTTCCTTTGCCTTCAGCAACGCCTCGGCCGGTATAATGGAAATCTCCGACCCCGTGTCTAACAGTCCTTTCCATTTCCTTCCGAAAAGCTCCACCACCGTTGTGGATTTCTTTCCGAATACCGGGCACGCTGATTTTGACTCCCCCCTTGAGGAAATCACGGGCATCGTATCGGACGAAACGTCCTTGGCTAATGCTCCCACGCAGCGCTCTCCTTGCCAGTCTCCACTTGACTTATCACCATGGAGCACTGCAGACTCAGCACTTACCCTATGTCGAGGAACCAACGCATGGGCGTCGTACCTACGGTTGCATCCAACCGAGTACACCTCGCCACAGCTGCGCATGCTATTTTTGTACGCTGCACATCCCTCTGGTTCTGTACATGAACCCCCTTCTGAGACAGCAACCGTACGCCGCAGCACACTCGCAGCTGATTTTCCCTGACCACTTGTGCTTCCCGCGGTCGAATCCGCACTCACGGCAGAGACTCCAGACCGCACCTCATCTGTTTGTCTGGGATACGTGTCTTTCTTACAGAGCTCATATCCAAAGTGTGGGAGTAGGTTGGTTCCAACGATCACTTCTCCCTTCGCCTTGCTCACATGCATCTTGGCCACAACCGTAGACGCTTGTGCCCCGGCCTCTTTCACTGGTATCTCGACTACTGCCACAACACGTAATCGGTTCCCTGATACCTCTTGCACGGGACGGGACCCTTGCAAGGAGTGCTCAACCACTTCCCGGTCAATATCTATCCCGTCCTTTTTGGCTTGTATCAGCACTTCCGCAGGCAAGATTGTGATTTCGAACCTGTATCTAACAGTGCATCCCAGTGCCTTCCGAAAATCTCCACCTTTGAGGCTGACTTTTTGCCGAACAATGGACACACAACCTTCCGTGGCTGCACCTGTCCATTTCTTTGAGATTGAGACTGACCGTTTGAGCGGCAGACTGCTGCCATCAGGCGGGCAGAAAATGACCCGGCCTCCCGACTGCGCTTTGACTTAGGCTCTACCTTCGATTTAGAACAGTCTCTTGCTCGGTGTCCAGACTTCTGGCAGGTAAAGCACAACATCTCTCCCGACAGCGGCTTCGCAACTTTACCACCTGACGATCGACACGTCCTGACGGCAAGGCGCGCAGACAACGAGGTTCTAGGCGGTGGACCTGTTTCCCGACAGTCTCTCGCAAAGTGGCCCGTACCCTGGCACTTGAAGCATGTCGTCTCCTTCTTGCGGGTACTCTCCGGCTTACTCTGCTCCTTTTTAGTGGACTGCTCCGTTGAGTCACCATCCGTCCGACGCGTTGGGTTGCTTTTACCCCCCTCGGTTGCTCGCTTATTGTTGCTGCTAGTAGCCCCCTCACTTAGGGTATTTCGTAGCGTCAAGTTCCTACGCTCAATTCGCTTGGCCGTTTCTTTCAGCTTATTGTACGCGTCATCTTCCTCTTCCAACGCCTCAATAAGGTGATAAGAATCTCTCCAATGAGCTAGCTGTTGGTACAGCAGGTGCGCTCTTTCTGTAGCCAGCACTTGCTCGTCCAACTCCGGATATGAACGACGGCTCAGACGCTCCAGTTCCACACAGAAGTCCGCGACTGACTGCCCCTCACGCTTCCTCAAACGTTTGAGTTCACCTAGCGCGACTAACCTGTCGTTGCGCGACTCAGCTTTACTCTCACGTTTCAGCGCCTCTACCAGTACCGTAAAGCCTCCATTGCGTACATGTCTGGGTAACGCTTCATACTGGTTCTTGGCCCTACCCGTCAGCTTAGTTCGCAACAATGCGCACAGTTCCGCATCTGTCCAACTACCAGCCGGGTATTTGAGCTTGAATGCTTCCATGAAATTCCGGAAATTGTACGCGGCATCCCTACCAGAATAAGGCTGCACCTCGGGTAGCGCGATGTATTTCAGGTACTGCGTCATGTGCCCACCCTCTGCTAGGTTACGGCCACTATCCACGCTTACCATACTACCCTCAGGCTCACTCCCGCCACCGTCATAAGGAACGTCCGACATACCGGTTATCCTCCTCTGGTGTCCGCGACGAGATTGGCTGGCCATGGGCGATCGCAACATCGATCCCCTCTCGCTCACCGATCCAGCGAAACCAGTCTGAAAGATTGGATCATTATTTCGCCGCGAAACTTCTGACCTCAACACTGCCAGAGCATCTAATCCCTTTTTCCGCCTCTGAGACCCACCTTGTGCTGCTCTCGGCGGCTCATCAGGTTCGACTACTGAGTGACGGGCTGTATTTTCACGCGCCAGGTCCTCCTGCTCGCGCTGACGGCGCCAGGCCCTTAGCTCCTCGAGCTCTTCCTGCTGCTCGTCCAGCTTCTTTTGTACGGCATCTCGCATCTGAAAGGTTTCCATAAATACCCCTGGTATTTTCTTCACGGACAACCTACTGTCACCTATGAGTTCTCTCAGAGTGTCCCTGACCTGGATCAACTGTACAAGTTTCTCCACAAAGTCACTCCTATTCTCACAGTCCAGACTATCGAGCAACGCCTCCGTCCATTTCGCGAGGACCTCGCCTTCCTTAGTCAAAACTCTCAAGCAATGCACTACCTCTAGCGCTTTGCGAGTCTCAATGCGTCCAACCTCCTCAATCGCCTCACGCGCGGGGTTGTTCGTGCGCATACCCTTGGCTACCTCAGCCATGATTCGCACTTGCATTTCTTTTACAACTCTTTCGAGAGTTTCACATACCTGCACGGTACGGGGGGCTTCTTCGCCTCCACACAGCCGCTGAAACTCCAGTTCGAGCTCGGCTTCGGTCGTTGGCTCCTCCATCTCCTTCATGTGACTCTCCATCCCGGACGAGCACGGAGCACCAACTTTATCTGGAACACCAAGTGAAAATGCTTGAGTTGTAACCTCCAAAACATCATTCACAACGCGGGCTTCCACGCCGCTTGGTGTTGTTGACATGGTTCAGAAAAATGCCTTCTGAAGTGTTTTGTGTCAAAAAGAAAATTTGGGCAGAGGTTTCCCCTGATTTACAAAAACACTTCG
Source organism: Aplectana chamaeleonis (assembly GCA_029168955.1). NCBI lineage: Eukaryota > Metazoa > Nematoda > Chromadorea > Rhabditida > Cosmocercidae > Aplectana > Aplectana chamaeleonis. The sequence continues at coordinate 1,057,928 of JAPDOI010000059.1, read as the reverse complement.
GAGGAATCACTTCCTGAACCACCGCGAAGGAAAGCAACGCCAAGCCAAGGCTTTACGCTACTTGTTCGCTGTCCTTGCACAACCGCAAGCACCGAAATGCCCACGATTCTACAAGTCACAAGGAAAAAAACGCTCAACACCAAACTACGCGAAATGTCGGAAAAAATCGATCGAGGATGAGAAGGAAACACCAGAGAGAAAAAACGTACTCTACTGTGCTAACCCCTTTTTGAAAGACTTGGGTCACCGGCTTGGCCCCAAGTTAAGTGGTGGTGGTTTCAAATGCACTAAACGTGACCCAAAGTTTCAAGAAAATACCGGGTGTGAACCCCAATGGTAAGCACAGCTGCACAATAGAGTACAATAATTTATTACACAACACACAACAAAATTATTACTAACAATCTGGTGACAAAAACAATGTATTAGAAATTTCCCATGACGACCCTTTTTCAAATGAGGATTCTTGACCAGCCCAGCGGTGAACGTCCTTGACCCTTTACGCAAAACCTGTCCTAAACCTAAGCCGAACCCTGCAAAACCACTACTGGACTCACCGAGAGCGAACACTGCAATCAATGCAATGTTACAGGCTAATCCCAACACCCCAGGAACAGTAATAGACGGAAGACACGGAACCAGAAAGGAGCCGAATCCTGCAAACGCACGCAAAGGACAATGAGCGAGCAGAGCGAGCTATTCCCCAGAATCAACGGACCGAGGACAAACCGATCCGGAGCCACGACAGAACAACGAACTGCCCTCTCGTCGACGAATTTGGGTCTCGTTGACAATTTATTCCCGCCGTTTCTATTACCGTACATTCCGTGCTCCAATCGCACTCGCCCTTTAATAAATCAATCCGGCCCTCAACGTTCACCGCTAGGCCTTTTACTTTCTAGCTGCATGGATAACACCAGTGAGTTTCCTTTTACTTTTCTAGTATTATCTCACACACGTGCTCAAGTATTTGTTTCGAATTCTTCCGGCACATTCTTTCGAGTCTTCATATTCTGGCTGTTTCTTTATTAAGCATATAATGTGATTTAATAGGTGACTGAAGAGCCAAATGCAGTTAATCTGTCTCCGTGTTGTGAACAGAGGGTTATGACGTGATGGTACGTTTTTCTCCCATATTGTCCTTTCGCCTTTTTCTAGACTCTTCCGCTGTTTATAATCCATGCACAATGCGAAAATCCCGTCATTCTCTGAGTCATCTCTGTGAAAAGGAACCTCTCCGAAATCTCACATTTCACCCCCCACGCCACCCGCAGTGCAATCTAATAGCCCTATGAGAGAACGCGGGAAGGAGGTGACGTTGGTATCCAGTTAGAGACCATGATCACGATAATCTTCAATTTCGGGATTATTTTCAGAAACGATTATATGATTCCCGGGTAGAGCCGAAATGACGAGGAACTTGGGGAAAACGTGCCAGAAGTACTTAAAAGCTGCGCTCTTACCTTGCTTCTTTTTTCTCACAAAGGGAACTCCTTCTGGTCAGAGTGGCCATTCATAATGGAATGTATGTACTTTTCTACAACTATTTCGAACGCAGTATGCAAGTATGTCTTCCCCAGCTGCCTTGAATCAGTCTGAAAGAAGTTATAAGCGTTTTTCTACGCTTCGTTTTCTATCGTAATGGTACTACCAGATTTTTGGAGTGTTCCCTAAAAAATTTTGGATTCCACACTAAACTTGCATGTAGGAGTATTTGAGGGTGCTGAACGCGAATCTGGATTTTTTTTCGATATTCTTAACTATGCTGTGGACTAAGGTGGATAAGATATAATTTAGATAGCAAAGCACGCCTAAATATTTCAAGAATCGACAAATTAAAGTCAAGTTCGTGTTCACCACCTCGAAGGCAGTGTTCGGGATTATCTACGATTTTGAGATTAATTGCTGAATCCATTGTTTGGCCCCCTGGTAGAGCTGGAATGACAAAGAAATCGAGAAAAACGCACCAGAAGGGCACGATATCCTCAAATCTCACCCCGCCTCTTTAGGCTCACTGGAACTGTTTGTTGTGACAATGAAATTGTTTTTGAACCTGTCTACTGCAATTCTCTTTTTTGTGTTGCTCCGTTCTTTCCTTCGGACCCAAACTATCACTGTTTTGCCTAAAATAGTCTTCCATTTTCGATTAGCCCCATTTTTTACCTGTGACAATCAGCGTGAACATATTCTTCCAGTCGGGCAACTAGTCCAGGCCAGAGAATAATGTCACTGAAATAAGGCCTTTTTAGGGCGTTTTCCGCCGTTTCTTCGTTATTTTAGTAGCATTTGGTGGCCAACGCATTCTTTTGAGTGGAAAACTCGGGAGCGAAAATCATCCTGAACACAGCTTTTGAATTATTCCAGCAGAGAAGTTTTGAGGAAATTCTGACGAGAGACTGATCCCAGCGCAAACTTGAGTTTCAAAAAAGACCTGTTGTATGTTTTCGGGGAGATGAAAAGAAACAATTTGACATTTGTTGAATTTCCTTAATGCACGTGGATGGATCAAGAATAACAAAAAACACAGTGTTTTTGAATTTCAGAAATTTGAGAATTTTTAGCCCAAACGTTGATCTGGAGGTAATTTGGGGCTCTGAAGACAAAGATAAGGTCCATTCTCAGCTTTTTGGATTGTTACGGTAGGTTACTGTAGACAAATGATACCTTTCCCACTGTCACTTACAATAATTTTTCCTTCAAAGGTTTCCAATTTTTTTTTGGAAGCAGGAAATCCAGTTTGACAGAAAACAGAAAAAATCCTCGAAAACGGGCAGAAAACAGAAAACAGAATTTTTTTCAAAAATCAATAAATAGTGTTCAGCGTACAGTATGTTAGATTTTTTACAGCATTAATTTTTTTACAAACTTTCTCGTGATGAGTGGTTCCTTTGTAATATATCCAAAACTAAAAGTTGACCAGACGAATGAATGCAGACATCCGAGAGAGGCAGATTATAAGTGCTAAATGTCCCTCTAAACTCTTTTTTTTCTGAGACTGTATCACTCGATTACTTGATCAGATGCTCAAAATCTGCAAAGAGTGCATAAAATTGGACGGAGCAGACTTGCTCTTCCCTAATGTAAATATTTGACGATAATTTCGGAATGATTGCTGTGCTGAATATACTGTACTACCCCTCAACGCCCTAGTGTCACGCGCGTTCTGCGCATGTGTGCCGTGTGAGTATAAATGTCTTAGCGCGCGCTCGCTCCACCACGGTGGGTTCGTTTGTAACTTTATAACAGTTTCAACAACTACATCGCCACCCCATCATCAATTTCATTGCTCTCCATTTTATCCAAATTTGGTATCATCCTGCGCTTGAATAAGTTAAAACACGAAGTTAAAATTTGCGTGATTGACACAGTTGGCGCAAAACTTTATCCCATCCACCTTAGCGGTGACACTGGAGTTTCCTCAGTGTCTGCCCACGTTTAGAAAAAAAATCCTACCAAAATGCCGGACCAGTGAGGGTATCATTAGCTAGCGCTAAGTAGTAATGAAGCCCATTAATGCTATTATAGAAAAAAATTGGAGTTTTCGCGTCATTTTAACATACCTTCTGAAGGATTCGCCAACGGTAGACCTCTGTGTAAGGGTTATCACTATAAGATAAAAACTCGCTTTCTCAATCCCCATTGGAATACGCAGCGCATTCGACGACTATGTCATAGAGACTTAGATGCCTTTAAGGGCTATGCAGTGGCATGCGGGGGTCAGCCGACTTCCCAGTCATATCCTTCATCTCCGTACATGAATACAATACCTATTCGAGGACTCCGTAGGGATGGTAGATCTGGTTGACCCTGGGCGTGGATCGAACCCTGCAGTGTCAGGCGAGCAGCGGCGCATCCTGCCTCTACAGCACTCCAGCTCGGGTAACCACCGTAGCTAGGTAGACGAGTTAACCATAAGGTACTACAGAGAATGCGGGTGAGGTTTTCTAAACTGACTACCGTTGTCGCACGTATGCGTTTACCTTCTTTGAGTCCGGCCCATTATGAGTGATTTTACAACAAGTCACGTTTTTTTCTGTTTTCTGCCCAATTTCGCCTATTTTTACAGAAATCAGAGAACAGAAAAAAATGGCCAAAAATGAACAGAAAACAGAAGATTCCGCACACCCCTGTTTCTGACGCTAGCAGTGGCTTTGAAACACTTCTAGAACTTCTTATGCCAACAGGACTCCGGTGGAACAACTTCTCATGTCTTTGGAAGAAGGTAAAGCAACTTGTTGAACGAAGTGCAACTGTGGTTGCGATCCCCGATGTCAACATTATGAAAAAATGACAAAATCATGGAAAAATGTTCTTAGGGGCCATGTGATATGGTTAATCCCCATTGGGAAAGGTTAGTTGCGTCTTGTATCTGGATTCGATTGCTGGGGTGTGATGTTACTTTTCATCTTTATTCTCTCGAACAGTAATTCACTAACAGTTAACCATTCTAGTAAGCGCAAATGTGCTTCACTTTTTGTTCATTTCCAGCTGAGTCAGTGATTCTCCTTCGTGAATTACTCATGAACGCGATGATGACTATGCATATTCGCAGTCAGATTGCGCAACATTTCCTCCGAGGGAGGAGTCGTGAACGAGTTTTCCCATTCCACAATTGGCCCACTTCCAGACCGGAATGCTCCAGTATGAGAGCGTTCTTTTTTCATGGTCCTTTCCAGCATCTTCGCTCCCAAACCACCAAGTTGTGGAACACTTCTGGTAAGGAATTCAGCATCAAGTTGGGCGAGGATGATGCGATTTGCACCACCGACTTCACTCTTCTTCTGCTCCTACCGTGCATGTTCTTGCGGTATTTCTCGTTGAAGTAGTTGTTTCCTTTCGTGTCATTGAAATTTCCTTTCTGAGGTCAGAATAATATCTCCCGCCGCGAGCTGCTCCAAAACTGATAAGCCTCTTAGGCAGCATCATAGCCTTTTCGCGCTGCGCCTTTCATTGAAGAATTGTTTAATGATGAAAATTGCCTCAGTTAGGGCATTATTTCTCTCAAATTAGCAAGTGAACATGCAAGGAAACCACGAGCTCCGCCCCTCTAGAGAAACCACCAGCTCTGCCCGTGGACAAGCAAGCCTTGCATAGCGGTTTTGAAGAAAATCATTCTTTTAGGAGTCACCCACGCCTCCACCTCGTGTGAAAATGTTTCAGAGAATCTCTATTCTATGACGTCCGAGATGGTTGTGAGCCATCGCTAACTCTCTGGCTTTTCACGTGTTTCTATCAATCACGACTTGGGCTCAGTGCCAGCATGACCAATCTCTGTAGTTCCATTGCTGATGATTCATATAACATGTTCTAGCCTCCGCAAACTTGAGCTAGGGTTGACTCATCTGTAAGAAAACCCGTGACGTCGCCTGCTAGTTTCGCTATTGAGTCTTCTTCATATTCGGATTCGCTGTTGAATTAGGTAAATCTCTGGATTAAGACGATAAATCGTATGACTTTTAAGAGCCATCGAAAAAAATAAATTATAATGTATCGTTCGAAACCTACTTTTTTTCGATGATACCAGAGGCCGGATTCATCATTGCGCTAACTCTGGGTATGATATTTTGGGTAGGGCTTAGGGTAATGATTACCGCGATTTTGCTCGCACTTAGCCCAACTAAAATCGATGAAATGAAGGTTAGCGCTCTGATGAATCCTATCTACAAAGTTGAGGAAACTTCGAAATTTATTTCTGTAAAAAGAAAACTAAATTTATTTCCTTGTTACTGAATAGTTTCGTAGCTATATTTGACTTTGAACGATTGTATCTGGAAATACTTCAGACGAGAACGTATGAAAAGTTGGCAAAAATGGATTCACATAGCCATTTACCTATTTTCATCCAGAACCCCTCTGATTTCATGACGCCCTTATGAGAAATGAGCGGAACCCCGATTCCTGAAATCCCCATTTTCGTTGGTTCGTGTCTTACCATTTCCGGAAAATGACTGCGAAGTCTGAAGGAAATTGCAACTACGTAGATGAAAAAATTTTAGGATTTCCAGGGTTTTCTGACGTTCGGATTTTTGGAATGATCTGTCCGCTTTCCGATTCCTAAAATTTCAAAAATAAAATCCGCAGCTCCTGCTTATCTTTCTTCAGCAAATACCTTGTCTTCTGAGCAAAATGCTCCAATGGATAGAGTGTCACATGCGATTTTCACACCGCTTTCTGTTCGTTTTTCGCCGCTCTCTATCAATACAGTAAGGCCAGGGTGTTGACCCACATGAAAAGAAGCATTTTTCGTCCTTTAAAGGCAGGGTCCACGATGGTTTCCGTTCCCGAGTCTTCAACTCAAAACAATGCGTTGGCTACCAAGTGTCACCAAAATTACGAAGAAACGGCGAGAAGCGCACAAAATCGTCTTATTTCAGCGACATTATTCTCTGGCCTGGACTAGTTGTCCGGTAGGATAAACATGTTCATGGTGGTTGTCACCGGTGAAAAATGGGGCTAACCAAAAGTGGAAGAATATTTTAGGCAAAACAGTATTAATTAGGGTCCGAGGGAAAGAACGGAGCAACAAAAAACCGAGATATGCAAAAGATGGGTCCACAAACGATTTCGTTGTCACAACAAACAGTTCAACTGAGAGTAAATAAGCGGGTGAGAGTAAAAGATTTCGTGCCCTTCCGGTGCGTTTTTCTCGGTTTCTTCGTCATTTCGGTCCTACTAGGGTGCCAAGCAATCGATTTAGCGAATAATCTCAGAATTTTAGATTATCGTGAACACTGCCTTTAAATACTGCGAGAGTTGAGAGCGTAGCGAGATTTCTTCTTTCCTTGTTCTCCTCTGACACCCATTTTTGCGAGATTACGTCATGATTTTTTTATTTTCGCACGGCTTATTAATTTTGAACAGTATATCCCTAACATTTCATTTCACCTCCGTTGAATTTTCATATTAACATACGCGGGTTTAATATCTGGGACAACTGGTTTGCACACAATGAAGGAAATATGTGGGTTCAGGGTAGATACCACGTCATCGTAAGCGGGTCAGGGCGAAGCTTCGGTTTTTGGTTTCCGATCTCGGCGTTTACTGGTGTGTTTGGCCATGAATGACATTGCGGCTCTGATTTCCGGAAGATTGGATACCAGACAAACCGACTGCTAATCGTCTATGACCAACAGATTTACACGTTCTGCACAAAAGCACAATCCAAGCACAATTTTCGATATTTCATTCTGACCACGGCCTGGAACAAAAAAATAATTAGTGAGAAACCACGTAGAAAAAGTCGGCCCTGTCTTCAATACCACCAGTGCAAAACCAAGCGTTTCACCCGAAGAGTAAACCAAGATCTTTGCAAATGGAAAAATTGGTATGTGCGGCTAAGCTCAATGGCAACATGTACAAAATCAGAATTGTCGGTTTTCTCTCAGGGGCGGTGTGCGTTATCTGAATTTTGAGGTAGCAGTAGCGGGGCAGTCTTTCTCCCCGTAGTTTCTCCCTTATTTGTGAGAACTGAAATCCCGCGTCGGGAGGGTTGTTATATTGGTTACAAGGGCTTGGCGTCGATGTGTGTGTGTTCAGGTGACACCCCACTTCCGCAGTGCGGTCCTCGTGAATGGGAACCTAGACTTCCTTATTGTTAGCCCTTGTTTCGGTGTCATGGCATGTGACACAGAAATGTAGTGGCGTCGAATAGAGGTACCCACAGTTTAGCGTCAAGGGTCCTGATTGTGACTTCTACAATCATGCCCATGGCCGCAAAGGCTCCTTTCCTTCCACTGCCCATTTCACTTGTTGGTCTTTGGTCATGTTGTTCAGGTGTTTTTTTTTTGGTGGGGGCTGTGGATGCCCACTCCTTCCAGGGCTTCGAGCCGAGACAACCCATCTATTAATATAATGAGGACCGTCGATGTTCTCGGTAGTGAAACCATGGGACGACAATTTTTGAAATCCTTAGTTTGCTTCTTGAAGTTGAACACACGTCTGCCCCAGTCATGCGCGACAGGCACTCTATCTAGCACAAATCGCGGCGGGGCCCGCATCGGAGCAATGACATCGGTTGTCATAGGAACAGTGATCGCTTCTCTGTCGCAGCGACGTGTCGCTGAGGGCTGACATACTACAAATATATATCGAAGCCTGTCGCTGTCGCTGTGCAGCGCACTTCGACAGCGATAGGTTGAACGGGCGGGAGATCCGCGACTATCGGCACCAAACCTTTTATCCATAGAAAGAGCTCCTTTTTTTTCTTGATATTTCGTCGTAACATCCTCGGAAAAGCTTTTAAGGCATCGTGTGCGCTCAAAACATCTTTTCATTTTCAGGCTCAGTTTCATGGGTGAGCTTGGTACACCAAACCGGTTAACTTCGGAGCGTCAGAGGGCAATGAGGTTAGAGGGGGTTAAAGATGAGGACCCGCCACCAGTTCTCACCAGTCATCTAGCACTTTTTCATAGAATGTTGATGCGACCGTCAAACAACATAAAAAAAACAGTATGGCTCAAACTCCAAATGCAGAAAAACTTCAGAAACATTTTTGGCGCGAAATTTAAATTCATATTTACTACTATGTGTTTTGACTTACTTTTCTTTACAATTGAAAGCTTTTCGTGGGTCCCTTCGACAATTTCGTTCATTATACTAGAGGCCAAGCTACACAAAAACGTGGAAAAATAATATAGGGTTTTCTGCGCGTACAGTGCCTTTAAACCTCACAGTAATTCTTCCATAATAGAATGAAAGATATTGGATTCCTGGCTAACATTTCAAAGGCAGTGTTCACGATAATCTTCTGTTTTGAGATTAATTGCTGATTCGATTGTTTTCCCTCGAGGCAGAACTGGAATGACGAAGGAATCGAGAAAAACGCACCAGATGGGCCCTAAATCCTTTACTCTCACCCCGCTTCTTCACTCTCACAAGAAGTGTTCGTTGTTACAATGAAATCTTTTGTGGAGCCGTTCTTTGCAACTGTCTACAATTTATTGCTCCCTTCTCTCCTTCGGACCCTAACTAATACTGCTTTGCATAAAATATCCTTCCATTTTCGATTGACCCCATTTTTCACCGGCGACATCCACCATGAACATGTTCCTCCAATCGGACAACTGGTCTAGGCCAGAGAATAATGTCACTGAAATAAGACGGTTTAGTGCGTTTCAAGCCGTTTCTTCGTAATTATGGTAATACTTGGAGGCCAACGCATTGTTCTGAGTGGGAAACTCTGGAACAAAAATTATCGTGAACACTGCCTCTAAAGAACCACCTTGAGCAAAGTTTAACCTAAATCGACCTACTATGGTATGAGTACCGTACCCTGTCGTAATCATCTGTGAAATTGGAAATGGATGTCAAATTCGTGTTCCGCACTCCCTCCCTCAGTCGCAGGTTGAGATAAAGAATTTTCCGACCTGTGGAGCCGGAAAAGTAGACTAATGCCCAAACTGTTTTGACGGGCACCTCTCAGGACTTCCGACTTCATGGTAATCTGAAGGACTGCACTTGATATCAGCCTATAAATTTGCAGAGGTGCTGTTGGCGGAAGTCGGTCGTCAAACACATGACGACGACAAGACCCGATCGTGATTACTTGCGCGCTCACACCGTCGCACACGTGACAGCGCCCAGCACGGCGCCGCCTTGGGATTTTCCATGTCGTCATCACCCATTTCGCAAGCGTTTTTGAAGGTCACAACAGTTCAGCCCCGACCTCTCAGCTGGTCACCATCATGTTCAGATAGAGCACTTCGTTTTAATATGTGTGCTTTCTGATAATAGACCCATTTAGGAACGTTTTTGTTGACAATAAAACTGAAAATCCTGTTTAAGCTGACGGATATCGGTCCGGATATAGCCATCTCTGCTAATTGGTCTCGTCTTACGTGAGGACATACTTCGAGCTATTTCTTCAAGTGGCATTCTGTGTACATTTCGAATCAGTTGGTCTGCATTATATTATAAATTGGATCCTATTTGAATACTATCGGATATCTGTCTTAATGATTCGAATATTTGACTCTTCAAAATTTGAAGCAACCAAGAAAGCTGAATTCGATGCGATCCGATTTCCGATTCATCGAGAAAAAACGCTTTTTTCGATACAGCTCGAAATTCGATTGTCTGAAGAAATTGTACAGTGTACATTACCAAAAAACTGATGGCAGCGCTTTTCACCTCCTTCGTTAGTTTCGTTTTCCGGAGTATGCGACCTGAGGGAAAATATTAATCCTAGATCCCTCCGAATGTTATTGTTCATCTGGTTCCATGCTTGAGTTCAGCTTCCCGTTAAGTTTCCTCATTTGTTCTGTTTTGCTCGTAATATCCAGATGTTGCCACTGTTTGCGGAAGGGCGTGGTTTCTCGTCATTTGCTCTATTTATTGCATGTACTGCTATGAATATGGTCATGAATTCTCAGGAACGAAGCAGCCTCTCTGTCCAATGTCCAAGCAGACTAGCTTTGAGAGAAATATTCCGAATTCTGAAATCTGTTCCTGGATCAACGTGGTGTTTCCCAGCGTCATTAAATGCAAACAAATGGAATAGTAGTGAAGAGCTTCGCATAGTATGTGCCAAAGTACATTAGTGTGTGCCAAGTTTTTGAAGGGAGTGTTCACGATGAAAAAGTTGTCCGTTTTTTTTTTGGCAAAAACCTAAGCTTTAGATCTTTCTAAAACGATTAAGAATGAATGTACGGCGAAAACGGCCGGGAAGTGGGTGAAAATCTCGTGGACCTGCCGACCCATTGGATCATATCAATTGTCCTGCGTCCGTTCTCCGTTCCGAATTTTTGACTATTCTTTATCGCGGAAAGTTCCAATATACCAACATGTGCATTGGCCCATCATATTTTTAAAGAGCTTTCGATACAATGAACAGAAAGTATAGTCACTTCCCTAATAATTTTGAAATCAGAGCAAATCATTTCCGACGTTAGGTTTGAGGCTTTGTCTGCAGTCACCCGAAACACCCTAACAAGCATAATTGAATATTTGAGAGAATTCTTTACACAGTTTTTCTCCGGTATTTCAGAGTTCTGTGGGGCCTTTCCTCTATGATCCTCCTAATTAGTGGACTTACTTACTCAGATACATCGAAAACTGGATTGCTGTTTTTTTTATCGAGGACACTGCCTTCAAATTCGCTGTGATGGCTTACGTGGAACCCCAAGAGTGAGAGAGTCGCCTTCAGCATAGTTGGTCCAAAATTTTCGCTCCAAGATCCGATCATTTCAATTGTATGAAGCATTTTACTTTTTAATCGATCAGTCCAGTATTCAACAAAGTCTGAAATGTGACTATATTCAAAAATCGAATACTCGAAAAGTTCGGAATACGACAACATTCAGGCATGAGGTGGTAATTCTGATATTCGTCAACCCCTTGTCTCGAAACAACCTTTTATCCGTATCAAACCAATGAGGGTCACTCCCACTGCGGTTTTGTTAATATCCGCCACGAAGTACAGCTTGTATACTGTCTCAACAGACCCCAAATCCACTATGTAAATATTTGTAGTACCATGTCCTTTCCGTCTCCCCTTCCTTTGATCCTGTGATTCAGGACATGCTCAAAAATCACTCTAAAAATAAGTTAAGCGATTAGAGACTAGACAGTGATGCGTGTTAGGATTAATTCAGCTCATTTTTAGTTCTTGATTTTCGAAAAACTCGCCGACTGCTGATTTCGACTGGTGGTCTCGGTGGTGCGTTGTCTGTTCTTCCGGAGTTCCAGTATTGTCACCTGCTCGATTTTCTCCTAACTTTCCTTCAGTTTACCGCCCGAAATACCGAAAACGGCAAACGTATAATCATAAATGGCTGGAAGACCAAAATTGGGAAGCAGATTATTTCCATACGTCCTCGATGGTAGGGTCGGGTCCTTTCCAGTTTTTTTTACCACCAGGCTCGAAAGTTTGTTTCGTGTGGGCCAGTTTGTGGGGTGATTTGGTGCGTTCATAATGAGTATCATAGCGGAACGGATTTTTCAACTGAAATGGAAAGTTAACTCAGGCATCTTGTATTGTATTGTATTGTTTATCGGGATAGTAAGAAACACAAACTGACAAATCCCAAGATAATGAATGAACATCCGATATAAAATAAAAAACTATGAAAACAATCAGAGGAAAAAAAATTAAAGAGTATGACTGGATAGGACAGTTAATCAGGGTGGGAGTGGGGTCACTTAGCGGTGAAGAGCAGTGGCCGGCCAACACTGCAAGCGGCTGGATGATAGACGCGGCTCCGGATACCATCATAGTTGGTCCGTCAACCCCACCAAGGCCCACATGTCGATCACCAGAGGCCTAGAATCAAGAGAAAAAAAATCCGCATGAGATGCTCGCAAGTGAAATGAGTCAAGTGAACACAATGCATGGAACAAGAACCAGCATCAAGCTTCCTCGCCCACCAACGCACGTTCCTTGAATTGTTTACAAACTGCGTACTGAAAACTCGTAGACTTCCTGAATTTTAAAAATTGTTCATTCAGATTATTCCAAGGCGTGATAACTCTAGAAAGAAAAGCGCCTTTGAATGACTGACTGTTGCATCCGTTATGACAGTCTATAAACATGTCCCCTAGTTAAACCGATGAAGGGAGACAGGCGGAACATTTCACAAAGCTCCAGGTCGACTTCACCAGTGATCATTTCGTACAGGAAGGTCAATTCAGTGATTTTTTGTCCTTGTAAGACTTGGTCTGGCTCATCACTTCCCCTTTCACTTACATATAAAAGTTGTGCGAACTTTTCAGACTTCGAGATTCCTTGTTAGATGTTGTCTTTTCTGAGCTATTACGCCTTTCCAAAACATGTTTTCTACTTTGTTAAAACTTTTCCTCGATTTCCTTTCTCGTTTTTTCCTTTCCATAGATGTTCATTGATGTTAGGCTGTGCAGTTCCTTTTCGAGTTATTTGAACTTTTGCTGGCTCTGTGGTTTTCCTGTTTTTCTTGGACGTGGAATTTATAAATCACAATTTCATATAGTTTACCGCAATGATAAAAGGGCATGGTGCGGTTGCGGACTCGTGCTAACATATGGTAGTCTGTTTATAGTATCACTTATTTTTTCGAAGCAGCTGTGATAAATTGGCGAGACTGAGTTCTCATCGATACGGCCCCGGTCAGAGTTGGTGCTCTTTGCAACTGTAACCCGCCGACACCCGCCCGGTCGATACGTATGAAAATAATGGTGGGGTGAGGTTAAGAAAATCACCCGGTGTGGCCTACTAGAGCTCACCGGAAGTGATGACGATGGTTACGTGGCCAACAGGACTGCACCTGTTCAGAGAAATAGTCAAGGAGAGTAAAGTGAAGAAACGGGACAGGGGCTCTTTTCACACCGAGGGAGGAGTTGTCCCGCCTTTTGCGGCTCTAATTCAGCTCGGGACCACTTCGCTTGCGTTGAGTGGCGTGCCATTTCAAGCTGCCAAAACGGGACAACTCCTACCTCGGTGTGTAGACGGCCCCTGTCCCAGAAACGGAGGTAGAAGTGTGGTCATCTTCCCAATGATACGCAGTGTTTCATTAACGGCCCGCCCACCCGGTGATAACGGCCCGCCCACCCGAGGCCAGATTCATCAAAGCATTTGCTATGATAAGTTAGCGTTATCGGCTAACCGCAACCATTATCAGTTATTCAAAGGCTTGCTGACTCACTGATAACGATCGCGGTTAGCCGATAACGCTAACTTACCATTGAAAATGCTTTGATGAATCCGGCCTCCAGTGATTTTCTCACCCCCGTCATCCATGTATTGCATGGATATCAGCCACGTAGGCCACACCAGGTAATTTTCTCAACCTCTCCCCATCCGTTCATTCATACGTATCGCCCGGGCGGGTGACGGCAGGCCACCCCGGGTGTTTTTTGCACCCCATTGTCAATGCTTTCTGGGGTGCCTTCCAAGAACATCCCCATGGCAAAACGCGTCCATGGAAACGTAGCCACGGCCACGTAGGAGCAATTTTCAGTTATAATTCGCATCCATGGAAAGCAAAGTTGTCCATGGTGAGGTTACTTTTCCTCCCACAACGTCGTGGTAACGTTCCTGGAACGCACCCCAGTGTGTATCGACAGGGCTGGATACGTCGGCTCAACCAACTCTGACAGGGGCCTACGACTGACTACATCTGTGGAAGCAATGAAAACTGGTGAAAATTTGGGAGTGGAAACAGAAGCTCACCAACCAACCTCAGTTAATTCGAAAAAATGAGTGAGAACACAATCAGACTACCGTATGTTAGCACGAGTCCGCAATCGCACCATGTCCTTTCAACATTGCGGTAAACAAAATCGGGAATGGAAGAATATGTTCTGCAAAACAGTATGAGTTAGGGTTCAGAGGAAAGAACGGAGCAGTAGAGAGTACAGAATTTTGACGCATGGGCTCACACAAGATTTATTGTCACTTCAAACAGTTCCTTTGACAAGGGAAGTGCAAATGGTCGATCTAGCCATTTGTAGAGAAGTAGTCATATCACAATGTATTAACTTGCAATGACGTTTTCAAACCAAGGTTTTAGCTGCAGCCCCCAACAGAGTTTCGGAGGGCTCTCTCAGTGTGGCAAAAAGGTAAGAACACCTTATCAGTCAATGTTTGAGGTGGTTTACAAAAAAACTCAAATTTTAGCTTGAAACCTGTATGTAGGGGTTATTTTGGGTGCTGAACCCGATCATGATGTCCGTTTCCAGATTTCGGAAAGAATACTGCGCGTTTCGGAATGCAAAATAGGTATAGAAAGCGACCGTCCTGAGAGAAAAACCTCTCTGCAATTCGGTTGGGAGAGTTGCTCTGCAGATGCAAACCTTGTTTTAGAAACTTCATTACAATTACACACATATATGGATTTATATAAATTTCGTTGCAAACAGCCAGGTCGTCCAGTTGCACTTCCTTTATGAAAGTAAACAGGAGAGGTGAGAATGCAGCTTTTCATGCAATTCTGGCGCGTTTTTCTCGATTTATTCGTCATTCCAGCTCTAACCGGTGCCCAAGTAATCGCTTGGGCAAATGATCCCGGAATTGAAGGTTTTCGTGAACACTTTCTTTAAAGGAACCGCTCACCGCACCTTCAAATCCATGGGTTTACTGTTGTAGGGTTTCCTCAGGCTGACCACATTGTGAATATCTTTAATAACCCTTGCCTCATTTTGGGCTGCTGCAGTCTTTCATCAACCGTCCTGCGATTCTAGGGAAACCCCGACACACTCCTTGTTGAAAATCGGCCATCCTATTCATCTTATCTCCTTTTTGTTTCTCGTAAGGTCATGGCCTGGGCTTGGGGACCACAATGGACAGTTAGTACGGGCAGCCTGATGGGTTGACCCCGGTTGTGGCTGATAAGAGACGTTTGATTGATGGGTTTGTGCTCACTCACCGCACCCCGACACACAGACACCCTCTACATAGAGAGATAAGTTTCTAGCGTTTACGACTGCCACTAAACGTGAACGTTTGATCTTGTGAAACTGATCCTCGATTCCAGTTCGATTTCGTATTAGGTAGCTGCCCTGTGTGAAGGATGGAATTATCTCTTTGTAATTTCCTGGACGGCTCGAACCTTTGAACTCATAGGACTTGAATAACCTTTTCCAGAACCTTTGCTGTGTTTATACAACAACGCCAAGTTCATGTATATTATACTTCTAATTTGAAGTCAAATGCATGTCCCTAACTTTTTTTCTGCGAAGGATATCAGTTACCCGAATAGCCTGCAAATGCCTTGAGAGCAACTCTATTTCACGGAATGCGAGCTATGTCTCTATCACAAGGAGAATACGTACTTAGAATACATCATTCATAGTGTATTTCCCGTATTATTACTCAAAACAACCTCCTTATCACTAAAGGCATCATATATACACGAGGGAAGCATTATGCTTTTTATGTTTTTGTGAAGCTAGATCTTTCGAGGAAACGAAAATGGTGAGTGGGTCTTTGGAAAAATCAGTTTAAAAAACAGTTCTACACATTTCAAAAGTTCATTTCAAGATAAAACAATTTTCGATTTTTTTTCGACTGGCGCGTTGCTATCTATACCGAAGTGCTAGACGACCTATGCAGGATCCTGACCCCCCTCCCCCCCCCCCAGTTATTTTCAGGCTGCTTTCACTTCGTCTGGACGCATTTTTAGAACCCCAGACTTTGTGAGTGATGCCCGACTGGCTCATTTCATTTGACCAAACCCAAAAATATCGACTTTTAAGGGCACCATACTGTGCTTATCTGGGCCAAATTCCGGTCCGGAATTGCGTCTCGACACGCTTTGCGGCCGCACGCGCTCAAGTCAGTCGAGTTTCCAGCGCCAAAGTCGACTTGATATGGCTTTTTTTATACAGTTTTCTCCAATCTTGTTCCCTTTTCACTTTCTAAAATCTACCTAGAGTCAACAGGTCGGTGGATGCTGCGCTGGAAACTCTTCCGACTCGAATGCGCGCGGCCGCAAAGCGAGTCGAGACGCATTTGCGGACCGGAATTTGGCCCAGAGAAGCACAGTACATCTTATATCGGGGCGATTTTATTACCACCGCGCGGGTATGCGCGCCTATGCTGGTCTCTCCCTTTTCACACCACTCTCTTTCTGTCTCTTTCAGCACGCTTCGAAATGGAGTGTGCACACTCGCAATAGTGGTTGAGATAGCAACGCTTTGTTGGAAGCGTCAAAAACGAGCAGCGAAATCAACCATATCTGGGCAACATTGAGCCATCGAAATGTGGAACACGCTCAGTTAATTATGAGACACAAAACTTTATCGCCCAAGTACCGTCGTTTTGGCTAATTTTTAATGCTTAAAACAGCGCAAGCGCTTTGGTAAGGGTGTACGAGTCTTTTAGCATCGCTATCTTAAGCACTTTAGCTTGCGCGCATGCTGCATATAAAGCGTGGGTGGTGTTTGCATTCAGTATTTGAATAAGCAACATTTTCCCATTGAAATAAGATTCGAAATTCCATTTCTCGCCAGATCTGCGGGGACTTCATTACTTTTATCCGCTAATCGGCAGCGCTCCGCTCTTTGTCCGTTTTTATCGGATCAGAAAGTCGGGTTTTCATTTTTTTGTGTCACCAGATTTCGAATGTGCCGCATTTTGTGTCATTTCTGTTTAATCCGTTCAATAAAATGGAGTGTCAGTTCAAATCCACCTATTCAAAGTCGATTCATTTCTCTGGTAAGCATCTGAGGGGATAATCCAACGTTATACTCAAATTGCTTTTGGTCGAATGTGATGTATATTTCGTATTTCTGGTTCAGTGATGGGGACTGTCGTAAAAAACTAAACTGCTTACGGCCGAGATAATTTTAAAAATTTTGAACCCTAAACGAGATACGATTCTACGGTGTTGCATACTCTCTTGTGACTCGGAAGCCTCTGGAAGCGTAAAGGCTGTGTTCACAATGAAAAAGTTTTCCAATTTTTTTTTTGGCGGAAACCAGCTTTGGGTCCTTCTAAAAAGGGTAAGTACGGAAATATGACGGAAAACGGCCAGGAAGTGGGTGAAAATCTCGAGGACCAGGCGACCCACTGGATCGCTCCTCCCACGTCATAAAACAGTTGCCCTAGTTTCACTGCCCTAGTTTTTTTTTTCGATTACTCTTTGTCGCGAAAGATGCTGACATCTAAGTGTGTGCATTGGCCCATCTTATTTTTTAAAAGTTTTAGGTTCAGGAAAGAGAAGACAAAGAAGTCACTTACCTGAGAACTTTCCTGAGCTCAAAACCATTTGCGACGTATGGTTTGACGTTTAGTCCGCAGTGCAACACACCAGCAGGTGTAAATAAATATTTAATAGATTTTTGCACAGTTTTTTCTCCGATAATTGAAAGTTTTATGGGGGCTTTAAACTATTATTGTCTACATCGTGAACTTGTCTACTCAAAGAAAACTAGAATACGGTTTTCTTATCGTGAACCTTTGTGTGGTCTTATGCATTGCATCCCTGGTATTTTGTTTTCAAACTGGCGAAAAACCAATTTCCCTAATAAAAGAAAGATGGTGCAGCCTACAGCTTTGCTTGAAGCCACTTATAAATCTGGCGCATTCATAATCCACAAGGCCATTAACGTTTGGCTCCGGGCTGGTGACGATTTATCACCCACTAATTCACCGCCGACGTGAGATTGATAGCTTTACTGCAAGCAAAATAGGCAATATGATTGAAAAACTCAACATTCCTCTGAATACAGCGGCGCCATGATGGAAGAAGAACCTTTACTCGAAGGTCAGTCCACTTCCTACATTGTTTCAGCGCATCCACTATTCGAGATTCATTCACAGAATCAGCCAATTCGGCCAATGAACCTCTCCTTCGTAGCGACATATACCTTGCCATAGGGCTACTGCCTACCAGGGTTGTTCCACACCACTCGCCCCATCTATACGCTATCTCGACTGAAAATTCTGATTAGCAGACGACGACTCCTTTCGTGGTGCACTTTGAACTCTCGGGCAAAAATGGTGTAGCAGGGCAAGAAATGAACTCGTTGGCTATGTTTTCGTCTGATTGAGTCATAAACAAGTTGGATTTCTCATAGTTTCTCGTTCCTAATCGTTATGCGCCGACTGCTGTCCTCTATGTCTGAAAGTGTCTACGTTATTATAAAACTGATCAAATACCGATGATATTTCTACAAAGATTCAGGCATAGTCGTTCCACAATTTCTAGTCTAGCCAATAAATTCCGTGCGTGCCATCTCCGCTTGCTCCTCGGCAGTGTACAGCTTGTTGCACCAATTTTGTCGAAGAATGTCCACATAAAGAAGGACAATAGCGGAAAGGCTTCGAAAAAATCATGGATTTTTTAGAGAAGAAGAGATAGAAAAATCCTTCCTCCCACCCCAAAAAACCATTCATGGTTCGGCATACCTATTTTATGTGTGTCGTTTAACAGAATTCGTAAGGCTTGAAATGGTTTTTTATATGTGTGAAATCCTTCTTGCCCTTCTCCAAACAAAAATTTAGAGAATTAAAAGCTTCTACTGCTTGTGATTTTTTAATTAGAATGATAATCGGCGCGGAACCGTTTGTTTCTGTCGTGGCGGACGCTTCTGTTCCTTGTGCTAGATGACCGTCTGGGGCCTTCTGTCTTCTCAGGCAATGGAGCCGTTTCCAGGGACAAAACATTCTCCTTCGATAGACTGTCTTGGGTCGTCCGTAGTCCCATTCGGTCGTAGTAAGTATCCTCTGTAAAATTCGTAATTCTCACCACTCATGGCTAGAGCGTTTGTCAGACGCTGTCTCTAACTCCGCTTAGGCGCTATTCATACTACTCAACGCCAACGAGGCACGCTCAGCACGCGCTAACGGAGACTATGAATACTCCACCGGCGACACCAGAGCGGGCGTCACGCGCGTGACGCGCTAGCGGTGAGTAGTATGAATAGCGCCTAAGCACCAACACGCGTAGAAACCATGAGAATTTCGCGATTTTACAGCCTGTAGAGATCCCAGAACGGGGACACAAATTTGTCTTTTGATAGACCGTCTTGAGTCGTCCGCAGTCCCTCATTGTCCCACTCCGATCGCATTTCGATCAAGAATACCATTCATACCATTGAGCGCGACCTAAACTGGCTCATGGACGATACCAGGCCGGACTACGGATGACCCAGGCGGTACTACGGATGACTTAGGAGGGACTACGTCGGACTATCGTCTAACCGTGACGTGAACCTCATAGCGAGTGCTCCTCTTTCTGCTAGATAACCGTCTGTGGGACATCGCCTTCGCAGACCATGGTGCCGCCTCCATGGAGTTTAAACTCCGCGGACAACCTTGATTCGGTTCAAATGCTAAGTTGAGAAGAAAAAGAACGAATTAGTTTTATTGCGCGGACGATGCTCTCAAAGAATAGTATGGTACGATAAAAAATAACGCAATAAATCAATTTCAAGTCCTGAACTTGTAGTTATCTTCAAATTGGTTTAGGGTAATCTTTCGCGTCAAAATCCTATGACTGTGATTGGATAAATTTTTTCGAACAATGTTATCATCAATGATCCCACAACCTTGATTTGTCCTGTATTTTGGAAGTTTATTTCGTATTTTTATGAAAAGGACCAGCGATTTATCATGTATGGGGTATTG
Organism: Aplectana chamaeleonis; assembly: GCA_029168955.1. NCBI lineage: Eukaryota > Metazoa > Nematoda > Chromadorea > Rhabditida > Cosmocercidae > Aplectana > Aplectana chamaeleonis. The sequence goes on along the minus strand of JAPDOI010000059.1, from coordinate 1,037,887 downwards.
GCAGCAAATTCCCGAATGCATCCAATTCACATTCCATTTATTTTTTCGACGTTAGAGTCCTTTCCTCTCACCGTTTTAGATAGAGTATTTGAGAATCACTTATACTTCAGTTTGCGGCGCCGAGGGTTCCGTTAAGGCTTTTTTCAGGCTTGGGTGTGGTTAAGTGTGACTTGTGAACAATAAGGTGCTTTTTTTTTGAAGGCAGCCTACATTACATGTCCTCCCTTCTGGTTCTGAGTGACGGTTTTTGGTCGACAGGGACCGAAACATGATGCGGCACAACTACATAATTTCATATAGATCCTCACTCGAAGATAGTGTCCAGCAAAATGACCGTGCACATCTTCGTCTTGATGCTTTCGCCGACGTTTTTATCGTAATAGTTATGTAATGAGCTGAACAAGTAGTAGTTGTTACGTGTAAAAGCAGGAGCACTCTTCTGAACATAATCGTTCCATCAGTTTCCACTCTGGAGGGGAAACTCCCTGATATGACCCGTTTTCGACATTCCAGATACGTTTTTCACCTCGCAGTCCAGTGTAAAACTTCGTGTCGAGAACCGTTCCCGATGAGATTGAATGCTTCCGGAACCCATTGTTTCAAATGTCACTTACATGTGTATCCTTCGTGTTGTGAAGCTGCTCACTTCAACTGTGCTCGTGTCGACCTGAGGTTCATCTTCGAAGTAGCCTCAGCGAGACGGTTAACCTTTACCATTCCTTCATTACATCCACTAGCGTCCAATAGTTTGTGGACACCTCTTCTTTACATTATCGCGTGTATTGAAAGCTTCTTGTTTTTCAGAGAATTTTTGACAATGGAAAGGCCAAAAGATATAGTCAACTCAAGAAGTTAAAGGGCCGTTTCAGACGTTAAGTTTTTCGACATTTGTGTATTACACAAGCCGTACCGGACAGACGTGAGAAAAGAAAGCTGAATGTCCCGGTATTTTCGAACGAGTTTTTCTCCGAAACTTGAGTGTTTTGCGTGGCTTCCTGGCAATATAACACAACCTGGTAGGCCTACCTGCGCCAAACAGAAAACAATTGAACATGGTTTTTTGCGCGTAGGCAGGTCACGAAGTAAGGTATAATGACAAAAAGTCTCCACGAAACCCTTTGGGTTTGAAGAGAAGAAATTTTAAAAAAAACTTGAAATGCTCCATCACGCTTGTTCGGTGCAGGTTGGCGATTTGAAATTTGAAAAGTTGGAAATGGTTTTGCGCTTGTAGCTTCTTACGCAAGTGACTTTTTCTCTCACCGAAATTAGAAGGTTTCAATACACTTGTTTGGATTTTTAAATCAACCGAGATGAAGAGTATTCAAAACCTCCGCAACTGTTTCTGTGGATGGACAACTCTTCCACGATGTGGTGATCCAATAGGTTGACTGATCCACGTGATTTTCACAATGTTCCCTGCCGATTTTGATCCTTTTTTCCTCGATAATTTTTTTCAGCAGGACCCAAAGCTCACATTTTTGCAAAAAAAAATGGAAATTTTATCGTTGTGGTCACTGCTTCTAAAGGCAGTGACCACGATAAAAAACATGTCTGATTTTTTGATGGATATCGGCAGCTGCGGGGCCTAGCGCGACCCTAACGTTGAAAACACTAAGAAAAATGAGCTCGGAAAGGTCCCTATGGCCCCAAGTTGGACACCCGTCAGCTCTTCACACCCCAGATGCGCTTTCCACGCCCACCGACGTGAACAAAGGAATGCTCGAAATTGTGAGGTGAGCGATGGTTTCCGATCAATAGCCCTGTTCTTCCCTTTATTTCCAACTTCTCTCTTTACTCAGATCAGCTCGCATACATCGGCTGCACAAGACGGAAGTTGCAAGCCTCGGACAACTCGTCCAGCATGCTTCCCTAGCTCAATTTTTGAGGGACCATAACTCCGTCTCTAGGAGGTCTTGTGCGATTCCAAAAACATTATTGGAATTAGAATAGGACCGTCTTCAAGATAAGCAGAAAAGCAGAAAAACGATTCTTATCGTGAACATTGCCTTTAATTTCCCGAAAATTCAACAAACGAACATTAATTTCGTTTTTCGCGCTCCAAATAACCTTTGAAAATAAGTTTCGAACCAAACCCGAAGCTTTGACCAAACTACCGTAATCTACCGTAACCCACCGTAATTTTTCGAAAATCGATAAATGAACCTGAAATTCGCGCCAAGTGCTCCAGATAACTCTACGCAAAGATTTCGGGCCAAACCCATCGCAACTTTTCGGAGGTCGTCAAAAGCCGCCTTTGGACCTCGAAGTTTCACCCCGATGGAAAGATTTGGAGCGAATCGGCCGAAATCCTACGAAAATCAACAAATGTACCTCAGATTCGTAATGCAGCTTTCCACTATGGAAGGCAGTGTTCACGATGAAAAAGTTGCACATTTTTTGGCGGAAGCGTAAGCTTTGGGTCTCTCTTGGAATAGTAGGAACGGAAGTACGACAGAAAATGCCAAGGGTGTGGATGAAAATCCTGTGGAGCAGCCGACCCATTGGGTCACCCCGCCCACGTCATGTAATTGTTGTCCTGCGTTTCTATCACAAGGGGGACAGAAAGATTCTGACATCCAAGTATGTGCACTAGCCCGTCCTGTTTTCAAGAGTTCTGGCACAGGAAGCAGAAAATAAAGAAAATACTTACCCAAGAATTTTGAAGCGCAAAAGCACTTGCGACGTTCAGGTCGACGTTTTGTCCGCAGTAAACTAAACACACCAACAGGTGTAAATAAATATTTAATAGGTGTTTAGGAAGTTTTTTCTCCCATATTAAATTCTTATGGGGACTTTTCCCTACTATCCTGTACTTCCTGAACTCCCCTGCTCAAAAAACAGGAAACTAGAATGCGGGTGTTATCGTGAACACTGCATTTAAGCCGCGTTTGTTATTCTACAAACTCGTAGTTTACTTGAACGGGGCGCCATTGAGGGCATGTGATGGTTATCTTTCCTTGTTATCAATGGGTTGTAGGCTCCAGGTATCCCAGCTGTCGTCGAAACGCGCTGTAGTTGTTGCTATTTGAATTCGTTGTTTCCTACTGATGTTGCAACCAATGCATGCCAGAGTTATTGGCAAGTTGTGCTGAAAATCGGCTTTTTTTGGTAGACGCTTCCTTCGAAAATGTTTTCGAGGGATCAATAGAATACGTATGTATAGCATAATTGTATTTTGAGCTGTGGCGCAAAAGTTAATTTATTCGTCTCTGCACATCTTTATTTCGACGTTGTCGTCTGGCGCTGCATGCGCTGCACTTAATAATTCCCCTGGTAGCACTTCACTGCAAAGTTGGTCAATGCACTTCTGAACATGCATTCTCTTCTGCTCTTTGCATAGTATTGAGAGTTGCCCAAGCAGAAGTCTCACAAGGGAAGTGCAACTGAACGATCTAGCCGTTTGCGAAATACATTCACATCCATATAGAGTCGGCGTGGACCGCACTCATACGTTGTGTTCAATATTGTGTGCTGGCGTAAATTCGGTGCACATGAGTAATAACATAAGTGCACCGAACTTGCAATATCGCACAATAAGGAACGCAAAACAGAGCGATTCATGACGACTGTACCTGTATCGGAGTTTCTGTTTCCAAGTTTGCAGCTGCAAAACATCTCTCCCCACAGAGTTACAGAGAAGTTTTTTCAATGGGGTCAGGTCACTCACTAGGGATCAGGCAATTTTTTGGATGTTCGGAGAAAAAATGTTTGGCTAGAAATCCCAGATTGGGTCAAAATTTTTATTTAGTGGGTATGCGAGGTCTAAAATGCGAAACGGGTCCATTTGTCGATTTTCCAAAAACATCGACAGGTTTGGCTGTTAGGCCTCCACCGAGGGCAAATTTCTAGGGGGAAAATTTGACTTTTGATAATTTCCAAACGGCTGCGACAGATTGGCCTCTAAACTTTTTTTTCAAAAGTTTTTTATGTATGCTCAACACGAATCTGGGACCTGTTTATCGATTTTTGACAGATTATGGTAGGTTACGGTTGGTGTGCGGTGGTTTGGTAAAAGTCTAATATTTAGCTGAAAACTCCTCTGGAGGTATTTGAACATTAATTTGTGGCCTAGTCATCGAATTTCGAAATACTAAGGCAGGCTACGTTAACTAAATAGCTCAATATCTGCCGTTACCTACAGGAAGCCTCAGAATATCCAGCAAGTGACCCCAAATTCGTTATCAGGATCTCGAATAACCCCCAGAAAGGAGGTTTGAGCAAAATACGAAGCATTTTTTGTGAACACCTTGAAACCTAATGCGTTGTTGTTCCCTTACCTTTTCGGACAACTGCTAAGCGCCTCCCACTCTATGTACTCGATCAGTAGGCTTTTAAACAATATGTACTCGATCAGTAGGCTTTTAAACAATCTGTAATAAGGCCCCCATAGCTTGTCGTAATCTTACGAAAATCGAGAGACGGATTCTAGATTCGTGTTTTGCACTCCAAATAATCTTTACGAAGAAGTATCGAGGCAAATATGTCTTACATAGCGTTTTGGAAATCATCGAAAGTTATATTTTGCCTCGCGAATTCGCCCCCAGTGGCAGCCTATCGAGATTTTAATTTTTCGAAATCGTTCCAAATCTCAACCAGCTCCCAGAATGGATTTAGCCAAAACCAAAACATTTTCTTCTGAACCCCGTAAAACAATCTCTAGGCTACCATACATGTGTCCTTTGTATACATTTATTCGTAATTCGCTACACCAACCGGCGTCATATCATCCCTTAATTTTGTCTGTGTCATCGTTATGCAACCCCATTTAGTCATTCGATGTCTTTGCAAAGACAGACGTACATATTCCGTGATTTTTCTCGCGTCACCAGCAATAAATTTTGCACGCATCAGGTTGCAGCTGTTCAAAAAACTGGATCTAGAAGATGGAGAAATAGGGGTGACAATCTTGGTACTATCTGGAAGGCATCAATATGGTTGACAACATAATTTGAATTCGGGACTTTCTCCAGTATTTTGATTGTGCTAATATTCAAGAATCCGAAAGAGTTTTTTTGGAAAGGCCGATCAGATTAGAAGGCCAGCAGTGTATCGCCTGTCTACAAGAAAAGTCGGCCGGTAGCTGTGGAGCGCGTTTCCAGTCCATCTACGGTTTTAAGCCCTCAGACGTCCTGCAGTGTCCACAACAGGTCCCCTGTGAGTTGATCAACGCGGAAGTGTTCGTTGTATCGGATATGCATGAACAGTCTGCGTCTGTTCTCAGATACCGGTCGGGCCTTCGGGCTTCTCCGGGCTGATTGCGGAAGCATGGCGGGCAGCTGGCGGTAAGCAGAAGTCTTGCCGGTCTGGTTGCGGACCGAGAAGAGAAAGACGAAAGAGCGCTTTAAGGCACCGTGCAACCCCAGAATCGTTATTCAGTTTTCTTGGTCAACCCGGAGAGAATTTTTTGCTGATCACAACGATGCCTCTGCAATCGCTCAGAATCCACTACGAACGGAGTTATGACCTCTTGAAAAATGTAAATTCGAAAACCAAGAATTTCGTGAACGAGTTGTCTCGGCCCTGTATTTTTACGTCACTCGCAGCCATCGCACTATAATAGGTTGCAATATAGAGCTGGACCAATAGCAAATGGAAGAACATCGATTTATTGAAAATCCATGATTCTTGTTAAAGTCGAGAACTTGTCGGTGCGCCCTACCCATTTTTCTTTTCCGGGGCGTGGTCGCCTTTTCCCCCGCTTTTTCACGCTTATTCGAGTGAACTGAGTTTTCGCGCTGGACAGGCTTGCTATACACGGCCGTCACCCCATAATATCAAAAATTACCCTGAGGTTGGACTGTGCCTTTGAGCATAATTTTTGCCTAAGCGTGTCATCACATATACACGCGTATTGCTTTGCGAAGAAGACGGCGGTCGATTCAAGGGCACATGACAGGCCAAACCCTAGTCATACCGCGATAGGACCGCCATCGTTCCGGAATCAGCCCGGCAATATGCTCAGGCAGGGCTGACACCGGGACATTGGTGGTCCGATCATGGGGAGGGTGTTGTCCGGCCCGCCATGCGGCCTCGGTCCGACCGCTGTTACTCATTGAGTATCCTCTGGATCGAGCCAAATTTACTCTGTTCCCTCGCGCGCTTGTGCGTTTGGAGGGTAGAGACAGCGCGAAAGTGCGGGGAGAAGCAAACGCTTCGTACGCGCGCAGACGCACGCGATTAACGGAAATAAATTTCACTCGGAAACAGAGGATACGTGCCCATATGTGCTGCGTGTCTCTGTATCTTTTGCCTCAATCGAGGGGTTTTACCCTTGCCGTAATCTTAACAGAAACTGAAAATAGACCTTACTTCCGTTTTCGGCACCCAAACTAACTTCTCTGGACTAACTTTTAGCATAGAAGAGGTTTCTGGCTGCTAGAGCGTAAGCTTGAGGGAATAGTCACTTTTTTCAAGAATTATCTAATCAGGGTTAGGCTCACGCTGTAATAGTCTCAGAGGGGCCGCAGGTTCTGTGGCGAAGAAGAGAGGGAGCCGCAGGCTCCCGAATGACTGGAGAGCTAAAATTTTTGTTACTTACAAGGGAACCACTATAAGTCATAGTGACCATTCCAAATGAAATGTACTTTTCTAGAATCATTTTCGAACGAAAACTCCGAATTTGCCCATCGCAGCTGCCTAGACCAACTCAGAAAGAAGTTATAGGCGTTTTTTCTCTGATTTTGGTACCTATTGTATCCTCCAAAAAGCGCACTATTTTCACGAAAATTTGGAAACGGACCTCATAATCGTGTTCAACGCCCAAAACTACCCCACTTAGCAAAGTTTGGGTGAAGGAACATTTTCCAAACTTTGCGCAGACTAACAGCGGACTTTACCGATTTTCGGTTGGGCGTTTATTTATACCAATTAGAGGGCTCTCGAAGCGTTTTGGAAAAATAGTCCAGATTTACTAAAAATTCGCTCGGGGGGGGGGTTATTTGGGGTGCTGATCACGAATCTGAGGTTCATTTATCGATTTTCCGAAGTTTTCGACTGTATTCGTTCACAGATTCCCATCGGGGGAGAATTTGATGGCAAATCGCGACTTTTGACGATTTCCGGAGTGCTACCATAGAATATGCTCAAATTATTCCTCTGGGGGATATTTGGAGTGCTCGACACGAATCTGATGTCAGTTTATCGATTTTTTACAGCTTACGGTAGATTCTATGTGGGGGTTATTTGGGGTGCTGAATACGAATTTGATGTCCATTTGTCGATTATCGGAATATTGAGGTAGGTTTTGCCTCCTAAATGGCATGTTAACTACCATAACCTACAGTAAACCTGAAAATTCGGGCAAGCAGGCCTCAGAGTCGTGTTCAGCACGCCAGATTACCCCTACATACATGTTGTTAGCAAAATCCGGAGAAAAATTTAAAAACACCCTAAAAATTCTATGGGGCCGCGAAGCTTTAGAAACGCTTATAACTTTTTTCAGAGTGGGTCTAAGCAGCTGCGATGGGAATATTTGGACTTTTCGTCTGAAAATGGTTCTAGAAAAGTACATTTCATCTGGAATGGTCTCTATGACTTATTGTGGCTCCCTTATTAGTGGCGATAAGAGTTGGTGGAAAGAAATTTAATCAAATGTTATTTTTTGAAAAATTCAAAAATTAGATTAAAAAATATATACATTTTCTAAATGAGCTTATGTCGCCAATTTTTATCTCTAGGTCGGCCTGAAATTCTAACTGGGGGCCACAAAAATTTCCTTGCTGGAGAGATGGGGTCCCATCTCCCACGAACCTACATATTACAGTGCCACGCCTGACTCTGCATCCAATTTTGCCCAAGGTCTAGGTATGAGGTATGAAACGGTATGGTTATCAGGTATGAAACGAAAGCGAAATTTCTCTTTGCGTGTTTACCCATTTCGGTGCACCTACATACTTGCTATCACTTTTGTCATCATCTGGTGTTTGTAATTTGTAGGCTACAACGGACTCGTTCTTTTCAAACTATGTGTCTGTGCACATTTATTAAAAATTTGCAGCTTTTTATCCTTGCGGACGTCTTTTGTTAAGAGTTGGGTGAAGGCTTTTCCAATTTCTGGCGAAGGCTCAAGTTCACGTAACATGATTCATGGCACCTTTCATTCTCTCTGTTTAATCTTCATTAATTTAAAGCTTTCTTCTGGAAGTTCTTACGTATGTCATTCGTAACGAAAACATATTTCGCGAAATCCTAAATTCATTTTAATCTTTCATTCATCTGTTCAATCCTCTCTTGTTTCAGATCACTCCTCGGCAGCTTGATTGCAGTCCAAATAGTTCTCTAGGCACCCCCAGACAGCGTGGCGAGACACAGCCGCCAGCGGGGTGCGGCGGGACGGACGGCGGCTGGTTGGTTGGTTTGTCGTGCTTTGTCTCTCCTTCATCATTCGCGTTTTTGAATATTATTACACCTCTCACGCTTTCATACACACACTCTTTTCTATTGATCGTTGTGCCCCGAACGCTCTCAGCTCATGAACATTTTTTGTATCCGCCATTAGCCCATCCGGCAGCGGCGAACGCTGAGAACTCATTGGCGCAATGCCAGCTCTTTTTTCTTCCTCATTTCCCCTCTAAGCCGCACTTGATGGGCTTTTCGGCGGGCGAGTGAGAGCCATCGGCCGCGACCTTTTTGGCTTTGTTATTCTTGAAACTCTTTGCTATCTTTCCATTTAAGACCTTGTGAGTTCTCTACTCATAGTTATTATGACGCTACTCTCGTACAACTGTTTGAGCGTAGAAAAGTTGCCGTGTTGGTGTGATTTTCATGATTTCCACATAGGAAATGTAGCCGCTTAGTGGATAGTGGCCTTCGAAACTTCACCTCTGTCATTTCCAAGTCGGCTTCAAGCTGATTAACTCGAATAGCTCTCTTTTTGAAAAATATTTGAGAGAATAATTTCTTCGAAGTTTTCCCTCTTAAAATTTCCGTATAATGACCAAATTTGAACGAAGTTTTTTTGAAGGCAGTGTTCTCGATAAAAAACGCCGTCTCTTGCAGAAACCTGAGGCTTTAAATTTTTAAAGGCATCGTGCTCACTAAAAATCGCTTTCAATTTTGTTTGTGTGCAATCAAACATTTTGGGGCAGCTGGCATCACTGCCGAAATCTGAGGCTTTGAAAATGAGTCTGGTAAAAGAAATGGTCTTCTGAAAATGGCTGTGGGGCGGTCAACTAGCACTTACCACAAAATGTTGATAAGGCAGTCATACTACATGGAGGACACTTATGGCACACACTCCTAATGCAGAAATACTTCGAAAATGGCGGTGACCAGATCTTTAAATGCCCAAAAATTTTAGAAACGATTTTGGCGTGAAAATCAAGTTCACTTTCACAGTGTAGTCAAAATGGTTTTCCTTTAGAAATGAAGTGTTTTCAGAGTCTATTTTGGTATTTCCGTTCACTAGAGAGGCCAAGCTATACAAAAGCATAGGAAAATGATATATGGTTTTCTGTGCGTATAATACCTTTAGGGAAAGTGGGGAAGAAAGAACGACGCAACACGGCCAGGAAGTGATTGGAAATTTCATGAATCAGTTGACCCATGGGCCAACGCCGCCCACAAACAGAAGAGTTGCCCATCCGAAGGAACACTTGTTGAGCTCTCCATTACTTATTGGTTTTGGGAGATTTTAGAATTGGAACAAACACTCTAAAAACTTTTTACTTTTGAAGAACAACCAAGAAACAACAACTCACTAGAGATGTTTGAAGCGCCAAACAATTTCCGAAGTTTCGAGCTTTTACTGCACCAAAAATACAAATTAGTTGTGGGGGCCAGAACTGAAGACGATAGGATTCCGCTTAATTAGTTTTGCTCCCATCCCCCCCCCCCTTCCGCGATCGTCTCTCGTCTCTACCGAAATTTCCCGGGTTCCCATGTCCTGCGACTGCTCCGCGTCCTCCGGCTATTCGTCTGTCGGCTATACTTAGTATCCGAATCACTCCTTTCCGGATATCCGACCGGATATCCGAGATTCGGATAATCCGATATCCGAAAGTTCGAAAAAACGCATTATCTGAATCGAACAATATCCGGAAAATTTTAAATCGGCATTTTCCGAATCGATCCATTATCCGATGAATTATCTTCGGATAACAAGTATACTGTTGGCACCAAGCCAGAGCAGTCGCGGGACAGTTACAGTCGGCATGGATTCTAGTGATTCATTGCCTTCCCATTGAAGGTTAGCGCAACCCCGGTGCACCTATGTTATAATGTATGGCTCCGAGTTTGCGCCAGCCTTCCATAGAGAACGCAAAGTATCCCTGGGATCTGTGCCCACTGTACGGAGAGTCGCGGTAAAAATGCCGGGAGCTGTGTACCCCATATGCCTTCTCATACATACCTTTTCCGGCTGTCACTGTCTCATAAATATTTTGTTTTGCGCATCTCCCACAGAATTTCCGAGCTACTCAAGTTCCCTCCTTTCTATCCCTACTTTTCGACGGTGATTGGGGATCGCCTGAGTGAAGAGCGCGCGATCTCGCTCAGAGAATCACAATGTACTTTTCATCATTTCTCATTAGTGGCTTCTATAGCCGATCTTTTTCGCTGGTTGCCTGAGAATTAGCGTCGCACTCAAGCACGTGAAAGTGTTGTTTTTAGTGGTCACGCTTCTACATATACGATTCCATTAAAGTTCAAGTGAAGAAAGAATGGATAAGGTTCGTGAAAAATTTAACGAGACCTCCTTTCTCCCCGCTAATTGCGAAAAGGGAATTTGTAATTCTATTTTGAAGCGTTTCACCACGGCTTTTGGCACATACATATTTGCTTGGCCTCATCCATGGGAGATGAGGATGTCTGCCGACATCTGTTTTCTGATGTTCAGATTCGTTGTTTTCATTTTTCTGTTATACGCAGTAGCTCAGATAAATATTTTTTTCTTCACTGGATGTGTGAAATTAAAAGTACGGAGGTTCTCTTGATTGTTTTTATGTTATACTGAATTGTGCTTTCATCCGAAATTTCGCACTCTTTATGCACAGTTATTTGTGAACAAAACCAAAATCATAGTTCTGCTGGAAGGTGACATCAATGAAATTTTTAAGTATTTGTCAAATCGCGGGCAATTTAAAGACAGAATCCACGATAAGTTTTCTATAGAGTTCTCACTTGGCGGTGCCGAGAAACACCTTCGAAATTCCGCACCTGCTTCAGTCAGTGTTCCGGTTGACCCTCAAAAGTGCACAACGGCTCATCTGCTGGTTACAGCTAGTAGTTCGAACTTTCACTCGTGGCCCATTCACATAGCATTGCCTCTGGGACAAACTGATCAAGAAAACTGATGAAGAGATCTGCGGCTTCCCTCTTGGTGCTTTACCGCTCGTAGGATTCGTACTTTTTTACGAGCTTACATCAAAATCCTTTAGTTCCATGATCTGAGAAGTTGTGCAGGGTTCATTTGAGGAGGGTTGGGCAACAATATAATGTTGGCTAGGGGTTAGATTCAAACAAAAAGGTTGAAATCTATTTCTCAGATCGTTCCACAGTACAGATGGCGCTGTGCAGCTGCATACCGTATTTGCATACTGTACGGCGCTCTAAAAGTTTGACCCAAACTTTTTTTGTTTAAAGGCAGCGTTCACGATAATCGCTCTCGTTGACTTTCCACAGTGAAATGATAGGCGAGAAGGATCCTAGGCTCCCAGTGTCGAAAGAACGGTAGAAAATGAGCCAGGAGCGGCAAAATAACGGCTGCAAACAAGCGTTTTGGTGCCCCAGAACCGCCTGGTGCCCCAGATCCGCCCCCTCGGAATGAACAAATGAAGACTTAGATTACAGGAATGATCAAGTGAAGGAAGTGCTGATAAGTGAGCTGATCGCTTCATTGCACTGATAGGTATCATCCTTCTAGCGGTCAATTCCTCCACGCTCAAAAATCAACGTAAACAAGAGAGGGCCTATTTTTGCTCAAAAACGCGTCTTTCGTGTCTTTTTTAAGCATGCCTTGCTATATAGAGCACCAGACCTTTCGTAAACCGTGGAGATATCGGAAGTGAAATTTATCGTGAACACTGCCTTTAAGCTGTCAACATAGCAGTATTTATTTCGTTGGATGGTCTTTTCCAGTAGGATAATGCAAGCGAAGGTCATCTGGGGAAAGTGGTCATTTCGGACGAGATGCAAGTTTTTAGTATAAATAAGTCGACCTTTTTGGCTGCGCTCCGTTTCTGCGAAGAGTTATAAGCGACAGGTCGTGGTAGGGAAATGACCTTACCGTACCGCAACCCAACAACATGCCTAGAACTGAAATAGGACCTCATATTTGTGTTCAGTGCTCTAAATAATCGCTCCGAACGTTGGTTTTAGCGGTAATTTTTTCGGTGTGTGGAGTTTCACACAAGGAGGGAATCTTTGAGAATTTTTGGAGGTGCAGGAAATCAAAAAAAATCTGGCTGAAGTTCGTCCAGGGAGGTTAATTGCCGCGCTAAAAACGATCATGGGATCCATGTTCTAAAGGCAGAGTTCGCGATAAATCTCGTTTCCGAGTTCTCAATGTTACGGTGGCAGATGCTGGAGGGAACAGGATCAAATAAAGCAGCAAAAACGGGCCAGAAATCGACAAAAGTGGATGCGAAGCGAAAATTCAATTAGCATAGCACGGCTTTGCCCGCCCCGCCCCCCGTTCTGACGAGCTTGTGGCACCGCGGACGTTTTCGATGGCAAATTTCCAGGCAAGTTCACCACGTCCAGCCTAATCGATTCGCGCACGTTTCGCCATTAGCGCGCGTTTACGGAAACTAGCAGAGCTCGTCCGCGCCCTGAACCTGTACGTATGGAAGAAACCGCTATTTTAGCTCAATCCAAGCGCTCTTCTTCGCCGTTTCTTCACTATTCGATAGCCCACTACCAAGCAACCCCATTTTTGAGTCGAAATCGAATATGTTATTCATAGTAACACTGCGCTTAAGGTAGGTTACGGCATCCGTTTCGGGAAAGTAAGCGCCGCTAAAAAGATCATATGTGAATTTTTGGTCCAAAATTGCTATCAAAAACTTGCAACTCGTTTGGAATGGCCGCTTTCTCCAAATGACTTTCCCTTGTCAGACATTTTTTTCACATCCGAAAAAATAATTACCTGAAAGGAGTTATTTTAAAAAGAGGATATTGTGCGTTGATATCAAATAACGTGGATTTAACCCCGGAACCATTTCTAACAGTTAGTCGGCTATCGGACCTGAACACCTATCAAAAATCTAACATTTCAAAAACTCACCAATTTGAAGGTTAGCAAACCTACCCTTCAATTTTGGAGGTGGTTCAAAGGAATCTGCAGAAAGTTCATCTATCTACGTGCAAATTGAGTCAATTTCAGTATGGAATGTGAGACATTTGATGTCCTTGGAGAGTATATTGTCCTTTCGCAAAGACAAAGGCAAAAAGTTGTCAGACTGGAGCAATCAAACACTGCATAGATAACGCTGGAGAGGGGTGAGCCGTTGAAGGGTAGGGGAAAGAACCAGAGATTTATTGGACCGAAAACAGTTAGTGAATTTGGGATGTCCCGTAAAGTCGACTCAGAATTGCCCTTCGCTTTGTCGGGTTTTGCCGAAGGCGTAAGCATATAAGGCCGTAGACTGCGTGAAGACATACAGAGGGCTCACAACAGGTATGGACTTATGGAGACGCAGACTGCGTGAAGATTCACCAAACCGACGAAAATTAATTGTGCATAGGCCATAGTCATGCTCAGGTAGGATAGAAACTCACCATAGCAATTCGTCATGCTCTTCCATCGCACATTAATTGCTGAAAGCCTTCCGTATTCTAGTCCTACCATTATTGTAGGGGTATTTATTCAATTGTCGTAGTGTTTTAACGAACTTAGCGTCGAAAACGTGATCAGCCGGTGGAACTTTGCGAGTTTTAACTGAGTAGGTGCTGCAACGGCGCAGTACGCGTTGCGGCTTTCCGACATGCTTGTTTTTTTTCGTGTACAACTGTTCCTTCTGGAGTGCCTCGGCCCAGTCACGGTGGCTGATCACGCGGCTTCCTGGGCTGGTCTTGTGAGGTGACCAAGAGTCACCTTCTAGCATGGAAATGAATATCGCTGTGATTGGTCTTCGAAAGGATCGACCTCTTTATAGGCTTTTTGCCAAATTTATTCTAGCAGGTGGGCCAGACGCGATCATTTGCGGCAGACGTGCGGCATTCGCGACACCACTGGTCGGCGTGGTTTCTATCGCGAGCGATGATCTACCGCCGCTGCCTGTTCGACCACTGGACTAAATTTGGTAAAAGGAAACTTCGGCTCGGATAATATTGCTTCCCCCCCCCCAATTCCTGCCTCCCAAAGCTATACCCCCTCTGTAATCGTCACAGTGTGTGCCTAACACTGCTTCCTAGAGGATCATCTGATGCGGATGGAATGTTATAACCCCGCAAGGGAGTCCTGGAAGTCCTTCATTGCTGGTTGTGGTGTTTGTATTTGTGGCAGTCCGTGACTGGGGGCACGCTTTTTGCTTCAGTGATGAGCCGGTGGGATATGTGAGCCCCAAACTCTCAAACGGGATCAACTCCTTGAAACCAAAAAGCAACCATGAACAGGATCGCTAAATGTCAATGTTTGCGATAGACTGAATAGCATTCCATGTGATTCGAACATTTTTCAAAAAGAGGGTTAAACCTAGTGGCTTTTCTTCCTATCTTGTTGGGCTCCGATCCAGTGAACGTCTGATTGTGAGGAAGTAGGCCTGTGTATGCATTTGCTGCTTCGTTTTCTTTTCAAATTTAACATGGTTCTTTTTTTGAATTTTTCATAAAACAAATATGGTGGTGAGTCACTCTTCACCTTTTTATCCACGCGACAACATATTTTGTGGGTAGAAAACTCGTGCTCTAATATTACGGCACGGTATGACTTCCGCCTCGTTAGTGGAAGGGAGGGATGAGGGGAAAACAACTAGTTGAGTCATTGAACACTAAAAATAGACACTACACGCATGCCAGTCTAGCGATTAAGCGGTTTCTCTGTCCTGAGAGAGCTCGGTGCAGCCTTCCCCAGCTGGCTAATGGATTACTCAGAGCAGGAATTCCTTAATAACCTCTGCTTATGTGTACTCCTTTGCTTACGTTTCAGCAGCTTACAGCATTTTCTGCTTCTCCGCCGTTTCCCAAGCCCAGAAAAGATATTTAGGGGGGAAATTGAAATTTTCTGATAATAATACGTAATATGTATCTCTGTTTCGGAGGAGAATTTTGTTTGTTCCTTCGTGTGCTTGTGCGGAGCGAGGGGAGAGACAGCGAGAAAGTGTGGGACACGCAGCTCACGCGCGCGATCAACGGTAGCAAATTACGCTCCGAAATAGAGTGTGCATTCATTGCTGACAAGTGTCTTATTTTGAGAAAGGTCGGAGGTACTCTATATCGGAGTGAAATTTCTGCCTGTAGTTGCAGACCACCGCTGTTGAAGTAAGCAGCTCGAAGATAAATGTGCTGAGACGAAGATCAATCGTGCAGGGAACCCGTGGTCTCAGCGCTATTTTGCTGCAACCACGAGTCGCAACAGCGGCTCTCTGCATCTGCGGAAGGCAGTTTCATTTCGGGGTGTATAATATTTCTGATTTTCGCCGCTTGGTTGACAGCGGAATTGACAGCGTGGTTTCTCGGTTTCTAGTTTGTAAAACATAACCGATTTGAGACTGTGGAGGGAAGAATTTTAATTCAGAGTGCAGAAGGCGTAGGTCGGCAACGTGCGCATCAGCCTTATCAGTGTCCGTCCAGTCCTTCGTTGCGTAAAGCCAAAATGTAAGCCGTTTCGCCAGATAGGGGTCAAACCTCAGTTCAGCGACTTCATTGTGGAATAAGGGAACATAAATAAGAGTCTCCAGGTTCGACTCTCGATGAACCTCGGCATTGCAAGTCAGTAGCAGTTGTATTGTTGAACTGAACCACGAGGTTGATAGATCTTTTACTTGGCTTACGCACGTTTCGGCGGGATCGCCGTCTTCAGAGCCTGAAAGGATCAAATCAGAAATGTGCTTATTAGGCCAAATGTCGACTAAACCTTACCGAAATTCGAGAGAAAATTTTTCCAAAAAGTGGTCAATAACAGGAAAACTAAGAAATTACCGCACCTTGCCAGGAAACTCGCTAGAGGACCAGCAGCATAGAAACGGTTGGCGGAAAGTGGAGTGGATACATAAGAGTGTTACATCACTATGCAGATAGTTAAGCTCTGGTAAATCTCTAGTGTTCTGTCGATTTCGATTATCACTAACAGCGGAGCGGTGGGCCTTTGGGAAATATGACTGGTGATAAGGAGGTTCCGACGAAAAAGCCACCGCTTCGCGCTGTGTTAATCCAAGACAGGAGTTTTACATAGAATGAACCGGAGTCTAGTTCTTTTCCTTACCAAAGCAATGAAAAAGATGAATAACAAAGACAACAAAGAGAAGGGGATAAAATATCAAATCATTTCGGAAGAAAGTTATTCTTTTCAAATTACATGACCTTTTGTTTCGAAGAAAAACTTGAGATCACAAAATAGCATAACACATTCGCAATTACAGCCCGTCACATGAAATTATGCTACCGCTCGTAGGATTTGGTGAGAAAGCGCGTCTTCGAGTATTTTCGTCCTTTTTGAATAACTCGCTTCAAACATAACTTTGTGAGAATCTAGGGTGATATTCATTATCCTCGCGTTGAGGCTATCCATTGGTTTGAGAACTATAGAAGTTTCGCAATCAACCAGCTCGCTATAAGCGGTAGACACAGGGAAACGCAGACAAAGACGGCCGCGCCCCTCCGACACGGCACCGTAGTTACAAATTTGGCTGATTGCGAAACTTCTAGTTCTAGCGTAACTCTTACAAAGGCCATACCATTGGATAGCTCTCTACGGTAGGATCATGAGTATCACCCTAGTTTCGCTCAAAGTTGACTTTTAAGCGAGTGTTTCATAAAGGATGAAAAATACGCGAAAACGGGTCCTCGTGCGTCTTCTGGCCAAATCCTACCAGCGGTATTGTATTTGTCAGAGTGGACGCTCTCTCGTCCATGGTCCTGAAATCGTGCTTGGATAGGCTAGTTCGAAATATCGAAAAATTTCCGGCTCCAGCGATTCCAGGAGGCAATTTGTTCTAAGTTCTGACCCGTGGAGGGTGACCAAACCTGAGCAGAGTTGTCTAGCAGGGGTCAGCAGTAAACGATGAATGATTTTTCTGTACTCAGACACTCGTAATTGTGTTCCGCCAGACCGCTGTTGTTTCTGCTTGTCTCGGGGCAAACGCAAGGTGTTCCAGGTGAAACAGAAGATGTTTCGGGAAAAACCAGGTGTTAAAGAAATCGCCGAGAGTGTCTGGGGATGAGCGGCCGACATTTCGGGCAACGAAATCGGCCTTCATACGGCAGCGGTCTGGCGGAACATAGCTGCGATTGTCTGAGTAGTGGTCGAGACCGGGATGTTCAGGGATCTCAAAACTCAGTTAGCCACCGAAGTAGCTTTTTTGGAGATCGCTCTGTAATGGGACTTTCAGCTATGATCCGAGTAAATGAGAACACCTTGGTCCCTGATAACCTCACGCACAAGAAGCTTCGCACCTTCATCTCCCATATCATTTTGCAGTCAAATGACGCATGAATGCCTCTAATGCCAGTTTAGGGGTTTTTTAGGTGTCGAATGGAATGCCGATCTCGCCCGTAATCCGATATTGTGGTTGGGGTTTGTGCAAAAGTGCGCGCAATCCCCCTCCTCCTCCCTGCACCTGCAGCAGCCTCGCCAAGCCCCGCCCATCCCCGTCGGGAGCACTGCGTCATCAGCTGCGGCGGCGATCAATGCCTTTGCGATGTCGCGTCGCGGCGAAGCGGAGGCCGCCTGCGACGTCTCGGCGAGCTCATTTCGTCACAGGCCGCCGAGTGCGAGCAGTTTTCATTGGCCGCCGCCCAACGAGGTCGACCTCGCACTCTCCCGGCAGGTCTCCCTCCTCTGATTCCTGCTCTCCTTTAGTAATCTTCGGCATTCTTTTTGATCGTTTCCTCGTCTCAGGTGGCTCCTGGTTTCGCAAATCCGCCTCAGGATTCCGTGTTTCACAAGAAACCCCGTGCTATGGCCTCATTGTTGCTCAGGCCATCAGTTTGAATTCATTTCTGTTTTATCTTTGGATTAGACTTTTTTGGTGCTATGTATTGCAGTAGGGGGGGGCCTGTTGTATCGCACTTGGCCACGCCCATTTTTCTGTGCCGCCGCGCACTTGCGCCTATTCTTTTTTGAAAAATCGAAGTGTCGGCATCCTATGGCGCTGCAACTATCCAAACTTCAAATTTTGTAAAAATATCTCCAAATTCACTTGAAAAAGGGTTTTTTTCGCTACCGTCCCAAGAAAGGTGCAGTAACGTCTGCCTTGAAATTGGGCGTTTCATGGCGGTTGGTTAGGTATAGTTCAGTTCCGCAGTCGCGTTCAGTCCTCATTATCACAATCGTAGAAGCGAAGCGGTTGTTTCTGAAAAAATCAACTAGAATCATTCTCAAAACAACCGCTTCGCTCCTACGATTGTGATAATGAGACTTTGCGGACTGAACGCGAATGCGGAACTAGATCATACAAAACCATTTTTTGACGGCTCTCAGTATAACCCTTCTTGTCTAGTCTCATCTGTTTCGTAAAAAAGATTTAAAAATGTTGTTCTCTCTGCACTGCCTCCGGGGGCAAAAGTGGTTTTGCAGACATTTTTCCGACCCTGGAGGTCGGTTCACTCAGCTCAAACTATTCCAAATGGGATATTTGAGATGATTAGTACAAATATTTGACCAGTTTGTAACTTCTTGAAAGATTTTGAGCAGATATTTGCGTGTTTCCGATAGTTTTTTCAACAAAACAACGTGGACATACTGTGGTATCCTCTGGTTCCGAGCCAGATTTACTCTGTTTCCTCGCGCGCTTGTGCGGAGCGAGGGTAGAGACAGCGAGAAATTGTGGGGAGAAGGAGGCGCAGCGTACGCACGCAGACGCGCGCTACCGACGGAAATAAATCACACTAGGAAACAGAGAATACACTCTCGTAAGCGTGATTGAGATATCTAAGGAAATAGAATGGTGTGGCTCAGAACACAACGCCTACGCGTTTTGAAGCGTAAAAAAACGACCCAAATGACGCTACACGAGTGAGAAGTTGGCCCCGCCCCTGTATTCGCGTCCTCCTCCAAAACAGGGGTGCTGGGCCATTTCCATCGTCGGCGACTTTGTGGGTGGTATAATACGTGCAATAAGTAAACCGCATACATCGGCAACGGTGGAAATAACCCAGCTTCCCTGCTTTGGAGGAGAACAGCAAAGAGAGGGGGCGGGGCCAATATCTCACTCGTGTAGCGGCTTTGTAGGTCGGTTTTGAAGCTTAAAAATGCGTAGGCATTGAGTTCTGAGCCATACCATTCTATGTCCGTAGTTATCTCAATTACGTTTACGAGCGTGTATGCTGCCTTTAAGGCCTTTGCATAGTCTGGCGGTAAAAGTCGCACCGGAGTGATGGAAAATAAAGGGCATGCAAGCTTTTGTACCCATCAGCTGCCTTGCGTCCAAAAAACCTTTTCCAAACCACGACAACCAGTACTAGAGGGAGCTATTTTAAGATCACATTGTCTAGACCGAAAACCACAATTCGCGCGAAATCGTTTACCTTCAGAGCAGGCAGCACCTTCCTCAAAGCCACGAAAAGTAATCCAGCCACTAATATGACTTATGCTCAATTCAAGCGTATGATGTCTAAATTTCTTCACTGCTACGAGTTATCTTAGCTTTTTCTTGTTTTCGACGGCACATTTCTCATTTTCTCATAGAATTTCTTCTTATACTTGGCGTCTGTTGCAAGTTTTCTTGTAGTTGCATTGTCATGTATGTTTTTTTAACGATTGCCTCATGTGGTCGTAATAAAACTAAACTAAACTAAAGTAAAAAGCTGCGTGGCTGCCCTATATTCCTCATAGTGGCGGCTCGACTATGCAGAGGCCTATAAATGGTGAAGAGATTGTTAAGCCTCTTTTTTGTTCAATGTTCAGAAGCGCCTATAGGCCGGGTCGTTCTGATTTTCGTATGAATGAAATTTAGTCATTTCCGATGGCGAGAGGTTTGGAATGTAGTGTTCATTTTCAAAAAATTGATTACAAAAAAGTAGAATAGAAGTCAGAGATTTTAATTTTTTTGAAGTTCTCCGTTCCAAAATTGTCGGTATATTTCTCATCCCATTGTCAGTAGGGACGTGAAAATTTGCGCATTTTTTTCTGATTTTTTTGCCATTGAGGGGGCGTATACTAGATTTCGAATAGAAATTTACTCGGTTCCCTCGCGTGCGTGCGCGCATAAGCTCGTAAGGGGCCAATAGACTCGCGCCACTGAAAGGCGCGGCAGCATGCATGTGAGGAGTATCGATTTTGCGGCGCCGCACGATCGATTTCCCTCCATTGCATGCTTCCGCGCCTTTCAGCGGCGAGTCTTTTGGACCCCTAAGGCCTCTTTCAGAGTTCAATCGCCGCACGACGCGATGGGATGATAATCATGAGCATCGATCGAGATCGCGTCGCACGTCGATCCGCATTCAAAACATGCCACGGCGACCAGCGATCGCACTCTGAAATAGGCCTAACGGTCAAATTCTGCGGGCCTGCCCGCAATGTATAGTTACCCTGCCTTGGCGGAACGACATGGATTGGTGGCGCGTATGCTGCGTCTTCTCGTCCATACTCTCTCGCTGGCTCTACACTCACTCCTCAGGCGCACGCGTGGGAACAGAGAAAATTTCGATCCGAAATATATTATAGAATCCGAAATAGGTTATAGCTCCATCTAAGTCCAGAACAAGGGCCTGCTTGACCCAGCATAGCCGCCTCTTGTCGCATTTCGCGGCGGCACGATTCGCCTTGCCGAACTTTGTCGAAGCCGCAAACATTATAATTGAGAAAGCGGTTGTGTTAAATTCATCCAAAATCTTCAAGACCTTGCATTCGTGATCACCGAAATTACCCGCTTGTATCAAACAAGCGAAATTTCGCCTACTTTGCTTATGTGCATCTTTTGTTTATTGACACAGTCATTCTGTATTTGAACTTGGTTATAATTTTTGGACAGTAGGGAGTGTCGTAGTTCACCTAATTTATTTTTCCCATTCAGTTTCTCCCGATTTCTTACTCGCGCTAGAACTATCAAGAATTCTGATTTTCTTCATCGCTGTGATTTCCATCCAGAACAGAAACTATAGTAATAAACTTCGAATCGGTAGTTTTATTTGTTCCGAGTCTGATTTTTAAACCTGCATTCTGAGGAAGAATACTACGTGGCCTTGAGCTGTGGCTCACTACGCGTCGCGGTCGCGCTGCGGCGTTGCGATTCGAGCGCGCTGTTTCAAAGGAACGTCGGGCTGGGGGCCGAATGCGTAATCCACCACATACTATCGTTTCCCTCCATTATTTGAGGTGTTGTAACAAACATTAGAAATCATCTGACCTCGAGTATTGGCAACATAATATGATTCAGAGCAGCGTACAGGGCGAGTATGGAGTAAACCAACTAGGTACTATTTTCAGGATAATAACACAATAATTTTATTGTGTAATGTCCTCTACAGTGTTACTATTTGGTTCACATATATAACTGATTATTTCCGGTTACCCCAGATATATAAAGAAAAGAAATATTTCAAAGAAATTTTTATTCGATTAAAGTTAAGATGAAACCTAACTATACGTGAACTAATACGAAACCCTTGTTTTTTGATACCACAGTGTCAAGACCTTCAGAATTTGAACGATACATAGTTTTTAGCCGGAACCAATCCCCTTTCATTGTGCAAAGGTCATCTTGATCATTTCGTCAACACAACTATTTATAAGAAATGTTCATGTGGCCTTGTAAAGGATGTATTCTGCCAAACGGCCAAATTTCTTCTTTGACCCCTAATATTTTTTTGCCGTCTTTCCTCTGAAGGACGATAATGGAGTAGTTTCGGCCAGAGTGCCCAGCGATGTGGTAATTTTTGAAGCATAACTGCTTAAACATACCTGATCGTATTGCTCAAGACCGCTTGCTTAACAAAAGGTTTTTTTGCAGGTATTACAGCGAAATGTGGTGCAGTCCTTGAATAGCCGTTCTCACATCACTTTTCACCTGTTCCACCTGGAGCTTCTGAATGCTCGTGAACCCCCCTCATACGCCTACATAGCTTCTTAAGTGCAAAAGATCCAGCATGCACAGTGTACAGAAAACTAATGTGTTTTCCAATCCTGAATGATTTCCGTGAGGTTTTCTGAAACCGATCCTCTGTTGGCATAGTCTTGTGAGAAATAACTGGTGAGCTCTGGTGTTAAGCCTAGGAAATGCGGAAGAAGGATGTCTCACAATAAGAACCCGTGCTCTGTTACCTAAAGTAGAACCATTGTTGATCACCATTGATGGCTGTATGGACAGCTGTCTTCATGCCTGAACACCTGAACATTGTTGTCTGTCATGTTTTTCTTCATCCCTTTGTGTTACAACAAATAACCGTATCGAAAAGCGTTGGCGGCGTGTAAACGTGCTCTAATTGCAACACCGCAGCGCGACCGCGACGCGTAGTGAGCCACAGCTCAAGGCCATGTAGTATTCTTCCATTCTGAGTGGGTTTGATATTCTTCAAATCTTGCTCAGCGACATATTTGGACAAAGGTAGGGTCAGGGTTGAGCAGGCCGTTGCGCCAATTTTCGACGGAGCTACGACCCCCTCGCTGATTAAAAATTTAGCAAAAATTCCCAAAATCTCAACGATCCCCGTGATTGAAGATTCCCTAAGCTTAATTTAAGTCACTAACTAAAAAGTTTAAATGCATACTTATTTCACGCAACGGAATATTTTTTAAGAAAATTCAATTTTGCTCCGGAATTTTCGTGACTCCGCCCCGATTTTAATTTTTTCTTTTAGATTTGTCCGAAATTTTTACGACTCCCTGTTGCGCCGCGTTGCAACCCTGCTCAACCCTGGGTGCGGTTGAAAGCGCATTAGAAATATCCATGAGGTGATCACTTTTTTTCTGGAATTTCGACTGCGTAAAAAGTTTAAATGCTTGGGCGGGGCTTGTCTTTTTCTCTATACAAAAAAGAGTCGCTCAAATTCCGCAATTGTGTTCCTTTTTGTAATCTTGGATTATCCTATTCCTCTCCTTCCCCTCCGGTTAGGTATAGTGAGGCGTCATGAGCATGCAGTTGGCGTTGACTGCAACTTTTCGAGAAAGCAAGCAGCCTTCCACTCTGTCAGTTGTTTTGAAGTGCCAACCCTTGACTCTTCTGTGCTTTTTCCAACCATTACACCGTTTTCTCTAGTGCTCTTCTGACTGCAGTTTCACGCGTTTCTCAGGCACCTTCCCGCAGAGATTGCACATTTTCTGCAGCCATCTGACAGTGTAAACAATGGAAACACGTGCGTAAGAGACATGCGGTTGACGGGCGTGATAGTCCTGGTGAACTCCGAACTCGGATGATTCGCAAGCGCTGATCATCATATTCCCCTCCTCTCTCCACGTTTCAATGACGAGTAGGAAACCATCCGTGAGATATTGATCAGTTTTCGCAGTTCCTTGCGAATCATAATGTGTCAGAAGAATAGAATTGAAAGAAAGTTTTGGGAATCTGATACACAGGGTTGAGCAGGCCGTTGCGCCAATTTTCGGCGGAGCTACGACCCCTTCATGTTGACCAAAATTTTGGAATAAATTTTAAGTTTTTTTCATGACCCCCTCGGAAAATAGACATCAAAATTGTATTCAGAACACTGAATAACCCAAGGCGGCTATTGCTACCTTCCCTTTTCTCTTCAAAAGTTCTACGAGCCACCCCCTCCTGAATTTTAATTTTTTTTTTGAAAATTTTCCAAAAATTTCACTGCTCCACTTTGCGCTGGGCCGTAACCATGCATAACCTGTGTCGAGACGCAATTGCGGACCGGAATTTGGCCCTAAGAAGCACTGTATGCTCTTCGCTCCTGAACAGACTACTTTTGCTCTCTAGGATGGTCAACTCATACGAGCTAGGGTATATTATATCGTTTTATTTATGAATTTTAGTTTCTTTTAACATAGTTGAAATGTATGGAGGGGTAAGAATTAAGGTACGACTTTTCTATTTCAGTAGTCCTAGTTTTTCTACAGAGAAGCTGTTTAGAAAATTGACACTTTTTTGACAAAATTAATTAGACACTAAATAAATCTTTAAAAATTTTTGGTCCCAGGGGTCGTAAAATTCTGGATTTTTTTTTTCAAAAAAAAAAGCGGAAAATGTGGGGGGGGGGTCATAGCCGCGACAAAAATCGTCACAACGGCCTGCTCAACCGTGACGCGCGGGAGAGACGTTGGAGTTTGGATACTTTCTACGCGCGTGACCCGTTTGCGGGTCTATGAATGCTCCGGCGACGACGCCATGGCGGAGCAGAATGAAGGGGGTCTCAACATTGCCGAGCGAGCGAAATCTGAACACGCGTTCATCATTGTGGTACCCGAAGTTAGTACTACAATCAATTATTATGGAACGGAATTAAATTGCTGGTGGATTAATAATGAAAATGATGAAAAGTCGTTGCGGCCGTTGCCGCCATGGCGGAGCAGGCGTCACGCGCGTACGTGGCGTCAAGCCATTCATACTCCAATGCCACGTTCGCGCGTGACGCACTTGCGTTGGGAATTACGAATAGCACCTGATTTCACCTTATTCTATTTTAGAGATCACTTACAGGGACCTGTATTCACTCTGACCGCATTCACTTGCAGGATGAAGCGGTTGCTTCCCCGCACTACAACGGGGAAACGTATTTTTTTCAAAAAAAAAATGGAAATTTGGGGGCCGGTTAAAATTCAAGGCCAAGAATCAAAACCACTCTCTGAGGCTCATCATTAGGATGAGGAGTGTTGTATGAATCACAAGAATAAAATGAAATTGGGAGTTTCCATTTTCTCCCTAAAAATTCGGCTTAAAAGTAGTACAAGAATTTTCACCCACAAAGGTTGACATTTTCCGTTTTTTTTTCGAATTTTCTGGGCACCAAGGGAGCGTAGTTCTGCCGAGATCCGGGACAACTGTCTGCTTGATCCTGCAAACAGTAATGCTCACCAGGATCAAGTGGGTTGTGATGCGGCACAACGAGTAATGGTGAGGGTCATTAGAACTATGGCAGGGAAACGAAAAACATGTGGTGGATTTGTAGAAAAATTCTGCGCGAAAAATGAATGTCGGTCCGCAAACTTCATGTTTTTTCTGGAAATTTTGGATGTCTGAAGAGGACATGGTTGAGCAGGGATGCGACTCGGCGCAACGGAGGGGGTCGCAATGTAATTGGAAAGTTTTGAATAAAAAAATGAAAGTCGACGGGGGGGGGCTCGTACGATTTGACCGAATTTCACCACAAATTTGAACTTTTCCTATCTTTCCCTTTCTCAAAAGGCTTAAGGAATTTCTAATCTCAGGACGGTGAAAAGTTCTGAAATTTTTCTAAAATTTGGTCAACGGTGAAGGGGGTCGTAGTTCCGCCGAAACTCGGCGCAGCTGCCTGCTCAACCATTGGAGTGGGGTCGCAACGCCGTTGAATTTCGGCACGGCGCCCTTCTTGAGTCTAATGCGAATCTAGTTTTAGCTTTTTATAATCATTTTATCCCATTTTTGACAGCTGTAGCGCATTTCCCTTGTCTCGACCATGTACTCATGAACTTTTGATTCGCCGTCTGTTTTTGCATGTATCACAATGGTTCTTAATTTGCCTATGCCTTGCTCTGTATGTGATGTGAGCATGACTTGGGTTTTTACAAATCTGCCCTTTTCTGCCGTCACAAGTACGTAGCCGATGTGGCTCATTAGACAGCTGTGTCATCATTCAGTGGATGTAGCGCGTGTTGGTTTTTTGGCGGAACTCGATCCCACCCACACATATTTACTTTGCCTCCTGCTCACAACGTTCATCATTGGATGTCGCAGGTGCCAGTCCTTTTCGCTTTCAAATTTCGCTTCCGTTCCATGCTGACATGCCGAGTACGAACTAATTTTCTAGATCACACTCCTATTCATTTTCATTATTGTACGATTTCTTCTCTCCATCTTGATTTGCTCCAAATCTGCGAAGTTCTGTAGTGGTTATGCTGTTCCGATATTTTTGAATGTTTTATGGCATGGTGTATGATCACAAGATATCACAAGGTAGCCGAATCGAACTCAAAACGATTTATTGGATGTTTTATGTCGTAACTGCAGTTTAACTTTGCAGTGCACGTTGTGATATGTTTACACAAGGTGTTGAGTTGATCGCAAAACGCTTGGCTCCGGGCGAGATGGAACCAGCGTATTTTTCTTTTCTGGGGAGCGCCTTATCGCACTGCACCACCGAAGCCCCAGCGCCGCTCTCACTCAATTGCTCGGTAAATTGCTTCGGTGAAGATTTACCGAGTAATTTAGTGAGAGCGGTGTTGGGGCTTCGGTGGTGCAGTGCGATAAGGCGCTCTCCCAGAAAGGGAGTATGCTGGTTCAATCTCGCCCAGAGCTTAGCGTTTTGCGATCAACTCAACATTTAGTGTAAACAAAACTTAGGGGTGAGACAGAACTCGAACTTGCATCGCATCGCTTCCCGGGCGAGAGTATTACCATTACACGTAAAGGTAACAACGTTCTGCCTGACCTTGTCTCCACCCTGGGCAGTCCACTCCTCTACATCGTGAACTGAAGTTGGTGTAGAAATTGTTTAGCTTTTGAGGGATCGCGTGTCCACACTGCGCACCTTCTTCTTTTTCTCTGCAGCCACCGAGAGGGTTTTGTCATAGGCGGAGGAACTGGGCGACCAGTAGTGGATTCGTCCATAGGTCCAGTATGGTCAGCGTGGTAGGTCTCTCCGGACAGTTGAATAAATGTGCGGTATCATGACCGATGGTACCGCAGTCCGTGCACACTTAAGAATTGCTGCTGTCAATTTTGCTGACATGAGACATTAGCATTGTAGAGTGACCACAGCGTAATGACGCGAGCGTGCATCTTGCCCTTCTTCCAAGTTGAGACTCTGTGGTGCAGACGGGAGGCGGTATATCTCCTAGTATAGGATTTATGGCCGCCTTCACAAGATGACACCGTACGAACTTGGCGTGCTCCTCGCGCAGAAGACGGAGTCGTTCTTGCTGTGAATCGTGCCATCTTTGCAAATTGACTTTATTTGGAGCATCGGCGAATGGCTTTCGTATACTTCTCTCTCTAACGGGGTTTAGCACTGCTGGGCCTGGAGCTAACAGTGCTCCTTCACTGGTAATAGACGGGTCTCAGCATGCAGGTGCTCGATTGGGGAACTCCTTGCACATCCGGTGGCGATACGGAGAGCAGCATTTTGTATTCGTTGCATCTTTATCTAGGAGGATTCTGAGACGAGTTGCTGCCATACCGGTGCGGCGTACTCCAGGACGGGCTGAAGAATTGCCTTATACGTTGTGATTATAGCCTCCTTGCTGCTACCCCACGAAGTGCCGCCCAGGGCCATGAGAACGTTAAGCTTGGCTTTAACGACTGCCTGCTTCTGCTCGGTATTCTTATGAAACTTGAGTGACGGATCGAGCGCAAGACCGAGCAGCTTTGGAAAGCGAGCAGCAGGCAAACGGTCTTCATCCCACACGACATCCGGATGAGCGCTGTGCTCGGATGGGTCCGTCGTGAGAACGGACACTGATGACTTGGCTGCAGAGATCCTTAGCATCTGCGTACCCGTGTCATGATCATGTAAAACGATTGACTTCTGGTTATTGCTGGAGTATCCATACTTGAAATAACGTGTATAACTGATATGCAGATATGAAGCGCCTTATACATATAGCCTAGCTCCCTCATTTTGAGCCTGTCGAGGTGAGGCTTATCATGTCGAAATCTCCTTATCACCGGTATATTTTGATATGACCGACCGCTCCGCTGCCTTCCCCGCCTGGACTCGTATGAGCGAGCGAGGCTTTAACTTCTTTCGACATAGTCATTTATTTACAGCAAAATTCAGTATAAAACCCACTGAATTGATTGACCGTGGAAAGCGCGGTTCCTTGAGGGGTAACAGTCGTATATCAAATTCTCTTAGATGGATCATCTTCCTTCTTTGCTCTACACCTTATCGACAACCCAGATGCCGCCGCATGTTTCAAAGGCAGTATGAGGATGAAAACGGTCTCTGGTCATTTCCAGAAATTGAATGTTCTGGGGCACATTGCAACTATAATGTCGAAAAAACGTCTAGAAACGAGCCATCAATAGCTCTATACGCCTCAAAAACCCGGATCTGCTGTTCCCGCCCCGCCCAGCTCAGCGGCCACTGAAGAAATTTGGGGGGGGCGGGCATGGCTCTCAAGTTTTGGGGCCATATATGGCTAATTATGATTCGTTTTTAGCTGTATTTTCAACATTTTAGTTGCAATGGACACCGGAACATTCGATATCCGATGAAAACTGGTAATCGAAAAAGTTCCGGGATCCACTGCAACTGCAGTGTCGAAAAACTGGAAAATTTCGTGATAGTCTTCAGTGAAGAATACAGCCTATTATTGGACTAATCGGCCATTTTCCTGTAGAAGGTCGGATGTGAAAATAGGGTGGGCGTAGCAGAACAAAGCAGTCTCAGCACCAGGGTACGGCACGAAGTGTGGACGAGGCCTATTTTACTCAGACCCCCTCCCTCCATGAGCAATATTTTGGCGATTTTCTCGGACCCCCCCATGAGAAGCGCTTATTGGTAAGACTGACGATTTTCTCAGACCTGCTGGAAGCGTTATTTGGCCAATGTTTTAATATAAAATTCAAAGAAGAATAGCATAGTCGAATTCTTCGTAAATAATTATATACAAACAGTGTGTACCGCATCCAGAATGGTCCACTTGGTGTCCCGGAGGAGCTCAGACGCCCCCTGTGGATTTCCACACCCGACGCCGTACCCTGCTCAGTACCCATCAATAGACCATCTCAACCCCCCCCCCCTCAAACAGCGTTCGTGAATTGTCCAGCTGTTCACACTCAGGGAGTTGAAGGTATGGCCTCAATCAACTAGAAGTTGCACTCGCAGGCTGGAATGGGAATGGTCGGTTGGAGATCGATATGCATGAAACTACTCCGAGAAATAGCCGAGAATAAACCTACAAGGCTTCGCAGCGGCTCCTGGTGGGCTATTTCTCGGCTTTTCACAAAGCAGACGAAAAACAGCCGAGAAATAACGAGAAGGAACCAAAAGTAATCAGGACGCAGCCGTCGCCGGCCCGCCGAGCCACCAGCGGTTGGGCGGGGCCACCAGAGGCTGAGCAAGAATTCAAGTACCTAAAACTTGGCTAATTGAACCAACGGAGGTCTTAACACCTGAATCATGTCTCTGGAATGCTTCGTATACTTATCTGGAGAGCATTATTCCTCGGCGATCATTTTTGTGGCTATTACGCAGCAAGCAGGCATTTCGCGGTCAAATTTCTCAGAGTACAGGACGGCCACCGGACGAGCGAGAGCAGTTGTGTTGCGCTGGATTTTAGACTTATTGGTCCCAACCGACCGTTTCTACTTCGGTGTGTAGGAGTGGAAGTTGCGGTGAAATAGGCTATATCTTGCATTGTCATTTATCCTGAATAGTTGAATGTGTTATGACTTGTTCAGGGTCGCCCTGGTCGTCGCCAGTACCAAAATGCGGATTTTCGTTCAATTCACATAGATCGCATGCACGGCTTGTCTATATGAATTTGAAACAGTGTTTTATGCAGGGCGCTATGTCACGTGTGAATAATAATTGCAGCGTCGCGCCGCCGTTCTGCACGAATCTCATCCTGTTCAAGTTCCTCTGCGCCGTTATACGTTTTCACTCCGCTGTATCATGTATCGAGATTTCCTCTGTAATTGTGTTCTTTGACGGCTGAGACTGCATTGTGTTCCTATGAGAATGAGGGTTTTTCCAGGTATTTCTTATGTGGAGTGCTGCGTTACTGAATAACGATGAGTTTTCTTAATCTTCGTTCTTCGCGGACTCCGAAAGCCACTAATGTGTCCGATCTCTCCGACGATGTACTCATCAAAATTTTTCAATTGTGAGTGCGTTTTCTTTGTTCTCGAGTTTTTTTTTGTTAAATTTCAATATGGATCATGGAAAATGCATAATACATAACATTTGTTGAGATTTCTCAGTTACAGTCCTTGCGTTAGGACGGTGGGTGACTTGTTGCCTCTTACTAGGGACTGCTTTACCCGCACCGCGAAGATTTTAAAAAACCATGCCTTCGTTGCTGTAGGTCTGTGACCGTGCATAATTGACCTGTGCTTGAAAGTCCCTAAATGCCTCCAGGTTTTCCAAAAACAACATTTTCATTGCTTCACAAAATGGTACTATGGGGACCCATTAGAGAATTTCTGATGTTTTCAGAAAATAATTTTCAGATTCGGCTCAAAATTTTTAGCTGGGGGGCTATTTAGGGCACTGAACACGAATCTGGGGTCTATTCCTCGCCAGACTTGGGGTTACTGTAGGTTACCGTAGCCATAATGCCTTTTAACTGGGGTTACTTACCTTACAGTTTCGAAAGTCAAAAAAATGTACCTCAAATTCGTGTTCAGCGTGCCAAATAGCAACCACAGGGAAAGGTTGAGTCGAAGCTGAGACTTCGACCGAGCTACCGTATACTCACCGTTACATACCGTAATCCACGGAAAGTCGACAAAACGACCACAGATTTGTGTTGGGCAGCCCAAATAACCCCTGTGTAGAAGTTTTGAGGCGATTTCATCGTAGCATTCCTGAAATCATCCAAAGTCGCGTTTGGCCTGCGAAATTTCCCCTACCTTGAAGCTTCGGACCAAATCAGATGGAATTTTTGGAATAATGACAAATGGGCCTCAGATTCGTAATCAGCACCCAAAACAACCCCTAAAATTAAGTTTTAAGCTCAATCCGAGGCAATTTTTCTGGACGCCCTGAACACCCTCAAAGTGGCCATGCGTGTACTCTTTTTCTCTTCGCAAAGCTATGAAAATGCCCACTTTTAGAAATCTCCTGTAAATCTTTAAGGCATTTAGGGGAGTTGCAAAACGGACTATCAATGTTGTGCCCCATTCCTACAACTATAATCACATGGTTTTATAAAATTAGTAGCATGTGTTGAAATCCTTAGAGCTACTCAACCAGTGTATCAGGTTTTACTGTCATGGTTGTTTGCTAGCATGCGCCTAACATGTGATCTGGCTCCCTATAGAAATCGAGCTGGTTTATCCGTGCGTTGTCATCTCGTGTTGGATGATAGAATGAAGTGAAAAGCATATTGTCAATCATACGGCTCACCGGCGACCTGACCATCGATTTCATTGTGCGGTGAGCTCACGTGCTAAACGCGTGATGGCAAATATGTAAGCGGAAAAAATTCGGGTGCTGGTCTGAAATAATTTTTGTCGTATATTGTGAGGACACCCGCCGGACTACGGCTGTTTCATTATGCGACACGTGGGAATCGTGCTGGGACCGCTTGGTCCCGGCACGATTCACCTATCTTCCAGCGCGATTATCACGTGTCGCATGATGCAATAGCCGTAGTCCGCAATTGCGGACCGGAATTTGGCCGGAGAACGATAGCACAGTTAGGTCCGTGGCTTGTTTCGTCAAAAAAAAAAATTTAAATCTCACCCGCGGCTGGCGCGGGCGGTTTAAAATCTCGCCGGCGGCTGGCGGTATGGTAAGCTGATCAGCTGCGCTCTTCTCTCGATCTGAATCGATTAGCGTGTCGGCACACGCGACCGCCGCGCCAGCCGCGGGTGAGATTTAAATGTTTTTTGTTGAGGAAACAAGCTACGGACCTAATCATAAGAATTTCGGACCAAAAACCAAAATTAAGGGAACGACTCGTAGAAATTTTCGAAATTTTGGGTCAGGAAGGGCAATGGATCAGGGCTACGCTGAGGTCCCACAAAACGGCCCGCTTGACCCTGATCCGTAGCCCGTTTACCGACTTTGAAATACTTAGGTAGGCTACGGTAGCCAGCATCAGGCCTATCGTAATCTGCCGTAGTCAATTCGAAATCGAGAAAATGTTATTGGCTTCGAGATGAGCTCCTCAAGGAACCTCTTCACTAGGCAAAATTAGAACTATGTCTAAAAAATCGACTTTATATGGTATAGATGTCGTAACCAACCGCAATCCTTCGCAGATCCGGAAAACGAATTTACGATTCGCTTTTAGCTTCAGAAATAACCTTCCTAGTCGAGGTTCGGGCAAACTTTTTCGAATTCTGGAGTTCGAAAAGTGAAGTAGTGCTCCTATATCAGCAGAGTGCAAGGCTCAATGACGATTTTCCTTTGAGATTGGGTGCTTTTATCAGAATCTGATTTGACAGAGATTCTGCTGTTTTTTGCAGTTGTGACGATGTCTCACTATTACGCTGCTCGACCGTGTGTCGTCGCTGGCGCGCCTCAATTTTCGCGGAAGAACGAAGGGATGATTTGCGAGTCCGACGTGCGCTCGATACGGTCGGCATTTTCATCGTTGATCGAAGGAGGTGAGTGACTTTTGAAGTTTCCGCTCTCTAGCCTAATTTGATGTATTTGCAGAGCGATTCTTGAGAAGTTTTTTCCTGGTTCCGAACCACTGAAACTAACGGCCACTCGTAGTGAGCGGTCAGTACTAATTGCGCCATCACCGGAAACACCAAGAACCACACGCAGCTCTCATAATGAAGTGGTGGGTGGCCTTCATTCATTTCTCGCTCCCTATATGACTGATATTTGAACTTTTTATTGGAGTGTTACACTCTCTGGTGGTACATTTAGAGCTCAACTTCCGTGTATCGCTTTTTGCATTCTGCGCTCTTTACGCAGAGGCATCTGCTCAAAGGAGACCGATGAGCACAGAAAATGTTCTGCTGTCGAATAAGAACAGCTACTCATTTCAAATGCTGCTGATTTTTGATCGCGATTCTTTCGTACTAACAAGGGAAGTGTTTATGGCGGTAAGCGCATCTGAAAAAACGTGTATTTTTAGTATCTCTTGGGCCTCCATAGTAAAACTGCAGGATTCCGCCCCGAGCTGCAGGTTCCAAGAAGCTTCAAGCTTAAAACGGTAGTTTTTTGTGCTATTTTTACCTTCCAAAACGCCCATTAATCTTCGAGAAATCCTGAAACGGACCTCATAATTGTGGTCTCCGCCCAAAACTACCCCCTGGGCAAAGTGGGTGGAGACACATTCTCTAAACTTTGTACAGACTGATAGCGTTTTGGACTTCTACGGATTTTCGGTTGGGCTTTTATTCATACAAATTAGAGGGTTCTGGAAGCGTTTTACAAGAATGTCCCAAATTTGACCTAAGATCCTCACAGGTAGGTTATTTTGGGCGTTGATCACGAATCGCAGGTTTATCTGTCTATTTTCAAAAGTTTTCGACTGAATCCGTTCAAAGCCTCCAATTGGGGGAAAATTTGAGGGAAAATGTGACTTCTGATGATTTCCGAAACGGTACCATAGAAGTGTCTCAAAATGTTCCTCTGTGGGTTATTTGGAGTGCTAAACACGAATCTGGAGTCCGATTAGTGATTTTTGACAGATTACGGTGGGTACACGGTAGTTTGGTCAAAGTATCAGATTTCATTCAAAATTTGTACAGGGCGGTTATTTGGGGTGGTGGACACGAATTTAGCATCTGTTTGTCGATTTTCAAAATACTAAGGTAGGTTTTGCTTCCTAAACGACATGGTATCTACTGTAACCTACAGATAACCTCAGAATTCCGACAAACGAACTCCAGATTCGTGTTCACCACCCTAAATTACCCCTACATACAAGTTGTGAGCAATGTCCGAGAAAAATTTTTGAAACACCCAAAAAATGTCTAATGGGTGGGTGCCTTTTCGCGAAGCTCGAAAAACGCTTATAACCTCTTGGAACCTGCAGCTTGGGGCGGGATACTGTTCAGTAATACTAGCCCCAAGAGTTGGTAACTATACTGTTCGTTTTCGCAGATGCGTTTGCCACTGGAACCAATGCCCTTCTAAGCGTCGGTGGTGAGGAAGGGAGACAGTTGCGTTATTCTTTATACGCGAAAAAAGCCAAATGTGTTGATAGCGGGCATAAAAATAATTCATTCCGATTTCTGTTCCTACATGCCAAACAGCTTTCAGGCATCTGGCACTATATTTATTGACTGCAATACAAGTGAAATTGAAATGAATGTTAACTCAATGTGGAGATAAGCTCTGAAGGAACGGCTTGCAGGTTCCGAAGGAGCCACCTCCTCCGCTTGAGACAACCACGATATTTATGGATGATCAGTTTGTGGACCAGTCACAATCCTCTTGGGCTTTTACTTTCGACTTCAGCGAATGGGCCGCAAAACACAACATCGTAGAGGTAAATTTTAAGGTTTTCAAAACATTCATCTAATCGGATTGTGAGCTTCACGCCTCCATTTCTATAAGAACGGTTAAAGTGATTTGTTTTCGTTTAGTATGCTTAGAGGATATCTCTAACAAGTGGGATATACTATTCGAAAGATTAATTCAGCCTCTATCCATAGAGCTTTCAACGCTACTCGAAGAATTTGACCTGCTCCGGATTTAGCATTAAAATGTTAGTGAGATTTTGAGTGCTGGAATTCTTCAAATGTCACTCGTTTTTGTTTTAAGTTTCTATCCTTTAGAACAATTTTAGTCCATACAATACTAGAACCCGGTGAAGATTCGCTTATAGAACCAAAACGGGTTCGCAAAAATACCTCAGAGGAGCGAATTTTGCTTTTTTTGGAGATCTAGCTATCATCATTATCCGACGACTTTAGAGCACCCAACTTCATACTCAAGTATAATGATTAGTGTTTTATCTAGTCATATCAATTTTATCAATTACTGACCTTTTTTTTCAAAAATTCGATTTTTATGGTTTCATGGTATTCTAGGTTTTTGAAAAATAAGGTTGTTGGTTTACAAAATATTTATCTGTTTGCACATGGTGCAGAGTTGGTTCGGGCGAGATTGATCCAGCATATTCTCATTCGGGGAAACGCCTAGTTTTCACGGATTCAAATGCTCCATACATCTGCTTAGGAGTGGCCTTGATGGACAGAAAGAACAGAACGAGAACCATTTAATTAATTTTGTACCCAATACACTACCTTTTGATGTAAATTTCGAGTAGCAATAAATGCTGTGAGGTGGAAAACGAGCTGTGCTTTCGATTGGTATTCCATACTTGATCGAAAGTCCACAGGCCGACAAGGGTAAATTCGCTGGCCTACACTAGGTGCGAAACCTTCGTGCCAACATCGATTTCCTATTATTGTTGCACTTGTCATGAGTTCTGTCTCCACTGATAGATTTAAGGTGTGTCTGCAGAACTTCTGCTCTTTCTTGGACCGCGAACATGCTCGGATGGAGCTTCCGGGCAACAACGGACACATGAGCGGAGGCGGTCACGGCAGTTCCTCGCACAGCGGCGCCATGGTGAGTTTAATTTCTATTTCTTTTCAACTTTACTGCAACATAACTCCGGCAGTCCTCCCTCGCGCACAGTGCTGCTCTATTGATTTTGTGGATATATGTTGCGATTGTTGGGCGTCAGCTAGGGAGGTTGTCCTCTTGCATTGCATCTGCAGCGCTTGTTTTTTTGGTCGTGTGCAGAGTGCGTTTTGGGGGCGGAATTGGAGGCAGCCAGTGCCTGGCACGGGAAGTTCAGCTGAGGGCAGCGTTCTTGTGTGGTTAGAGGTTGCGACATCGCGTGCGACGCCTCCGATTCAAGGATTTCGCCGTGAATCGCGAACGCGCGCGATTCGGCGACCGCTTTTTGCTATAAGCAATGGGCGTATGATTGGCGTCCATCCACTGGACAAAAGACGTCGGGAAGGGCTGACTGGGGACCGCCAAAAGGCATAGTTACTGGCAATAGCGAACAGTGTTCTCTTTGGGTGACAGACAACAAATAGGACATTGATAAGGACGAAAACCTTACCTCTTAGAAAATTTGCACTCGCTCTGAACTTGCAATTTAAATTCTGCAGAAAAAAATAACAGTTAGAATTTCCAAAGTTTTTAAAACTTGGGGAGTGGTGTGGAAATTTCGGGTCAAAAATGAAGAGTTTGGTGGTCTTCTCAAAGGAAACCCTTCGTTTTGTCTCAGAAAATTTGAAAGATTGGAAATCTGACAATTTTTCGACGCAAAATTTCTCGACATTTTTCGAGTATTTCGGTAACCGTTGGAGGGAGGTGACGAAGATCCGTCGAGGTCCGAGACAAACACATAGTGAAAAAAGGAAAAGAAACGATTATTCAAGCAAAAATACTGTAATCCGATTAAACGAAAACAACAATGGAACAGTCCGAAGAAAAGCACAATGAATCGAGCAACCCAGCACTACGGAAGGTAATTCCGCCGCTCCCCGGAAGCCAGTTTAGTTCCAGGTGCTCTAGGTACTTGTAGGAAGCGAAGTTTATAGGAATAGTATCGTTTCTACTGAGATCTTCGAATACCGCAACAGCCCTATTAGTGAAAAAGCAGCGCCGACACTCAAGATTTGACACGGTACGGTGTAATTTAATCGGACCCCCCCCCTCCGGGTGACCGGATCTCTCGTTCTTCCGAAATTTCCAGGCCTAAGACCAAACTTGCCATTGAAAAAGATTTGATGGAACAGAAACAAATCATTCTTCTTCCTTCTGAGAGCCAAAGGCTCAAGGCCGAAGAGTGCATTATTGTCAGCAGCAGAGGGCATTCGCCCATAAAGAAAGCCATGCTGTCTGATCAGAACTCTTCTAGTAAAATTGTTCTGTATCTTTTCCAATCTATTGATGTTCTTGAGTTCGGCGGGGTTGAATACCGGGGTACCGTACTGAAGTAGAGGTCTTACATACGTGGTGTAAGCTCTGATAAGCACAGAGGGATTGCAAGTTGACAAACCCCTGAAATTATTATTCATAGCAAAGGTTGCTTTATTCGAGATAGATTCTTAGTGCTTATCAAAACTCAGACTTGCAGTAATAGCCAACCCTAGATCAGTTACTTGGTCAACTTCTTGGATCTGACAGCCACCGACAGTATATTTACTGTTAGCATTACTACTACCCAAGTGGAGAACCTTCGTTTTATCCTTTGCCGACGGGAGATTCCAATAGCGAGACCAAGTACTAACAATGTAAATATACTGTTGTAGCATGATACAGGTCTCCGGTTGGGAAACGTCCAGATAAATCTTGGTATCGTTCGCAAATGCACTGAAACATGCGCCACAGGAACTGATAAGACGGGCGATTTCGTGAGTGTATGTGCTGAAAAGGATCGGAGACAGTACCCCGCCTTGCGGTACACCACTCAGGACTGGCCTTGGGGTTGAGTGAGAAGAGTCAACACAAACCGAGAACGTCCTATGAGTTAGGAACGAACGTATCCATGCAACTATTCGCGGATGGATACCAACCATCGAGAGTTTTTGCAACAATTTGTCATGGGGAACCCTATCAAAAGCTTTATCAAAATCAAAATAGACCACATCTACACTCTTCCCAACATCAAGAAGAGCCGTCCACTTGTTAAGCGCTTCTATAGTTGCCGTCACAGTAGACTTCCCTCTCCGGAAACCATGTTTGAAGGGAGATATAACCTGATTTGCTTCTAAGTGACAAACGATTCTCTTTTTCAGAATTTTTCAAACAGCCGTGATAAAACAGATGTTATACTGATTGGCCTGAAATTAGCAGGGTCTGTGGAAGGGGGCTTTTTTTTTTGAATGAATCTGGAGACTGCACTAGTATTCAAGCTGAAGGAAAGAGGTGCCGCAGTTCCGGCGGACAGGTCCTAGTGCAATGCCTGACCCTGTGAGGGAAATGATTGCGACCAACCGGGCGAAAGCAGTAGTGGGAATAACCGCGACGCGAGATCGAGATGGGTGTCGTATCTGGGTGTGAGTGAGTGTGGTAAGCACATTTTATCGTCCCCAAACGATCACTAGGCTTCGATATCTCTCGTTTTGTCGTTAATATTCGCTATTTCAACGGTTCGGGCATAACTCGTCCGCTTTTATCACAGAACAAAAACAGCCGTTAATCCTAAGAGCATTGAAAGGAAAACTCTGAGGCGTCAGCAGAGAGACTATATTGACGACCTACATAGCAATACTTCAGCCAGCTCTGGAGTATGCGTCACCAGTGTGGCAGCAACTGGTGTCAGACAGCTCCTGGAATAAGCTGCAGCGTGTAGAGAATGCAGCGCTCAGAATTGCTGGATCACTGTGCAGGGTTCGGCACGAGGTCTGGACAAGGCTAAATTTTCTTAGATCCCCCTCTAGAAGCAATTTTTTGGCGATTTTCTCAGACCCCTCCCAGAAGCGTTAATAGGTCAAATTTTTGGCGATT
Source organism: Aplectana chamaeleonis (assembly GCA_029168955.1). NCBI lineage: Eukaryota > Metazoa > Nematoda > Chromadorea > Rhabditida > Cosmocercidae > Aplectana > Aplectana chamaeleonis. The sequence continues at coordinate 999,580 of JAPDOI010000059.1, read as the reverse complement.
TTCTCGGACCTCCTCCCAGAAGTGTAAATTGTTTGTTTTTGTAGTAAAATTGAAATAAAAGGAACAACTTATTCCAAAAGATGTATAATTTGAAGAAGAACAACCATAAAAAAGACAAGACATTAGCATTGAAATAGATCACGGACGAGGCTTTTCGTGACGGATTACATGAAGTTTCCTGCGTTTTTGAAAAACTTAGCTAAAGTAAAGGTTTTGATTATAGGTTCGGTCGCGCTGGAAGTCTACATTTTTGCAAGGTATGAGTCAGGAGAATACGATGATCGAGTCCAGCGTGGTCGATTTACCTTATTTATTCACTTTCACCGCCCAACATAGGTGCTGAACGTTGCTACAGTAGAAGACCTCACACTTTTCTCAGGTGTGGTCCCGCCGGAAGTCGTCAATTTCGAAATTTAGGTGTCATGAGAGTAAGATATTTGAGTCCAGCGTAGCCGATTTACCCTGTATACTCACTTTCACCGTCCAACAGAGTTAGGTGGTGAACACCGCTACAGTATATGGCCTCACACGTTTCTCAGGTGTGGTCCAGTCGTAAGTCGTCAATTTCGAAATTTAGTGGTGACGAGAGTAGGATATTTGAGTCCAGCGTGGTCGATTTACTCTGTATACAATCTTTTACCGTCTCAGTCTAACGCCGAAAACCGGTACATAGGAAGCGGAACAAGGGAAAAAAACGTAAAAAAAACGTCGAAGTCCACAAACCTGGAATAGGGTTTTAAAACACCTATAACTTAACTTCCAAAAGAGCTACCCCGGGTACGAGAAAAACTGAAAAACTAGGTTTGTAACCCTACCGAATGAAACTTAACTCGCTCCTAGAGGACGCCTTACAAAAAAATTTACTAGGTGTGGACATTTGATGTTTTGAGCATAAATGTCCACACCTAGCCAGTGCATTTAGGTGTGGACATTTATGCTCAAAACATCAAATGTCCACACCTAGTAAATTTTTTTGTAAGGCGTCCTCTGGGAGCGAGTAAAGTTTCATTCGGTAGGGTTACGAACCTAGTTTCTCAGTTTTGCCCAAACCCGGGATAGCTCTTTTGGAAGATAAGTTACAGGTGTTTTAAAACCCTATTCCAGGTTTGTGGACTTTTACGTTTTTTTTTCTTTGTTCCGCTTCCTATGTAGAGGTTTTTGGCGTTAGACTGAGATGGTAAAAGGTTGTATACAGTGTAAATCGACCACGCTGTACTCAAATACCCTAATTTCGTCACCCCTTAATTGCGAAATTGACGACTTCCGACTGGACCACATCTGAGAAAAGTGTGAGGCCTTATACTGTAGCGGTGTTCAGCATCTATGTTGGATCGTTAAAGTGAGTATCAAGGGTAAGTCGGCCACGCTGGACTCGATCATCGTATTCTCCTGACTCATACCTTGCAAAAATGTAGACTTCCAGCGCGACCGCATCTGCGACAGGTGTGGGCCATACAGAGAAGTGCCTTTCAGCGGCTATCATAGAGTCTGAAAACTTGTTTAAAGGATAAATCCACCACTCTCTACTCGAATATCTTATTTTCGTGACCCTTACTTTGCAAAAAAAAATGTGAGGTCTAATGTTTTCCGAAAATTAAGCACCTTGCGTGATCGAATCCGCGCAGTGTTTCGTGTATGAAAGGGTTTCGTAGAATGAAATTCGAAACGTTACCAGATTAGATGACGCTCTTTCAACTAGCAAGTGTTTTTGCCATGTCTGGTCTGGCTAATGTTGAGGCACCTATCTGCGTATCTAACCACTTATTAAAGCGTGTTTTCCATAAATTTAAAGTGACCTGTTCTTTGAAAACATATTTATTTCTTTAGTACATCTCGTCGTCTTTGCCTTTGCCAATAACTTCATTCATCACATCCACTCTTTTCTTCCGCCCCATTCCGTAGCTTCCAATCTTTTCTCATTTGCAATTCAGTACACAACTAGCCGGGATACACGCCCAGTACCTATGTGCCTTATATTCAACCGTAGGAGAACCTTTACTATAATTTTAACATTACGTAAATTTAATTACAACAAGGTTTCACGTTTATTGGACGGTTTTACCGAATTAATCGCAGAAAAAAATTCTAGACATTGTACCTACTATCCACGGTCAGAGTGATTCACGTGGTCTCCCGGTTGAGCTCAGACCCCCCTCCCTCCAACATTGCGCAGCTCAGACCCCCCCTACGTGAATATCCACACCCCGCGCCGAACCCTGTCACTGTGAGCTCCAGGCTCAGCAGATGTATATTAATATTCTGAAACAGCCGAATTATCTGACAAGAACAATAATGGAGCCCGTTAGAGAGAGATCGATAAGGACGCTGTTCGCCGACGCTCCTCCTAAAGTGGATGTACAGAGATGGACTGATTCCAATTTGGAAAGCCTCCGTTTTCTGCGTGAGGAGCATACCCAGTTTGTTCGAGGACATCTTGGGAAGGACGGCTGTAAACCCCACTCTGGGCGCAGTACCGCCTCGGATTTGCGAGTCCGAGTCTCAACCCGGCAGGCGAGCCAGATGTGCTCTTGCCTCGCTGCGCTGTGGTCATTCTACATTGCTTATGTCCTACGTCAACAAAATGGACAGCAGCCGACCTGATACATGCCCAGATTGCGGTAGTCCCAGACACGATACGGCGCATTTATTTGAGTGCCGAATGAGATCTACTGCTCTAACGACAATGCTCTTTTGGTCGAATCCTGTAATTCCCGGTTCCTTAACCTATGACAAAAACCTTTTCGAGGCTGCAGAAGAAGAGCCGATAATCGAAGTGTTTTTGACGTGAACAATGATGCCTTTAAAGGCAGTGTCCACGACAAAAACCGTTTCCGTATTCCATCAAAATTCGAAAGGCTGATGCCTATGGCAACATAGCAATGTTGAAGAAACGGCCAAAAAGACCCCTAAATATCCCTACTCGGCCCTGAATTTCTGTGTAAAGCGCAATCCCCGCCCATTCCTCTCAACTGGTATTGATCAAAGTAAGCAACGGAAAAATAGAATTCAGCGAAACATACAATGATCAAATTATTAAACCTTTCTCCATGATGCACTGATTGAACAAATATACCCCATTTGAAAATTGTAAAAATTGTTTTCTCCTAGGATTTTCCAGTTGCTTGCTTCGTTCAGTGATTGCTGAGGGAGGTGGGCGTAGATTGCGCTTTACTCAGGAGTTCAGAGCCTTGTAGGGCTATTTGGTCTTTTTAGCCGTTTTCGAAAAGGCTGCTGCCATGAGCTCCGCACCATTCGGTGACCGGTGAAAACTCGAAGACGGTTTCCATCGTGGACGCTGCGTCTATGCTGAAACAAACACGGTCTGGAATTGAGCATGAGCTTAGAAGTGGGAAAGCTTTAGAAAAGGGAGCAAAACCGTCTTCTCATCAGTAGTGGAAAGAGTGTATGTTGATGAAAGTTCGTTAAAGGCAGTTATGATTTAACCCTCAAGGCAGTGTTCACGATGAAAAGTTGCACGTTTTTTTTGGCCAGAACGTAAGCTTTGGGTCCCTCTAAGAAGATTAAGAACGGAAGTGCGACGAAAAACGGCCGTTAAGTGGGTGAAAATCTCGTGGGCCAGTCAACCCATTGGGCCACTCCGCCCACTTCTATAACAGTTTCCCTGAATTCGTGGTGAGATGAGTGATTGTTTCCGATCAAAGGCCCGTTCTTCCCTCCATTCTCAACTTCTCTCTTTACTCAGCTCAGCTCGCGCACATCGGCTGCAAAAAACGGGAGTTACAAGCCTCGGACAACTCGTCCACAATGCTTCCTAGCTGAACTTTGAGGGGCCATAACTCCGTTTCCAGGGGGTCTTGTACGATTCCAGGGACATTGAAATCAGCATGGGACCGTTTTCAAGATAAGCGGAAAAACAGAAAAACGACTTTTATCGTGAACACTGCTTTTAAAAGAAAAAGGAAAAACTTAACAGAACCTTAAATAGAGTGGGGTAGTAGCTGCATTGTCATATTTCTTACGAAAGTGGTAACTTATATGTTGATTGTGTGTTAGAATACTTATGAGCTAATGACGAAAACGTTAGTGAGGTGTTTCAGCTAACACCACCGTGGTCTGGAGGTATGGGTAGCCGTTCACCTCCCTCCGACACCGTATGTAGTGGAGGACAAGGAGATCAACGAGGATATGCGTTCCATCTGCTACCGTCTGCAAGAGCTATGATGAATCATGGTCCGCCGCTTACTGTGATGGATGACGAGGTGAGTAGCTATTGCAATACAGCTGCAAAGCCGTTTTTGACTACTACTTTGCAGTAATAATTGTCTCTTTTTCAGACCATGGCTGAGCTGGCGGCCACATCGGCTGGCAGACTAGAACGTCTTGCGAAGGCGTTGAGTGTGATCAGCCCACTCCATATCGTCTTCCGGGATCATTCACTTTACACCCAGCGCCCAACACTGCTGCTGATATGGTTCTTGAAGTTGTAAGCTTTAAATCTGTTCATCGGGATCGGGCTTCTCGGTCGAATTCACCAAGGTGGGTAGATGGTCGGCAGTGATACGTTGAGTGCACTGACGGGATCAAGATGAGCGCTTCATTTCCCGGCTGCCCACCATGGTGGTTTCGGTGGTGCAGTCCATTCATTGGATGAAATTGGGGTGATGAAGGTTAGGTGGTATAAAGAGGGGTGGTGGCCATCGTGTATTCTACCCCTGAAGAGGTGGGAGAAAGGAGGAGGAGCAAGATTCCCGATCGGACTCAACACGGGGCTAGCGACAGCCCACTCGCTGCGTATCTCGTTTCTCACGCCTCTTCAGAGGTTGGAATACACGATGGCTACCACCCCAAGAGGAGGGGCTGGAGAAACGAATTTGGAGGTGCCCCGCCATTCGGCTTCTCTACTCCTCGGTTACACACAACCGCTTCTCCGCATCTCGTGCACACGGCCCTTCCGCCCTTTTGCCACCTTTAGAGCATTCTTAGTGAAGCTGGAGTAGTGGACCATCGTGCCGCGTACGTCATGTGGAGCGAATTCATTATGCTGCTGTTCGGGTCAACACTGGCCGCATTAGAATCCCTTCAGTTGAGCAGTCGTATACCGAAGCCCGTCTTTTGCCTGTAAGGCTATTGGTATACTTCAGCGACAGCCGTTCGCCGGCGACGGACACGTCGACGGAGTCATCGTCGTCTCATTGAATTCCACTCGCTTTTGCGTACTGAAATTTCCGCACACCCGCATCTGCGCAACAAACACAAAAAGCCGATTATGGGTATGCCATCACAGTCTATTTAGAATTCCGTGACATTGTGGTGCGCGCGAAGCGCGCACCAGATTTGGCTTTAACTCGCCCACGCGCAACTCTGCGATTACGAAATCGGCGTTCGGAGTGACTGTGGAAATACGGTTTTTCCTCCATTGGAAAGAGCGTAAAAAGTTGGGGTATACACCCAAAAATGGTTTGGAACGGTTTCTTGGCGCTCAGAGAAAATGGCGAAAATCACGTGATTTTGGTCTGAAAAACTGTTAATCTCCTTTTTTCAGACGGCGTTCACGATCTTGTGTAACCAGTTGAAATTGAGCTAGGAAGCTAATTTTTTGACAGGAGCCTAGAAATGGATGCAGCTAGCTCCTATTCAATTCTGGAGTTGAAAGCTCAATTTTAGCGGAACCCCAATTTTGAGGGTCAAGACGGGTAAAAACATGTAAACATGTTATTGTAAACCGTCCGACGCTCACTGAACTTTAAAAATGAACTAGTGAAAATCAACACAGCTAGTGATAGGCTTCCGGCCAAGATTGTTCTCTCTTTGAGATGATTGGCGTAAATAGGACTTGAAGAGTGCGCAGGACGCCGCAGAAAAATAGGATTATAATTTGCCACCGGCAAAAGATTCTCACTCAGGAATTATCCTATTAAAGTTGCGCTCTGGCTTACTGGGGCAAGTTCAAACCTGTTTTATGTGTTCTATGTCAAGACGCGTATAAAATACACATGTTTATACAAAGGTATTAACAATGTTGCTGGTATAAAAGGCTCCTCATCTCACCGTGTGCCTCAGTCGGCTCTTCGAGCCGGACCTGGAAGGTGGCCTTAGTCAATTTCCAGAGATCCACCGGATAACGGAGGATAATTTTTGTCGCCTAGGGATATCCCCACAGCTCGGGGAGGTGGTACCCAAGTATGGGCCCATCTCCCACAGTTTGCAGTGTGGACCCCACTGCGAACAGTGGTGGTGGGTCATCCTCACCTCTCGTTAGGATCACAACAGGGATGATCCTTGTGGGATGGTTTCTTGGCACCTGAGAAAGATGGAGAAACCACGTGATTTTGGTCGAAAAACTTTTGATCTCCTTTTTCAGACGGCATTCACGATCTTGTTGCAAAACCTATAATTTAGCTAGGAAGTAAATTTTTTGGCAGGAGGCTGGAAATGGATGCAGCTAGCTCCTATTCAATTTCGGAGCTGAAAGCTCAATTTTGGAACCTCAAAATTGAGGGCCAAGACGGGTAAAAACATGGTATTGTAAACCCTCCGACGCTTACTGAACTTTAAAAATGAACTAATGAAAATCAACACAGCTAATAATAGGCTTCCGCCCAAGATTGTTTCCTCTTGAGACGGTTGGTGTGAATGGGATTTCAGGAGTGCGCAGGGCGCAGCAGAAAGTGCGCGCCCCCAGTGGGAATGTGCAGGACGCCGTAGAAAGTGTGCGGGCCCCCAGTGGGAATGCGCAGGATGTCGTACAAAGTGTACGGAACCACAGTGGGAGTGCGCTGGACGCCGTAGAAAGTCTGCAAGACCTCAGGTGGGAATGCGCCGGATGCCATAGAAAGTGTGCGGGACCCAAGTGAGAGGGCGCAGGACGCCGTAGAAAGTGTGTGGGACCCAAACGAGAGAGCCGAACGCCGCGCAGAAAGTGTGCGGCCCAACAGTGGAGTGCACAGGACGCCAAAAAAGTGTGCGGGACCCCAGTGGAAAGCGCACGACGCTGTAAAACATGTAGGGGCCTCAGTAGGAAAGAATAGGTCGTTTTTAATGTCTGCGGGTCACAATTTTAGGAGTTATAGTCGTCCGACCACACCGATCGGTAGTGACTGTAATGGCTGTAGCACTGGGTCGACTGCGGCACACGATTTTGACCCACTTCTGGCCGTTTTTCACCGTTCCTTTTCAGTTCTGGGACGGAAACTACCGAAAGCTCAGGATTGTGCGAAAAAATTGACATTCGTTTTATCGCGAACACTGCCTTTAAAGGCAGTGTTCACGATAAGAATAATTTTTCTGCTTTTTCGCCCATCTTGAAGACAATCACATGCCGATTCCAATGATGTTTTTGGAATTGTACAAGACCTTATAGAAACGGAGTTATGGTCCCTCAAAAATTTAGCTAGGGAAAATGGTGGACGAGTTGTACGAGGCTTGTAACTTCCGTCTTTTGCAGCCGATGAATGCGAGCTGACCTGAGTAAAGAGAGAAGTTGAGAATGAAGGGAAGAACGGGGCTATTAATCGGAAACCATCGCTCATCTCACAATCTCGAGCATTCATTTGTTCACGTCGGTGGGCGTGGAAAGTGCATCTGGGTGTGACGAGCTGACGGGTGTCCAACTTTGGTGCCGTAGGGGACAGTTCCGAGCTCATTTTTCTTAGTTTTTCAACATGAGGGTTGCGCTAGGCCCTCCCGCTGCCGATCTCTACCAAAAATCAGACATGGTTTATATCGTGGACACTGCCTTTAAAGGTTTTGCCTCTCCAGAATGGGAATTACTAAGCAAAAATCAGGTCACAAAGGGAACTTTTGGGAAAATATGGAAATTTCCGAAAGTTTAGCTTCTGGCAAAAGTAATGATTTGGCAATGTTATAACTACAAGAAATATAGAAGTTGACAAAATAAAATTTAAAAAAACAACTCGAAATATGTTTGAAAATGATTTGGCACAAAATAACCAAGTGATGAAAACTGGGAAATGTAGTGAAATGATTAAAACTGATTTGGCGGTCATTCATAGTTAACTTTGATAAGTAGTGGCTGACGAGGGATTAAATTTTACAAGATTCTCCGTTAAACTTATCAAAGCTAAATCAAGCGCGCGACAGAAACCGTAAAACATTTCATTGAAGCTGTAATACGGGAATGAGCTTAGGTCAACTATGGTCAACTATTACGCTCAAATCCGATGAGCGCTTGGTTTCGCTTTGATAAGTTTAACGGAGAATCTTGTGAAATTTAATCCTCGTCAGTCACTACTTATCAAAGTTGGCCTATGAATGACCGCCAAATCCGGTTTTGGTCATTTCACTACATTTCCCAGTTTTTCATCACTTCTGGTTATTTTGTGCCAAATCATTTTCAAACATATTTCGAGTTGTTTTTTTAAATTTTATATTGTCAACTTCTATATTTCTTGTAGTTATAACATTGCCAAATCATTACTTTTGCCAGGAAGCTAAACTTTCGGAAATTTCTAATTGAACAGTGTGGAATAGTGCAGTCAAAGTTCATATGATGAAATGTTGAAATGGGGGAAGCGGAGAAATCTAGAAGTTGTCACCGAAAAGGCAAAATACGTCGGCTTGCGATATAGTTCATGCATTCGATAGCCTAGACAAATGTATACATAACAAGAGCGATTCATAAGTAATAGAATGGGATAATTGCAGCACATAGACACCCAATTGAAAAAAACTGCAGGTAATCAACTAAACCGAAACGTACAAAACTATAATGTCCTTTGGTGCCACTACACCGTCCATGATATGCCAAAAATCACAGAAAACAGCGTAAAATAGATGAATTCGTGGAGTCCAGGGGAGCCAGCGACAGCCCGTCGCTGTGCGCATCACAGCGGCGGGCCGTTGCTGCGGCGACGGAGTATACCAGGGTTGCGTCACTGATAAGTATAACACCCCTCATCGATCTGTTCCCGCGACATGCGCACGCAAACTGATCCCGCGGCCGACCCTGCCATAGCGCCTGTGCTGGTCCCGACACGATGTGTGATAGTTGTCGAAACCTGTCGCTGCAGCGACAGGGAGGTACACCAATGGCCTAAGGGAACATTGCCAATTCCAAGCTCAGCAGGTGCATGTCAACATTCTGAGACAGTCTAGGGGTCGTTTATACTTCCGCCGCCAAGCGGCGCGGCAATATGCAGTTGTATGATATTGATCACGCGGCACGAGCGATATCATAGAATTGTATTTCGCCGCGCCGCTTGGCCGCGGAAGCATAAACGATTCCTAACCATCTATCGAGGAGAACATCAAAATGCATAAAGGAGACGAGTTTTCAGAAAGCCGTCGACTGATGCCTTCAAGTCAGTAAGGAAAGATGGACGGTCTTACAGAAAGAACGCTCCAGTTTTCTGCGCGCGGAGCGTACTCAATATATGAGGGATGACATAAGGAAGGCGGCCGTTTGCCTCTGGAAGCCAGGCCGCAAAAGTCAGTGATACCGAGTCTGAAATCGGTAGGCTTGTCAGGTGCATCTTCGCCTCGATACGCTGTGGATGATCCTCCATGCTGATGTCGTTCATGCATAGGGTCGACAATAGTAAGCCTGATGACGCCCGGATCGCGGTGATCATGACCATGCTACAGCGCATTTTCAAACAAATCGCCGCTCGGAGCTGACCCGGAGAACAACACGAGCGACGCTGTCTCTGGACATCGAACGAAAATCAGCGATCTTTCCAGGCGACCACGGCTCCGGTTGGAGCGATATGCGATTGCATTTCCAACCGCTGCTTTTATTTGTTCCTACCTTTTCTCAAGATAATGTTGCCTCGTACGAGGATACGGTGCCTGTCCTAGCCTGTAGGCAGGGAGGTTAATCTTGCCACAGATCGCAACAGGAGACCATTCCCGGCATGGTCCTCAATGAGGAAGCCTTCTTCAGCACGGGCCATGGGGGATTCTCTTGGCAGCCACAAGTTGTCCTCCAGAGAGGGACAGTGAGCCGAAGTCACCTCTCAGGAGTGGCCTCGAAGAGCCAGTCGTAGTCCCATCCAGTCGATATGTCATTAAAACACGAGGACAAAAGAATATCATTCGATAGTTTTTCTTAGGTCGTCTGTTGTCCCTCCCTGTCCCACACAGATCGAAGTTGGATAATTAATACCATCAATACCACTGCGACATCCCGTTGAACGCGGCCGACGCTGGCGCATGGACGACTTAGATGGGACTACAGACGGCCCAGGAGGGACTACGGGCGATCCGGGGGGACTACGTCGGACAATCGTCCAACATTGACGGGGCCTATGAGAATGTGGAAGCCTTCCTCAGCGCGGGCTATGAGGGAATCTCTTGGCGCCGTAAATTGGGGCGCCTTTCGTAGCCGCCGGTCGCGTGACCCGTACATCATCACTCAATGAGCAACCAATCGTACGTATCGCAATCTCTTCTGATGGTACCGCAGTCGCTCTGAGAGCAACCGAAGCCGAGGCTGCCATAGAAACAGGATGATTTCGACCCTTGGCTGCTGTCCGTGCGATGACGTCATAATTGGGATGAGCCGGTTCCGCTCCGAGCGATATGTTGTCTGAGTTTGTTTGATGCCTAAAGAGACAACAACACCCGTACAAAGAATTTTTGTACGAATACAAAGCTAGTCGCCCAGTTTTTGAGGCCGCTGTCAGAGCTGGTCGATCGAGTGAGGCCCACCCGGTCGATACGCACCGAGATGGTGACAGACGGGTGCGGAAACCCCACCCATTGGGTCTGTCTGCGACCGTCTGCTTGCGTCTGCCATCCACCCAGTCAATACTGGAGTTCCACGCTCGCACATAGGCAGGGCCAACTCACCCTAGGTAGTTTTTTCTGTCACCCTAGGTAGTTTTTTCTGCACCAGACTAAGTCGGTTTTTTGACCAAATCTGACGGTGGCCTGAAGGAAGAGGAACATCTTGGTGGCTGCAAAGAGAAAAACACAGTTGAACTATTGCGAGCGGTTGCTCCGCGGCAATAGCTGCTCGTCCCTCCCCCATTGGGCCTCCTTCAATTTAGCCTCAAACGATGAAGGGTTCTGTGAACTCCGGAGCTGTCCTGCAAATGATGTTTGAGAGTGATCTAGTTTTTTTTAAGGCTTCAACCATCGGTGCGTCGCATTACATTCGACGGCATCCAGGCTCACTATCTGATCCCGTTGCATAAGATTCTCGATCTCAATGGAATTGATGAGCTCAACGTGACTCAGCCGGTGCGTTAACGTTTAACTAACTAGATAGGATCATAAGCAGGGCCCAACGGGGCGTTATGAGCGACCTCGGCGGCCCTGGAACCTTGGTGACTGAAATTTTCTAAGAAAACGTATTTTTTTGACGAAGCTTTCCTCTCAAACTCCCAAATTTTTATCTGAGGTCAAAATTTTTACGACCCACACTCCCGTTGTGGCCTTTACAACCCAGCTGAACCTTAATCATAGGTTACTTTGCATGTCCAAGTCTTGGATCGGCAAAGTAAAACGTGATCCAGTCTGACCCTTTGTCAGGATTTCTGATTTCTTGAGGTTTACTACAACATAGGTGTTGGATTTGACCACTACTTATTTCGTTACAGAGGTTTTCCCCTGCCATTTGTGTATCCCATCGTTTGCTGTTGAACTGGCTGGCCCTACCATCGTCACAAAGGCGCAAAATCCGAATGAGACTTTCTGGTTGTCGAACGATGACTGCGCGCGGGCTGGCTGTCTTTGTGCAGGTAGGGAATCACACAGTTAGTATCAAAGTTTCGCATTGTGTTATACGGGAAGGGCTTCAGACATGGAAGATTACACAAGAGCCTTGCTTGTTCGATCAAATCTCCATCGATCTGCGATCCGTGCCGGTGCATGATTTTCTTGCCGAAATGGAGACGCCGACAAAGGATTTGGATGAGGTAGTGTTTGTGTGGTAATATCGAGACTAACAAGGGAAGTATAAGAAGCGTAGGTCTGAACGGTAGAAATCAAATGTCATGTGAGAATGTTCACGTCTTACATAGTGGAACAGTGTTGATGACCCGCCGCGAAACATAGACCTGAAGGAGTTATAAGCTCCGAAAGTTTGACGGCCATCGATCTCCTCCTAGTCTACGATTTCAAAGGCGCCGACTCCAACAGCATCGACGGCGCAGAGGAAGGGATTGCTGATGGTAGGCACTAGACCAGGGTTCGAATCCTCTCTAGAGTGGCTGTTTTGCAAATTCACGGAACTTCCATATTTTGATCAAGAATTATATCCCAAATGTCATTTTATCTTTTTGCTGCGCGATCTGGGCATACCGACGTTTAAATAGACTTGGGTACAAGGAATTCAACGATTCGCTTCCCATCAAGGAGTTCCAATTGATTTGGAGAATTTACATGATTCGAAAATATTACAACACATATTTGAAACAAGTTACTCGCTCTGGCAGTTAACCGTGGAATGCCTGATCCAGTTTTGGGATTCAAGGCCTCCCACTGTTGGCTGAACAACTTCAAGAGACATGTTGGAATCTCCGGGCGTCGCATAACTCGATTCGTGCAAAAAAAAAGTCATTTGTGGATCAAGAAACAGTCGAGAGAGCTGCCGCTGATTTTGTTGCAAAGGTTAGAGCAAAAATGAACGTTATCCCAATCAATATCGACCAGTCCGGCCTGAACGAAGAGACAACGGTGAGTAAAAAACTACTAATTCGGAAGAGATAGAAGAAAATCAGCTAGAAAATCAGCAAATTTACAGATGCCGAGATGTTTGTCCTTCAAAGGGGGGAGAAGAAGACGGTGCGGTTGGTGCAGTCGGCTTCTGCGACTACCCATAGCCTGACCATCATGCCCCTCATTTTCGCATCAGGCAAGGTCGGAGAAATGCTCTTTGTTCAATTGCCAGAGCCGGGCGGCCGCTTCCCATTGAAGGGTGTATTCAAGACGAAGAATCTTCACGTCGTCAGCGGATCATCCCATATCATGACGACGTCAACAACACATGAATTTTTCGAGCATGTTTTCATGCCGCAAATGCCGAAGAGTTGTGTTCTGCTCCTCGACTCGTGGAGTGGTTTTTCCAATCAGAACGCTATACAGGCTCTTGTGCCGGCTGGGAAAAACTTGCAGATTTTTACGGTACCATCTGGCGCTACGAGTCTGGTTCAGCCGGCAGACGTCGGGTTTTTCAGCTATGTGAAAGCGCTGCTTAAGCGATTGCACACGCACGTGATCGTCCACGATCTTCCTTTTGACATCCAGAAACGATACAATATTCTGAAGGTACATGGATTTCAGTTATGACTATTCCGCTCCTCACAATCAGAACTTCGAATTTTTAGGTCGTGTCACTGGTACACCGTATCTTGTGTCATCCATCACTTGAAAAGCTTGTAGAGTGCGCGTGGTTCAAGGCCGGCTACGTTCTGGCCCGCCCGGGTCTTTTTGAAAGTCCAACTGATCTCGTATTCCCAGTAGAGCTTGGCCCCTGTGAGGAGATAGGTTGCCAGGAGCCTATCGCGTTCATTCGCTGTCCCTACTGTGCAGTTTGCTTATGTTTCATGCATTATGTGCCCATTTACCACTGGTGCTGAAATTGGTTATGTATTTTGCGTCCCACAGACTGATAAAATTGTTCCAAATATGTGTTGGAATATTTCCGAATCATGTAAATTCTCCAAATCAATGGGAACTCCTTGATGGGAAGCGAATCGTTGAATTCCTTGTACCCAAGTCTATTTGAACGTCGGTATGCCCAGATCGCGCAGCAAAAAGATAAAATGAAATTTGGGATATAATTCTTGATCAAAATATGGAGGTTCCGTGAATTTGCAAAACAGCAGCTCTGGAGAGGATTCGAACCCTGGTCTAGTGCCTACCATCAGCCATCCCTTCCTCTGCGCCGTCGATGCTGTTGGAGTCGGCGCCTAGGAAATCGTAGACTAGGAGGAGATCGATGGCCGTCAAACTTTCGGAGCTTATAACTCCTTCAGGTCTATGTTTCGCGGCGGGTCATCAACACTGTTCCACTATGTAAGACGTGAACATTCTCACATGACATTTGATTTCTACCGTTCAGACCTACGCTTCTGATACTTCCCTTGTAAGCACTGAAAATGGAAGGTTGGGAAATTTCAGCCAGAGGACTGGCGGCCACCTACACCGCCTGCTGCTGCTTATGGACATGGGCCGATGGCGGCTTCGAGCAGATGGACTGACTGCAAACTGACCGTCAGACATCGCAGAAGCAATGTTACGCTGAATATGAGCGTGGCCGAAGGGTTGGTTAATGAGTTTCAAGGTTTATTGATGGGTACATGGCCTTGGTTTCCCTTAGTGGTCTCCGGATTGTGACGGCTGGGAATCGTCCATTTCGGTCTCTCCCCTGAAATTTCATCTGTGGCGTAATAAAAATTGTTTAGAAGGTCATTTGCTTGGTGGATTATTCGAAGGGAAGACCACCGTTGTTTGTATTGACTCTCATACGGGGTCTTTAATGATAGTGAAGAGCAGTAGACCATCGGATGGTTCGCTATCGTATTCTTCTTCAGATTCCTCATACTTCGATGTCGCCCGCCTGCAGAGAAGCGTTCTGTACAATTGGCATCGACGTTGCCTAGGAAGGGTGTCTTACCACGACCATCTTCTATCCAGTGTTTCGAAGCGAGAACCAAAGGCGGTCAGTTTTCTTGATTCTTAATCCGAATAAAGGGGGAGCGCAAGATGGGGAAAATATTTTAGGTTTGCTCTAACATCGTGACATATCTATCCCCGGATTGAACCATTTATGAATCCTGATCAGATCCTGAAACATTGAAAAGAGTAGGGGATTACCTGCAGGGTAGAAAAGCTCCTTCTTGTTGCTGATCTTCTCATCATCATTGGGAAATTGTTTACCCACGGTATTCCCTAACAGTTAGTTCGCGTTCAGTCTGACCCGTAAATTCTTCGAAAAGATAGCATTGCAAGAGAAGCCGATTTAGCGCAGTTCAAAGTTAGCGAAGAAGAAGGACTTTACGGTGAAGAGCACCTCTAGAAGGAAAAACTGTGAGTGTCCATTACCGAAACCTAAACGTCAAAAAGGTAGCAACTCAAAACAATAGGTGGACAGCAAATTTTGAGTTTTTTCTAGATTCAAACATTGTTCTGGTGAGTTTTTTTTTCAGGAGCTTAACACGAATATGATAATCGCCTACGATGTCTGAGCCTGCTACGGTAGCCTTAGGTAGAAAATTGGCATGTCTACCGTAACCTAGCGGTCGTCCAAAAAGCCAAAGGCAACCTCATATTCGTAGTCATATTCACTACCCCCAAACAACTCCACCCCTGTACGAAATAAAAAAGTTTAGCTTCTGGGTCCGCCTACCCTTTCGAGTTTGTAACATTTTGAGATCCAAGTTGTGGCAGGGGAACTCACCCTTTTTACTACTTGTAGAATAGGCATCCTTGCAGGGTGCTTCATTCCCTCTCTTCGGGCTACACTACAATGATTTTTATTGCCCGGAATTTTTTTTGGGTAGCAGCCGGCTCCCCGAAGATTAGCATATTGCTGTTGAGAACTTTTTATCCCTTCTTTTTATTTCTACTCCCGAAGCTTATTGGACCGAGGGACAGTCGCTTCCTGCCACTACACCTCATGTACCATGAATGTGGTATGATCTCCTCGTCAAGTTTAGTTTAATGAACGCACAAGGCGCGACCATGACGGGTGGCCGTGCGGTGCTCGCGACTCCTTCGGCCAGTGGGTTTTTGATCGAGCGCGACAACCTACCGTCGCAGCCCCTTCCACTCACTAGACTAAAGGGGACTGTACAATATACCTCAAACATGTATGTGGCCTTTACTATAGGTAATGCCAGAATTGTGTTTTCTGTGACTTTCGTAGAAAACATCTTTCCAAATGCTACAGGGTTCAAAGCAGGGCTCCGCGTATCTTCGCAGACACGCTCCCAATGACTTGGTCTCCGTATTGCCAAGCTAAGATGGGACTACCTCTCATAAACACGGTGGAGCTTAGCGACCTTTCAGTGCCCTCAAACAGCTTTCTCAGCAGTGTTGAGGAGACCATGACAATTATGAAAACACTTGCGCGCCTCCGAGCGAACTCCATCACTTCAGATAATAATATACCAATCAAGGTTTCAGCGCTTCTTTCGACCTCCTAGTTTTGGTAGCTGGCGATGAGCCAAGGATGGAACTGTCCGTAGCAAGTCCGTGTTTCAGGCTCGCTACCGCGTCTCGAGCAGCAGTCGTCACTGAAACGAATTGGATCCGATCCTCCTCTGCACCGCAGTCCATCGATGTTCGACAAGATGTTCGGCTTCCTGCTGCGGTCGAACGCGTAAGTCCGTATGTGTGAGAATTCTGAAGCTGTGTGCCGCCTGTCTGCTCATTCGCCTGCCTTCCTTCGATGACTGCTCGGTGCATTGTGCCCAATGATGCTCGAACCTATGTGATTATAATAATTGACGAGCTTTCTTTTCCTTCTTTTCTGTTGAAAACTCGCTGAGCAATGCGCTGATTTTTGTGTTTTTCTGTTTGAATTTTTGTTTTGTACAAACGATTTTTGACACTGAATAGCCTGTTTGAATGCAATTCCCGCTCAGAACTTTCTGTCTACCCGGTATAAGTGCTTGTGTTTTCGTATCTACATCGAAATGCTGAAGTATTTTCGAGTAATCGTGAATTCTGATTGCTCAGCCCCGCTCGTGGTGGACGTTTGATAACGTATTGGAATTTACGGAAATGGGCTTGAACATTCTCTTGGGCAAAAAATCCAGTTTTGCGGTCTTTCCAGTCTGCTCACTTCCGTAGTTTCATTTCTGAAGTTGCCGAACGGTCGCCAGCGCAGCTTGTGATTTTCCGCTTTTGTTATTCTCTCTGAAACTCTCGGTGAAGTCGCTACGTGTACAGTGAAATAACGGCGCGCGGTATGTTATACGATGTCCATATACTACTATATGCTTGTACAGTAGAGTTATAGTGTACATACACACACATATTATTATCATAAATATACGCATACATACATATATAACTATTCTCATGGATACAACATGTTTCTATGAAGTCAAAGAGCTGTCGAATTCATCTATCCGTTTTTTTTTCGTCTTCACATCTCGTCACTGGCTCTCTCGTAGGCTGTGTCGAAGCTTTTCTGTCTCTCTGTTCTCTAGGCACGATCTCAAGATGTTGTTACGTACATGTATAACCTTGTACCTCTGTTACAAAATTCTGCAGTAGGTTACTCAATGGATTTGTATCAGCGGGAAACGTAGGGAAGGAGAGTTGTTTCTCATTTTTTAGCGCGTTGGGTAATTCTGAAGGCGGTGTTCATTGAAGAAAAAATGGAAATGAGAATTTTCTGCTGAATATTTGGACCTAGCGGGCATTTATTTTGTGGTTTTTAGGGTCCTCTTAAACAGGCAGCAGCGACCGTTTATCCATATCGTTTATCGTGCTGAATACGCAGAAAGTTGGTACGTGGAAACATGGTGAAACTCGGAGAACATTTTCACTGGCGAAACAGTGTGATGGAACACGTATGGATGAAGTCGTTACTGCCTGTTTAGGTTTCCTCTATTTTTTTTTACAAAAAAAAACTACAGAAACGCTGATAAGCTCGAGATTCGTCCTGTGATGAAGCAGTACTGGTTGAAGAGAGCATACAAGCTTGTAAGCATGGTTTAGATAACAACGCAAAATCGTGTCGCTTTAGTAGGACGCCAACGCCGTTGGAAGCGCCGAAAGCGAGCCAGAATGACCCTACTCAAGCAATTCTGACTCGGCAGACTTCAGATTCCCACCCTTAATAAAATGAAATGTGAAACGTGAGAAAATCGGAAAAATCCTGGCCCTTTCAAATGGGTGCTTATGATAGAAACGGCTTGTTTTGGTTATAATATGAAATGTCTAGCTATGGCCGATTTTTCCATCCTCAAAGTGTCGTCTAGTGCGGCTTTTTAGGAGTGGAGGGGTAGCCGGATGATTGATATACCAAAAATTGCAATATATCTATTGCTTCGGTAGCATGTTTGTGTACACTCTACGCGAAAGGGACAGAGCCGCAGACAAGTGTGGCCGCGTAGGCGCGACGCGTGCGGCGTTATTGCGCTGTGTTTGTCGTTCTCTAACTAGGGACTGAACCCAGCGCAAACCAGAGTTTTTTAAAACGGTCTTTTGAGTGTTTTGAGGAAGGTAAAAAGAAACAATTTGAAGTTTGGCGAATTTCCTTAGTGCACATGGGTAGATCAAAAACTACAAGAAAATGAATTTCTTTGGGTTTTAATTTGAGCTTTTTTGCCCCAAACTTTGTACAGGGGTTATTCGGGACTCTGAACGCGAATTTAAGGTCCATTTCCAGTTTTCCTTAAGATTACTGTAAGTTACTGTAGGAAAAGTATCAAAGTAACATATCGTGGGCTGAAAGTGGACATTATATTCGTGTTTAGCGCTCCAAATTACCTTCTTGGACAAAGTTTGGGCTCAGAGTTTTCGAATTCCCGAAATTCAAAAAATTTTTTGTCGTTTTTGATCTGCCTATGTGAATTAAGAAAATTTATCAACCTTCAAATTGTTTCTTTTTATCTCCTTAACATGACTCAATAGATAATTTTTTGAAACTCCAGTTTTCGCTGGGATCGGTCCCTAGTTTGGAAGGCCTAGAGTAAACGCGCTGTGGTGACGATGTGAAGGCATTCGTGCTCGTCCGCGGCTCCTTTTTTGTGTACTGGGTCCACTTGCCGGTGCTGTATTTCACTAGCTTTCCAAAGCTGCTTTGGAATATACAGAGGTCCAGGAACTGTTGATTTTTCAGTCTGCGACTCAAACGTCTAGGGGAAATGTCTTCAGATTTGCGATACCGTAGACTTTTTCTGCATCATATCACTTTTGTACAAAAACAACGATTCAGGAAGTTGTGAGCTAAATTCTCACCAAATTTGAACTACTCTTTATTGTAAACTAACGAATAACATATCGCCCGTGCCATTCAGTTAGGAAGCCACTAATTAGCGCGAAATCGTTCGATCGATTGACATCTCTTATTTTTCCCGCCAAGCAACGTCGCGGCTTCTTATTTGAATGGCATAGATATTGTGCCTGTTGCGACTCGGATTTATCCTTGATGGTATTAGTTAGACGCGAAATTTCACTCCGCCTCATATTTCCGAGCTAGTGCCTTCCCTTATTTCCACTTCCCACATGGAAATTTATTTCCGTTGTGAACACTGCCTTCAGGGTTTTTTTCGTAGGGTACAAGTTTATGCTTTGTGCGTGTCTTGCGTAACATTTGAATACATGCGTAGCCGACGCAGAATCTCTTGTCAGTTTGGTGTATTTCTCCGCAGTCTGCGTCTCTGTGTTTATACTTTCTACCAAATACGTCGAAACGACAAAGAATTCTGCGTCGACTGTGTGTATCCGAGTGCTAATGTGCGCATTCATGTTTCCCACGACGTTCTCGCCGTCCAAACTCTTGCTCCGCCTTTTCACTGCTCCATCACGTTCTCTATGAAGAAGCTCTTTCATGTAGATCGCGTGTGTGTAGGTTGTTGAGAGGCTTGGCCTCGTTGTCGCTCGCTCGCTGTGCTCCCTTTGATGTCTATTACAATTGTTTGTTTTCTCTGCTGGTTATCATGTTCTATTTGGGAACAGCTGTACATGTTTTCTAATAATGTATATGATGGACAATGCATTGTGAGACATTTGTGAAGTGTTTCAGTGTGTTCATTGAATGTAATCAGTTGAGAGACGTTCATCTATCCGGGACGCAGAGGTCGTTTTTCGCCTCATAGTTCGGTCAGACACATTCGCATAGCTCAGCATCTTTCGTGTACAGAAGACTCCTTGTTTAATTTTTGATATACATTTTTTTAACCATAATTGAGAAGTTTAATGAATATTTATACAGAGGTTGTTTTGTCATCTTAAAGGTATTATTTGCATAGATTCACTACTGCCTGAATTCCGATCCACAGCTGTGGGACTCACCTGGCTGAATATTTGCCAAGTTTGATTAGCTGATTATTTTCAAAAGCTATAAGTGTTAAGATACTGCAGGAAAATGTTCAATAGAGAAAAAAATTAGCAAAAAACGAGGCGAAAGACCACCACATGGGCAGAGTGCGGTTCCAATGCTCCAGGATTTCTGGTCCGCAGTAGTGCGTAAATTTTCCCGGGCCACACGGCAAGCTGCAGCATTGTCCAAGCGGGAAGCTTGTAGGTTAAGTACGCAGTTGCAATGGGTGGTGGTCGTTACGCGCTATTCATACTCCCCAACGCCACTGCGTCACGTGCGGGCGTGGCGCTGGCGTAGGAATACATTCCACGCGCCGGCGGGGACTATGACTAGTCCAGGGGCGACGCTATGGCGGAGCTGAATAGTTGGCCGTGACTCTGCTGGGACAGCGGTTTCTATACTCGCGTTTCCACCATGGTAACATAGAACTGGAATTAATTGATACGAAATGAATGAAATTGATGAGGGAGTAATAGTAAAAATGATGAAAAAGCCGATATACGGACGTCGCCGCTATGGCGGAGTGGGTGTCGCTCGCGGACGTAGCGTCATACTATTCATACTCCAATGAAACGCAAGC
This sequence comes from Aplectana chamaeleonis, assembly GCA_029168955.1. Lineage (NCBI taxonomy): Eukaryota > Metazoa > Nematoda > Chromadorea > Rhabditida > Cosmocercidae > Aplectana > Aplectana chamaeleonis. The sequence goes on along the minus strand of JAPDOI010000059.1, from coordinate 979,073 downwards.
ACTTCACGCGCTGGCGTTGAGGAGCGTGGGAAGGCCCTGATAGACTAGAAAAAAGCAGGTCATTTGCAGGTGAAGCTATTTTCAGTGAATAAATTTTAGAACTACGTTCTTTGTTTTCTCAGAGAAACTGGGCTGACAACACAAAAATTTGAAGTTTTCCTAAGCATCAGAATTGCATCTCAACTCTTTGTCTACGTAATTTATGCGTTCATTACATTCGTTGAGAATTATAGTGAACACTGCTTTTCCCGCAGTCCTATCGTTCACCTACATCAGCGAGCAAGAGTATCGGAACATCTCACTCCACTGGTTTCAATCGTTGGCATGTATCCTTTGCTTCGTGAGAGGAAATCTATCAAACCAAGATTTCTGAAAGTTGGGCTCCGCAGAAAAGGTCAAGGATTTGGCATTGCTCCTAAATGTTGTGAAATTGTTTTATTGGATTTGGCTCTCAACTTGATTTTTCAAATGTAGTGAAATTGTCGAATTGATTTGGCTGTGATGATACTATATGCGGATAACATAATCATTAAATGTAGTGAAATTGTTGCAAACGGATTTGGCAGGAGCTCTATGAATTATCACAGTCAAATCACGCGTCAGAAGGGGTTTTCCTTGGAGCGCATATAGAATCGAATGAGAACAGGAATAAACCTAGCAGCAAAACGTTTCTATACAATGCGAACCGTGAAAGCGTTGAGGACACGAATACATAGTCAGTAGCGAGTAAATTGCGTTAGATTTCGTTTTCATGAATTTTATCTCATCGGTGAGGGAAGGTCTGGTACCTGAAAAGGCCACACTGAAAAGGCAGAATAGCATTTGGAAACCTTAATTCTAGCCCATAAGGCCACGTTTCGTTCAGCATTGTTGACTGAGGATTATTATTTTTTTCTTTTTGTCTTCATTCGCTCGCCAGAGGACCTTCTGACGCATGATTTGACTGTGATAATTGATAGAGGAAATCGACGCAGTACATCAACGCTTGACACGAGGGAGGTGCCAGCATCTCCTAACGCCATCTCAAGCAGCAATGGAAAGTCGACTTCGACTGCTCGGGCATATACTAAGAAGAACGCCGGATCGTCTCGTACAACACGCTTAAAAATGCTTCCAAATCCTGTCTGGAAACGGCCACCTGGGCGTAGGCGAAAGTTCTGGACGGATGTGGTTAAAGAGGATTTAAAGTCACTCGGCATCGAAAGACAGTTCAGGCGCGATGTTTCGTTTCGCAGGAAATGGAATAGTGACAGCTGGATGGAATGTGTTCAAATTGTGGCTGAAGACCGTGAAAAATGGACACGGCTGACTACTAGGACGGCACACCTCGGTGAAGATGCGGAATGACCGCGTCAGGCGAAAGCCAACCGATTAAGTCAAGTCAATTGATAGAGCTCCTGCCAAATCCGTTTGCAACAATTTCACTACATTTAATGATTATGTTATCTGCATATAGTATCATCACAGCCAAATCAATTCGACAATTTCACTACATTTGAAAAATCAAGTTGAGAGCCAAATCCAATAAGACAATTTCACGACATTTAGGAGCAATGCCAAATCCTTGACCTTTCTGCGGAGCCCAACTTTCAGAAATTTCACAACTTTTTACAAGGGTTTCCCTTCTACAATATCGTCAAGCTCTAAAAGGCAAGTTGTTTTTCTTTGAAACATAGTGGTAGAAATGAAGAAACAGCTGCTAGGAATGCAAGATAATAGTTGCAACGCGGCTTCCTACAGACAAGATACAAGGCATATACTTTTTGAATTTAAAAGTCGAGAAAATGAAGAAATGAGTTTTAAAATGACCCAATTGTACAGGGTTGGGGCACAATCCTAGACGGGGGAGAGGGGGGCACCCACCATTCAAGACAGAAGTGAATTGAACCACCCATTGGTAAGGCTACCAGTCGGAGTATTTTCATGAAGTTTCTATAAAAACAATGATTGATAGCAGTATCAGACATCTTTTATCAGAATTTTCCATCATTTCTATGAGTGTTGGGTGGCCTCACCCCGTCTAAGATAGACCCAGGGTCAGTCGCTCTAGCCAAACTTCACCGGTTCTTGCTGACGTGGCTCGTCTGCGCCGGCCCATATGTCTGATTCGGAACAAGAACGATAGTTAAATACATCGTACGCGCAGAAATCCGTATATTATTTTTTCATGTTTTTGCGTAGCTTGGCCCCTCTAGTGAACGAAAATGTTGAAGGGGCCCATGAAAAACCTTCATTCTTCTTTCAACTCCCTTCTTCATTAAAGAAAAGTCAATCGGAACACATTGTAAATACGAATTTGAATTTCGCGCCAAAATCATTTTCAGAGTTTTTTTGCATGTGGAGTTCGTGCCGTAACTATTTTTCCTGTTGTCTTACGGTCGCACCAACATTCTAGGAAAAAGTGCTAGATGACTGGTGAGAATTGGTGGCGGATATTAATCTTTGACGCCTTCCAACCTCATCGTCCAACATTTTTGACGCGCCAAAGTTTACCAGTGTGGTCTACCGGGCTCAATCATAAAATTGAGCCTGAAAATGGAAATTGATTTCCAGCGCGAACGATAGTTAAGTGCGCTAGAAGAGGACTACCGTAACCTTAGGAATGATGTTATTCGGCTCTCTTAAACAAATTTGATGATACCCAATTGATCAATGATAAAGATAAAAGAAGTGAAGAGCGGTGTGTCTTCATTCACACACCGTCCTTCTCCAGAGGTCAGCAGTTGAGGATCTGCCTGGACTACAAGCAGAAAAACAACACTAGCGGTAGTGAAGATGTAGCGAATTCGGAGTCAGAATTTAGAAAATTTTAGAGCCAACTCGAGTGAGATTACAATAGCCTTGTTCTGGCGCAATTGCCTATCGCTCTTGTTGATTCGGAGGCATGACTTGCATACGGTGTCCTGGACATTAAACGGAGGTCCTGCGCACGTCCTTTGATGTTCTGCACACTCCTACTAAGGTCCTGCACACGTTCCATGATGTCCTGCACTCTCCTACTGAGATCCTGCACACATTCTTCGACGTCCTGCACACCCCTTCTGGGGTCCTGCACACGTCCCATGATGTCCTGCCCACGTCTACTACGGTCCTGCACACGTACAATGATGTCCTGCACACTCCTACTGAGGTCCTGCACAGGTCCCATGGTGTCCTGCACACTCCTACTAAGGTCTTGCACACGATCCATGATGTCCTGTCCACTCCTACTACGGTCCTGCGCACGTTCCATGATGTCCTGCACACTCCTACTGAGGTCCTGCACAGGTCCCATGATGTCCTGCACACTCCTACTAAGGTCTTGCACACGTTCCATGATGTCCTGCACACTCCTACTGAGGTCCTGCGCACATTCTACGACGTCCTGCACACTCCTACTGAGGTCCTGCACAGGTCCCATGGTGTCCTGCACACTCCTACTAAGGTCTTGCACACGATCCATGATGTCCTGCACACTCCTACTGAGGTCCTGCACAGGTCCCATGATGTCCTGCACACCCCTTCTGGGGTCCTGCACACGTCCCATGATGTCCTGCACACTCCTACTAAGGTCTTGCACACGATCCATGATGTCCTGCACACCCCTACTGAGGTCCTGCACAGGTCCCATGATGTCCTGCACACCCCTTCTGGGGTCCTGCACACGTCCCATGATGTCCTGCCCACTTATACTACGGTCCTGCACACGTTCCATGATGTCCTGCACACTCCTACTGAGGTCCTGCACAGGTCCCATGATGTCCTGCACACTCCTACTAAGGTCTTGCACACGTTCCATGATGTCCTGCACACTCCTACTGAGGTCCTGCACACATTCTACGACGTCCTGCACACCCCTACTGGGGTCCTGCACACGTCCCATGATGTCCTGTCCACTCCTACTACGGTCCTGCACACGTTCCATGATGTCCTGCACACTCCTACTGAGGTCCTGCACAGGTCCCATGATGTCCTGCACACTCCTACTAAGGTCTTGCACACGTTCCATGATGTCCTGCACACTCCTACTGAGGTCCTGCACACATTCTACCACATCCTGCACACTCCTACTGAGGTCGTGCACAGGTCCCATGATGTCCTGCACACTCCTACTAAGGTCTTGCACACGTTCCATGATGTCCTGCACACTTCTACTGAGGTCCTGCACAGGTCCCATGATGTCCTGCACACTCCTACTGAGGTCCTGCACAGGTCCCATGATGTCCTGCACACTCCTACTAAGGTCTTGCACACGTTCCATGATGTCCTGCACACTCCTACTGAGGTCCTGCACAGGTCCCATGATGTCCTGCACGCTCCTACTAAGGTCTTGCACACGTTCCATGATGTCCTGCACACTCCTACTGAGGCCCTGCACACATTCTACGACGTCCTGCACACCCCTACTGGGGTCCTGCACACGTCCCATGATGTCCTGTCCACTCCTACTACGGTCCTGCGCACGTTCCATGATGTCCTGCACACTCCTACTGAGGTCCTGCACAGGTCCCATGATGTCCTGCACACTCCTACTAAGGTCTTGCACACGTTCCATGATGTCCTGCACACGTCCCATGATGTCCTGTCCACTCCTAATACGGTCCTGCACAGGTCCCATGATGTCCTGCACACTCCTACTAAGGTCTTGCACACGTTCCATGATGTCCTGCACACTCCTACTGAGGTCTTGCACACGTTCCATGATGTCCTGCCCACTCCTACTGAGGTCCTGCACACATCTCTACGACGTCCTGCACACCCCTACTGGGGTCCTGCACACGTTCCATGATGTCCTGCACACTCCTACTAAGGTCCTGCACACGTTCGATGATGTCCTGCATACTCCTACCGAGGCCCTGCCCACATTCTACGACGTCCTGCACACCCCTACCGAGGTCTCACATAGTCAACCGACACTTCAGCACATCCTGCGACGCCTTCTTATCGATGGTGCGCTTTGAACGAATACGCGCCGCGGTCAAGTACATCAACCCGCACAGCGTCCTCTTCCGAGCCGGACGTTCAAAGTACACCACCCTGGAGAGCAAGGTGTTTATATGGAGTCTAAGAAAACAATGACTGATAACGAAAAACCCACCATTTTCATAAACTATTCTTGAGAGGCCGGTTTCCGAGTTTCAAACGCCCGTTAGGGGCCCAGAAGTCATTATGGTGAGTTCTGACAATTATTTTCGTCATTCCCGTGGCCGATTACCTCTAGTCACAAATTTTCGAGCGATTTGGTCCACGCCTTCCAAAAAAATGGTTTTCGACGGACGGAGGTGGAGGCGGAGGCGGAGGCGGAGGCGGAGGCGGTGGCGGAGGCGGAGGCGGTGGTGGAGAACGTTTTTGCGTACTTTGAGAGGTCATAACTTTAGAAAGCGGGGACCAGTTGGGATGAAAAGTTGCACACATATGTAATTTCTTGCAGCGCGTCGAATAGTGTACAGCTCATACCTCTGTTGACGGTATGAATAGGTGATCTCATTGTAGGGCATCCGCGCGGGAAGAGATCAAAGCCAAATCCTGGTGAGCGCTTCGCGCTCACCACAATATGGGCCCGTAGTAAACCCACCACTCAGTCAGGATTATCTGAATGGGTGATAAGATGAGCCCGAAACGATTCAGACAGGGTTCAGACGAGTCCGAAATCGTACCGAGCGATAGATTGCATTCAAGCGGTCGGTCTTGCAAAGCCATGATGATGGGGGTATGCCTATACCTGTGATGACAAGACCAACAGGCCATTATTCTCTAGGTGGTCGTTCACGGATCGACCAACTCCATGCTTCGTTTCTCAATAAATGAAATGCTGTTTGTTTCGTGGAAGCTGATATTGATAATAATACATTGATAAGCCGAAATCTCAGCTGAATTATTTAAGTTACTCCTTTGCTCCTTAAAACAGTCTCGAGCGCACTCCTGACCTGGCACGCTGTTTCTCTCTTCTCTAGCCAAGAAGTCAGTCAGATCTGACTGAATCGATTCAGTCAGATCTGACTGAGTGATTCAGCTTAACTTGTTTGTTGCCGACTTTCTCTGTTTAGCCTAGGTCGCTATCCTACAACACGTACGTCTGAAATGTGTGCGGCTCATCTGAATTCTTTTCAGAAGATGGATCCAGATAGGCTGAACTGAAATTTTCGCCGGCTTTACTACGGGCCATGGTCTTCTCATCACATTTAGTTTAGTGGATAGACCAGGCGCGATCATTGCTGATGGCTGTCCGGCGTTGGTCACCCCATCGGCTGAAGGGGTCTCGATCACGCGCAACGATTTAGGCGCCGTTTACACTTCTGCCGCCGAGCGGCGCGGCGACGTGCAATCCTACAAAAGCGATCGTACCGCGCTGCGCAACTAATATTACAAAAATGGAATGTGCCGCGCCCAGCCGCTCGGCGGCAGGAGTATAAACGACTTCTTAGGCAGGGATCATACTTCCAGCGACGTTTACCATCAATATCGACCGAAAATCGGTATACCTGCCATGTACTGTCGCCGTCGCTGGTCGCGGGAACTATGATCCCGGCCTTACCCTTGCAGCCCCGTACATTCACTAAACTAAATTCTGTTAGGAGACTATGTTTATCAGCTGTATTTGGCAGTATATTTGTACACGAGCGAAAATTTCGAAAGGTTTCGAAAATTTTTTCGTTCGTTCGAAAATTCGTCGAACGAAATTTTTTCAAATTTCGTTCGTTCGAAATGTTTTCGAATGGATTTTTTTCGATTTTCTTTCGTTCAAACTCCGATTTTTCGAAATTCGTTCGTTCGAAAGCCTTCTGAACAAATTTCGAAAAAAATCGAAAATTCCGTTAAATTTTGAAAAAAAAAACTCGAAATTTCGAACGAATTTCGAAAAAAAAATCGAAATTCTGAACGAATTCCGAAAAAAATGGAAATTTAGATTTGTTTCGAAATTCGCTCGTTCGAAAATATTTCGAACGGATTTTTTTCATATTTCGTTCGTTTGAAATTCTTTCGAACGAAAATTTTTGTTTTTCGTTCGTTCGACATTTTTTTCGAAATTGTAAAACTATAATTGGTAGTCTAGCACATTTTTGAAGTCGATCTCGGCCCAATACAGTCAACAGGAGGAGTATTTATTCAGCAATGCGTGCGTGCATTCCGCCGAAATATGAATGATTTCCTGTAGGTTCTTACGTTATTGCTTAAACTTCTAGCATTGATTGACTATTTGATGAACTCCGTAAAGACCTTTTGTGCCATTGAAAAGGTTGTTTCGTGCGATTTCTGAAGGCAGTAATTTCCTAGGTGGCAGTGAGATACTTTATACCTACAAAGCTCGTACTAAACACGAACGAAAAGCCATGTGGATCATGCTCTCGTAAGGGGTCGTTAACACTTCCGCCGCCGAGCGGCGTGCCCTATATCTTAAGGGCTCTGAAGAGTTGCAGCGACCAACGACATGTCGCCGAGCGGGAGGTCCGGGGCGGGGTCGAAACCTGACGCGGCGTTGGACCCCAACAGCTCGCAGAGTTGCGGCGACTTTGCCGTCAGCGTCGCCGTTCTACCATTGCGTACTACCTCGTTCATTCGACGGCGCAATTTTTTTCGGGAGCTATATTTGCTTTGCAATGGTTGGAAAGTTCAGGAAGTAACTATGAATCTCCAAAAATTACTTCATAGGGAAGCAGTGAAGTTAAGGGCAGAGTACACCCTTAGACATGAATTTGTGATTTTCATTTGTTTGTGTAGTAGCCCCATCCTGAATAACACGTGCGAAGTGTGAAATCCCAATTCCTCCAAATAAACGACACCACAGGCCCGAGAACTTTCACTCACCACCAACCACAGGCCCGACCCCCTTTCTGATTTTCGACCTCGATATCGGCTGGATGGATGGATGAGTTTTAACCGAGATTATGTTCTTCCGTCCATTAGCGATCTTTGTCCTTCTCCTGGCTCGCTCTCGCGCAACGGCTGCGAGTGAGATGAAATACAAGCCTAGGACAACTCGTCCACTAAGTTTCCGCCCTCAAATAACAGGCTTTCTTGAGGAGCCGTAACTCCTTTCCTAGGGGTTCTTGAACGATTTCAAAGATACCGCTGTGATCAACGGGTGATTTTCTCCAATATAAGCATGCAGAAAAACAATTTCCTGGGTGTTCTAAGCCTTTAACATAAGAGCTGACTGAAAAGATGGTGCTTAAGGGCATAGTACACCCTCAGATATCAATTTGGTGATTTTTGTTTGATTGTGTAGCAGACCCCTCCTGTATAACACGTGCCAAATGCGAGATCTCGATTCCTTCAAATAAGCGAGATATGGGCGACCACCACAGGCCCGACCTCCTCCGCTCACCACCACAGGCCCGGTCCCCGACCAGATTCAAGAACTCGTTGGCGGCTAAATGGATGGATGAATTCTCAACAAGTCGTAGTTCTTCAGTCCATTGCCGGTCTATCTCCTCATCCTGTTTTGCTCTCCTGCAGCGATTGCGAATGAAGAGAAATACAGACCTGAGACAACTCGTCCACGACATTTTTACCCTCAGAGTGCAGGCATTTTCAAGGAGCCACATCTCCGTTCGTAGGGGGTCTTGGACTATTTCTGAGATACCATTGTGATCAGAGGGTTGCTCTCTCCCAGATAAGCATGAAATCTGAAAAAAATATTTTTTTCGGGTGTCCTGTGCCTTTAACGTAACTGAATTGATGATGACTCACCACAAAGAGTTCGAGACACCATAACAAGTAGACAATTGTGACAACTGCATTCACGTAGAGACCTACCACTGGGCCACAGTGAGCAAAAAAAAGCCGAAAAGATAAAAAATCCAAACCGTGATAAATATAGAAAATTGTACGCTTTCACACATTGTCAAATCATCGTTTCTATAGTTCTGCGTACAAATAAAAAAGAACGCCTCGAGAAGTTGGAGTTGATTAAAAAGTTGAAAAAGAAGCTCGAGCCAATCGAAGGCGACGTTCCTCGCCGCGGCAGGGAATGGTCCGGACCATTTCCTGCCGTCGATTGCCGACGGCGTCGCTCCAGGAGTCGCTGTTGTCGAGGCGGCCAAAGCACTCTGCGAGGTCACCGTGTTGCCGCCCTCTCCCGCTGCTTGGCGTCCCCCATTCTCCAATACTGCCGTGCCGTAGCGGAATTCGCAGCGGTGCAACTCTGCAGAGCCCTTTAGAGTTGCACTTCACCGCTAAAATAAACAGCCCCAGAGAGCTTAGTGTTTCTTCCGTAATGCCATGCTAGATTACTTCCACAGTAGTCCTATGCAGAAAATTTGTTTCTTTAAAAAATTGACGAAGGTCGCCGTTTTTCGTACGGATGGTACCGTTTCCTCCATTGGGGCAGCTTTTCACCTTCATCGCCACATTTCATTCTAGAATTTCATTCCAAATTTCACAACAAATATTGCAGCTCCAACAAGATTACTTTGGAAGGTTGCACTCCCTTGATATTTTGTTCAAAAACTCTTAGCGTTGCAAGTCTAATTCAGAACAAAGATTCACGCAGAATTGGAATCTGTTGGAAGCCTTGATCATATATGCGTTTTAAGAGGAAAATGGTACTCTCCTGAGTATGTTTTCTATGCCCCAGCATTTTTTAACGGCAAGTTGAACAATTTTGCAATTCGCAGCGGTCGAACTGAACGACTCTGGTCATCGCCGCCAGGCTACCCATGGATGCACTGCAAAGGCGTTGCCATGGTGACAGTTCTCGATAAAGCGCGGAACGGCAGGGCAGGTTTCGGCGAATTTTTAAACAATATTATTTGCTACTATTTAATTCTTTACCAATCTATTGCAGCTGTATGCAAAACGACATCTTTGCACATTTTTCAATCAACGAAATTGATGTTCTTCACATTTAGGGATGCTCTGTTAAAGGTGGTTTTTGAATATGGTGACAAAGCTTTCTGATCTTTCCGCGTCTACATATGCTCGCCGTTAATCCCCATGTATAGTCTGTTCTTTTTATCAACCCTCATTCTCAACATGCACAGCGTTTCGCGGCACAAAATGGTTTTTCGTTCAAATGGCAAACAAAAGTCTCAATGGTCTACGATTTTTTGCCGAAGAAATTGCCACTAAGTCTACTTCGGTACTTGTTGTCACACCCGCAGTGGAAAACTGTTCCAATAAGTTAGTTTTGAAGCAGAGTGTATCTGCTTGAAAACTTAGAACCGTCTATAAAGAGAACGCAGGAGCAAATTGCCGTAATTCAATTTTGGGCCAGGACGGTGTCCAAATTAGCTGCATTCATTCCACTTTTTTGTTTTTCCAGGCAGCTTCAAGGCATCAAACTTAAGGGCCACCGAAGATTTTCTATCGAACTGTATCCATTATAGCCACTTTTCTCGAGAATCGATTTTCTTGAAAATCAGTGGAGGTGCAATGTTCGACAAAGAATTTTTATCCGCTTTTGACCACACAGTTTGCCGTCAGGATTCCTTCAGGGAATACAAAATTAACGAAAATGTAGGTGCCCTGAATTTGACAGAGCCCACGTGTGGAATTCGACATCTTCCTTTCGCGTTCTTTTAGTAGAGGGTCCGAGTACCTCAGCAATGGAGTGTTTTGAAGCGGACACCCTCTGCTTCAAAATGACACCATTGAAGCAGTTCCCTACGTACACACGATGGAAGTAGCAAGAATCGCTAAAGGCGACTAGGCGGCGGCTTATTTCATAAGACTTGATGGTCCACCATTCATTTCAAAAACTATTTTATCCTCCGGAATCTGGCACGTTGTGAAAGAGATGTCCAGACAAAAGAGCATGCAATAGAAGGCGATTGGGCACGCTCATATGCGAACGGGATGAGAACCTAAACCTGTCACCATCCTGTAACATTTCCTTATCGTCCTTCATAAGCTCACCGCTCCAGCATTGAACTTACAGCGTGATTTCGCATTCCATTCAGAATGTCGAATTTGCGTGAGACATTAAGCGCTGCAGATGCGTTTCTATTCAAAGAGGAAGCGATGACGCCGATCTTCTGCAAACCCAAACTGTTGCCCCTGAAGACCATCACCACGCAGAAACTCGACGATATGCAAAAGGAGGCAAAATTGCGAGCGAAAGCCGAAGAGGTGAGTGCAGTCCCAAAAAAATATTGATCTCCATGTTTACGGCTGGTATTTCTAGTTTTGCTATATTAGTAATTTAATTGCAGATTCCGCAGGATCCCACACCTTCAGCCGAGACAAAGGCAGATATATGGACAGCCGAAGACTGATCATACCTACATGAGATCAGAGGATTACATTTTTAGTGCGTACTACAATGAACAATTTAAGCATAAACGAATCACATTTGAAACATTCTAATGTAGTAACCCATAAACTCCTGAAAAGGCGTGTGGTACAAATAGGCAGTTCGGTCGGTTGGAGAGTCCACATTCCAGCCGAATGTGCACACGCCACCGAACTTTATTTATAGAAATTTTCTGCCCCGAACATTCCTCTATAGAAGAAGTTCTAGATCTTTATTTAATTTTTGTTGTCTTTATAACATGCGTTTATTTTCTGTTCGACTCTTCTCGAAACTACTGATGGCTGTAGTAGCAATGCAGCTGACACAAAAGAGCACCAATTAGGAACAACGCTGAAATTACGTACCTACTTCACTTGCTTGAACGCTACTCGATATTTAAACATTGATGACAAAAGCGAAACTCACGGAAGGTTAGAACAATAAAGGTGAAAAATTCCAACTGAAGGATATCTTTTGAAGACACGTCACTTGGCAGCTCTTCAAACGAAACAATATCACACAGTAGAGAGTTTTTTGGGTCGTTCACACCGGCATTGATCACAAAAGCCAAACATAAAGGGTTAGACGATCGGCGCTCGGTATTTAGGCTTTTTCTAATTCTGAATTAGCGCGTGCCCTCTAGAAAAACACTGTTGAAGAACTTCTTAAAAACACCCAAAATCACTCCCGGGGGCCACCCAAAACCAACCCTCAAGTGTGTCTAAAATCGTCATGATAGCAACAGGAATATGAACTCTAGTTGTTAGAAAAAAGGTGGATTCGCGTCATTATTTGGTATTTTCCTCGCTCACTATAGTTTCTGTGATACCCCAAGTCGCGGAACATTCGCGGTAGATTCCAGACATTTTATCCAAGGAAAAATCGAGATAGGAAGGAACACATAAGAAATTGCACATTTTTGATTACAGATGGGTAGCGCATTCAAAATATGTACATACCCAGGTTCGCATTCAATATTTTTTGAAGAAATTGTGATGAAATTATAGGAATTTCAGGCAGAGCCTTCAGTAAAGAATCTTTTCCCCACAGATCATATAAAGTCTGCTTTTATGAGACTGTCCGCCCTTGCGGTCGGCGTGAGTGTCGAGCGGCATTTGCAAGGACATTTTTTCGGGCGAGCCTTCCTACGCCTGCAAACCGCTAACGGATACTATTCACTGTTCATCTAATATTCCTGCTAATCGACTTGTCAATCCGGAAATGCCTTTTCGACTGCCGCTCGATACGCTCACCGACCGCGTGGGCGGACAGTTTCATTTGGACGGACTTTACTCGAGCTGCACTTCAACGTTAGTGGCATAAAGTGACTAACGTGGCTTGGGAACCCGAATAACATCTTGTCTGCCATATTGAATGATTGCCGCACCGCGATTCTTCGCGACATCAAGGGTTCCACATAGTCGCTCGGGACGATTGGCGTCCGAATGGCAGGGAATTGAGGTAACCTTGTAGTTGCCACAATCCTTGACTCTTCTGGTAAGGATTTTTCATATGAGTAGTTCATAGTACAAAAATGATAGTGTAGATATTTCAGAAAAGATTTCCTTATTTCTGTCCAAGGCTCACATCCGTTGTGTTTCGCTGATGTTTGCATTGGCTGTCCATCTGGGCTGAGTTCTCGTATCGCCGATTCGATGTTATGCGAAAAATCATGCGTATCTACCCGATCCGTAACCCGAATTCTTGGTCATTCAAATATTATTCGGTTTTGAACTCCGAAAAAGGGTCCATTCGATTCTATGGGGTACTCGTGAAGACCCTGATGTTCCACGGACTTTGAAAAGGTATGTCGCTCAGTTCCATGTATTCCAGTCATTGGTTTGGGAAAGTTTGTCTTGAATTTTTCTAGGGTAGAAACTACGTTTGGCCGAGTAATTTTACACATAGATTCGACCTTTTTCAGACTCCGAAAAGGGCGAGACCACCGAAACGTTAGTCTTCCAATAAAGCCATACTATGTACCTCGTGCCTGCTACAATCAAAGTATCAACTATTATCCTGATGCCGAGGTTTATCGAGAGTCGAACGTGGAGAAACTTGATTTCACTGAACACTACAGAACAATCTGTAGAAAGGCGAGCGCTCGCAGCTATCAATTACTAAAAGGGTTGGCTACGAAAACCAAAAATGTCTTAATGAAGGCGTTTATAACATACGCAAGGCCTTTGCTAGAATGCGGAACCACAGTATTTGCACCACACAAGGTGAAGGACATTCAAGCCATCGAGAAAGTTCAAAATAACTATACACGCAAGGTTGTAACTAGATATGGGGGATTCTTATACTCTCGTCTTCCGAAGTCCAAAATAAGGAACAAATTTCTGGGAGTACACTCGTTGCAGTCCAGGAGGAAACTCAGAGTTTTACCGACTCACTGCATCGCGAACGCGTGGACGAAGCATCAAAATCACATATCCCATACCTAGGAGTGGAATTAGATTGCATTCCTTAACTGCGCGTGCTGGCTCTGCTTATATTGAGTTGAGGAGCACCATTGAGCCTGTACCTACAAACTTTAGGGCTTCCAAACGGATGGCTTCTAACACAGTACTTTCATACTAAGGCGTTCTGCTATCTATTCTGTGAGCATTAATCATCGGTGTGAAATTTTTACGTTTCTTGTGTAATATATCACGACTGTCTTAAACGGCGTAATGAATTATTATTATTATTATTATTATTATCAGACGAGTAGTGCAAAAAATATGTACCAGCCAGCTGTAGGTAGACTCGTCCGAAAAATGTCTTCATGCCAGCTGCTCGACATTATTTTTAGTATCCGAATCACTCCTTTTCGGATATCCGACCGGATATCTGAGATTCGGATAATCCGATATCCGGAAATTCGAAAAAAAAACCCACTATCTGATTCGAACCAATATCCGGGAAATTTAAAATGGGGTTATCTGAATCGAACCATTATCCGAAGGGTCGAAAATTCGGATAAATTCGGATAAAATTTCGGATAAAATTGAATAAAATTGCACTCGGCCACGCCCATTTTTTCGTAGCGCCTTCTATTTAGTACATCAACCCAGGGTTTTCCTCCTCCTTCCGTATTCGGAAGAGTCGTTGCGGCCCGGAAAAATTGGCGTGGTCAAGTGAGATGAACAAGTTTCTTTGTATAGTTGCTTTGCATATTTTGTACTAGCTAAAAGTTTATGTCAAAAATATCCGAAGTTATCCGGAATTATCCGACCGGATATCCGTATCCGAATCATTGGAGTAATGGCATTATTTGAATCGATCCATTATCCGAACATTTGAAAAAACGCATTATCTGAATCGAACCAATATCCGGAAAATTTGAAATCGGCATTATCCGAATCGTTCCATTATCCGAAGAATTATCTTCGGATAACAAGTACTGTGCTTATCTGGGCCGAATTCCGGTCCGCAATTGCGTCTCGACACGCTTTGCAGCCGCACGCGCTCGAGTCAGCCGGGTTTCCAGCGCGAAAGCCGACTCGATGTGACTTTTTTATACAATTTTCTCCAGTTTTTCTTAGTTTCCAGTTCCCAAAACCCACCTAGAGTCAGCAGATCGGCGGCTGCGGCGCTGGAAGCTCTTCTGACTCGGGAGCGTGCGGCCGCAAAGCGTGTCGAGACGCGATTGCGAACCGGAATTTGGCCCAGATAAGCACAGTATACTCGACTCGCACGCCAACCGCATGGGCGGGCAGACTCATTCGGACAGGTTTTACTTCGAAAATTTGTGTCATTCGAATACACTCGACACTCGGTTTTTTTGTCTTAAACGTAACTACACTATTGACCTATTAATAATCAGAAAACTGCGAATTTGGGTGTGTTCCGACCTATCTCGACTTCCAGACCAAGGGCCTCATACATATGCCTCGAACAGGTGCAGTACGCGAACACGAGAGGGCCAATAAAATGCGGAAAGTGGTTGTGGATGATATTTTGACGGAAACTTTTCTGTCAATAATAATACTCACTTCCGATTCCCAAGTTGAAGAAGTACATTAACGTTAGAATCAATCCAAGAGATAACATGCCAAAAAATATCTGCAATATCCCTTCTCTGACGCCGAAGAAGAGTGTATACATAAATATATACTCTGTTCCAAACGAGATGGCAAGCGAGGAGTCCAAAGAAGCTGCGCTCCGTCTGGTTCTCAAACGTTTTTGGATTACGGTAAGTGCGCCGTAATCCAAAAACGTTTGAGAACCAGACGGAGCGGAAACCAGAAATCACGTGCGCCACACAGCATCTGCCTACCGTAATCCAAATCACAATTCGTCGAGTTTTTCACGTTCTCATTTCTTTCTTCCACATACTTCATCATTTTTTTCTGCTCTATTTCCGCTGGAAATGCCTGTAATACTCACTCTTGATGATAAAGATACTCTAATTTTCGTGGCAGGTAGGGTGTTCCAGGAAATGGATTCTGTTTTCAGATTACGGGAAGACAGATGCTGTGTCGAGCGCGTGATTTGCGTACGTGAAGTCTTACCCTAATCCAAAAACGCTGCTTCTCTGGACTCTTCGCTTGCCATTTCGTTTAGAACAGAGTATATGTATTGGGTTGGGGATCAAGTTCGTTCAATTTTCTTTCAAAGCTTTATTTAAATGGTTTTTATTCATTTAGCAAAGTTTTTGTATTCGTTAGAAAGTGCTTTCTCTGCTCTACAAAAATGTGTTATTTGTTTTCTCGTATAATTTTATTTTTTTCTATTTTTCAGGCTTGAGAATGGGATATCCTTCAAATCGCCGCTCAACACCTAGCGCGCCATCGGCTTTAAACAGTGCTATTTCTACCGAATGGTCACGAGAGATGATAAATGGTGCCTGTACGTCAATATAAAGCAAAGAAAGGAGTGTATGGCCCTAGGAGATAAGTCGAAGCCGACAATAGCCTGCGTTTGGTGGGACTGAGAAGGTGCGATACACTGGGAAATGCCTGAATGGAACGCAGCGGTGAACAATGAGCTCCACCTCTGAGAGAAATTGCCGCTGCGGCTCCGCGATAGTGCCGCTTCGGAGCCTGCAGGCACCTAAGCGGCACTACAGCGTCCTCTGTTCGATAAGCACAGAAGTTACCGACGTTTTCGCGCCCAAGGATATACTGAATGTTCCTCGAACTTGGGTGATTGAACCGGCGACAATTTAGTTTTACCACGCAGGACAGTACATCGTACTCCACGCGGGTTCGCTGCTGCATCCTCGCGGAGCCGGCGCGGTTCTAGCGCGGAGCCGCTGCGGTACTATCGCGGCATAGTCGCGGGTCGCAGTACTTTTCCGGCACTGACGCTGCAAATTTTCTCAGAGTTATTGTCCAACTGCGTTGCGTAAATGAAGCTATGCGACTGAAAAGACCTGATCGACAAGGCCAAGTCATCTTGCTCCACAACAACGCCAGACCCCATGTTGCACAAATCGTCAATGCCGCACTCCATGAGCTCGAATGGGGATTCTTCAGCAACCAACGTACTCTCCAGACCTTGCGCTGACCGAATATCACCGTTTACGCTCCATGTCGACTCAGTTAAAGAGGTGTTACCTTTGACGGCGAAGTGAACCTCAAAATCTGGCTCAACAACTTCTTCGACACCGGACCGTGCGATTTTTGGCGAAAAAACACTAACAAAGTGGTCGAGAAGAGGAGGGAGGTCGTAAGCAGTAGCGGCGAATATATAATTAATCAATTTATTGTTAAAGTTATTGTTTTTGTTCAAAGAGAGCTCTCAAAAAACCGTATAAACTTATTCCCCAACCTAATAGTAGAACCACTACTTTGTTGAGAACTCGAATGTATCAAGTTATGTAGTAATGCACATACGAAAATTATGCTCACTATGGCCAGGATAAGAGAGTTTGCGGTGAGCGCCGCAAATAAACCGGCGCTCGCGAGGACGACCTGAAAAGAGGTACTGGTGATTTCCAGACCCTACCGTCGAGAAGGCTGAAATCCGAGTATATTCCGTGCATCATGTACTCGGAGATTATTGAATCGTGCTGTCCTCAAAAAAGGGTTTTTCGAAAATAAAGTTTTTACGCTATACATTTTGTTTATGCATATTGATCGGACACATCAAAGGATGGATAAAAGGGTGTCATCATGGAAAGGCCTTTCGTCAAGTTTAGTCGAGCGAATGAACGAGACGCGATAATTGTGGCGAGCCATGTGGAGTTTGTGTCACCACCGTTCAGCGGGATTCCGATTGCGAGCGAAGATTCGCCGTCGCAGCAGTACCGTTCATTCACTGGACTTCATTCAGCGAATACACCATACGCACACTTAGAAATCCGGACATTTTTGAGCAGGCTACATCATCTGCACGTTTTTTTTCTATTCCGAGCCTGTGTCGTCAGATACAGTCCACGGCAACGGAAAAAGGCGGTGTTACTGCTGATATTTTCACTAAGCGTACTGTAGCAATGGTTGACTCGGTTTCAATTTTGCCATTGAAGGCACAGTCCAACCCTTGAATCACTTCTCTGTTTTGTCGTCTATCTTGAAAACGGCCCCACGCTGATTTCAATAATGCCTCTGGAATAGTACACGACTCCCTGGGAACAAAATTATGGCCCCTCGAAAATTTAGCTGCGGTAGCATGGTGAACGAGTTGTCCGAGACTTGTAATATCCATCGTACGCAACCGAAATATGCAAGCCGACCTGAATAAAGAGATAGGCTAAAATGAAGGGAAGAATGGACTATTGATCGAAACCATCGCCCATCTCGCCACTGTTGAGCCCGAAGGACCGTAAAGGGAACGTGCCAAAATGGCTCCCTGATGTAGGCGCCCCAGGGTGGCTACCTCCTACATGTCGTCTATTCGGAGGAAACGAGAGCTCGCACTTAGCAGGTTTTATATGGAATGGGTTTACTTCACAACTGTGTTGAAATCTTTGATTTCGTCCCTGAGCTTGGACTGTGCCTTTAAAGGATATACAGTATCGTGCAAAAGTCTATTGGCGTGGCCTTTCCACGAATAATGTATTTATACGTATCTTGGCTTGTCCCTAGCGAAACTTGATGGGACTTTGGTATGTTATGGGGCATCACAACCAGGGGTGTGCGGAAATTTCTGCTTTCTGATTTCTGTTTTCTGGCCGTTTTGGCCTTTCTGTTTTCTGATTTCTGTTTTCTGAAAAATGTGCAAATAAACAGAAAAAAATCAGAAAAAATCAGCGAAATCCGGATCAATGGAACAGCGCAGCTTATCTAGTCCTTTAGGAGGTGCTCTTTGTGTTCAACGGTGCAATTGCTGTTGAGGGCAGGGTTCGCGATAAAAATGTTTATGGTGGTATCTTTGTGTGAAGGTAGACCTGGTCATTACAAAAGTGAAAATAAGTGGAAATTCGGAGAAAAAAGCTCAAAAACAAGCTATTGCTGGGTCTCAACCCGCCCCCAATTAACTAGATTTCTAATATTGCTTGTTTTGTCGTCATTCATTCTGCATTTAAAGTAGTTGCGGGACATTGAGAAACTACTAACTTTTTTAGCGGCAAAATAGAAGACGGGAAATAGGCATTTATAGAAGTTTTGTTCGTTGGGGTGTGCGTACACCCACCAATTAGCCGTTCTGACTTGTATTTGTGCGTTTTTCTGCAAAATATACCTTATTTTCACTTTTTGATGACCAGACCTGCATTCTTATGAAGAAATTTCAACATTCGTTTTATCGCGAACCCTGCTAACGCACTCGTAGGGTAGTTATTTGGCACAATAGGGTAGCATCCCACGGCAGAGCACGAAATCAACCTCCCCTTGTCAGCAGCTGCTGCAGTTAGTTGTTCGCAGCAGCTGCTGCGGACAGCGAGATTGGACCCAATGTCTGTATTAGGATGCAACCCTTATTGTGTTGACGTACTACCATATGGGTGAGTGCTTTGAGTGTTTTGTCCGATATCAACAGCCGATATAAGGCTACAAAATGCCTGATTTTCGCGTAATAGCCGAGAACACGGTCGTGTTCGGAAAAACCTGGTTGCCGCGAAATAGGCGTCAATTAATGGTCGTCGAGAAACAGCCACGGAAGAATGCTCTTGAAGGGGAGTATAATACGCATTGTTGAGGCAGATTCGGATGTCAACACCGCCGTCGGTTCAACTACCCGTGTTTTCTCGGTTATTCCTAGCTTATTTCGCGAACACCATGGTCGCAGCCACCTAGCAGCCAATAAATAAGAAATACTCGAGAAGCAGCTCAACAGGATCAGTTGTTGAGCCTGGTGGCCTTTCTTACGCCCAAGACTCTGAAAGTGTCTTTAATGATGTTGTATCCGTCATTGACGCGTCATTGCTACTATCAATGCCTTATAGTTCATCTGTGCAGTTTTGCACATATTATATTACTAGTATGACAAAGGTATTGAGAATCACATCCTCTCTTTACTTGAAAAAAAAGGTAAAATGAAACGAATATTTTTTTTTCTGAAAATTTTCTGATTTCTGTTTTCTGGCCATTTTGGCCTTTCTGTTTTCTGTTTTCTGAAATTTTTTGAAAAACTTGATTTTCTGTTTTCTGTTTTCTGAAATTTTTGAAAAATTTCCGCACACCCTGATCACAACCCTTGCTTCACACAAACAAAATGCTTCACACGAAATCGGTTTTTGAGCGTGCAGTTTTGAAATATGAAATTTTTTAACATCTTGTGGTAATATCTCAAATTAGGACTATTCCTTCAAAACATGGCTATTATAAATCCAAACCCGTAGCCGTTATTCGCCATTCGAAGGTCTTCGTAACCCTTGTATAGCTTTGTGAGAGAATATTCTTTATCATTCTCTATCAGAATTTTTCTGAAGACCGAAAATTGAACAGCTTGGAGTTAATTTTTGGAAATTCACCCCTATAAAATTATTCACCCCAGAACCATTACAAGATATGTGCTTTTTAAGCTTTGACAAAGAACACAAACAACTGGAACACAAATTTCGCTCTTTTTCGATAACGTCAAAGAGAGATACTTAATAGGTGCAATATCGCATTATTTTCTTTCGAATTTATTTCTAAACAAATCTCAATAAAGATTAATTTATTACAAGGTTATACAAGGGTTCCGAAGACCTTCCAATGGTGAATAGTTGCCACGGGTTTGGAATTGTAATAGCCATGTTTCAAGGGAAAAGTCCTTATTTGAAATAATACCACAAAATGATATAAAAATTCCATATTAAAAACTGCACGCTCAAAAACCATTTTTATGTATATGTAAAGCAAGGGTTGTGATGCCCCATAACATACTAAAGCTTCATCAAGTTTCGATAAGGGCAAGCAGAGATACGTATAAAAACATTATTCGCGGGAATGCCACGCGAATAGACACGGTACTGTAGGGGGAAGCCACCCTGGGGCGTCCACATCATGAAGCCACTGTGGCACTCCCTCTTTGACGACCCTTCGAGCTATAGAGTAGGGAGATGAGCAATGGTTTCCGACGGATAGCCCCTTCTTCCCTACATTCTCAGCCTCTCTCTTTATTCAGGTTCGCTCGTATGCATCGGTTGGAAACGACGGGGATCACAAGCTTAAAGGCACTGTTCACGATAAA
Organism: Aplectana chamaeleonis; assembly: GCA_029168955.1. Classification (NCBI taxonomy): domain Eukaryota; kingdom Metazoa; phylum Nematoda; class Chromadorea; order Rhabditida; family Cosmocercidae; genus Aplectana; species Aplectana chamaeleonis. Next base: position 958,315 of record JAPDOI010000059.1, on the reverse strand, counting down.
CTTCATCCTCGAATTTTCCACGACAAACGCTTCTCGTAGCTCTCAGAAGCAGAACAGCGTTGAAGAAACGGGAAAAGCTACTCAGGGCCGCAAAACGGCCTAGAAAAGTGGGCGAACCTCGCCGCTTTGGGCAAGTCCGGCCCCTTTCCGCCCCTCGACATGAACAATGGAACACTCGAAATCGTGAGATGAGCGATGGTTTCCGATCAAAAGCCCCGTTCTTCCCTTTATTCTCAACTTCTCTCTTTACTCAGGTCAGCTCGCATACATTGGCTGCAAAAGACTGAAGTTACATACAAGCCTCGGACAACTCGTCCACCATGCTTCCCTAGCTCAATTTTTGAGGGACCATAACTCCGTTCCCAGAAAGTATTGTTACGATTCCAGAGACATCATTGTAATCAAAATGAGACCGTTTCCAAGATAAGCAGAAAAACATAGGGGGGATTTCTATCGTGAACACTGCCTTTAAAGGCAGTGGTCGCGATCAAATATGCTTGTCGTCTTTTTCTCTCCAAATCCTTTCCTGGGTCTCGAGTAGTAGGACCTATAAGAAAAAATCGCGAAAAAACCACTGTTTTGGGCCGAATTTGAAACCTGAACTTTCTTGCCTTTTGATGGTGGACGAGCCCTCTCCACATCATCGGCATCGATGACCTCTTATATCAAGAACATCAGCTAGCTTGAAATTGAATGTCAATCAATGAACCTTCGAATTTATGTACACATCTAGTCAAAAACATTGACTGAAGTGATGCTTTCATTATTCAACTGTTTTTATTCGTTAAATTTGCATTTATTTCGTCCTCTGAATGTCGATGATTTTTGACTGCTCGGCATGAGACTGCGATCTGTTTCGTCATCGCTGTGCACGTGTGCACGAACTAGCTTCTTTGGGCCCTAGAAACTCTATTTGTAGACCGTTTTTCACCGCGCTACCTTCATAGTTTTTCAGCTGTTTTTGATCTAAGCTGATTTTTGTAGTTTTTTCGATAACGTTTTTCATCGTGAACACTGCCTTTGAAGGCACAGTACACCCTTAAATATGAATTTTGAGATTTTCATGTAATTGTGTAGAAGACATGCCAGATCTCATTTCCTCCAAATAAGCGAGATATAAGCGACCACTACAGGTCCGACCCCCTAACAGATTTTCGAACTCGATAGCGGCTCGATGGATGGACGAATTCCAACAAGTCGTTCTTCAGTCCATTACCGGACTGTCCCTTTATGCTGGCTTTCTCTCACGCAACGACCGCGAATGAAGAGAAATACAGGCCTGAGACAACTCGTCCACCAATTTTTCATCTTCAAAGTCTAGGTATCTTTGAAGAGCCACAACTCTGTTCAAAGGGGGTCTTGTGATCAGCCTGTGACGCTCTTCGAGATAAGCATGGAATCTGGAAATCAATTTTTTGGGTGTCCTGTGCCACCAGGCTCTCACCGCTAAATTCCAGGCGATTTCCTAGGGGCCATAACTCCGTTTCCAGGAGGTTGTGTCCAATTCCAGAGACATCATTGGAATCAGAGCGGGACAGTTTTCAAGATAAACATTAAAACAGAAAAAGGATTTTGAGGTTGAACTGTGAGAAGGAATCGATATGAAACAGGTGATAATTTTTTTCTGTGTTATGGTTCTCTTCTGTTTCTTTCATTTTCTCGTTTTATTATTGCGTTTATTTATAGTAAAGACTCTAGATGAATAAATATCTTGTGTGTGTGATGGAGGATCGTCCGCAGAGGCTTTACCTGAGCACCTAGCCGAAGGCAAAGATTAAACTTTTTTCAATTCTGGAGAAAAAAGCGGTGCTAAACTAGTTGGAGGGGGCCACTCGAGATTTACCAATAAAATTCGAAAGATTCAACCATGAAAATGAAAATTTATTTTGTTATCAGATTTGTGATAACGTTATCACTCGTAAATTTCTGGAAATTTCCTTCATTTATATCGATTTCTGAAAACGGTATCATTCGTTCCCCACTTTAATTCTGAGTGCCCCCCCCGAACTAGTTTTGCACCAAAAAAAGAACCGAAACGTTAGGAAACGGTGAGTTTTCGACCTCACACCCATAATATCATTTACTATACGCAAAATAATGTGCGGTGCCGATTGCCACAAAGCTAAAAAATGCTTTTTAACGTTCATTTGGGAGTTTGAGTCGGTGGGTCTGATATAGAAATGCATCTGGTATCATCATTTCACGCCCTTGTGGCAATCGGCACAGCTCCGTATTTGGAGTTTACTGTATCATTTCATCTAGAGTTTTCAATATAGGCGGGCACATGGCTGACACAATAAAATGTAAAAAATACAGAAACAACATAACCCAGGAAAAATATCACGTTACTATCCTAGACGAGGGGGGCATCAAGATTCAGGGGAGAAATGAGATGAACTATCGACTGGAAACACTATCAATCGAATCATTCCTGTTGAGTTTCCAAAACAACAAGGATTGATAGAGTGTGTTCGAATGAGACTGTCTGCTCACGCGGTCGGCGTGCTTGTCTAGCGATCATTGCAAAGGTATTTCTTTCCGACGAACTTCTCCGCGGCTGCAGACAGCTGACTGCAATATCTATCACTAATCCTCTAATATTCCGGCTAGTCAATTCACAGGTCCAAAAATGTCTGCGATGGCAACTTGACACCCACGCCGACCTCGTGGACGGACAGTCTCATTCAGACCGACTTTAACCGTATCGACCATCTCTAATCAGAGCTTTTCTTCATTTCTGTGAAAAAAAATCTTGAAGTGGCCTCCCTCTATCTAGGATAGAAACAAATATCTTTACAATAATTAAAACTATCGATCAATGGCGAAATCGAAACAGAGCCAGCCATCGGTACAGAGTGCCTAGTGAAGTTATGCATTCGCACCACCGAATTTTCTGCTGCCGTTGCCGTGGACTGCCCAGTTAGGTCCGTGGCTTGTCTCCTCAAGCAAAGAACATTCAAATCCCACCCGCGGCTGGCTGTATCATGAGCTGATCAGCTGCGCTTTTCTCTAGGCCTGAGTCGATTAGCGGGCCGGCGCACGCGACCGCAGCGCCAGCCTCAGGTGAGTTTTAGATGTTTTTTAATGAGGAGGCAAGCCATGGACCGAAGTACATGTAGGTAGAATCAATCTCTCGGGGGTGGGGAAGCCGCGACGCTGCTATGATAGCTTCATCATGAAAGCCGAGGGGTTCTTTTCGAAAAAAGGTAATGGTGAAACTGGAGAAACAGCAGCTCCGCTCCGAAGGTGTGATAATATCTGCGACGCGACTACCTAGAGATAAGATACAGACTATATACAGTTTCAAGAACAGCTTTATTTCTTGAATAGCGGTATAGAGCTTCGAGGAAGCGATCGGCTCCTAACGTCAAAACATGCCTGTTTAAGTGACAAAACATGTTTACCTGCAATAACATGTCTGAACACGTTTGATCGATACGTATGATTTGTGTAGGAGCAGAACGGTTTCCCGAAGCTCCATCTTCCCACTCTGATTTCTTTCGATAACCAACACAAGAATGATAGTTAAGTGCGCCAGAACGGGGCTACCGTAATTTTAGGAATGATGTTATACAGCCCCGAATCGGCTTTCGTAAACAAAATCGATGATACCCCATTGTTAAAGGGAAAAAAATAAAAGAAGTGGGGGCGGTGTGTCTTCATTCACACACCGTCCTTCTCCAGGTGTTAACAGTTGAGGATCTGCCCGGACTAGGAAGTAAGCAAACGGCACCACCGGTGGTCAAGATGTAGCGAAATTGGAGTCTAAACTAAGAAAATATTAGAGCCAACTCGAGTGAGGTTACGGTAGCCCAGTTCTGGCGCACTTAACAATCGTTCTTGTAAAACCAACCGTCTTTGACGATAGAGTAAAACCTTTCAAGTTCTAAAAAAAAACTCACAATGAGAAGACCAAAACCAAAAGAAAGGTAGAATATGTCGAGAACGAGTTGGGCATATATAACCACTCCCACCCAGAAAACGGCGATGAAAATGCACAAGACAACGACAAGGCGCTAAAACGTGTGACTCTATTGTCCACGTCCATGAAATGAATAAATAAATAAAACCAGTTTGCATTGCATAGATAGCCTTTCTCCCTCAGCGCAAGCTGGGCGGAGTAGAGCTTGTCGGACTTATCATCTCGAATTCTCCATACCACTCTTATATTTCTTAGTCATGACCGACCGCTACGCTGTTTGCTCCGCCCGGGCTCATCTGAAGCCGTATGCGTGAAAGTTTTCTTTAATGGAATTAGGCTAGCTAATCAGCCTTCTTTGTCACCAAAATTGATTAAAGCGGATGCTTTTGTAAGGATCACGACTGATGTGCTAGCTTAATCTCATTTGAAACGTTCGTGCGTAAAAGCCCTGAGCGAGATAGCCTTTATCTAGATTTAAAAATACAAATTTGACAAACCTTTGAACTTATTGCCCCGAAACATGCTGGCTCATCCTGAAAATGATGAAGAATGTCACAGTGAACTTGATAGCCGCTGTTATTGGATTCGTCCAAATTCAACTTAGTACTATCCTAGACGGGGGGAGGTAAGCGGGCTGAGAATCTAGACTAAAATGAAGCAAATGATGAATTGATAAAAGCGGCTCCATTTATAACGTGTGATTTATTGCTCTTTTAAAGACAGTGTCCACGATTAATCTCGGGTATGAAACTAGTTAGGGGGGGCACTCAGGATTCAGTTGGAGAATGAATGACACCGCTTCCAGAAGTCGAAGTCATTCCATTAAAGGCAGGGTCCGGGCAGAATTTCGATTTTGAGATTTCCAGCTAAATCGGTGCTCTTGCTACAGGTAGTCCCAAGCAACATGCGGAAACTGCGTAAAAACCGGTCTTCTTCAAGTTATTCCACCCACTTCCGTTAGCCGATGATCCAGAAAAGTCAGAAAAGTGTGGCCATCGTCCATATTTTAGCGGTTGTCCACGCAATCTTCAAAAGTGCTGTGTAATTATCGGTCACTCGAACGCTAACGTTGGACAGGGAACGAAATTCTCATGCCGTAAAATAGCGTGTTTTGGTGTGTCGATTGCGTCCAACACTACTCATTCTACGACATTATGGAGAAAAATTTACAACAATTTTCCTTCAATGTGCCTGTACAGGCCATAAAACGGCCAAAGTCTCACCGTCGACTGCGTACCACGCGCTGCGTGACCGCACGCGCGTCGGAAGCAGACGAGTTTTGGCCGCCGCGCGACGAGTTTCGGCCGCCGCGCGACGTTTTGGCCGCCGCGCGGCGGCAAACTCGTCGCGCGGCGGCCAAAACTCGTTCGCTTCCGACGCGCGTGCGGTCGCGCAGCGCGTGGTACGCAGTCGACGGTGAGACATTGGCCGTTTTATGGCCTGTACACACCGACACTCAGCCTAAATTGGAAATGCTTTGTCAGTCTAATCTCCGGTGCTATGTGGGAAGGGGGGGCACCATGGAGCGATGGACTCGGCCACGCCCATTTTACTGTGCCGCACTAAATTTGAGCACCTACCCGGGGTTCCCCTCCCCTGCCAAAATCAGGAGAGTCATGGCGGCACGGAAAAGTGGGCGTGGCCAAGTGCGATACAACAGTGGCCCCCCCTCTTCCCACATAGCACCTAATTTCCTTATACGTACATTATCATGTAACTTATGTGTTCTTCTAAAATAAAACAAGGAAGGCCTGGAATAATTTCCCGAGGTAGCAAAAATTTCTATGATGTCGTAGAATGAGTAGTGTGGGACGCACTCGACACATCAAAACACTCTGTTTTACGGCATGAGAATCTCGTTCCCTGTCCGACGTTAGCGTTTGAGTTGATTATCATGCTGTGACTACCGTAATCCCTGATTTTCAGGCTGTTTTCTCCAGAACTAAGGACTCAAGAGGTCGTGAAACGTTCAGATGAAGTTCAGCTAGGCCAGCCAAATGTATTTAACCCTGATTTCGGTAGTGTCAAAATTTGACCGGACCTTGCCTTAATTTTTTTTTAGTTTTTCAAGTTCCATGATATCAATGACTAATTACGCTATCACGTGTCGGAAAATCAGCACGAATTTTCATTTCCATAGATAAATCACTTCATTTTCTTGAGTGCCCCCTTCCTAACTAGTTCCAATTCTAATCTCGTTCTCAAGGTTTCAGTGTAAAACACTGAGTTTGCAGATACTAGAGAGGATAGGGTCGAAGAAAGCAGCGAAAACGGGCCAGACATCAATAAAACGGCTTTGAAAGTTATCCCAGTGCGCCTACCTATCCCGGTTCGCCCCCCCCCTTTCGAACGAGCTTATGGCACCGCGCATGTTGTCGATGGCAAGTCGCCAAGCAACCCTGCCGCGTCCAGCCTGATCGATTCACGCACTAAACGAAAAATCCCGTGCTTTACCGATTGCCACAAAGCCATAAAATACTCTGCAATTTTCATTTGAGAGTATGAGCCGGTTGGTCTGAGATAGCAATGCAACTGATAGCATCATTCCATACCCTTGTGGCAATCGGTACCGCACGGTATTTGGAGTTTACTGATTCACGCAGATTTCGCGATTAGCGCGCACTTACCGAAATAAGCTGGGCCCATGATTCTCGTCCACGCCCTGAACGTTAGAAACCGTTATTTTAGCCTATTCTGAACGTTTTTCTTCACTGTTTCTTCACTTTCGATTACCTCGCGACCAAACAATCCCATTTTGGGTAGAACTCGGGTGCAATATATATCGTGAACACAACCTTTAAATCCTAGATGGCTCCCTCCTTACTAGGTCTGCACCTCGTTAGCAACGTTTCGCTGTATTTGGTAATTTTTAACCAACCTTTCTGTCAACGCCACTGACGACTCTCAATGATCCATGTTCTACGGCTGATTGTAGATCTCTCGCCTTATCTGAGACCGTAACTGTCTGCATTCTGCAAGAATGGCTTTTTTCAGAAGTTTCTAAACTTCTTGTTCATGGGTACTAGAATTGTGCAACCCTTCAAGTACGAGAACCTGTTGCTGCATACCATATGGAGGCCAGTTTTGGGAAGAACCGTGAACAAAATGAACCTCTCTCGCTGATTTCTCCCTGACGAGTAGGAAATACTTCTAGATCATTATCACTGTCTGTTGACCGAATGCTCAAAAATATTACTGCTGTAGTTTGATCGAAATGTCACCTTGACTGAAACTCCACCCACATAGATAGACTGATGCTCAAATGATGATTCGGTTCTATGAGTCACAGAATTTTATGGCTGGTGGGCGGAGTCAACCTGTGCAAGTTGTAGTGTAGTGGATGGACGGGGTTGCGGAGGCAGATGGTCGCGCGCGATCGAAACCCCGTAGACCAGCTAATAAGACGTTGAATCCAGGGGAATTTTTTTTTGTCCCCGCGAGTACCGTAGCTAGCAGGAGCACAAATCCCGGCAGGACCCGCCACCAACCGCGACGCACATGCGGTTCGACAGCGCTGGCGCTTTGCCAGCCTTTCCGGCAATCACCGATTAAATGATAGCGGAAAGGCTAGGCCGGCAAGCATCGAAGGGGTAACGGAGTCGACAGAAGGGGTAAGAATTCGGTTTTGGTCATGCCACACTGGTTTTCTGGGTAGAACGTGGCTTGTATAAACAAAATTTCCACGGAAGAATCGTTCTAATCACCTAATTTTCTCTGATTTTAATCTAAATTTTAAAATTCTCCAACTTTATCATTTCCGGCATTACTTATCGTCTTTCTCACTTTCGTTCGATGTTTGTTTCTTTACTCACAGTTCTTTAAGTTTTCTTCTGAATTCCCTTTACATTACATAAATGAACATCGCTAAATCAATACGAAAGCCGGCTTATGATTATCCGCCAGGCGATGGGTCTACGCTGGCCGGAAAACAGTTGGCAAAGCGCCAGCCAGCGCATTCGAGCCGGATGTGCGTCGCGGTTGGAGGCGGGTCCTGCCGGGATTTGTGCTGTTAGCTACGGTACTCGCGGGGACGGAAAATTTTTCCCCTGGATTCAACGTCTTGTGTAGACCAGTGGTGTGGCGAACGCCGCACGGCCCGCCGCAATGATGGCGCCGTGCCAATTCTCTAGACTGAACTGGACAAGGAGACCACGAATTACAGTAATCATAGCAACATTAACCGGAGATTCCGAAGGAATGCTGACCGACTTTGACAACGCGTGCGGAAAAGTCGGTCTCTAGCTGAATTTCGAGAAAACGATGTTCTTGTAAAGCGGATACCTCATTCATGCTTGAAGCCACAGTCCAACCTCGGAGGTAATTTTTGATATTATAATCCGGTCGCCGTGTATAGCAACCCCGCCTAGCGCGGAATCTCGATTCACTCAAATAAGCGAGAAAAAACCAGGAGAAAGTCGACCACGCCCCCATGAAAGAAAAAATGGGTTACGCCCACCCCGAAAGGTTCCGATCTCGATAGCGAAGAGAAACGCGATTGATTTTATTCAAAATCTGCTCTTCCATTTGTTTTCGGTCTGGCTTAATATTGTGGCCTGGTTCAAAATGGTGGCTGCGAATGGCGAGAAGAAACAGGCTCGAGACATCTAATTCTCGAACTTCTCATCGTTCAAACTTTAAAAAATTGAGGGGTCATAACTCTGTTCGTAGTGAGTTCTGAGCGATTTTGGAGATACCATTGTGATCAGCGTCAAATTTTCTCCAAGGCAAGCCAAAAACGGAAAATCGATACTAAGGTTGGACTGTGCCTTTGACGGAACGACCATCTCTGAATGTCAACGGTAAGTGTATCTAGGTCGCGAGGTCAACATGAAGAACGATTTAGTACAAGAATTCAGTTGAGGGGAAACGTGCAGCTAGGGTAGCTTTCAAAACCGTCTAGGAAATTGTGCTAAAGACGAAGAACATCCGACTCCGCGTCCGCCTTATGGGCTCCATAGTTCTTCCAGCTTCAACGTATACTTCGAAAACTTGGACATTACGCAAGCTGGATGAAAGTGCGGCCCGCGTTGCGCAGTCGAAACAACGATGCTCGGAGTGTCACGTTTCACGCAAGTGAGGAGTTAGGAGTCTGGAGATAGGCAGACGGTCGAAAATCAGGGGTAGCGGTCGAATATGCTAAGTCGTCAAAAATCAGGTGGGTGAACACGTAATTCGTTCCGAGGATAACCCTTGGACAAGAGCCAAAACAGATTGGGTACCTGGCCTTTATCCAACACAGTGGTCAGGCTTCTTACCTAGAGCCTCGATAAAAGGAGTGAAAGTCTTTTTGTTCCGAGAGCGGGTAGGATTCCCTGGCCAATTACATATGACGCGGGATGGGGACGAACGAGCGCTCCACAGTGTCGATGATCAAGGTGATACAGATAATAGAGACGAATCATTCCGGTGGGCTGCCCTTCTCATCAGAATTTATAATATTTTTTCGAATCCGAAACAAATTATTCTAAATACAGGTAATAAAAAAGTATGCCAAAGACGAAAAAAAAAGCGTAAGCGTGCCCCTTCTCACAAAATCCTATGGACGGATTTGTACTACTGTCTTACTACTGTCTATTATAAGGAAACAAAAAAAAGCAAATTATTCTGTTTCAATAGCACAAATGAACGATACATGTATTTGCAGAAGACGAAACATATAAAACGTGCGATACCGCGAAAATGCGGAGCAGCAGACATGTCATAAAAAATACAGAATGAAACTGATTGTGTCATTAACAATATCAAAAACATTATTTTCTGAAACATTATTGAAAGACCTGACAAGAGTAGTACACGCAATATGTAATTAATGACTTGAGTTGCGATCAGCACCGTGGAGTCCCGACGGGATAAATCTGGCATCCTTCAGATTGAGCGCAGCTTCGTAACGGATCTGTACAAAGGTTAGGGTGAATAGAATTCTAATAAGAACACCTATTTAAAAAGTTCTAACGAAAATTCATGACCTCCTTATTAACTTTCAATCTCACCCTATTAATTTCAAAATCTAAATATCACCATCATATCTCAGTATCCAAATAGTCATCCGAAGAGAGGGGACGTTTGGGCCCACGGGGTAAGGATAAGATTTTTTGTTACGTTATTCAATTGTTAAAAGCTGGACTCACCGAGATTCATATTGTGATGATTATAGTACATTTGTAAAGCCATGTGTTCAGGCTCAGGATAAGGGAGGAATTGCAGCGATACCTGGTCCAAACCTGGAATCATCTACATAATTGACGAAAACCCACAGCAATCCAAACCAGGTGAAAAAACCACCCCATGTGAGATTTTTTCTAGAAGATCCATTAGCTGTTAGAAAGGAAAACCCCTAGAATCATCTTGTAAAACTGTTTTCAGGAGCCTGTTCGACGACATTTGGTCCACGAAAGATTTTTGCATCGAATGTTCTGGTGCACCCACACGAAAGGATTTCATTTTCATACCCGTTCGTAATGTTCCAAAAAACATTCTGTTACACGGATTAGAAAGAAGTCTAATAAAGATAGTGTTTGCGTTCAGGTCATTAGATATCTATTATCGCCCAGACAATCAATTTATTATCCTTTACACGTAGACGAATAGCCTGACGCGAAGACGCAGTATATGCCTTAGGCGTCATTTATACTTCCGCCGCCGAGCGGAGCGGCAAAGTGCAATCCTACGAAATCGATCGTGCCGCGCCGCGTGATCAATATTACAGAAATGCACTGTGCAGCGCCGCGCGGCGGCGATGGTATAGACGACCCCGTAGCGTAATCCGTAGAACAGGATTCTCCCAATTTTCACGTACCGTCAAGGCTGCGATGACTAAGCCGGGCGGCGCTAAGTTTAAACGGGTGCGGCGCGGCCGCACAGCGTGTATCAGATTGCACGTCACTGTTATTCAAGTGTTTTCGCCAGTCTACTGCCCATATTCCTGTAATTTTAAGAATGAAGAAGTCGAAGTATGCTAGAAATATGGGCGGCAGGCAAGCAGAATCATCCCTTGCGGGGGTAATCTAATACAAGCCGCGCTGCATGGTCGCGCCGCACCCGCTTCAACTCAGTGCCGCCCGGCTTAGTCGACGCAGCCTTGACGGTAACTGCTTCTTTTTTTGAATATTTCATGATTTTTCGGTATTATTTTTGCTAAAAAATGTCAGATGCTAATTAGGAGCTAAACTTGGCGTGCGCATGCGAAGCGGAAGACGACGAGAAAGCCTTTCGGAGAAGGAGGCGCAACATACACGCACGCAATCGACAGAAATAAAATTCACTTCGAAATATGAAGAGGATACATACGTACCCTTTTTCACGTGGTAACTAGTGTTTCAGTATATGGATTACAGCTCGAATTATATGGTTCGATGCCATCTAGCGGTTTCACAATGTTTACTGTACAATTTGTAAGTTCATTTGTAGCCGAGGTTTACTCAAAGCGTATAACAGGCCAGGCCAGTTTGTTATCAAGAGGATTCCAGTGCAGCAGCAATCTTCAGGTCTGAAGAAGGTGCAAGGCACCGGAAGCTCACAAGAGGCAAAGTTTTGAAAGTAGTTTTTTTTATGAGAATTTTGGGCACATTTTCGCGATAAACCTTTCTGGAATTTTTGAGAACAGCCTATGCAATATACGAAAAAAATAATATGTATGCATTATGCAAAAGAGCATAATCCTGTTTTCTGGATTACGGAAGGGCAGATGCTGTGTAGCGTTCAGTCAGCATGGATCACTCTGATTCTTTGTTTATGCGTTGGCGCAAGCTCGGTGCTCATATTTTATAACACACGCGCACCAAGGTTCTGCCAAAGCACAGTAAGGAACGCAAAAATCAGTAGGATCCGTGCCGCCTGTACGTGATTTGCGTACGTTGTGGGCCACGCCAAAGACGCTGGGGGGGGGGGGGGCGCTGCTTCTTCGGAGTTTTCGTTGGCTGACTCGATCGTGACGGAGTATAGCAAAAATTCCAAGAAAAATCCCAAAATGTTTTCACAGATACGATTCAAGAATTTCAAAGAGAGTTATAGCGACCTTCTTCAACAGAAAATCAGTGCGGAACAAGGTATGAATAGATTTGCAATTGCTCGAAGCGCCTACCTTTAGGAGTTTTGCATCGAAGAATTCGACTGATACTGCTGACTGAAGGCACATTATCTTTATGACAAATCCCATCGGTCAAGAGCCGATCTCTAATTTCCCATGAGAAAATTCCTGGATCAGAAAATTTCAGTAGTCGAATATACTCAACAACCTGAAAGGAGCAGCAATGATGAAAATATATAATACGCGGATATTGTGGCTTGTGGCCAAAGACTCCATGACTCCCTAGGTACGGATCCTAAGGTGTTATGGACCAGAGGCCTTAGTGTGCCGGACGGCGACACCTTTATGCAATGTGCGGGATACTTTCGCGATATAGTTGTGCACGCTATATCGCTCGAACGTTCCCTGTGTACACTCAAACGTCTGCTGGGTTCAGTAGAAGCAGGGGGACCAACGAGCAGGTACCAACAGACTTGTATACACACCCCCTGTACGCGGATATTAAAAAAATAATGTAAAAAAATATGAACTCCATGACATTACCTTAGGAGTTGTGACCCGCGGCTTACTTCCACCAATAGTACCCGGCTCAATCGATCCCTTCTCCACATATCTAAAATCGGTGGTTCGTCTTCAGCTATGTACATAGATGAGATGTGACGTAGAAACTCCAAGGGCGATGGATCAGATGTTCGGAGCAGTATAAGACATAAAAATCAAGATTTCGCTCGTTTTTTTCAGGTGTGATTACCGAAAACACATTGAAATGCTTTGGCGACCTTAACGGGTTTGAAGAATCAGCGCCGTGAACTTTGACCTTACTTATGGTCTTGAAAAATTGTTAACCTGCTCAGGATTTTGCTGACGCATCCGTGGCTGATCCTGAGTTGGCGTGAGATGTCGCACGGTCGTATACCAGAATGATGCAGTTCAATTATTCTGACTCTGAGGGCCATTGGCAAAGGACGGCCATTCACAAAGAAGCCACCCAGCTGATTCACATCTCTCACTGCGGGATCGGGCACTGAAAACCGCGTTTCCAACTGGGTCCTAATCGTTAGTGGGCTGATGTCGACTTACCGTAGGATGACGGGGTCCATTGAGGCGAATCGTAAGCTGGCCAACAGTTCATCTCCGCGCTTCACTGACCAGCGAGCCGGTTGGCGCCCGCTTCCGTGTGTGAGTCCGCCCAATTAGTTGACCCGACACGCCCATCAGGAAGAGATTTGCTCACGTTAGGTTACGTCATACCCTCGTCTAGTTAGAGGTTCAACACTTTCCGGCACATCTTTTGAAGTTAAGTATTAGACAAGAGTGGTAGGCATAACTACGCCATAGGGTATTTATAGAATTTAACGATATCAATTCAATCAAGTACTTATTTTCATGTTCTTGATTAAATATCTTCACAACTCGGTTTTAGCCTATAGCAACTAATTTTGGACAAAATGGAACAATTTTATTGACTCAAAAAGACTGCTTCGTCACAATCTCTGTGCATCCTTAGCGAATACGATGCCAGGAAGATCATTTCTTGTTGGAAACTAGCTGAATGGAAACAGAAAATTTCCCGAAGGGATCTCACGACAGATATTTACAAATCTTCTTTCATAAAATTCCAACCAGTCTCCTTATGCTCATGCACGTAGGAAGGTATTGCTTTTTGAAGTGTAATATGAATAATGCATTAGAAACTATTCTAAACAGCAAAAAGAGAGAAAATGTTGTGAAGCGCTCGGAAAATGCTAATTTTGTCTATTAGAGGAGCACTGAAAAATCAGGATCCATTTGCAGTGCCGCGCATATTATTTTTTACGCAAAAAGGCACTCCTGTCAGACGCTTGCTGCGCATCGGTGCGCCGTAACTTGCAGCAAATATCCATATTTTGAGGTTATTCGCGGGTTCCATTCAACGAGAGCAATACCATGATATGTGGAAGTAGCGTTTTGTTTGCAGTTTTTTGCCGCAATTTTTACATTTCCTCCCAGAAATCTCATCGAATGCTAGCCAAACGTGACAATGTTCAAAATTCAGAGCGATAGATTTTGAGGAGTGAATATGGACGTTTTTGACCAGTTGCTGGATTTAAACTATGCGCGCAGAAATCTTATAAATGTTTTCAAAGTGCGATTCGGTTAGTTTTATGCAAAGGCAGCATACATACTTAGAAACTATATAGATTTTATGTCATTAATTGAAGATTGGGACCTGGCTATATGTGAAACAGACGCAAAAACTGAAGAAAACGCGATGCTATAAGAAAACTCACGGATTCTTATTGTACTGGTTTACAAGTGAACGAGTCACACCGCGGCATAAACGCTTGGTTGAAATAGCGGACCCAGAGTCCAAATGGCTGAGATTTTGAAGCCAAGACAATCTTACGACCGCAGTAGCACGTTTGCGTCGTTGTAAGCATCAAAAGCTAGCCAAAATCACCAGATTTGAGCAATCGACTTAGACGAGATCGTATCGAGGGGAGAGGAGGGCCGGATTAGTAAAGAAAATGTGCGTAGACTGCAAATTTTCTGGCTCAGCTACGATCATTTCAACTTGTTGCTGACGCAACCAACGGCGTGAGATTTCTATTAGCAGCCGTATCACCTAACTAAGGTCCCTATCTCAGCCAGTCTTGCGAGCTTGAATCCTCTGTTCCGGAGGCAACTTTAATTCGTTCCCTCGATTTCTTGTGAAGAGTGAGGGTAGAGACAGCGAGAAGGTGAGGAGGAAAAGGAGACGCAGCGCATACGCACGCGATAAACGGCAGTCAATATCGCTCCGACACAGATAATATGATGCCTTTAAGGACGCAATGGTGATTGGGATTGGGCGAAAAAGACGCCCGAAAACGCCGTTTCTGCACAAAAAAGGCGGTTCTGTACCTTTTCATGATCTATCATAAGTTCATCTATCATACTTACGAAGGAGACTATTTAACCGTGGCCCTGCGTAAAATACATAGGACCCGAATCGAAAAACGGATATCTGAATTATTTTAAAAACGATGGTCGCGGCTACCCGATTCATCCTAATGAGATCAAAATAAAAGCAATGCTATTCCGGTACTAGTTGCTACCACTCGATATCCATTTTAATGCACTCGGATATCCACAATCATTGTTTTAAAGATGATTCGGATATCCGTTTCTCGATTCGGGTCCATTGTATACTGCGTAAGCAAAATAAAGTACCTAGCAAGGATGCCCTAGCTTGAAAACAGCGAGTGAGTCGGGATTGAATCTATATCCTGAAAAGCCATAAGCTGAAAACGGTATGTAGACACCGAAAACTAACAGTTCTCTTCTTCACCCGTATTACGTCTCTGGGCTTGATTCGTTGCGCTGAACACGAATATGAGTTCAGATTTTTTTCGGATCAAGGTTGCGGTAGAAGTCTGACTTCATAGCTATCGTAAAGAGCCGTAGTCGTACGAAGAACTGAAGGCGAACCTCATATTCGTGTTCAGTCCCCAAACAACCCTGCTAAACGAAATTTGGTGGGAAAATATTTTTTGCGTTGTAACTACCGTTTTTAGCTCGAAACGTTTCGAAATATATGTGTACGCTGTAGTCACGCACAGTTTTTACTAATAATATCACAAGCCTCGCAAGGTACTTCACTTCGCTCCTTTCGGGCTGAAAGCTAAAATGGCTACCTTTTCAGTAGAAAAGCCATTTTTCGCTGTTGTCGATTACTTAGACTTTCTCGATTCCATTACTTTCAATCCGCGATTATTCAAAAACTTCAAATAAACCGGTAGAAAAGAAAACAACAATGTGCGGCACAGGCGAGAAATTGATCCTTTAATCAGCATTTTCACTCGCACGAGTTCGAATGTTTTAACCAATTACACAAAGTTCCACATTCGATTTATTTGCAGCGTCCTGAGTTGGGGTCAGCTAGGTTGTTTAGATGGGTTATTTACAGAGCAGCAAGAGTGCTGCTCATCGTGGCGCGATATGGTGAGACCAGCAAACACTGTTGCGCTCTTCCTTGGTCGGTGAAAATACGGTAATTTGCGCGACAAGGGTGCGGACGTGTCAATTTTAGCACAACGATGGTGAATGCTATATATCAATCTTCGCGCAATTGCAAGTAGATTGCAGAAACTAATCGCATCAACGATTCCAAGCTCATGAAGCAATCTTTATAGATAGTATTGAAAAAAATGCAAAAAAAGCTGCTGCTTCCTTATTAAAACTTCACAAATGGTTGAAAGCACCGTTAGAAACGGAAAGAACCATACCAGTTAGAGTACTTTCGATGACCTTTTCTTATCTACCTTTGTTGTTGCTGAAGACTTTTCGGAGCCGAGTTATGGAGGCATCATCAGTCGGACGAGAAGGTCAATCAAGCAATTTCAGGGTGTTCAGGAAGCTTTTCTCGAATTTTGTTCAAAGTTTTTTTCTGGGGGTTTGCCCTGGTCTTAAAGGCAGTGTTCATGATGAATATCGCACTCGAGTTCGACCCAAAAATAAGATTGTTTGGTCGTGAGGTAACTAATAGTGAAGAAACAGCGAAGAAAAGCGTCCAGAATAAGTCAAAATAACGGTTTCCAAATTCAGGGCGTGGACGAGAATCATGGGCCCTGCTGGTGTCGGCAAGCGCGCGCTAATCCCGAAATCTGCGCGAATCGATCATGCCAATCGCGGCAGAGTTGCTTGGCAATTTGTCATCGAAACGTGTGCGACGCTACAAGCTCGTCCGATTGGGGGCGGACCGGGATATGTAGGCGCACCGGGAGAGCTTTCAAAGCCGCTTGTATTTATTTCTGGCCAATTTTCGCTGCTTTCTTCGACCCTATCCTCTACAGCACCTGCCAACTTAGTGCTTCACACCGAGACCTCGAGAACGAGATTTATCGTGAACACTGCCTTTAATAAGAAATGAAGGTCTATTTGTCGATGTTTGGTCCTTCTCCACAGGTTTGGCTTAGAGCTTTCCATCGAGACTAATTTTCAGGGCGAAACATCACTTTTGTTGATTTTCAAAACGCTAGGATGAATTAGTCACAAAACTTCTCTGTAAACGTTTCACACTTGAAAAGCTAAACACGATAATGAGGTTCGTTTATAGATTCTCGATAAATTAAGGTGAATCACGGTGGGCACGCGGTAGTGCTGTCCAAGCCTCAGATCTGGCTCAAAACTACTCTGTGGGGGATTGTTTGAAGTGCTGAACACGAATTCGAGCTCTTTCTTATCAAATTAGGAAATACAGAGGTAGGTTGCATCAGCTTAACATCAAAGAGACCGCGTGTCCACACTGCGCACCCACGCCATGAACTCGCTTCTTCGAAAAAAAAAAAGAAAATCCCTTCTCATTGTGGCTGCAAAACCCAAATAAAGAGGAACGTCTGTTACTGGTGGGCAGACATGAGTAACCTTGACATTTTTTTATTCGGGTTCATTCATAAGTAAAATCCTGGTTTTAATTCCTACTGAAGCGTAGTAGCCGTGTGGCGCCCGGTCTCTTGAAGGCAGTGTTCACGATGATTTTCGCTCCCGAGTTTTCCACTCAAAACCAAGCGTTGGCCACTGAGTGTCACGGAAATTACGAAGAAACGGCGAGAAACGCACTAAAACGTCATATTTCAGTGACATTCTCAGAACTCTCTGGGAAAGCTTTCTACGGCTTTAGAGTATCTAGGTTGATTGCTTCAACCTAGTTTCATTGAAGGCGCAGCAACCTTTCCTCGAACGTACAATAAGCTTACTTCTGTGCTGCACCCATCCTACGTCAAGGCTTTGCATAGGATACTGCAAAGCAGCACTGAGCTTACTTGAAACGCGCATCAACCTTACCTCAAGGCTGCATTCATCCTACTTCAAGGCTGCGCAAAAGATACATTAAAACTGCACTAAGCTTACTTTAATGCTGCGCTCAGCCTAATTCAGCGGTGCTTCGAAGGCAGCATACACGCGAACAAACACTGTCGAACTAACAACATAAATGGGTGCGCACACCCCCTTCCATGTAGTCAACAGAGCTTGAAGCACCAAACACTATTTAGGACGATAATATATGAGGATTTCCGTCTCGTGAGCCTGTATTTTCTCACCCCTAAGAAGAAGTGAACTTTGAGAAATCATTGATATATCTGAGGGATAGTACTGTAAAATGGGACTCTACGAGAAAAACAGTTTGTGAAACAGGAGCACAGCATGTCGTCTGCCTACCGGAGAGATCTCCTACTTCAAAAGCCAGTCGAAGTAGAGCGGAAATCTTGAAAGTGGATAATAATTATTCGGTATGTAAGCATACTGCGGTAAATCAAGCTGCTTATCTCTTAGACTTCGATTTGACCTTGTTATAGCTTAAAATTAGTGAAGGTTTTCTCAAGTTTCACATTTCGTTATGTTACTTGAATAGGGGGGGAATACAGACTTGTGAGGCAAGAATGCTTGGATACGTCATCCTAGATAGATTTCGATGCCTAACACTTCGTGGACAACATGGTAGGGGCCGCGCGAGCCTATTCATGCTGCAATCTCAGCCATGATTGTGAGCGTGCATTCTGCCTTTAAAGGTACAGTCCAACCCCAGGTAAGAAATACGAGACTCCCATATACATATTTGGTAAGTAGACCCACCCTATATAACACCTGCCAAGTGCGAGCTCTCAATTCTTCCGAATAAGCGAGTTATAGGAAGAAGCCACTCTAGCGCTCCCACAATAAGGTCAACAGTGGCGAGATGAGCGATGGTTTTCGATCAGATGTTCCGTTCTTCCTTTTATTTTCAGCCTTCTTCTTCATTCAAGCCAGCTCGCAGAAATCGGTTGCAAATGAGGGAAATTACGAGCCTTGGACAACTCGTCCGCCATGCTTTCGCCGCTAAATTTTGGAATCATTGGGTTCAGTGTAATACCGCCTTCTTAGATAAGCAGAAAAACGTTCCTGAGGTTGAGCTGTATCTACGATATCGCTTCGAGAAAATATTGTTCATTTTTTGTAGTCTCCCGTCGCCCCACTTTTTCTCCTTTTGTTGGAATGTTTCTGCCGGCATCAAACCACTTTTGCTTAGAGGAACCCTTTTTTGATAGAATCCTTCTTCTGTCAATGTGATCTCGTTGGGGTCAAAGTTCGGCTCGACGACTGCTACAACGAAGGTGAAAAAAGTGTACCGACGATTTCGGTTCTCAGGCTGACATGGCTCGTCGGCTTGCTTCAGGCCTCTTCGAAAATTTCCCTCGCTAGAATGACATAAAGGCCGCGTTCACGATGATTTTCGTTCTCGAGTTTCCGACTTAAAACAATGCGTTAGCCACCCAGTATTACCTTGATTACGAAGAAACGGCGGAAAACGCACTAAAACGCCTTATTTCAGTGATATTGTTTCCTGGTCCGGACTAGCTGTCCGGTCGTATGAACATGTTTCTGGTGGTCGTCACCGGTGAAAAAGGAGGTTCATCGAAAATGGAAGAATATTTTAGGCAAAACAGTAATAGTTTGGATCCGAAAGGAAGGACGGAGCAAACGAGAGTAAAGAGTTTCGAAGGACGGGTCCGTAAAAGATTACATTGTTACAACAAACAGTTCCAGTGAGAGTGAAGAGGCGGGATGAGATTACAGCTTTTCAGGTATTTCTGGCGCGTTTTTCTCAGTTTTGGCATTATTTCAGCTCTATCCGAAAGCCAAGCAATTGATCTAGCAGATAATCTCGGAATTGAAGATTATCGTAACACTGTCTTGAAGGGCAGTCAGTGTTCACGACGATTTCAGTTGCCGAGCTTCTCAGTTGGAAGAATGCGCCGCACGTCATAAATTGCTAAAATCACGAAGAAACTGCTGAAACGACCAACACGCCTCATTCCAGTGACATCATTTTCTGATTAAAGGCAGCATACTCGCTCGTAAACTTGGTTGGCTTAACAATGTGAATCGAACCGTATGGCTTACAGCACAATGCCTACGCATTTTGAAGTGTCAAAAATGACCCAAACTGCCGCTACATAAGTTAGAAGTTAGCCCCGCCCTGTATTTTCACGCCCCCTGTATTTGCTCTTTTGCTCCAAAGCAGGGTTGCTGGGTCATCTTCGACGTCAGTGACGTGTGTGGTTCACTTGTTAGGCAACCTACCAACATTAGCGACGGTGAATATGACCCAGCAATCTTGCGTTGCAGGAAAAGGGGAAATACAGGGGCCATAAACACAGGAGCAGACCAACTTCTAACTATGTAGCGGCATTGCGGAGTCATTTTTAACACTTCAAAATGCGTAGGCGATATAATCTGGGCCATACCATTCTATTTCCGTAGTTATCTCAATTACGTTTACGAGCGTGTATGCTGCCTTTAAAGGCAGTGTCACGATAATAACCATGTCTGATCTTTTGGTGGAGATCGGCAGCTGCGGGCCTAAGCGCAACCTAACGTTGAAAAAACTAAGAAAAGTGAGCTCGGAACGGTCCTCTATGGCCCCAAAGTTGGACACCCGTCAGCTCGTCACACCCAGATCACACCCAGATGCACTTTCCACGCCCACCGACGTGAACAAATGAATGCTCGAGATTGTGAGATGAGCGATGGTTTCCGATCAATAGCCCCGTACTTCCCTTCATTCTCATCTTCTCTCTTTACTCAGGTCAGTTCCATACAGCGGCTGCAAGAGACGGAAGTTACAAGCCTCGGACAACTCGTCCACCATGCTTCCCTAGTTCAATTTTTTAGGGACCATAATTCCGTTCCTAGAAGGTCTTGTGCGATTCCAAAAACATCATTGGAATCAACATGGGACCGCCTTCAAGATAGGCGGAAAAGCAGAAAAACGATTCTCATCGTTAACACTGCCTTTAAGACTAGTTTCCCAGTAGAACAAAGGGATTTTGACCGACGAATAATGGGTGAACCAAAAATGAATGTTTATGTCGTTAATCCCTAGAAGGGGAAGCAGCGACGGCCAGTATGATAGATATATGTATCACAAAGTCGAGCAGTTATTTAAGAGAAGAAGATGTTAGAAATGGATATACAACTTCCAAGATAGCGAGATAATAGCTGCATCGCGGTTTCCTAGAGATGGGATACAAATCATATTATACAAAACAGTACTGATTACATAAATGATTTGATTTTCCAGAGTGCAGACATTAGGGTCCGGTGAAAAGAAAGGAACAAAAGAAAATCAGGAATTTACTGCGGCCGGTGGCAGAAAGTTTCTATTGTCCCCACGAACAGTTACTCTAAAAGTAATGGGGCTGAGTGAGAGAACCGGAATTCCAATTTTTCTTCATTTTAAATACACCTAATGATCGAGTTGTAATCTTAAAATAGAAAACTATCGTGAACACAACCTTTGAGTCGAGGATTTAAAGGCAATGAAAGCGAAGAAAAAGGAGGAGAAAAGGAAGGAGAATGATGAACAACTTCATGGCCGGATGCTTGCATTCTTTCCTGTAAGTGGTAGCAGAGACACGTTAGACCCTTCGAAAATCGATACGTAGGATTCTTGTTCATGCCTTTATCGCAAGCTTACCGCGTCTATAGCCCCTTTGTTTGCCTTGCGCCACTATTCGGTATTCCGTTAGGCTTCCGACACCTAATCAACTCCAGGTAAAGCTTAGTGCGAGCTTAGAAAACGACGCATTAACCATACATGGGCGATGCATGCTTACGACGAGTTTTAAACTCGCAGGAAGGCTAAAACCGTGAAATTTTGGTGAATTAGACGGGCGAAGCCTATATTCGGCCCAATTACACGCAGTAAGCTATCCCAGAAAGTTCTGAGTTAATCTCTGGCCGTGACTAGTTGTCCAGTTGTATGAACATGTTCACGGTGGTTGTCACCGGTGAAAATAAGGGTCAGTCGATAATGGAAGAATATTCCAGGCAAAATAGTACTAGTTAGGTTGCGAAGAAAAGAACGGAGCAACAGAAAGCAAATAATTGTAAATGACGGGCCCACAAATGATTTCAATGTCACAACGAACAGTTCCTGTGAGAGTAAAGAGGTGGGGTGAGAGTAAAGGATTTCGTGACCTTCTGATGCATTTTTCTCGATTCCTTCATCATTTTTGATCTACCCGGGGGCCTATCAATCGATTTAGCTATTAATCTCAAAATCGAAGATTATCGTGAACACTGCCTTTAATATAATAGCTTTATATCTACCGTAATACACAGCAAGCCTCTGGATGTTTCGGCGATTTTTCAGGGGCTCCGTCCCGGATTTCATTATTTTTTCCAGGGCCAAGGTTCTCCCATTCCAACAGCTCGAGGTGGAGGTTGGTGGAGTAGGTGTCTCGACCCAACCAAGATATGGTCCCAAACAGGGATGTGCGTAATAGAAATTTTGCAATACGTTACTCGTTAGTCGTTCAACCGGCCAAAACCCTCGTTAGTCATTAATCGTTAGTTGTTAAAAATCTATGCTTTGAAAATAAATACAGTTGAGGCACAAAATAAGCCCTTATGAATGAAAAAAGATGGAACGCATGAAGAAATGTGTGTTTTCCAAAACATTCATGGCCATTGAACACAAAACATTCTTCGTCAGAAAACCCAGATTAAACTGCAAACCATCATGTGCATAATAAAAATATGAATGAAAATCTAATACTCGACAGCGTGTGTTTATCGATTTTTGTCCTTTTTTTCGGGGAGAAAGCAAGCAACATGGGAAACCGAGGGGATCTTGAACTCTTCGATCTTTTGTTCGGTGCAAGATTTGCCGTTCAGCGCTATACGATGTTATGTGTATGATATCTATCCAGTGGTGACAACACGGAGAACTGCATCGACTTTGCAAGAATTATTATTTGCTCAGCGTCGCTAGCCAAGCGCGAGCGTGATTTGGAGCTTGTTTTCATAATGGGGGAAAGGTCGTAAGAAATTAGCACTCAAATCAAAATTTTATTCACTGAGGGGTCCCATCACCACTATATAGAAATCCTATAACTCGAAGTATTAAGTTCTATTGCTAATATTAGATTGCCGTGGTGTAAAAACAATAAGTACTGCCCTCTGGAAAAATCTCAGCTGGAGCCGGCCAGTGTTGAAACTGGTTCAGTGAGCCTACCATAAAGTTGTGCGATCGGCACGAAGTCACATATATCCTGCGCCTAACATTGCGCGACGTTCGGTTGGGGTCATAATGTGAGGGTTCCAGAACTGCGAAGTAGTGTCAGTAAAAAATATTAAATTCTGAAGGCTATGGTTGTTTTGTAGCATTCACCTCGAACAACCAACAGGGAACTATGTATCAATCCTGATGTAAGCCATGGGTTCGAGCGCGATGTGAATGTTATTGACTTTCTATAGAATTTCGGGATTGCTTACGAAAGTATTTTTTATTTCTTTAGACGTTAGTCTTTAGTCGTAATTGCGCACATCCCTGGTCCCAACACAATTTTGCGCGAACTGCATGCCGCAACTACGGAACTTCGTTTCGGAAACGACAAATTCCCCTTCCGATTTCTGGTTCACAAAATTCAAAAAAAGGTATTATTTCGATGGGATTATAAAAGAGCATTGAAACGGTGAATTCCGAATGCTAAATACACCATCTGAGGTGGCAGGAGATTATGATAAATTCGACCGTCTCGACTCGTTTGATTTTCGCGATGGTTGAAATATGAATGAAAATAGGGAGAGGAACTGGGACCAAACGGGCGTAACGAGAACCTTTGGCAAATCTTTCTGATTTGCCATTATTTTGCTTTTGGAAGAGCGTTTGGCCCCGTTCTTTGGAAGCTGTTGTGCTTTCAAGGCTGCAACACAGTTGTTCACATTCGAAGCTTAGAGGCATCGCACCCGCAGAGAACCGTATATTATTTTTTCATGATTTTGTGTAGTTTGGCCTCTCTAGTAACCGAAACTCTCGAAGGGGCCCATGAAAAATCTTTATTTGTAAAGATTAGTCAGTCTGAACACAGTGCTAAGTCGAATCCAAATTTTGCGTTGAAGTCGTTTCCGAAGTTTTCCTGCATTTGAAGGCCTCATCACTGTCATTTTCAAAGTTTTTCTGCATGTGGAGTCCGTGCCGCAACTGTTTTTCATGTTGTTTGACGGTTGCATCAACATTCTGTGAAAAAAAGTGCAAGATGATTGGTGAGAAGTGGTGGCGGATTCTGATCTCTGACCCCTTCCAACATCATTATCCTACGTTTTTGACGCTGGAGCAGATCGCCAAATGAAGCTGAATAGACAGATAACAACTGGAAAACCTATATTATGTGTGTAGAGCACAACGGTCGCCTACCAACCAGTCTAAGCTGAATTGGCTATGTCCAAAGAAGTACCAGAGAGTGTCGAGGTGACATAAGATTGCTTTTATACCCACTTTGAATTGATTTTTGCCCAACCTGCAGTATTTCGGGACCTACTATTTCTGAATTTTTTTATTGAAACGCTCCTCTCAAAAAGACAACTACGGAATTCAAAAATTTCGTGTGACTCAGATTGCGGGGTAGCCAGGTGATTTTTGCGACAGATTCAGGTAGAGGAGAAATGCTTTTTATGAGCTTGTATGCAGCATTTTTCTCTTGCTCTGAAATGTTATAAATCAAACAAAACTGTTGCGAATTTGTGCAATTTTCGGAACCTGTTCATCCAATAAGTTCTCATCACTACTTGCTGCAGAAGTTTTGAGATGAGTCCCAAAAATTAATCTTCTTTTGCCTAAACTGTAGAGCGGTATGTATGCAGGAGAATAATTGTATCCGAGTGATCGTTGATGTTTATTGAGTAAGTATGACCCTAGTGCGACGGGTAATGCAGTGGTTTGAGCCAACAATCGTGTCCGGGAATGTTTTTGGCCGTATTTCCCGTACGGCTTCTTCCGTATTTGGCGGAGTGATTAGCGTACAGCAGTGGACGGCGAGCAGCAGCAGCTACCACTCGTGAGGCAACATTAAACTGTTGAGAAAACTTTGTGTTACGGAGGCGTAAATTTCAATACATGTAACTGCCCGTCATTCTGAAAAAGTTTCCACATTGGTGGTCTTTTTCAAGTTTATAGTTATCCAACGATTATGAAAAAAAAATCAAAAAGCTCACAACGGTACTCTTCAGTCGAAAACTTCTTGTTTAAACGCTACTTCAAAAGCGTTTCCCCAGTTTAGTGGCCAATTTAATCCACATTATCATTAGCCTTCTGATAGTGAGTTCACTACGCCTAATGTCATAACCATCCAGCCTGGTTCAAAACTGGGAGAAGGTGACAGCAGCTTTGAGTGGCCTTCAGAGTTCACTCGCGGCGCGTACGCGATGATATATACAGCCTACATATCGATCATGCGACTTCGCGTCGCGTCGCCCCGCAAAAATTCTGAACGCCGCCTTAAGGTCACCTTGTGCGCTAACTTTCTATTTATTTCCACATTGGACATTTTTAGAGCGTTCAAAGGCAGTGCTCACAAATAAAAACTTAATACTTGTTCTTGAGGTTTTTGAGCAGGTAAGTCCCCGAAATAGAGGAAAGTAGAGAAAAAGCTTCACAAAATTCTTCAATTCTTTTTTCTAGTTCTTCTCCCAGAGATTCTTCAGAAATGAGGTGGTTTTGATGCTCTAACGTTAGAATCCTTCGATATAAAGAGCACTCGATATTTTGGCGACTGTTCCTTTCGGTGGACAACTCTCATATATGATGCGGGCGGAGTGATTAAGTTGGGCAATCAATCCAGGAGATTTTCACCCACTTCTTGGCCGTTTTCGTTGCATTCTCTTTCATACTCTTCTGAAAAGGATCCAAATCTTACGCTTCTGCGGGAGAAGGAAAACCTTTTCATTGTGAAAATTGCATGAAAAGGCTCCGAACACGCTTTTAAAAATGGTGAAGATGACGACGTTGATAGGCTCGTACGACTCCTAAAGGACACAGGACCCCAAAAAATTGTGTTTCATTTTATGCTTGTATTGGAGAGAATCACACGTTGATCACAACGGTATCTCTGAATTCGCTCGAGGCCCCCCACAAACGGAGTTATGGCTCGTCAAAATTGGCTTCATTTCTAGGGCGAAAATTTGGTCAACGCGTTGTTTCAGGCCTGTATTTCTGTTCATTGTGAGACAAGCGTGCAACCGCAGGCCACATGAGTTCATTGGTAACGCAATGTCAATCATTTTGTTCCTACTTCACTGCTTTGACCGGGTGAGTATGCTGCGGTGTAACTCATCCACTTTCAATTCACTGCAGAAACTATTGAGCATCGCGTTTTCAACGGTTTTCTGCCAGCTTCAAATACTACGAGCTCCACACCTCCGATACACGTCATAGATACGACATCACTTTTGAGTGTGTACCATTTCCCTGACGTATCTGCAAAACGACTTGTATTGCTGGTACCTCCTGGGCCTCCATGGTAGTTATTCATACTCCTTAACGCCAGAGCGGGCATAGCCTTAGAGTATGACTGATCTGACGCGACGCCCGCGTCGCCTTGGCGATGGCGGCCGTAACGACTTTTTCATCCTTTTCGTTATCGATCCACATCAAGTTCATTCCGTTTCGTAATAATCAATTCTCATACTATCCCCTGCGACCATGATGGTGAACGCGTGCACAGAAATCGCTTGTTTGAAAAAGTCGGTTTTTTTTATTTTGCTCCAATATGGCGTCGTCGCTGGAGTATGGCCGGTAGCATACTTCCCGGGACCAGTGACGGTGACAGTACATATTGGGCATATCGATTTTTGGTCGATGTTGATGGTAAGCATTGCGTCTTTGGAAGTATGATCTCGGCCTATTCATAGCCTCCACAAGCGCGTCACGCGATTAGAAAGTTTTCATACTCGAACCCCGCGCCTACGCGTTACGCGCTGGCATGGTGGAGTATGGATATCCCGATATTAAAACCTCGTTGTTGTCCTTTTCTCTCACTAAACAGTTCTTTCAGTTTTGTCTCAACTTATTGTGAGTTTGAAACGGGATATTTTTGAACAAAAGCTGGCAAAAAAGTGTGTTCAGATATCAGTCTCCTGAAAAGGGAAGTGTCTGGAGTGTTTAAAGGCAGTGGTCGCGATGAAAAACGTTATATGAAAAACTATAAAAATCAGCTAAGATATAAAACAGCTGAAAAACTATGAAGGTAGAGCGGCGAAAAACAGGCTAGAGTTAGAGTTTCTAGGGCCCAAAGATGCCAGTTCGTGCACACGTGCACAGCGCCGCAAAAAAAGATCGCGGCCTCATGCCGAGCAGTCAAAAATCATCGACATTCAGAGGATAAAATAAATTCAAATTTAAGTATTGAAAAGAGTTGACCACAGAAAGCAAGCACTTCAGTCAATGTTTTTGACTAGATGAGTCCGAAGGATAATGTTCACTGGTTGATGCGTTTCAAGTCAGGCGATGTTCTTGATAGCGAGTCATCATTACCACTGGATGTTCGTGGGTGGGTACTAATACCATCAAAGACTGAAGTTACAAGCACTAATGAGTATTGAGCGAGTGTTTTTGCGACTTTCTCTTTAGGCCACTCTTTCTCAGTTGAAGTTTGAGAGTGATGCTGATGAGTATATTTCTATGCGGGTACTGCTCTTTGGATCTATGACAGTGACATTGTCAGCATCTCTCGGGCTTCTACTGTGAAACTGCATAGCATCCCGCACCGAGCTGCTGGTTAAAAGAAGTTAAAAGCTCAAGACGGTCGTTTCTTGTATCCATTAGAACTTCCGAAACGTGGACTAATCTTACAAAAATCTGGACCTCATAATCGTCTTCAGCGCCCGAAATTACCACACCGGCCAAAGTTGGAAAGCACATGTATCGGAATTTACGCAGTTCAAATTCTTGGCGATGTGCCTCAATTCTTTCGCGGGTTACTTTGAGTGCTGAACACGAACTCAAGCAAACTGGGGGGTCGACAACAGGTTGATAAGTTGCCATCTCATAAACCGCTCCCTGTTGGCAACTCAAATCGTCATTTTCAGCCTGAGACCTGCCCGTTGCCCAGCTACATCCAGCTATTACGAAACAGACAAAGAATCCTGGCGATTCAAGCCGATTTTAAAAATGTCCTAAGTTTCGACCCCGATTTTGTCATATGTTATCCACCGTTACAGCTGTCTTCCCACTTTCTAGTGGGTTCAGAGCTTCAGCCGCAGATCCCTGGAGAAGAACGGTGTGTGATTGTAGACACACCTCTCTGCATTTCTTTTATACCCTACCCCTTATCAATCAGGTATCATCAATTCTGTTTACAGTGAGACGCCGGTAGTTTTTGTCTGTTTCGCAAAGCCGCTACATCCGCCTGTTGTCGGGCTGTTGACATTTCGATGTGTCGCGTTGAGCGGCTTATTTAGCAGCAGTTCACATCCTGCAGGAGTGTTTCATCATCTTTTCATCACCGGATGAGCAGGGCCTCTTAATATTGGGTGAGGCCAATTTTCCGCAAACTTGGGTAATTGAACTGGCTGCACTCTTATCATTCAAAGCATGCCTGAAAAATGCGTTGTATACTTCCCTTCATCTGGAGCGCGAAAACGCTACCTGTGCAACAGCTCGACATCGACAAGATCATAGCTCGCGCCCATGGCCCCGCCGGATATCGGCCCATTGGCCAGCGGTGACTCAAAGTGAGCGGATCAACCTGTTGTCGACGCCCCATTCTACCTGAGAATGTAAAGTCCGTTCATCGATTCATGATAGAGCACGGTAAATTACTGTGGGGATACGGTACTTTAGTCAAGGTTTCAGATTTAGCTCAAAATTTCTCTGCGGTGGTTGTTCGGGGTGGTGAATACGAATTTGACATCAATTTGTCGATTTTCGAGCTAATAAGGTAGGTTCGCTCCCTTTTCGGCATGGTACCCACCGTATGCGACAGCATATGTAGCTCGGAGGTACGACAAAAGGTTCGTGTTCAGCATCGCTCTAAATACAAGTTCTAAGCTTAATCCTACAAGTTTCTTTCTGAACACACCAAAAATTGCCTGATGGGGTACCCTTGCGTCTTTTCGAAGCTTGAAAAACGATAATAACTTGTTGGAATTAACAGCTGTAGATGCGTTTATCGGACTCGATGCTTACCGTGTCAGCCCAAGAACTGGTCCTGGCGCTGATCATTAGCGCAGTTTGTGGCACTGAATGCAGCTCCAGTAGAGCTACGGCTGACTAACAAGGGAAGTATGCAAAGCGTAGGTCTGATCTGCCAAAACGACTAGTGTCGTTAGTATCTCTTGTGGCTCAATGGTAAAAACTGCGCAGTATCCCGCCGCGAGCCGCAGGTTCCAAGAATTTACAAGCTTGAAAAGCTCATTTTTTGTGCTTTTTGTACCTTCCAAAAATCGCGTTATTCTTCGGAAAATCCGGAAACGGACCTCATGAATGTGTTCAGCACCCAAAACTAACCCCTGAGCAAATTTTGGATGAACGCACATTTTCCGTGCTTTGTCCAGACTGATTGCGTTTTGGACTTGTACGGATTTTCGGTTGAGCGCTTATTTCTACCAATTGAGGGCTCTGGAAGCGTTTTATAAAAATGTTCCAGATTCGACTTAAAATTCTCCTAGAGTGGTTTTCTGGAGCGCTGATCACAATTTTGAGATTTATTAGTCGATTTCCAAAAGTTTTCGTCTCATTTCGTTTGAAGCTTCCCAACCGGGGAAAATTTCAAGGGAAAAACGCCACTTTCGAGATTTCCGGTTTTCTACGATCGGTATGTCTCAAAATCATTCTCTGAGGGTCATTTGGAGTGCTATACACGAATCTGGAGTCCGTTTGCCGATCTATTGCAGATTACGGTAGATTACGGTGGGTATGCGGTAGTTTGGTCAAAATCTCAGATTTTACTCAAAATTCGTATACGGGTATACGGGGGTTATTCGGGGTGAAGAATACGAATTTAACGTCCGTTTGTCGATTTTCAAAATACTATTGTGGGTTTTGACCCCTAATAAACATGTTACCTACCGTAACCTTCGCTAAACCTCAAAATTTTGACAAATGGACTCCAGATTCGTGTTCGCTACCCTGGATTACCCCTACATACAACTTTTGAGCTAAATCCGAGAACATTTTTTGAAACTTAAAAAAAATGCCTGATGGGAACCCTTGCCTTCTCGCCAGGCTTAAAAAAATGCTCATAACTTTTTTGAACCTGCTGCTCGCGGCGGGATACTGCGCATTTTTACTATTGAGCCAGAAAAGATACTAACCATACTAGTCGTTTTGGCAGATCCGACCTACGCTTTTTATACTTCCCTTGTAAGAAGGTTGTTGAAATATGTGGAGGCCGGGGTCGGTCAACTAGCACAACATCCGAAATGACAGGCTCGAATTGAAAAAAAAATGGAACAATCATAATACGATCTCTGATTGTGAGTGCAAAAAACCTTCAAAAACTGTTATATCGCATACTCCAAGAGCGGAAAACTTGGCGAACAAGGGCCCTCAAATAAGTTTGGAAATGTGCAAGTTGAAACCGGTCTTTCTCTTCAGCTGAAAGTTTTATGGGACCACTTCACCATTTATCATTATTGGATAGGCCGAAAAGTACAAAAAATGCGAAAAACAGAAGATGGTTCCCTGCTAGTGCGATACCTCTGACAAGGTGATTCGTTTTGGTTATAGTGGTCTTCCCAAATGAAATACGCATTTATAGAACCAACTCTGGCATTCGCTCGCGTGTAGCCCTACACAAACTCACTTGTTGCTCAGTGACACCTGGGGAACAAGTCATTTTCTGGGGCGCGAAATGGAAAGTGTGGGGCGATTGTGAGCATTTGTGCCCACAAACCACTTGTACCCCACTAAATCACTAGTCGCCCCGCGAAATCACTTGTTGCCCCGAAAGAGCAGCTGCTGACCCTAAAATCACTTGTTGCCCCGCAAAATCACTTGTTGCTCGGAATCATCATTTGATCGTTCGGACCCCACTCCGTTGTTCTTCTGGGACTCCGTCTCCCCTCTAGCCACCTTGTACTTCTCAACCCCTTCTTCTTCTTCTTCCTCTTCCTCCTCTTCTTCATCTCCCTCCTCTTCTAAATCTTCCTCTGCTTCTTCATCTTCCTCCTCTTATTCCTCCTCCTCCTCTTCTTCTTCTTCCTCCTCCTCCTCCTCCTCCTCCTCCTCCTCCTCCTCCTCCTCCTCCTCCTCCTCCTCTTCTTCCTCCTCCTCCTCCTCCTCCTCCCTCCTCCTCCTCCTCCTCCTCCTCCTCCCTCCTCCCTCCTCCCTCCTCCTCCTCCTCCTCCTCCTCCTCCTCCTCCTCCTCCTCTCCTCCTCTCCTCCTCCTCCTCCTCCCTCCTCCTCCTCCTCCTCCTCCTCCTCCTCCTCCTCCTCCTCCTCTCCTCCTCCCTCCTCCTCCTCCTCCTCCTCCTCCTCTTCTTCTTCTTCTTCTTCTTCCTCGTCTTCCTCGTCTTCCTCGTCTTCCTCGTCTTCCTCGTCTTCCTCGTCTTCCTCGTCTTCTTCCTATTCTTCCTCGTCTTCCTCGTCTTCCTCGTCTTCTTCCTATTCTTCCTCTTCTACCTCGCCGCTTGTGAGTGTGGCTTAAAGGCAGTGGTCGCGATGAAAAGGGTTATCTACAAAACTATAAAAACCAGCCTAGATTGAAAACAGCTGAAAAACTATGAAGGTAGCGCGGTGAAAAACGGGCTAGAATCAGAGTTTCTAGGGCCCAAAGATGCTAATTCGTGCACACGTGCACACCGCTGCAAAAAAAATCGTCGCCTCATTTTCGAATGATTCGAAGTCGCCTTCTTTAATCGAATATTTAGTTTACGAATCATTCGATTTGGTCGAAGTATAGTTCCCACCCCCATGAAAATTTAGGGTGTTTTTGAGAACAAAAAATCGGATTCTGCACAAAAGTGGCAATCGGGGGCAATATCAATATGTCACGGTATCAGGCAGTAAACATGGAGAACTCTTGAAAGAAAAACCATTACACTTCCGTGAGAATTTTGTGCCGGTGGCAAATTATAAACTTGTATCTAGCGTACCACTTCGGAAATCGTCAAAAGTCGCGATTCGCCATCAAATTTTCCCTAAAAAAAAGCTTCGAAATAATCAAGTCGAAAATTTCAGAAAATTGACACATAAACCCCCAAATTCGTGATCAGCGCCCCAAATAACACAACTGGGAGGGTATTAAGTTAAATCTGGAACATTTCTAAAAACGCTTTCGGGGCCCACTAATTGATATGAATAAACCCCAGCCGAAAATCCGTACAAATCCATAACGCTATCAGTCTGTACAAAGTTTGGGTAATGTGCCTTCACCCAAACTTGGGCCAGAGGGGTTGTTTTGGGCGCTGAACACAATTATGAGGTCACTTTCCAAATTCTCTAAAGACTAGTGCACGTTTTGGAAGGTACATCAGGTACAGAAATCTGACAAAAAACGTATGTAACTCTTTTCGGTGTGGTTTTAGGCAGATGCGAAGACCATGTCGGATTTTACTCCAAAAACGGCTCAAGAAAAGTATTTCTTCCAGAATAGCTAGGCTAACTAAAAATAGCTTCCTTGTTGAGCCTCACTAGACTTGAGCTTATAGAAGAAAGTGGAAAATGGTGGAAGATTGAGATGATGATCAGGAGAAAGACAACACGCGGGCGCATGCGACGCGACCGCACACGCCACCGCCCAGGCCTCCTCCGTGCCGGCGCTGGCTGGGGGCGAGACAATCCGCACAATGCTCACAAAGATTTTGTGGGCATTGCACTAATCGTTTTTTGTGGGCACTCGACTCTCGCCGGCGCGATTATGTGGAACGTCTAGCGCCGACGAAAAAGGACGCGAAATTGGCCACGCCTACCGGGGCAACACGCGAGCGAATGCCAGAGAATTTGAACGACGTAGAGTTCGAATACGCTCTCCGATGCTGCTTAGGATGACTCTAAACAAGATTTCAGCGTTTCTCTTCGTTTTCCCTCGTTGTTTGAGTGTATACCTTATATCAAACAGGTGGTCCTGAAAGCATTCGCGAGGAACGTTGCTTATCCATCTTATAATGTCTTCTTGGCGATTGCATATTTGTGTGATGATCACAAAACTTCGATCCATTTGTATTTTGAGAAACTCCAGACATATTCTGCTCAATGCTTCCAAACAAATATTTCTGATGGAGGGGATTATGAAGGCAAAGCGCGACTTTTGACGAATTCCGAATTGCTAATTTGGCTCAAAACCCGTGTGGGGGTTACTTAGAGGGTTCTAAAGCACCGTTCGCGGTGAAAACCACTTCTCATTCTACAGGATCAAGTTCGTGAATGAGCCCGGTAGACCACTCTGGTGAAGTTTTGAGTGTCGAAAATGTATAATTCTGAAGTTAGAGAGATAAAAAATTAGGATCCATTACCAGTTCTCACCAGTGATCTAGCACAAGGAACAGAAGGGCAATATCAGGCACCAACGATCCAGTGGGTTATCTAGAGTGCTGAGCACAAATCTGGAGTCCGATTGTCGATATTCTGGGTTTGCTGTAGTGTACGCTGTGTACGATGATATTTAGCTGGCGTTACCGACCTCACTATTGCGAAAATCGACAAATACACCTGATACCACACCAAAAAAAAACTCACAGGAAAACCTTGACCTGATTCTGAGATTGACCGAACTACCGTATACACACCGTAACCCACGGTAATCCACCGAAAATCAATAAATGGACCTCAGATTCGTGCTAAGCCCTCCAAATACCTCTTCCATTGAGGTTTCGAGACATGTACCGCAGCATTCCGGAAGTCGTCGAAGTCGCGTTTGGCATAAAAAATTTGACCCGATGGGAAGCTCTGAGGAAATATGAAGAGCACTCTCGAAAAGCGGCAAATAGACTTTGGGTTCGATATTAGGATCCTAAATGACCTTCTAGGGAAGACTCTGAATTGGATCGGAAATGTTTTTCTCAAAAGCTCTCAGAATCGCTATGAAACAAGGTAATCCATCAGCCAACGACGTAAAATAAGGAGAAAATGCCTCAAACTTCGCACATAGTGATTTCCAAATTTAGTCGGATTTCACGTCTAGACTTAGTTCTATTAATGTACATTTCATTTGGAATAGCCGCAACTAAAAGGGTTTTGGCAATATGCTTCTGTCCCTGAGCCTCATAGTGTGTGCAAAAATATTATTGATTGAGGCTGCAAAAGGAGAAAAAACTAAACGTTCTCAAAAACTTTTCGAAAGTTTGAAAACTTCGGAAAAACACTCCTTCCTTCTGGCTTCAGAAGAGGGAGTTTTTTCCGAAATTTTCGATTTTTCGAAAAGTTTTTGGGAACATTAAATTTTTCTCCTCTTACTGTGCTTATCTCAGCCAAATTCCGGTCCGCAATTGCGTCTCGACACGCTTTGCGGCCGCACGCGCTCAAGCTTCCAGCGCCAACGCCGACTCGATATGGCTTTTTATACAGTTTTCTCCAATTTTGTCTGCTTTTCAGTTTCTAAAACCCACCTACAGTTAACAGATCCGCGGCTGCGGCGCTGGAAACTCTTTGGACTGGAATGCGCGCGGCCGCAAAGCGTGTGGAGACGCAATTGCGGATCGGAATTTAGCCCAGAGAAGCACAATACAGCCTCAATCAATTAATATTTTCAAAAGAGTTTTGTTGAGAGACTTTTTTACAATTACTCTTTCCAGGATTGTGAGTAATAGTTGAGAAGGAATAGGTGGGAGCAGCGGAAGTTTGAAAAAGACCAAAGTTTGGCAACTTTGAGCAACCCTCCACCTAGGTTGTTCAGAGATTGGTAACAGCACTATCAAAAAGAGCAACCATAAAGCCTAATCTGGTTCCTACCACCTAGCGTACGAATCACAGTCGAATTCGCCTATTTTGAAATGACGTCCCTACAACTTGTCACACAGTCAGGGCCATGTATAATGTACAGCTCAACTTGTTTCTGTTAGCAGGGCATTCATCCGCTTGAATCATTTCTCGCTGTTTCGGACTCGATGCAGAGACCTGAAACAACCCGTATGGGTAGCTTCGGCAGTTTAACACAGTAGATACTTGAGGACTTGTTGGTACACACGTAGCTGCTAATACGAGGCCGGCAATCTAAAGGAGCCACTAAATCGGTAGTATTTGTTAGCAAACATGACGTTTCGCGCACGGTGTTAAGTCGTTCCGGGTGACCGGAAGCCGCGCTACGACAGACGCGGCTTCCCTTCAAAGGACGCACACGGATTAGAATACGGTGGGACAGAGACGTGGTACGGTTACTGTAATCTCCGGAGGATTCGGTTACAGAACTTTGAAGAGTGCCGATACAAGTATCGAATGCATGAGAAACACACTGCTAGGGCTATGTAATGTGTACAACTATAAGATCAAATCTAGTTCGAGTAACGCTAAGGTGAAATACGGAACTTTAGGTTTTTTCGGATCAAGATTTCTGTATTTTTTTCCTGTTTTTATTCAACAACGGGCCACTACAAATGAGCTTAGCCTTTCATAATATTCAGCGTTTTCTGAGGAAAACGTTCTATACTTTTGTCCCTTTTCTACATAATAAACTCGGCGTAAAACTTTCGAAAACCTTGAATAATGGCCTGGATCCATCGTTTCATAATGTTATCA
The DNA here is from genome assembly GCA_029168955.1 of Aplectana chamaeleonis. Classification (NCBI taxonomy): domain Eukaryota; kingdom Metazoa; phylum Nematoda; class Chromadorea; order Rhabditida; family Cosmocercidae; genus Aplectana; species Aplectana chamaeleonis. Next base: position 922,912 of record JAPDOI010000059.1, on the reverse strand, counting down.
CAATTCAGACAATTGAAAAAAAAACAGGGAGAGGAAGGTCCCTTAGGCAGTGGTCGCGCTCGAATATGCTCGTCTTCTTTTCCTCTCTGAACCCTTTTCTGGGTATAGAGTAGTAGAACCTATAAGAAAAAATCACGAAAAAACGCTGTTTTAGGCCGAATTTGAAGCCTGAACTTCCTAGAATTTTGATGGTGGACGAGCCCACCCCACATCATCGGCATGGATGATCTCTAGTATCGAGAACATCAGCTGGCTTGAAATTGAATTTCAATCAATGAACCTTCGAATTTATGTACACATCTAGTCAGAAACATTGACTGAAGTGCTTGCTTTCATTGTTAAACTGTTTTAATAGGTAAATTTGCATTTATTTCTTACTCTGAATGTCGATGATTTTTGACTGCTCGGCATGAGACTGTGATCTTTCAGTGCACGTGTGCACGAACTGGAAGTTTAGGGTATTAATAACTCTAATTCTAGCCAATTTTTTACCGCGCTAGCTTCATAGTTTTTGAGCTGTTTTTGATCTGAGCTGATTTTTGTAGTTTTTTCGATAACGTTTTTCATCGTGACCACTGATTTTAAAGCTAGCACGATTATCAGAAAACCTTTTCTATAGCAAAGGAAGGATAGGAAGAACAGCATCAAAACCTTTTTTCCCTAGTGATGATTTGTTACAAAATTTCCAATCAGTTGAGCGCAGCACGGTTCAGAGCTTTTTTTGTGTAAATGAGAGCTCTTTTTGAAGAAAAATCTCGATATTCTTTGCTTATCTTCACGCTATGAAAGGCGAAAGCTTTATGACTTTGAATACATCTGTTGGTGAGAGGATGAAGCCTTTGGCATTAGTCGTGCACTTGTGCGTGTGCTTATTCTCTATTTCGGAGAGAAGTTTATTTCCGTCGATTGCGTGCGTCTGCGAGCGTGTGCTGCGTCTCCTTCTCCTCCACACTTTCTCGTGGTATCTTTCTTCGTTCCGCACACGCAAGCGAAGAAACATAGTAAATTTGGCTCCGAAATAGAGGGTATGTTAGCAGACTCAAAGCGACACCTTCAAACGTCACGCTTCAACTGTATGTGGTCGGCTTTCTAATATATTCTCAAGCAAATCACGAGTTTTTGAAGTGCGGTTTCAAAGGCACAGGCCAATCTCACAGGTGATTTCGGATATCATAATCAGGCCGCCGTGTATATCATTTCTGCCAAGCGCGTGATCTCAATTTGTCCAAAGAAGCAAGGAAAAGCTAGGAAAAAGTAGACCATGCTCTCAGAAGAAAAGAAAAATTTGGGCGTCACTTCTCGACACGTTTTTGATCTCAATATGGCGAAATTCATGATTGGTTTTATCAAAATCTATCTTTTTCCATTTGTCGTCTACATATTTAGGTTTATATTATAGTCTACTACAGTGCGATTACCGCAAATAAAGAGGAGAAACATGTCCAAAACGACTCGTCAACGAAATTCTTACCGTTCAAACTCACTGTTCTTGGGAAGCCATAACTCCTTTTGTTTTGAGTTTTGAGCGATTCTGGAGACACCATTGTGATCAAAGCAAAATTCTGTCTGTAACAGGTATAGGACCCGGCCGAGACGGAATTTTGAGTTGAAATTTGAAATCGAATACTCAAAGGACGAATATTGGAACAATCTACCAGGTTGTTCAATAAGTTTTGTCGTTCGATAAGAGAGGGCGTTAATACTAGCCCAACATTTTTTTTGTTTTGTTGGTACACTCTTCATATCGTATGTGAAGTTTCATTTGAATCTGTCAATTCATTCCTCGTTTACAAGCCACTTAATGTCGCCGTGTCACAGCAATGGAAAAAAAAACTGTATATCAAGCAGTTAAAAAATTCTTATTTTTGGAAGGTGTAGCACAAAAAGAAATTCACGAACGAATGTTAAAAGTTTAAAATAATTGTTCACCTACAATTAGAACAGTAGAAAGATGGGTTGCTGAATGTTAACGTGGTCGTACAAGCCTTGAAGGCGATACACGTGAAGGACGTCCAAAAAGCGCATCAACACCAGAAATCGTAGCCAAAATACAGGATATGGTTTTACAAGATTGTCTACTGACTGAGAAAGATTCAGTAGAGACTCTACACATCTCATTAGGCAGTGTGAGCCATATTTTAAGTTAAATTTTGAGTTTTAGAAAGCTGTGTGCACAATGGGTGCCGCATTCGCTAACAATGAAACGAAAAGACATTCGAATACGACTTTCTCAGCAGCATTTGAAGCGTTTTGAAAAGGATAAAGTGGATTTTGTGCGTCATTTAATCACTATGGATGAGACTTGGGTCTATCACCAAGATTCTAAATCAAAGCAAGAGGCTAAAGAGTGGTGTGAACCTGGTTGTTCGTCTTCGAAATGACTTCGTGTCCGGAAATTGGCCAAGAAGGTCACGGGATCAGTTTTTCGGGATGCGAAAGGAATTGTGTGTGTGGTTTACTTGCAAACTGGTGAAACAATTAATTCTGAGTATCATTGCAACCTTTTGGAGCAGTTGAAGGAGAAAATTCGTGAAAAAAGACCCGGTTTGCAGAAGAAAAAAATCCGTTCTCATCAGGACAATGCACCGTGTCACAGGAGCATTTTGACAATGGCTAAAATCCGTGAATTAAAGTTCGAATTGTTGAAGCATCCACGGTATTGACCAAATTTGGCCCCAGCGACTTCCATTTGTTTCCAGAACTCAAAAAAATTATGCGTGGCAAGCGTTCTTCATCAAGTGAAGAGGTCATAATGGCTGTTGAAGCGTCTTCTGCAGACCTTCCGGGTTCTCACTTCAGGGATGGGATCCACAGATTTGAGGATCGTTGGAGCAAGTGTATTAATGTTCAGGGAAATTATACTGAATAATAAAGTGTATTCTGAATCATAAAATTGTGTATTTTCTTATCGAACTACAAAACTTATTGAACAACCTGGTATTTTCAAATACAGTGCGGTGCTAAATCTTAGATGCCCCCTGATTTTCGCATTCAGGAGACCAAGTCTCAGACTCCGCTGTACGAGAACAAAACCAGTGGAATCAGGAGTAGTGAAAACTCTAGTAGGCAATGTTCCAGAATAATCAGTCCATTAGTTGTGAAGTACCGCTTGTGTTGGGAAAAAGCGGCCATCTCAAGCGGTGCAAAAGTATAGATCCAATCCTCAAAATAATCATTTATCCAAACTTAAACAGCAAATAAAACACACCTCAGTCACCGCGCCTCCTTTCTTCACACAAACATCAAAAATCCTATTAGGTAAACCTATGACAAGTGTATCAATCACTATTTGGTCTACACACGCCCATGCATCTAGAATGGCAGCTTTCAGATCAGAAATCAAGGGAAGACGGTAACATTCTAGAACACCTTCCGTACAAGACATCCCATAAACTCTCCATTGGATGCAGGTCGGGAGAACATGCGGTTCATAACAAAATGGTAACGTTGTGAGGCCTCTAGCCATGCAGATTTTGGTTGCGACGCGTGGATTGATGTGTTATCATGATGAAAAACAAGATCCAGTCGTCGATGTCTTCTGAGATATGGCAGTAGATGGTCATGAAGCACCTTCAGGTAGCCAGCCTGTTTGTTCATCCTGCACGAGACAAAGTCAAAAGCAACCCGTCCGCGATCAGAAAAGGCAGCCCAGGCCATCAGACTTCCTTTTCCAATGTTGCGCCTTGAGATTAACCGTTCGTCTTTCCGCAAATCCCTCCTGTGGAGATTTTCACTGTCTGGTCCATTGAAATTCCACTTTTTTGTCGTTGGGAAATTAAACCTGGGATGCAGAAGTAGAGACTTTTCAAACTTTTCAACCAAGGCTCTGACAACCTACCTCTGCCCATTTTTTGGTCATGTAACTGCGAGCGTGAAACACACCCTCGCCGATTTGTGAAGGGGTGTCAGGCGTGATGCAGGTCTCATACCTTTACGAATGATGTGTGGACAGCGGTGGAGAGACTGGAATGCTGTCCGTTCGAGTGAAACAAAATACTGGGCCAGCTCACAACGGAGTAGTGCTACAGAGTTCGAGAGGCAGTTTCTTTTAGAAAAAAAAAACACGAATCGGAGCTCCCTATGCACAGCGCTCTTTTGTGCGATCGACTGGTCTATTTCTGTTTAGTCGACATAGTCGACTAGTATATGAGGAAGCTATTTTTGACAACACTCGGCTCTCGACTTAACCCATTCGATGAGTTGGTAGTAGCGATTATTTAAAGGCACAGTCCAAACACAGAGGCGAAATCTGAGACTTCCGTATAATTGTGAAGTAGACCCATCCTGTATAACACCTGCCAAGCGCGAGCTTTTGCTTCCTCCGAATAAGCGAGATATAGGAGGAATCCACCCTGGGGCGCCCACATCAGGAAGCCACTTTGGCACGCCCCTTTTCCAATCTTTCGAGCTCATCAATGGCTAGATGAGTGATGATTTCCTATCAACACCCCTGTTATTCCCTCCATTATCCGCCTTTGTAATAGTTCTAGTCAGCTCGCATACATTGGTTGCAAATGACGGAAGCTACAAGCCTCGGACAACTCGTCCACCATGCTTCCGCAGCTCAATTTTCGAGGGGCCATAACACCGTGCCCTGGACATCTTGTGAGATTCCAGAGACATCGTTGGAGTCAGTTTCAAGAGAGGCAGGAGAACAGAAGAACGGTTTCAAGGGTTGGACTGTGCTTTTAGTCGCCTTTCTCTGGTTCTTTAGTCAGTATTGGAGAAAGCGCGCTCCGTTGCCAATTTATCTTAAAGGTTGCAACTGATAGGCTAGGAAGCGGTCCGGGAACGATTATTACAGTGAGACTGGATGTGAACGAATTTTCTTTTCTATTTTGGGGGTTTCTGCTTTTGCTTCTTGTTTTTAAGGCAAATATTTGCTAGTTTTATTGTTTTAAATATTCAAAACTTAATTTCAATTGATTTCCAAGTTGTCCAGATGCTCGAATGAGAGGTGTTGTTTTTACGTAAAGATCCGTTTTTTTCTAATTTTGTATGAAACTGCTTGAAGTAATTTTTCAGGTTTCCTTGATTTGGGTCCGACTTGGTGATGTCGGAGGTACCACATTATGTGCTCTATGAGCACGCTGTGGGCTACGCATTGATGAAAATCAAGGAATTTGAAGATGCCGGATTAATTATTCAGGAGGTGAGCGGTTTCAGATATATGGTTGGATCCGTGGCCTGTTTCCTCAAGAAAAAACGTGTAAATCCAAACCGCGGCTGGCGTGGCGGTTTTAATCTTAATCTCTGAGAATTAAGGCTCCATGTCATTGCTCACCTGCGTGCGTACGCGTTGCGTTTTGGTGAGTGTCGCGCGCGCGGCGAACGCGGAAACCCCATCATTGTGTGGAAAAGTCTTCAGCACAAAATACACGAAAATGGTTATCGTTAGTGATATAAAATGAACGCATCAACGTAAATAATGCTCTAGAACATGCCAGTATGCTTGAATTCGCCTAAATGCTGGAATGTCGCGTCACCGCTCATTCCTCCGCGCGCGACGCTCACCAACCGCGACGCAGAACGCACGGGTGAGCAATGATCCGCCTCCTGAGATTTAAACCGCCGCACCAGCCGCGTTTTGAATTTAAACGTTTTTTCTTGAGGACACAGGCCACGGACCTATCTATATATACATTGTTTTTTTTCAATTTAAAGTTTCCCCTTGTATATTAAGCCGGGACGTCAGCCCTGTGCTCGGCGTCTGGTCTGAGGCAAGGGAAATTATGGGAAGGATAGTCACCGGTTTGTATGCATATGTGCAAAGCCGTCTTATTTTCCTTCTACACATTTTTTAAACAAATTTAGCTTTTCTGATTTGGACCTCAAGTGTGACTTTTGAAAACCAGATGTGAGAGAGTAATGTAGTCGATCACTTCCTCCAGGCGACGGATTGATCGCCTCAGGCAGCTAGTAGCGGAACTCGGGCAGCTTGACCATCATGTAGGCCAAACCTTTGCTGCCGTCGCGCGACAGGGTTTTCGCTGCGTAAAGTGCTTTTCAGACAATCGGATTGACTGAGATGCGCCCGATGCGTAGCTGGGTCGCTCCCTCAGCCACATCTGACCAGGGGTGCGTTCCAAAAACATTTCCATGGAAACGTAGACAAGGCGACGTGGTAGGACAGACAACCTTTTCATGGATAAATATGCTTTCCATGGATGCGAATAACTCTTCTTCTTCTTTCTTCTTTGCAGCCACGTCGAGGGTACTGTCATAGGTTGAGGAACTGGGGGACCATTAACGGATTCGTCCATAGGTCCATTGTGGTCAGCGTGGTTGGTCTCTCCGGACAATCAAACAAATGTGCCGTATCGTGGCCGTGGCATCCACAGTCTGGGCAAACGTCCGATTTGGTGCTGTCAATCTTGCTAACATATGCCATAAGCATAGTAGAGTGACCACAGCGCAGCGATGCCAGGGTGCATCTGGCCCTCCTTCCGAGTTGAGACTCGGATGTGCAGACCCGGGGCGGCACCACTCCCAGGATGGGATTTACCGCCGCCTTTTCCAGATGACACCGTGCGAGCTGTGTGCTCCTCGCGCAACAGACGGAGTCGTTCTTGCTGTGAATCGTGCCATCTTTGCAGATTGACTTTGCTTGGAGCATCGGCGAATGGCTTTCTGATCTTTCTTTCTCTGACTGGGTTTAGCACTCTCCGAGAGGGGTGATTTGGTTGTTTGACAATGTTGATGAAAAATTGTTGGGCCTGGAGCTGACAGTGTTCTTTTACTGGTAATAATCGTGTCTCCGCATGCAATTGCTCGACTGGGGAACTTCTTGCACATCCGGTGGCGATTCGAAGAGCCGCATTCTGTATGCGTTGCATCTTAGTCTAAGAGGATTCCGAAACTAGATGCTGCCAAACTGGTGCGCCGCATTCTAGTGCAGGCTGGAGAATCGCTTTATACGTCGTAATAATGGTTTCTTTGCTACTGCCCCATGATGTACCGCCCAGGGCTCTGAGCACATTAAGCTTCGATTTGACGACGGCCTGCTTCTGCTCGGTGTTCTTGTGAAACTTGAGCGATGGATCGAGCACCAGACCGAGCGGTTTGGGAAAGCGAGCAGCAGGTAATCGATCTCCGTCCCACTCGACATGCGGGTGAGCGCTGTGCTCCGAAGGATCCGTTGTGAGTACGGATACCGACGATTTCGATGCAGAGATCTTTAGCATTTTGCGGTCGAAAAAGCTTTTCAGTGTGACCAGGTACTCATTGATCTTCGAGGCGGCCACATGTATATCCCGATCCCGACACATTATTGTCATATCATCGGCATAGGCGACCACCTTGATATCCTGGGGGGGGGCATGTCTTCGAGGTACAGACTGAAGAGGGCAGGCGATAAAACGCCGCCCTGCGGAACTCCAGCTGCAATAGGAATACTATTGGAGACATGGTTCTGGAACATAACTCTGGCTCGTCTGCCCTTGATGAATGCCGATATCCAGCGTTTCTGCCACGGCGGTATTGATGATTCGAGTAAGTTGCTTGGCAGAACTCCATGGTTTACTGTGTCGAATGCCTTGGTGAGATCTAAGGCAACAGCCACAGTTCTCTGTAGCTTCTGGGCATTGAACCCATCGATGGCAAAGCTTGTAATTTCCAGCAGAGCTGTCGTCTTGGAATGCAGCTTTCTGAATCCATGCTGAATCACTTGCTTCTCATTGTGCTCCGCCAAAGTCCTTTACGATCAGTTTTTCGGCTTCCTTCGCGAACGAGGACAGCAAGCTAATAGGTCTGTATCCCTTGACTGAAGCCTGAGGTTTCCCCGGCTTGGGCAGCGGCACAACGTTAGCTGTCTTCCAGTTCTGTGGGATGGTGCACGATCTGAACGAGGTATTGATCAAATCAGTGAGAAGCGGAAGGATTTCATTCGGTATCTTCTTCAAGACAGCAGGACATATCCCGTCTGGACCGACCGCTTTTGAGATTCCGCATATCCTTTATAACTTTCTCAACTTGCGTCGTAGTGAACGCTTCGGCCGTGCTCATAAGCGGGAGGCGGCACAGCTCTCGTGTCACTCTATTCTGCGGACCACGCTTTGCACTGGTGATGAAAAAACTTCTCCCGAGCGCATAAGCGGCTTCTTTTCCTGATTTGAATACACCGTTTTCCTAATTCGATTGTGGAGACGGTAGCAGGCAAGCTCTTACCCGAGAGCTTCCGTAAAACCTTCCAAGTAGCTGCACTGTCCGTCTTGAAGTCCAACTGCCCAGCGAACTTTTTCCCACTCTTCTTTCTTGTGCCTGTCTAGATCCTTTTTTGATCCCATCGTCAAGCTCAGCAACGACGGGGTCCAGATGGTTGACCGCTCTCCTGGCATCTCTTGTCCTGATCTTATCGAGGATCTCTCTTGTGACATTTGGATAGAACGTCTTAACGCGGCCGACAGGAATAGCTGCTTTCATGGCTCTGCGGATCGCGTCAGATAAATGGCACTCTTTCTGGTGCACGTCGCCATTCCACGGGTAATTTGCCGACAGGCGAAGCGCAACTTCACTGAACAGGCTCCAGTCTGCTCGGCCTAAATTAAGATAAGAACGTTGACGAACACCAGAATAGGGAGCGAGAGAGTGGGAGAGATCGATATGGATAAAGACAAGGACATGGTCACTTGACAGAGTTGTTGAGGTGGACCATGAGCAAGAGTTAGAGAGGTTGGACGAGACAAGAGAAATGTCTGGGCTGGAAGATCGGCCGTTGGTAGGGAGACGAGTGGGCTGATCATCGTTTAAGATGACCAAGTCACACTCCTCTGCCCAATCTTCGACGTCATTTCCTCTAGCGTCAGAATCGAGAGACGAGCAAAAGGTGTGAGCATTAAAATCGCCCGCGAAGACGACTGAGGATGAGAGGGAGCAGTTGTTCAGCTGCTTGAGAAGTGGAATAGGATTGTAAAAAGAGAGGCATGAGGTAGTAGTTGGAATATATATGTTGAAGAGAGAAAGAGGTGTTTTAAGAGGGAGATGGATTGGAAGGTACTCGAGAGTACCATCCGTGGGAGTGTTGGGTATGAGGTGGGAGGGGAGAGAAAATAAAACAAAGGCTGAAACTCCTCCGCCAAGAGCTGACCTTGGAGCATGGAAGGCAGTATAGCCCGGGATGTGAGGATGAGGACGGGGAGGGGATGGAGAGAGCTTGGTTTCTTGAACCATGATCACGTCTGGATGGTAAGTACGTGCGAAGAGAGAGAGCTCAGAAAGTTTGGCACGAAGGCCATTGAGATTGATATGTACAATGGAAAGGGGGCGATACGAGGAAGAGGAATCAGAGTTGGTAGGTGAAGAGCATATAACACAGCGAAAAGAAGAGTTATGATGCTTCACAGAACTGAGACCCGAACAAGAGAAGTGCACCCACCTTTGGCATCCAAAGCATTGGACGCTGGTCCCATTCCATTTGACATTTCTGTCGCATGTGGCACAAAGGTACTTCTTCCTTTGAGCGGGTCCAGGATTCCTTTCCACGCCGGCCCTCAGCAGGAGAATCCGAAGGAGAGACGCGGCCGGCCAGCACCTCTCCCATGACAAAAACCCTCTTCGTGGAGGGGGTGACGTCGGTTTGCATAGAGGTGATCTTCTTTCCTCCACACTGCCACGGCGTGAACGTACGACATCTCGGCAGCGCGAATAACTCAGGGCGACGGCCGGCGAACCTCTGTGCCGAAAACGAAGGCCGGCGCCCCACATTTCGAAATTACTGGCCATCGGCGAACCATGCTGCATGCGACCATCTGAACGCTTGCCACCCACCTCGGCTGCAGCTGATTGGTCGGCGGGCATCGGCTGCGAGCGGCGCGCGTCGCGTCTGGCTGGCGCATTGCCAACGTCGTCGTTTCAAAAGCTCCCATCGCGATCTGAACGCTTGCCACCCTCCTCGGCTGCAGCCGATTGGTCGGCGTGCATCGGCTGCGTGCGGCGTGCATCGGCGGCGTGCGTCGCGTCTGGCTGGCGCATTGCCAACGCCACAGCCGTCCTCGCCTGTCATTCAATGGCTCCAGGTTTTCGCCTGAATTCTGACCCTGATTCAATTTCATGAACGGGATCAACTGTAAGCTGTTGTAATTGAAGCAACAGGATGAATACAACAGGGAATACAGACGAACACACCTAGCTAAATTATTTCAGCAGTGAATAGAAATGAAAACGACTTAACCACACAACGTTAATAGAATCTTAATCGTTGGAGAGTAAGCAGTGAAGCTTGTATTGTCATTCATCCCCTTCTAATACCACACATGCAGATAACATTACTTCATTTCATTGGCATTTTTTTGTCCAGCAGCGAGATGTTATGGTTCTTATTTAGATCTGTTCCTGGTAGGGGGTTCCCCGCACCTTTTACTGCCGCTGACCTATCACAGGAGCAGCAAATGCTGACGTGATAGGCCAACGGCGATAAAATGGGCTGATAGTCTCCTCCCAGCAAGAGATGTAAATCAGTACCGATGTTATTCTATCATCGTCTTCAGGAAAAAGCTCTTCACGCAGTTTTCTCGGTGGCAGACTAACCCATTGATAGGATTGGAGGAAGGGGGGGGGGGGAGCGAAGGTGCTAAACTCTGTGCACAGAATCCAGCCTAATGAGGGATGTTCCATTTTGCGGCCGTTTTCAAAAGTTGTGCCTTGGGCACCTATCAGCGTTCACTACCTTTGGAAAGTTTTCTCAATTTCCAACTTCTTAAGATGTGAGTCGTAGCAAATGGACGTCTTGAGCATAGCAGCATGTATCTTAGTCCATATCCAGTAGCCAAAGATGTACGATCTAGTAGGCAAAGATGTGATTCGTGGAAACGATTTGCCAAATGGTTTCACTTCCTTACCCTCATCCCACTTCTGTGTTTGTTATGCATCCTATTCATTGCATAAGTATACAAATGAGGCTCCCTCGCATACTTGTGTATGTTTCTTCATTTCTTAATAAGGTCGTAGAATGGACAGGCGATGGGAGCTTTCCAAACGAAAATGTTGGCAATGCGCCAGGCAGACGCGACGCGAGCCGCACGCATCTGATGCCCGCCGACCAATCAGCTGCAGCCGAGGAGGGTGGCAAGCGTTCAGATGTCCCATCGCCTGTCTATTCTACGACTTTATTAAGAAATGAAGAAACATACACAAGTATGTGAGTGAGCCTCATTTGTATACTTATGCAATGAATAGGATGCATAACAAATACAGAAGTGGGAGGGGGGCAAGGAAGTGAAACCATTTGGCAAATCGTTTCCACGAATCACATCTTTGCCTACTAGATCATACATCTTTGGCTACTGGATATGGACTAAGATACACGCTGCTATGCTCAAGACGTCCTTTTTCGACGACTCACCTCTTAAGGAGTTGGAAATCGAGAAAACTTTTCAAAGGCACTGAACGCTGAACTATAGGTGCCCTAGGCACAACTTTTAGAAACGGCCGCAAAATGGAACATCCATCATTAGGCTGGATTCTGTGCACAGAGTTTTGCACCTTCGCCTTCCCCCCCCCCTTTGCTCCAATCCTATCAATGGGTTAGTCTGCCACCGAGGAAACTGCGTGAAGAGCTTTTTCCTGAAGACGATGATAGAATTACACTGATTTACATCTCTTTCTGGGAGGACACTATCAGCCCATTTCATCGCCTTTGGCCTATCACGTCAGCATTTGCTGCTCCTAAGATAGGTCAGCGGCAGTAAAATGTGCGGGGAACCCCCTCCCAGAAAAAGGTCTAAATAAGACCCATAAGGTCTCACTGGACAAAAAAATGCCGCTGAAATGAAGTAAAGTGATCTGCACGTGTGGTATTGGAAAGGGATGTATGACAATACAAGCTTCACTGCTTATTTTCCAACCATTAAGATTCTATTAACGTTGTGTGATTGTCGTTTTCATTCCTATTCACTGCTGAAATAATTTGGCTAGGTGTGTTAGCCTATGTTCCCTGTTGTATTCATCCTGCTGCTTCAATTACAACAGCTTACAGTTGATCCCGTTCATGAAATTGAATCAGGATCAGGATTCGGGCGAAAACTCCGGAGTCATTGAGTGACAAGCGAGGACGGCTGTGGCGTTGGCAATGCGCCAGCCAGACGCGACGCGCGCCGCCCGCAGCCGATGCCCGCCGTCCAATCAGCTGCAGCCGAGGAGGGTGGCAAGCGTTCAGATGGCATGCGACGCACACGCAACGCGGATATTGACCCCCCCGCGAGCCACAAAACACGCCACGCCAGCTTTAATTTAGCCGGTTGGAAAGACAATTGATGGTCACGAATGATCACGTCGTAACGTGCTTATCACGTGCACAGCCGGTATAAAAGGCGCCTCATCTCACTCAAGTCCTCATTCGGCATTCTAATGCCGGCCCTGGAAGGTGACTTCGGGTCACTCTCCGGAGGCCAGCATATTTATGACCGCTGAGGGGATAGGGGTATCCTCTCGGCTGGGGGGAGCGGCAGTTCTCGCCGCGATCCGCGGGGAGGGTGGTTCCTCACCGCAGACTGCGGCGAAGATTATGTCCTTGCAGCGAACCGAGGCGGGGCGTTTTTCCGCAATGGATCCGTGGTGACATGCTTGAGGTAGATAATAAAACAAATAATGATTGCGGGGTATTGCCAAAATTTTTTTGTTTGGGAAAAAAAGTTTGATGGCCGGAGAGGGGGAGGTCGCTCAGATTTCGGAAAGCTAAATGTTACGCATAGTCCGGCAGCAAAAGTCGCGCCGCAATCATGGGGAATAAAAGGCAGGCACGGGATGTCTATCGAATCCACATAGCGGAAGCAGTTCGGTTGGCTTATGCGACGCGCGCGGCGTAAAACCACTGCGTGCGCGTCGTCGTTGGGGCGCGTAAACCGTGGGACCTCTAACAAGAAAAATAAGGTGCAAAACTAGTTGAGGGTGGGGGGCACTCAGAATTGGCCGCATTTTTTTGCGACGGGGTCGACTGCGGCGCGGTCACGGCGCGCCCCTACTGGCGCTTCGCCAGAGCACGGTTTCCGTCCTTACTTTCAGTCATAGCGGTGTACTTGTCAGTGAGAAGCAGTGCCGTATAGTAGCAATAACTGTACTGACGAAGAATCATGAAATTTTGGCACAGATTACGTCACAATCTCAATATGGCAGAACGAGAACTGAAAGAAAGGGCTAATCAAAGTGGAATTCAAAGAGCGCTGGATACCAATTTGTTCCTTGCTTGCGTTAAGTGTCCTGCTAGTCGTGAGCGTAGTGTAAGCCAGGAAAAAGTCGAATACACTTCAAAAATAACGAAATAGTCGGGCTTGAGCTAAAAGGCAGGGTCCAGCACCCCGCTGGCAAGGTTCTTGCCGGATTAACGGCCGACTATAATAACTTTTTATTAGGGAAAAGCTACGATCCCAACGGTATTGTATTGAAATGTTTCACATTCCTAACATGTAAAATGCTTCGAATTAAATTTTCTACTTTGTTCGGGGAATTTTCGCAAGCGATCTCCATCACTGCTTAAAAAAAACCTTGACTAAGTTACATTCCTGTGGTTTGTACAACGAAGTTCTCATGATTTTCTGTATCCTCGTTCTTCTAGAAACACCACCCTTTTTTCCGTTCCAAAAAAGTAAACTCCAAATACCGTGCGGTACCGATTGCCACGATAGCCGTAAAATGGCGTGTGTGATGGTGTAGATGCAGAATCCATGGTAACAGCGACGCCTATTTTATTGATTAGCTGCGGAAATCTTGAAAAAACTTTCACGTCTCCTTCGGAAAGCGGTAATTTCAGGTAGAAATGTTCATGAAAGTGGCAGTGAAATGTGACTGAGAGTTAATAAGGGTACTGGCTTGGTAATTGAAGGGATTTTGGGTAATCAGACAAGAATTTCAACCTCGTTTGTTATCTATTCACTCTGACTATAAGGCTGCTTGGTTTCATTTCTTCCAGCCAACACGAAAATCAGCCCCCACCCGGGAATTACCTCCCTTGCCTGAGGGTGCAGCCGAAGGCTGCACCGTCCATCCAGGGTCTCAAATGATTTAAACCACTCCGAATTGCAGCCAACACGAAAATCAGCCCCACCCGGGGATTACCTCCCTTGCCTGACGTTGCAGCCGAAGGCTGCACCGTCCATCCAGGGTTTCAAATGATTTAAACCACTTCGAATTGCAGCCAACACGAAAATCAGCCCCCACCCGGGGATTACCTCCCTTGCCTGACGGTGCAGCCGAAGGCTGCACTGGTCCAATCTGGGTTTCAAGTGATTTCAACCTGATATCTCTATTCTTGCTTCCGCGGTTGCACCGACAATCCCTTTTCCACCGCCAAACAACCGTTCCTATGTGACTACTTATTGAGAATGCGGTTGCACTGGAATTACAGGCGTGGTTCCCGGTGTGAGTTGTGTAATTGCACCATACACTATATTTTACGGCTATCGTGGCAATTGGTACCGAACGGTATTTTTCGTCTAGTTTCCAAAAATGCACTACCCCCCTTGAAAAAAAAATCCGAAAATCACTACCACCCCCGTTAGCAAGCTATCCAGTCCTGCTCGACCCTGTTGACAGGAGCTTTTTGTAGTTGTAAGGATATTGCGGTATAGATGCAGGACGTTTCTCAATTTTTTCCATAGCTTTCAGTCACGAAGTGGGCGAAATTTTGACGTACACGCCGAACATTCTTCGGGGACGTTTTGGACTCTCCATTACAGCTCGCCATTAAGGCTTTATTCAAATCCTATGAAAGGTAGTCTGAGGAGGTTTATATTTACTACAGACTTTCGTTTAGTGTGAAGTTTAACCATTTCTCCGAAAGTGATGTTTGGATCCAGCAGACGGGTACTGAGCAGTAAGAAGCTTCACTGCATACAAGGGCAAGACTACTATAGCCCTTGTAAGATGCCTTCAATTGCACCTACGAGGTACCTATGTGCACTCGATCTCAACGGATACATTTGGAAAAATTTATCTCTGAATGGTTAGATATATTGGAATATATTGGAAACATCCGGTTTGAAAGCATTTTTAGTTCCCGCGAGGAAAACCTTTGACCCATTTCATCGCGACCGTTTGCAGACTCCCTTGAAACGAGCGAAATCATTAGATGTTTCATTTATGAAAGCTCTGTTCAAGTTGTTGATGTTTGAAAAGGAATACATGCTAATATTCTTTCACGACTCTTCCTTTTACCATGAGGAACGTGGGCGGAAACCGTGCTTTGGCGAAGCGCCAGTAGGGGCGCGCCGCGACCGCGCCGCAGTCGACCCCTTCGCAAAAAACGTTGACGGGCAGCTCATCCCCATGACTCATCATTCAACGCATATCGCCGCATTCGACGTTTCGTCTGGCGTCTCCGCAGCAACCCCCGTCTATCACGCGCGCGTCTGGCGTCTTCTCGACTTCCATTGTCTATCACCTACGCTCTGGGTCTCCAGCGTACGGGGAGCTCTCTCATCCTCTTTGGTCATCGTAAAGATTTCCAACGGTTTTCCTCACCCAAGAACCTGGGAATCGCAACCTAATCGGTTTCTTTTCACCTCAAGAAATTGGTGAAGCCTTAATTTCGTGGGAGTTTTACTAGAAGTGTCTGTGTCAAACGATGCGGTGATAGTGGAAGTGTGGCGAAGCTGGATTTGGACTTAATATATTTATTAGTGGCTTTGTGATGTTTCAACCATTCGGATAGGAAATACTGACTGAGCATTTGACAAACAATATAAGCATTAGATAAATTCATTTGTACATTTGTAGACACGGTAAGATTAGGTATGCAAGGAAGAATTTAGTCCCGAAACTGTTTAAAAAAACTTGGAAATACTGCTATATCAATATGCCAGCAGAGCAGATAAGCTATCTAAATATTGCTTACACTCACATTGACTTTCCCTTAAAGGCAGTGTTCACGATGATTTTCATTCCCGAGTTTTGCACTCAAAACACGTTGGCCGCCAAGTGTTACCAAAATTACGAAGGAATGACTTGAGACCCACCAAAACGTCTTACTTCAGTGGAATTATACTCTGGCCTGGACTTGTTGTCTGATTGGATGAACGTGCTCACGGCGGTTGTCACCGGTGAAAAATGGGGTCAAACAAAAATGCAAGAATATTCTTGGCAAAGCAGTATTACCTAGAATTCGAAGGAAAAAAACAGAGCAACAGAGAGGTGCAATTTGAAAAAGATGGGTCCACAAATGATTTCATTTTCACAACGAACAGTTCCAGTGACAGTAAACAGGTGGGGTGAGAGTAAAGAATTTGATGCCCTTCTGGGACGTCTTTCTCGATTTCTTTCTCATTTCAGCTCTACCTGGGGCCAAACAATCGTTTATGATTAATCTCGAAATCGAAGATTATCGTGAACACTGCCTTTAATCATTCAAAACAGTTTCTTTGAGGAGCATACTGTGCCAGAAAACTCGCAAAGAGATTATGTTTCTCCAGATCTTAGGATTTCCATTGCCGCGTCAGTCGAGGAAACAGTACAGAACCTATTTTTCAAACGAATTGTGGTGGAAGATTTTCGTGGAGAAAATCTATTCTATTCCTTCCATTTGATCATAACAGAGTTGAAAATCTGATGAGGACCACTAATACTTCCCCTGACAAATCCACATGCAGCCCTGTTCAGTGCTTGTAATAAAATATTCCCATAAAACATTGATAGCCGTCTTGTTTCCTATTAATTTTTCTTGAATGTACTGCAGATTTGTATAAAAGACTTGAAAATCACTGCAAACCCCTGATCCATCATTAGTGTAGCGCTCGAGACATACTTTCGACTGAGGAACACTTGTGTAGTGATTACGTGCTCCAATGCTATAGCGCTACGCATACGCCGGTGCAATTGACGCAGGCGCGCTCGAGCTGTCTCGTCGTCTCGCCCTCTCCGCTCTCGGCTGAATAATGAGTCATGGGGATGAGCTGCCCCGCAACCCGCAAAAAATGCGGCCCTCAGATGAATGATACCGTTTCCAGAAATCGATTTAATTCTATTTAATTTCTAGTAAATAACCAGTGATAACGTGATCACATATATGGTCACGGAATAAATTTTAATTTTTATGGGTGAATCTCTTCTATTCTATGGTTAAATCGTGAATGGCTCCTCAAACTAGTTCCGCACCTAAAGTACCTGTCGCTCGGTTAACTCGTTCCAACGACGACGTGCGCGCAGCGGTTTTTCGCTGGGCCGGTCACGTGTGCCAGCTGAGCTGCTCCCGCGCTGGGGATTCGATCAACATCCCTCAGGCACGAAGCTGCGTGGCCGCCCTCTCCTTCAACGTGGCGGCGCGACTTTTGTCGCTCGGCTATACAAAGGCCCTTACACTCCCCCTAAATTATAAGAACGTAAAGGCCAACCGAACAGTGGTCGACACGACGCGGTCGCGTCGCGGCTTCGCATTGGGGCGCGGTTTCTCCACCGGTATTCGTCACGTAGGACTCGTATTATGAACCCTCAGAAGGGTAAAGTTTCTATACAGTAGTTTTGCTTGTACATGAGAAAGCTTCGAGCGGTAATCACTTCAATTTGATGACTCGCTCGTCTTCAGCGCAAAATTAGCTACTACGCCGCTAAATTAGAGTACTTTAGCGGCCTGAAACCAATAATTTGTCCAGGATACCCAATTACCGAGTTTTTTCAAGGCCTTAAACACGGCCGCATTTGAAGAGAGAAAGTTTCCATCATGTTTTCACCACAAATTATGGAGTTTTGGTATGAGTTTCACGAAGTCTCGACTTGAGTTAACTACATTTCGAATGATATGCAATAAGCCGTATTTCCTGTGATTGAGCAACCGGGTGCACTAATTTTTATCTTCCTCAAGCGGTATGGTTCATGTTCCATCGTTCTGAAATGTTGATTTAACGCTCAAAGCTGAAATGACGGCGCGCCGGGAAGTTGTCGATGTTATCTTTGGCCAACAGCCAACATAAAAAGACAGTCAAATAAATTCACATCATTTCGTATGCGTCAACTCTCTTAATGTCGTTAATGATGGGCATGTGAGAAGGTGGGGAGACTTCTTCGCCCAAAAGCAGACAGGAGAACGGTTCCGTTATTTCTCACCTGGTGGTGAGAGCGCCATCAGAATTTTGGTCTAGAATTGAACTTATCGGTAAATTAATACTTAGAGAACTCGCGGGCAAAATTCCTTAATCAAAGAGTTGCATTGCATGTTCTGAAAATTCGGTCTCAGTACCAGAGACGAAATATTGGTTTCATGCAACTAAAGCATCTCGATTTCATAACTGAAGCCAAGCCGAGGTGGCGCTAATCATCAGTCTGCCACGTTTATTTTTTGAATATATCATTACATGAAAAGACAACTTAGTTTAGAAACGAACAGTGCATCCAAGTTCTTCCCTCCGGCAGTCCATTACATGCCCAACAGTATTTTTGACCAGCAGCGAAGGCAAGGCTCGTTGGGGGAAATGGTGCTGCAATGCGAAGCCGCGATGCGACCGCGTCGTGTCGACCACTGTTCGGTTGACCTTTACGTTCTTATCCCTAAATTCTACGCACCTCGCGACAACGAGTTTTGCCGCCACGCCACTATAAAAGCCCCCAATGTTCTACCAAGTTTGAAATAGAAAAAATGTTAAGACGATGGAATTCGGCAATTGTCCGACCGAATAGGCTTCATGGCATTGCTCACCCGCGTGCGTACGCGTCACGGTCAGGTGAGTGTCGCGCGCGCGGTGGAAGCCGAAGCCCCATCATTGCGTGGAAGGATCTCCAGCAGATTAAACAAAAACAGCTATCGTTAGTGACATCAAATGAACGTAGCAAGGTAAATAATGCTCCGGAACAAGCCAATTCACTACATCCCATCCAAAATGCAGGGATGCCGCATTGCAGCCAATCTCGCCGCATGCGACGCTCGCTGACGGCGACGCAGCACGCACGAGTGAGCAATGTCCGCTCCCTAGCCGAATATGTCCTGCAATGACAAGGTACGAAGGGCTGTAGCCGTCTGGACTGGTGAAACAAAACGTACGACAGTTAAACGTACGTGCGAACTGCTGCGACTTGTATAACTTTTTAGTACGGCACTTCCTCGGCGCTTTTCGTGGACCACTGTTCCCTTCCATGGGCCCCAGCAGAGATTTCGTTAATTTCAGTTGTCTTGTCATTTCCGCAATGTCCTGCTAATGTATAAATAGGGCCTGACTGCTGTAATTAAAACACGAATTTTGAAGAGAGCATAAGCTTGGGCTAAGACTAATTGCTTCAGGTGGATGCTTCTATTGCCGATGTGTCAAAGTTCTGTGGAATTGTAAAGCTGGCTGCATTTGATCCTTTCAAGAATACCGAGGCTGCACTGGAGAATGCTAACGCTATTTCCGAAGGTATCGCTGAGTCATTGGTGGTTTGCCTAGCTTCCTTTCGATTTTTCGCTTTTTTATTGTTTTAACTGTACACTTTAACCATCTTTGACTTAGGTTTGGCGCATACGGACCTTATCAACTTTCTCGAAAGCAGTCTTCCCCAAAAGAAGAAAAAACTGCTATTGGGCGTGAATGATTCGAAGCTTGCCGGTTCGCTAACTGAAGCGAACCTAGGCATGAAGCTCGTATTCGGAGGTGTTGTTACCGAGGTGTGAATCGTGTGATTTCTTTTCTTGAGAAATTTCACTCACCAATGACGAAAACAACCTCATGCACATGAAAGAATTCAGATCCTACGCGGTGTTCGCGTGCACTTCGCCCATCTCGCCAAGGATTTACCTCATCATTCTCTGGCCAAGGCTCAGTTGTCCCTTGGTCACAGTTATTCTCGAGGAAAGGTGCGCACTTTCCACTGTTCTTTTATGGTGGCGGGCGTTTAGGCCGAGTATGGGTGCATGGAAAAGAACGCGATTATTTGTCAACATGGGGGTCAGCAACACTGAGCCAGTTCACTAAACTATTTATGCTGGGTGCAAAAATAATATCAGTTTCCGTGTACATGTTTTCCCTCGTTCGGTGTTGTTGGTGCGGCCAGGTGTTAGGCAGCAATCAAAGTATTAGGTTGGAGCGAAAGTTTCCCACTATTTGACTTCGGCGCTTCTTAAACCTTTTAGTGTCGGTACTTCGGCCAAGTGCGATATTCTGATCGGAAACCTAGATTGTTTTCCATCTAACGCTGCCTTCCACTTCGGCTAGAGCCGGCTTATTTGCGAAATATGTGCTATAATTCAGTGGTAGTCTGCAGTTTTGAGCAACTTTGAGTGCTTCTATTTACTTTGAGGTAAACCATCAAACCTGCCAGAGTTGGTAGGATATTTGAGACACCTTAGAACTGGACGGTAGCGTTCGCGAAAAATTTCGACGAAGCGTAATTATTAATTTTTTTAGTGGGCTTTGTGATTTTGCGACCTCCTCTGACTTATTTTTGGCTTATCCGAGAAATTTCGGCTTTGAAACTTCAAAGCACAACGGCCCAGTCACCACCCAATCGTTTTTTTTTCATCAATTATTTCATCGATTAAAAAAAATATCGATAATTGACGAAAAAAAACTGTTGAGTAGGGTCTTGGCCATCATACTCAACGTTGAGGCTTCGAATTTCTCAGATAAGCCAGAAAAAACCGAAATCACAAAATACGCTAAAAAGTCAATAATTGCGCTCCGTCGAAATTTTCCGCAAACGCTATCATCTAGTTCTAAGGTGCCCGAAGATCATGTCAACTCTGGCAGTTTTGGCGGTTCACCTCATAGTATATAGAAGCACTCAAAGATGCCCAGTTATAGCACACATTTTGTAAGTGAACAGGTTTTGACCCAAGTTCAAGTCAACGTTAGATAGGAAAGAATTGATGCTTTCGATCGGTATATCACACTTGGCTGAAGGGCTAAGGCGCTATTCATACTATTCAACGGCATCGCGGTACGCGCGTGCCGCGCTGGCGTTTCGTTTGTGTATGAATTCTTTCTACACGCGTGCCACGCTTGCGGAAACTATGAATACTCCAGCGGCGACGCCATGGCGGAGCGGTGAAGCTGGAATGAATGAGACGATCGTTAACTAATATCAGCGAAAACGCCAAGGCGTTCCGAGTGGCAGTATGAATGCTGCAGCAGCGACGCCATGGCGGATCGGGCGGGGCGTCAAGCCATTCATGCACAAACGCCACGCCAGCGCGGCACGCGCGTGCCGCGCTGGCGTTGAGTAGTATAAATAGCGCCTAATATTGGTTGAAAAATCGTCGAAGGCAAGTGGCGAAAAATTTTCGCATTAACCTTATACAATCCTACCATGAATATTCATTTTCGCTATTTTGCTCTTTCTTGCTAAAACGGCCCCTTTTCGAATTTTCCTACGGATTCTAATGGGTGATCTCGGGGGAAAAGTTGTGGGGAAAAATTTTGATGTGGGAAGAAAGTTTTTTATTCAGAGAACGAAACTTGGGAGTGGATTCAAGTAAGAAACCGAAAGATACACGGTAAATTCGGAATTCTTGAGATTCGTTCCTCTTGCTTGTTCTTTTTCTCGCTGTCTCTCTCTCGTAATTTGTTACAAAACACCGGAAAGCGGGTAAGCGAAAAAAGCTTCGCTGGATTCTGCAACAGGTTTGCTATTGGTCAGTTTCGAAATCTCACCACTGCGGATGTGTCGGGAAAGTCACTCGAACGCGAACATAGGACAGGGAAGTCAGCGTCTACGGAAGAGAAATTGACACAAACCCTTCCTCATTTCTGCCTGAGGGAAGTTTTTTTTTCTACCAAACTTCGCCTAGGGCGGTCATCTGGGGGTGCTGAATACGAATGTGAGTTCAATTTTCGGGTTTTCAGAGGGATAGGGTAGGAATAGGGTAGTCATGTTCTGGTCTGCGATTTGACGAATTTGATATTCGGGCAGAGGAAACATGACTCCGTTGGTTGTTTTCCGATCCTAGTGCAGGTTTTGGTAGCCAAGCGACCAGGGTCAAGCGGGGTTGCGATATTTCGCAACGGGGGTCGCAAAAATTTGGGTCCGAAAGTGAATGTTAGTGGAATCGCAAAAATTTCGGTCTAAAATAGAGAATTTCGTGGATATCCCATGAATTCTCGCTTACTTTTGGTCCTCAATGGAAGGATCGTAGCATTCTGTTTTAGGCGCTTGGGCTCAACTACTAAACGAATTTTCTGCGTCTGACACTTTTAGTAAGCAACTATAAATTGGCCGGATTCGGGGAGGAGGGATCGCGAAAATCGCGCCTCGGGGAGGGGGGATCGCAAGTTTTGGAAAAAATGTGACGGGGGTGGCTCCGATTTCGAAAAATTACGCAACGCTCCGCTTGACGCTGCAAGCGACGGTAAACCTGCCGCAATCTTTCCGATTTAAAAAAAATATTCGTGGCAAATTTTAAGACAAATCTATAATATCGATCTGTCACGGCTCAGATTCCGTAATCTTCCGTAAAACCGGAAACGGAATTCAGCAAACCAAATAACCTCTCATTTTCCAAAATCTCTGGTCAACAGGGGGAAGCAGCTCAATTGAGGTTCGTAACAACGGTCTGCGTGTCCCTGTTAGTAGAAGTGGAAGACTGCTGCAAATTTTGTGCGTATCAACTCGATCTACAGATTTCCGCCTTTCAACTCATGCGGGAGGTTCAGCACTTCATTATCGAAAATTTGGGCACTTTTGATTGCATAGCAGTTTTTTACTCCTTGACGCGGTGTTTTTCTACCACTGCGCTTTCTCCGATTCGGCCTAGATGCCTGCCATCGGCGGTATGATGTTAGAGAAAGTTTGATGGGAGCATTCATTCTAAACTCATTCGAATCTACTCCACTCAGTCACACTTCCAAACGGGAATCACTGCTTTTTTGTCTCCTCTTTTTCCCACTCGAGGGGGGTTCATTTCACAGGGTCGGAAAGTAGGCGACTAGCATTGGGTTGATCCACAAGTCCATCATGGTGAGCGTTGTGGGTCTTTATAAAAAAAAACTAAGCAAGAGTGCGGCAGTTAAACCATGTTTACCGCAGTTTGGGAATACGTGAGGCTTGCTACTATCTAGTTCGGACGTTTGCATCGGTGCGACTACGGCGCAGTGAGACCATATACCTGCTCCGTCTCCCGCGTTCAGAATCACCGATGCTGACTTTAGGGGCTGAGCAGAGTGACATCAGGGCGCTGCGCGACCTAGTGGCGGTTGCCGTATTGTTAGATCGCGCCGCGCCCTGATGGCACTCTGCTCAGCTCTTTAGGTAGCACTGCTCTTAGGATTGGGATGAGATCCCGTTTTCTCAGATGACCACAAGCGAATTAGGTGTATTTCGTGCGGAGAAGGCGGAGGCGGGTGCAAAATCAGTTGGTGAAGGTACTCAAGAAATAGAAATGATTCATCCACGAAAATAGAAAATTCTGCAGATATCATATGCCTTTTAACGTTATTAGTCATTGTTTTCAAAGAAACTCCATTGAAATACATCGGTTTCTAAAAGCGGCATCATTCATTCTTCGCTTGAATCCTAAGTGTCCTTCCCTCAACTTGTTTTGCACCCGGAGGCGTCCCTATTGGCATCCTTCGTCAATCCTTTCCTCTTGACTCTTGGGGTGAGGTATTCTTGATTTCTGAATAGGATGCTTTAAGCTGTGAACTTGTGACTGAGTGGAGGTAGTTCTCTATCGTACAAGGATTAAGTTGGAGGGGGGATTAGTGTGTGTGACTCAATTTGATCCTTTCTGTCATTTAAGGTGAAATTCGATGTCCATCGCGTGGATAATATGGTTATCCAATCAATCGCGCTGCTCGATCAGCTCGACAAAGACATTAATCTGTTCGGAATGCGTATTAGAGAGTGGTATGTATCTCATCAGACAGTTTGAAGGCAGTGTTCACTATAATCTTCAGTTTTGAGATTATTGGCTATATTGATTAAGTGGCCCCCCGGGTAGAACTAAAATGACGTACAAATTGAGAAAACACCAGAAGTTCACGAAATCCTTAAGTATCACCCCACCTATTAAGTTTCACAGGAAGTGCTTGTTGTAACAATGGAATCTTTTGTGGACCCGTCTTTTGCAATTCTCTACTCTCTACAAGGTTAAGCAGGGCTGCGACTCGGCGCAACCGGGGTCGTAGAAATGTTGGAAATTTTCTGAAAAAAAGAGTGAAAAATTGGGAGGGGTGTCGTGAAATTTTTGTAAAAAAAAGGAATTTTCTTCAAACCACTTGATAAACCAAAATGTGGTAGGAATAGTAGTCTTTTATTCCCAGAATTCATGAATTTTTTTCCAGATTTGTCACTCAAAAAAAGCTATTGCAAATTTTCACTTCGGGAGGGGGCTCGTTAAAATGTTTACATTTTTTCAAATTTTTTGACAACAGAGAGGGGGTCGTAGCTGCACCGAAAATTGTCGCAACGGACTGCTCAACCCTGACTCTATTGCTCCGTTCTTTCCTTAAGGCCCTAACTAATCCAGCTTTGCATAAAATATTCTTCTATTTTCAATCGATCCAATTTTCCACCGGTGACAACCGCCATGAACATGTTCATCCAACCGGACAACTAGTCCATGTTCCAGAATAATGGTACTGGAATACGACGCCTGAATGCGTTTCTCGCCGCTTCTTCGTAATTTTGGTAACACATGGGGCCAACGCATTTTTTATGTGAAAAACTCGGGGACGAAAATCATCGTGAACACTGCCTTTAATTAAGGGAGCGGTGGCGGTAAACATAAATGCTGAACTTGCTATAGTGGCGAAAAGCCCATTTCAATCCGAACCCCTTGTATTTTAAGCCGGGATGGAAGCCGTGTGGCTTCTGATCTGACTAAGTCAAGGGAAATTATAGAGAACATCAGACACTGTTTTGCATTGTTATGTACTTCAGTCGTATATGTTCCCACAATAGCCCATTGTAGTAGTTGGTGAAGTTCTTTTTCTGTCGCTTTTTTATGCCATCGACA
The DNA here is from genome assembly GCA_029168955.1 of Aplectana chamaeleonis. Lineage (NCBI taxonomy): Eukaryota > Metazoa > Nematoda > Chromadorea > Rhabditida > Cosmocercidae > Aplectana > Aplectana chamaeleonis. Next base: position 898,071 of record JAPDOI010000059.1, on the reverse strand, counting down.
TTTTAGGTATTCGTACCACTTCCCAGAGCTCTTCAAGCTAGCTCCTGATCAGTACAAGTATGCGCGACTGGCGGTCACAATTCTGGATCGTAACAGGATGGCTGAGAAGGAGAATTTGATGGCTGAAATCACTGGTGTGTAGTATGTACTGTATGAAGTTGTGCTGTATTTAAATCGACTTTTGTTCAGAAATTCTGGATGGCGATGAGGAGAAGGCCGCTGCAATAGTTGAGGCTGCAAGAACGTCGATGGGAATGGATATTTCGGATCTGGATCTTGTTAATATCGAAAGGTGGCTAGCTTGTGAAACACCCTAATCGTACTTAGTGGAATTCGGGCCCTTGGATATTAAGCCGGGATGGAAGTCGTGTTGACTTCTCATCTGACTAAGACAAGGGAAATCATCGTGAATATCAGACACTGTTATGCACCTTTGTGCATTTCAGTCGTATATGTTCGCACATTTTTTCCATTATGAACAGCGTCAAAAATTCTGATAGTTTACAGAAACCAGTGGCGAGAAACGTGCGATGGCATAGTGATAGTTACCTCACCTCTGTAAAACGTTATTCTCACGACTCAAGGCGCGGCGACGCTGGCGATTCTGCTCCCTCCGTCTGTCATGCGCTCTCTCATTGTCTGTATCCATCGCTCCGCACCAGCACGCGTGGAAACTATGAAAATTCCGCGGTTGTATAGCATTTATGTGCTGTTTGAGCTCTGAGCGCAGTGTCGTGAAATATTCCCTTACCCCATTGGAGAGTCTGTAGGACATAGTCACATGGGCCAAAATGGTTTCGAGTTGTGATTGACCGGTAGCTGCCCAGGCAAATGCTTTTCACATTCCAAATCAAGGCCTCAGCATAGTGGCAAAGGTACGAGCGAGCAATGATGAGGAATGAGGAGCGCTACGCAGTTTGACCGCGCACGCGACCGTTCTGCGTTCCCCATCCCTCATCATTGCTAGCTCTCTCGCCTTTGCCACTATGCCGAAGGCCTTAGTTTTACTGTTCATTAGGAACCTTTTTTATTGATGATCAGGCCTGCTATTTCCGAAGAAAGGCTGACAAGGAAAGCTTATAGAGTTCTTTGCCGCTAGATACGCAATTTATTCTAAATAGGAGTACTTAGTGTTTTCAAACCTATGTTTGTAGCTGCTACAGGGATCTCTGCACCGGGTTACGGGGAGGTTTTCGAAAGGTTAAGGCTACCAAATAGTCAGTTTTTGGGTGTTCAGAAAATTTGTTTCGAATTTTTTCTATTCGCTGTCCTGAACTCGAATCTGAGCCTTGTAGGTTAGGTAGATACAATGTAATGTGGTACAAGGGAAGAAAAGAGTACGTCGCGGGGGTTAGTCCCTCCGTCGCCCGACCGGGAACGTCGTATGGGGTAGAGTCCTTCGCCGATTGGGCGACGGATGGAATAACCCCGGCCCGTACCCCCATATTCCTCTGCAATTTAGCGAGCGTAATTTGATTTATTGTTTCGAGAATCGATGAATAGGGCTCAATTCGTGTTGGGGAGTATTCATTGCCGATACGTTCCGAGGCCACACTGTCGTAGCGTTTTGGAATTTTTCAAAAGTCGCATTTCGCTTGAAATTTTTCCTCCTAATGGAAGCTTAGAACCAAACCTCTCGAAGCTCTTTGAAAGTGGACAAATGGACCACGGATTCGTATTGAGGACCCCGGTAACCCTTAGCAAAAAGCTCTGAGCCAAATCCGAAACTTTTTTCTGACCCCCCCCCCCATCTGACCACTTTTTCTTAACTAATTCCTAGTAAGTATCCGGACCGTAGTAAGAAAATCACTATGTAACCCGTTCCGAAGGTCTCTGTACCAGCTGAGGAGCACGCGGTCAGTTCAAAGCTGCCACGAGGTATTATCAGGCACTCTTGCCGCGTGAACTATGGAGGAGACCTCAGTAATCGAAAATTGTCTAAAAAATGACTCGCAGTCACCTCCCAAGAGCGGCCTAGAAGAGGCCAATTGCTCAGCTAATCAATAATTCCAAAGCTTTGCATCCTTCTCGTTTCAAAGTTGCGTTTCGCTGCCATTTTGGGCTTTCCTCAATGGGTTTCCGAAATGTGAGAAAAAAAAACAAATCCGATTTTTAAAAATGCGTCATACATTTCTTCTACTGATCGGTGTTGTGTGTTCCCATACCTGTTGATGTTGGGTATTACTATGAAGGCAAGAGAAATTCTCTTAGCGGAACGGCTCGAGAGTAAAAATGTGGTCATTTTGTGGTCTTTTTTTGGCGGCTTTTTGTGCTAACCTCTAACATTTTCATCACTTACTGAAAAAAAATGCTCACTTGTTGTTTTGCTTTGAAAAGTTTTATACGCCTTATACCTCCTGGAAGGGTTTGCTATTTTAGATTTGCCTCCCGTGTTGCTTCTCTGACTGAATATCGGCAACGTCTTCACGAGTACATCAAAGATCGCATGAATAGCTGCGCTCCATCTCTGAGCGCTCTGATCGGAGAGCAGGTAATTCGTCGTCCGACGTAGTTCAATAAAGATTTCATAGTGTTTTGCTTTTCGAATCTGCCTTATCTGCTTGTTAATTGCTTCATTGTTAGGTCGGTGCTCGCCTCATATCACATGCTGGATCTCTGACTAATTTGGCGAAGTACCCAGCGTCGACGGTTCAGATCCTTGGCGCGGAAAAAGCCTTGTTCAGAGCTTTGAAGACACGATGTGAGCCTGTCGACGTTTCACATTTTCATCGATTTTCAATTAAATGGTCACTACTCTACTACCCAAGTCTGATTCCGGTGTGGATGAGATGATTAGGTATACCATATCATTGGACCATGACATCGATTCCACTACAGATCAAAATGTGGGTGCCCATTATTCGTCCCAGCCTACTGCGCGCTGCGCCTGCGTCGCGTGTCGACACATCTCACTGGGGCGCGATAGCAGCTCCCCACATTTGACTCGAGGAGCCTTGAATTGCGGTTAGAGTGTGAACTATACTTGTTCCGAATCGAATAATCGGATGAATATCCGACTGTTTCAGTCGGATAAAAAGTCGACTTTTCATTCGACAAGTCGAATATTCGAAAAAGTTCGATATCCGACTACAGTCGAATATTCGAAAAAGGGCGATATCCGACTACAGTCGAAAAGTCGGATAATCGAAAATGTGCAATATCCGACTATAGTCGAAAAGTCGGATATTCGGAATAAATTTCATCTGGAACAAGTATAGTGTGAACCTGGATGTTAGGCTCCCGACCCAAGCATTTCCAGCAGTCGATTTGGGGTCAAACAGGAATTAGGCAACTCTTTTATGCCGGTTTGGATTTGTTTGATTTTACTTAGCACCGACGATTGTTTTAGAAATACATCCTGATCTTAAAGACCCATTTCAGTTACCAGAACACTGGAGCCATGTCTCAATTAAAGATCTCGATTAGCTGTGCACTTCTGCACAGTACTATATGAGACTCCTATGATTCTTCTCAAGCTGACGTTTGCCATGTATAAATTAGCGGATTCGATCCAAAAAGCTTAATTATGGCTCGAATCGTTGTGGAGTCTGACGTCATGCAGAACCTTTTGAAGGAACTCACAAGGAAATGGCATAGTTGTACTGGTCGGCAATGCCTTTTCCAACGAAATTCCTACCAGTATTGTTCTTCCGATGACATTTTCAAATCCAGGTTTGGTATAGCTATATGACTTACTTGACTTGACTTAGTCGGTTGGCTTTCGCCTGACACGGTCATTCCGCATCTTCACCGAGGTGTGCCGTCCTAGTAGTCAGCCGTGTCCATTTTTCACGGTCTTCAGCCACAATTTGAACACATTCCATCCAGCTGTCACTATTCCATTTCCTGCGAAACGAAACATCGCGCCTGAACTGCCTTTCGACGCCGAGTGACTTTAAATCCTCTTTAACCACATCCGTCCAGAACTTTCGCCTACGCCCAGGTGGCCGTTTCCAGACAGGATTTTTAAGCATTCTTAGAGCGTGTTGTATGAGACGATCCGGCGTTCTTCTTAGTATACGCCTGAGCAGTCGAAGTCGACTTTCCATTGCTGCTTGAGATGGCGTTAGGAGATGCTGGCACCTCCCTCGTGTCAAGCGTTGATGTACTGCGTCAATTTCCTTGTAAAGGTCTTCGTTATGGCATACGTGCGGGCAGAAATATCCAAGCAAACGCCTGAAAAGCTCCCTCCCCGTGCACCAACCTTTCCATCTGCGTCTTTGGTGCTGCTCACGTCTCCGATCCGTTCATCATGATAGGGCGAATAGCGAGCGGATAGGTAGACGCGCAACCTGACTTCCTTCGCGATGGTGGTAGACCACAAACACTTGGTCAGAGAATTTAATGCAGACGTAGCTTTCGCACATCGTTGTCGAATATCCGCTGCATAACTACCATCGTTCTTCAGCAAACAGCCCAAATAACAGAAATCGTCCACAAGTTCGATACGTTGTCCGTCCACACAAACTCCAGTTGAAGGCCTCTGAGAGACCCACATCTGCTTGCATTTGTCGGGACGAAGACGAAGTCCATAGGCTGCGGCATACTTCGAAACGAGGTTCACAATCCTTTGCAGTTTTGCGTTGTTTTCAGCGAATAACACGGTGTCGTCGGCGTACTCCAGGTCGACAAGGGAGCGTACTGATGGTGTTAGGATCACATCCGCAGGAAACTGTTCTGCAACTCTACGCATGATGTCATCAACGGCGAAGTTGAAAAGAAAAGGTCCTGCAACGGCTCCTTGCCTTACTCCTGTTTTCACATCGAAAGCTGAAGAAAATCCAACAGGTGTACGAACTGCTGCTGTTGTTCCTTTGTTCATGTCCTCAATTAACCGAACATACTTTTCCGGGACTCCATCTGCTCGCAGAGCATTGAGCAATCGATCACGATGAGGAGAGTCGAACGCGGCTTCAAAGTCCTAAAAAGCAAGAAGCTGTAATGGCTTTGAATACCGCTGCCACGATTCAATTACTCTTCTCACGACGAACACTTGGTCGATGGTCGATTTTCCAGGTCGAAAACCGGCTTGCTCATCTCTGGTCGTTCTTTCACGATGTTTGATAAGTCGCTCGAGAATGATACGTTCTAAAACCTTGTACATGACACGAAGTAGAGAGATTCCACTGTAGTTCTTAGGATCCGTGACGGATAGCTTCTTGTGAAGAGGTACGATGATCGCATGTCTCCACGAATCGGGTATCCTTTCGCTCATCCATATGGCATGGATGGTGTCAATCCCAGACGGAGGAAGAGCTTTCAGCATTCCAGCACTGATGTTGTCATCTCCACCAGCCTTTCCATTCTTCATTTTCCGGACACGATCCAAAACTTCAGACTCAGTCGGCGGTTCCTCAGTGACATCGTAATGTGCTCTCTGAAGATGCGGGAGCTCAGGTACTGATGGCGCTGGACGATTCAGTAGTGAACTGAAGTAATCCTTCCATATTGGCAGCGTCGCAGTCGGCAAGGCGGTAGCCATTGTCCGATGTTTGCTCCACTGGGTAGAACCATTTACCGAGTACTTCGGATACCTGATCAAGTCCCATATTCGCATTTGCGTCAATCCCCACGACAGCAGCATGTTGACAAGGTATCCTGGCTAGCAACGTATTGAGTTCCTCGTAGAAGGCATCCTTCGAATTGTCTTCGGCGGTTTCAGTGGGCGCATGAGCACTCACTATCCCCAGATTGAATCCTCTGTGATCCCACAGTCGTACGAATGCATTCCGGCTCGACGTTGAGCCGAACTCCTTGACCATACCATTGGAATCCTTCCTTACAGCTATTGCACAGCCTCCCACTCTCCTATCGTCAGCGTTACCGCAGTAGATGGTGTACTCTCCGACGCTGATGACGGGTCTATCCTTGAGGCGGATTTCCTGCAAAGCAGCAAACGGTGCATGGAAATAGCTCAGAAGTCTGGATAGCGCAGTTTTTTTGATATCACTCGACAGCGATCAACAGTTCAGAGTGGCGAAACTGTGGCTTGTGACCAAAAACTCCATGAACTCCCTAGGTACGGATCCTAAGGTGTTGTAGACCAGAGGCCTTGGTGTGCCGGACGGCGACATCTTTATGCAATGTGCAGGATACTTTCGCGATATATTTGTGCACGCTATATCACTCGAACGTTCCCTGTGTACACTCAAACGTCTGCTGGGTTCAGTAGAAGCAGGGGCACCAACGAGCAGGTACCAACAGACTTGTATACACACTTCCATAGCTATATAAATTATATAATTGATATAATTAGTATAATTTATTGGAACTGCTGAAGACTTCTCTTAACCGCGTCATAGAAATTCTCTGTTTGGCGCTAAAGTAAGGGTGCACCAACCAAAACCATTTTTCTGATTACCCTAAATATAGCATGATGCCCCCTTGTCGCCCAACTGAGAAAACCACCACCCCTCATCTTATTTTAAGTTTAGTAAAGGGTATGATTTTCGTTGGAAATGGCGTTTTGACCAAATGTGCTTGCTTATTCAGATGAGCTCCAAGTTTGGCTTCACTTCTTCTTTCGTAAGACTAAAAAAACTCATTTCTTTTCTGACAATTTGATCCGATGTTTACTTGCTGATTTTTAAAGGAGTACGGTATATTTCGGTGGTTAAAATGCCACACTTAACGCGGTTCCTTCCAGCAATCAAAAGCCTAGAATTTGTCATCAGCTCCTCGATGAACCGTATCGAGCAGAGTCGGCCAAATCTGAATCATCGACTGGACGTATCGAAGCCCACTATTCTTTTTTTTTAATTAAAAACGGATTTTTTGCAAGCCAAATAGCCCATTACATGTTCGGTCGAAAATAATATTGCGACCAATAGAATTCGAAATATGAAATTGTCTGAATTTCTCTAAACCATGAAGGAGCAAAACATTCCGAATGTTACTTGTAGGAGGTATTGTTTCAAAATTTTGGACATCATCTCCTGATCATCGGTTAAATCACAAAAATAAAAACATAGTCAAACTTGAAAAGGTGCAAAACGGGTTTACAAGAAAGTTAATGATCCGGAAGCTCAGTTTTTGCCATTATCAACAAATGCCATCTGCAGAAACCAGGAATAGTGAGCTCAAACTGCCATCTCTTCTGGTAAGGAGAGAGTTGAATGACTTACTGCTGCTGCATAAAATCCTGTATCAACCGGACTTTGGTCTCCGGCCTGGGTGTATTTTCGAGGTGAGAACATCGATTACCAGGGAAGGAGCTTCAAAAATTGTGCGCAAAAATTCAGACCTAAACTGCAGGCGCATTTTCTTCATAAATAGGGCGACTCCGGCATTCGAACGGTTTCGGAGGCTACAATCCTTCCCTGTGAGCAATAAGGCATTTAGAGAACTTGTAACTGAACACTTCGAGAACGACCGTGGCGAGGGGTAATCCTTCGCGGAGCAATTTCCTTGTCTCTACAACATTATGGGCTATACGTATATCTGCTTTGAATTCATTACACTACCTGATCGAAAACAGGTAGTTTTCCCTTGTTCCTGCTTTATGTTTTTTTGCTGATTTCGTTTATGTTGTTCGTTGCACATAGGTCTGGTACACCAGGCTTATGTAAATAAATAAATGTTTACTCCAAAAATTTGAAATTTCCTCATTTTCGTCTTTTCAAGTGGCAATTATGTGTATTGTGCCATATATTTGTTAATGACATACTGCGGATCGTATTCCATGGCAGTATTTCTTCGCTATTCGTTACCTCGTAAATGAATAGACCAGCTTAGATGAATACTTAGCTGTTCGTGAGCGCGACCTACTGAGAAATGGCGCTCGCGACAAGTTAACCGCCGCGTTCGGCACGTCTTGCCGTGCGCGCGGCAGTTTTCGACGCGCAGTAGGCTGGGTCGGATAATCAGGATCCAAAATGTGGAGATATTGTAGCGCAGAAAATATGGAATGGAAAAACTACCCGTATTATTACTCTAATCTTCCTCTAAATGCTGTGCAGAATTTTTGTTTTCTCTCGGAGTGTGACTTTCGTTGGAAAATGGATAGTGTTGATTGACCCTCCCCTCCACTAGTTTGTAAAGTTTTACACAATTTTTGGATGTTTTTTTTTCTCGCCACCTTGTGTAAATCGTAATGTCAAATTTTCAGCGGCAACACCCAAGTATGGTCTACTGTTCCATTCATCATTTATCGGAAGGGCTTCTGCTAAAAATAAAGGAAGGATTTCCCGTTTCCTTGCCAATAAATGCACAATAGCGTCCAGGATTGATTGCTTCTCGGAGGTAAGCGGCTACCCGTGTAAACTTTTCTTGGTGCATGAACCGGTACAGAAGTAGATTAGAGAACGGGCCGGGGTCATTTCCTTTTTCGACCATCGGCTTGGTTGCCCTCAAGACGTTCACGATTTGCCGGTGGAGGAAGCAACTTCGCCCGTACCCCTTATCTACCCCTGTACACATGATGGGTCTGTTAGGAAGAAGCTTCAATCTTCATGTAGCTGCCTCTAATGCCGTATTTTTCTAGGTACCGGTCGCCACTTTTGGAGATTTTCTGAGGGAGCAAGTCGAAGAACGCCTGAAGTACTTTGAGACTGGTGAGGTTCCGCAGAAGAACGTGGATGTTATGGTGAAGGCACAGGAGGAGGCGAAAACCGCTCAAGAGAAGGTGCGATCTTTTAAGGTTCCCACCAAGATTTCGTGTATTAGACAATATATTTTCATAAAGAAAAGTTTTCCATGAAGGGTTTCAAGGTGTGGTGATTTCTGCGTTCTATTAGAAGGAGTACGATAGATCATTCAAAGGCGATTCGTGAGGTGCAAGAGTGAATGTTTCAGGTGCTGAAGAAGAGGAAGAAGGCTGCCAAGAAAGCGAAGAAGATAAGAGAACAAGCAGAGACAGCCGCGGAAGAGGTTAAGGAGGTAGTGTGTTGGATACTGTATCCAAACCTCTTTTCTAAATAATCGATTCTCTTCAGAAACCGCTGAAGCGACCAGCTGAAGAAGAAACTGAAGAGGAAGTCGCAGAGAAGCCGAAGAAGAAGAAAAAGAAGAAGAAGGTTGAGGAGGAAATGGAGGAATGAGTTGTTGCAACTGTTGTATGTTATTGTTGGCTGTTCCTTACTTGAATTAATATCATGTTGTTTACTGTTGAAAATGGCTAGTGTTGTTGAGAGTTGTTTCGAGATAAACTGTACATAAAGTGCACATACTAGCTTAGTCACTTTTCAATGTTTTGAAATCAGGTCTGAAGAAGGAAAGTAGTTGTAGATGTGCTCTAAGTGTATGCGAATTGTATTACTATTTACTTACATATCCTTCCTGCCTTCAAGGTTTATAGGTGGACGGCAATTTGTATCGGTCTAGGCGTTTCGACGGAGGTCGTCGTCTTCAGATGCCTATAAGGCAGCGTCCATACTACGCGAGAGTGCGATTACGCAAAATCGTTCACCGTCGTTAACACACGACTTGCCAGCCGCTAACTGACGCTTATGCTCGCTCTTTTTCTTCTTCTTCTTCTGCAGCCACAGAGAGGGTCCTGTCATAGATTGAGGAACTGAGCCACAAGCGTCGGATTCTCCCACAGATCTACTGGTGTTAACGATGTCGGTCTCATCGGGCAGTTGAAAAAGGTGCGCAGTAGTATGCCCTTTATTACCACAATCCGGGCACTCGTCAGGTCTGCTGCTATCGATCTTATGTAAATAAGACATAAGCATGGGGAGTGCCCGCAGCGCAACGAGGCGAGGTGCACCTGGCACGCCCACCAAGTTCCATCTCGGTTTCGCGCTGACCTCAGGAGGCACGACTCCGAGAATGGAGTTTACGGCGGTCTTGCATAAGTGATCCTTGACGAATTGGGTATGCTCAGCACGTAAGAGACGGAGGCGTGCTTGTTGTGCGTTGGTCCATCTCTGTATATTGATTTTCGTGGGAGCATCGGCAAACGGCTCTCTTATACTTCTCTCTCTGACGGGGTCTAATAGTCTTCGCGACGGATGATTAGGCTGCTTCAGGATGTTTATGTACAGCTGTGGTGCATGGAGTTGGCAATGGTCCTTAACTGGCAGGATGCGAGCCTCGGGCTGTAGGTGCTCTACTGGAGAGCTTTTAGAACAGCCTGTTGCGATTCGCAATGCTCCATTTTGAATGCGCTGCAGCTTGGACCAGGATGTGTCCGACACGATATGCTGCCAGACTGGTGCAGTATACTCCAGGGCGGGCTGTACGATGGCCTTGTAAGTGGTCAGGATCGTTTCTTTACTGCACCCCCAGGACGTTCCGCCGAGAGCACGTAGGACGTTAAGTCTTGTTTTCACTGCAGCTTGTTTCTGCTCAGTGTTCTTATGAAACCTCAGCGAAGGGTCCAACACGAGTCCGAGCAGCTTAGGGAATCGGGCGGCCGGCAGGCGAGTTTCGTCCCATTTCACCATGGGATGAGCACTGTGCTCGCATTATCAGTGGAAAAAGACGGTTACGGATGATTTAGCGGCAGAGACCGTAAGCATCTTGCTATCGAGAAAACATTTCCAACTCGATCAAGTAGTCATTGATCTTACTGGCAGCTACATTTATGTCGCGGTCCCGGCATAGTATAGTAATATCATCCGCATATGCTACGACCTTGATGTCTTGGGATGGAACGGGTAGATTCTTCAATATACAGACTGAAAAAGAGCAGGCGATAGAACTCCTCCTTGAGGTACACCGGCGGCAATTGGTATGCTATTGGAGACGTGCCCTTGAAATAGCACATTTGCCCGACGTCGCTTTGGTGAATGCGGTTATCCACCGCTTCTGCCAGAGGTGGAATGGTAGACCTTTACAGGCTCTCCGACAAAATGTCCAAGTTTACAGTGTCAAAAGCCTTCTGTTAGGTCGAGGGCTACACCTACGGTACGCTGAGGGTTTCATGGCATTGAAGCCGTCCAAAACATAGCTCACAATTTCCAGCAGGGCCGTAGTGGTGGAATGTAGCTTACGGAAACCATGTTGATGCTGTTGTTTGCTATTATGTTCGGCAAGCTCCACAGCCAATTTTTCTGCAACTTTGGCAATAGGTGAGAGAAGACTGATTGGCCTGTAACCTTTTGCCGTGGATGGTGATTTACCCGGCTTCGGCAATGGGATGACGCGTGCTACTTTCCAATCTTGAGGTAATGTACAGGTGCGAAACGATGTATTAATGACGTCAGCGAGCAGGGGTAGTAGTTCATTTGGCAGTCTCTTTAGAACTGCTGGGCTCAAACCATCTGGCCCTACTGCCTTCGAGTTACTCATTTCCTTGATAACCTTCTCGACCTGAGCGGGCGTGACTGCATCATCTTCAGCCATGAGTGGCAGTTTACAGAGTTCCCGAACAGTTATTCTACCTCTCTCTTTTAATTTTAGTTATGAAAAAATGCTTCCCAAGACCATTTGCGGCCTCTTTCCCTGACTTGAAGACTCCGCCGTCGAATTCAATCGTGGAATTGTCGGCGGAGGTGAACTTTCCGGAGATCCTTTTCAAGGCCTTCCACGTTGCTGCTGCATCATTTCTGAAGTTCATCTTCTCCAGTGAACTTTTCCCAAGATTCTTTCTTGTGCCTATCAAGGTCCATCCTGATCTCATTATCCAGCTCGGCAATGTCTGGGTCAAGATGATTAGCAGCTCTCTTTGCGTCCCTTGTCCTTATCTTCTGCAGTGTCTCCCTGGTGACATTGGGAAAGAAGGTCTTGACACGACCTTCAGGGATCGCAGCTTTCATCGCCTCCCTGATGGCATTAGAGAGGTGGCGCTCCTTCTGGTGTACATTGCCATTCCACGGATATTCGGCCGCTTGGCGAAGTGCAACCTCCCTGAACAGGCTCCAGTCTGCAAGGCCTAAATTGAGATAAGAACGATGACGAACACCTGTATAGGGAGCAAGAGAGTTAGAGAGATCGATATTGACAAAGACCGGTATGTGATCACTGGAAAGAGTTGTGGATGTAGGCCAAGAGCAGGCGTTAGATTAGAAGAGACAAGGGAGATGTCTGGGGTGGAGGATCGACCGGAGGCAGGGAGACGAGGGGGCGGGCCAGCGTTAAGGATAACGAGGTCGCACTCATCCGGCCCAGATCTTCGACGTCATTTCCTCTAGCATCAGAATCGAGCCACGAGCAGACCGTGTGAGCATTGAAGTCCCCCGCAAAGACAATTGAGGGAGATAGAGAGCAGTCATACAGCTGCTTGAGTAGAGGGATAGGGTTGTAGGTTGGTGGACAGGATGTGGGAGGAGGAATGTATATATTGAAAGAGAGAAAGTGGAGTTTTTAGAGGTAGATGGATGGGGATGTACTCGAGAGTGCCATCCACTGGAGTGTTTGGAATGATGTGAGAGGGAAGAGACGACAGAACAAAAGTAGAGACTCCGCCTCCCTGAGATGACCTAGGATTATGATATGCAGTATAGCCCAGGGATGTTTGGATGTCGAGAGGTAGCAGAGGGAGAGAGTTTGGTTTCCTGAACCATGATAACATCCGGGTGATGAGAACGGGCAAAGAGAGATAATTCAGAAAGCTTGGCGCGAAGGCCGTTGAGATTGATATGTACAATAAAGAGAGGGCGGTTGGTAGGTGAGAATTGGAGTTACTGGAGGCGGAGCACACAATACAACGAAAGGAAGAATCGTGGTGCCTCACAGAGACTGAGACCCGAACAAGAGAAGTGCACCCACCTTTGGCATCCAAAACATTGGACGCTGGTTCCATACCAATTGACATCTCTGTCGCATGTGGCACATGGGTAGTTCTTCTTCTTCGCGGGTCTTGGGTTCCTCTCGACGCCGGCTCTTTGCAGTAGAATCTTCAGGAGAGCTGCGGCCAGCCAGCACCTCTCCCATGACAAAAACCCTCTCCGCGGAGGGATTGACGTCGGTTTGCACGGAGGTGGTCTTCTTTCCTCCACACTGCCACGGCACGAACGTACGGCATCTCGGCAGCATGCTCGCTCTGGCGCGCTCGCTAACGTGCGTTTACGCCACCTCTCGCTCGCTCACGCTTAAGTCAGGAGAGATGCAGTCACTTTCGAGCCTTTTGATTTATCTCTTGAGCAATAGAAGCCAAACCTACCTCAAAACCTATGCTTTCGTGTTTAAAGGCATAGTACAGCCTCAGACATGAATTTTGAGGTTTTCATGTGATTGTGTACAAGACCTCTCCTGTAGAACACGTACTAAATGCGAGATATCAATTCCTCCAAATAAGCGAGATATAAGCGACCACCACAGGCCCGACCCCCTTCCGAATTTTCGACCTCGATATCGGCTGGATGGATGGATGAATTCTTAGCAGATCGCCGTTCTTCAGTCCATTGCCAGACTGTCTCCTTATCCTGGCTCGCTTTCGCGCAACGATCTTGGACGATTTCAGGGATACCACTGTGATCAGCGTGTGACTCTCCAAGATTAGCATGAAATCTGAAAATTAATTTTTTTGGGTGTCCGGTGCCTTTAATACGCCGGCCAACACCATCCGAAACCGTGATAAATTAGCAGCAAGCGAGTCGATTCGAGAGAGTGATCACCAGGTCAAGCGTTTTCAAAAGATTCAACACGAGGCAGGATGTATTTTTGGTGTCACCCTGTACGGGGACCTATCAGCGTCGAAGAGCGCTGGAGAGCGAGGGCGGGCGTTCTCGCCACGTATGGACGGAGCCTAGAGCAGTGTAAGATCAAGATGTGTTCTAGGGGCCACAGAATACTCTTTAAGTAATTTTTCATTCATTTATTTGGTGGTCTAGCCCCGCGCCCCAAGACACTTCATACTTCTCAACGCGTTGGCGGGCGTGGGTTTGAGTATTATATCCTTCTTGATGGTTGACTCTTTTCTACGCCCCTGATGCGCTTGTGGAGACTAGGATTACTTTCGCGGCGACGCTCAGGGGATAGTACTGCAATTTAATTATTATTAAACGGAATGAAATAGATTATGGATGGTTAATGAATGGGCGTGGCGTCGAGCCTTTCATGCGCCGCTCCAGGGCGTCACAAGCTGGCGTTGAGTATGAATAGCGCATAATCCCACCTTGGATCGATTATGTGAGGTCTATATCATAGCTTCGTTGGGGTGGCGACAGCGGTCCGAGAGGTGAAGGCTGTTGGATGGGTTGACGGACAAAAAGGTGAAGGTTGTTTTCTCACCCCGATTTGAAGAATGGACATAATTTGTACCACCTCAGGTTTTCGGTCTTATCGTATTTTTTGTGCATGAAACTTCATGAGGTAATCTGACCTCTACCAAGAAATTACAAGGTGACATTTCTATCTTCGGAGAAGGATATCAAGAGAAAAAGTTCTTTCTAGAAATTTCCCTAAAATTCTTCGACGAACAGTTTTTTGAGGATCTACCACGCTTTAGAACTCGGAACCAAGTTAGGCTTGCAAAGTGCCAGTTTTCCCCTTATGAACTTTCCCCCCTCGAAAGTAACCCCTTGGTGAAGGTTGTTTTTGGTAGCGTTTTCAGGTTCGAAAAAATACGTTCTCACTCCTCCAGCCGATCTCTGTTTACAAAGTGCATTTTTCGTGTCTGAAGTTATCGGTTTTTCTTTCATAACTTTTCTACGCTAAGAGATGGACCTTTGGTGAAGGTTGTTTTCGAAATCTCCATAGAATTCTACCTTCGACTAGTGTTTCCAGGTTCGAAAAATATTTTCTCGGTCCTTCAGCCTAATTCATTTTACGAAACACCGGTTTTTCGTCTATAACTCTTTAACGGTTAAAGATAGGTTGTGGAGAAGGCTGTTTTTAAATCTCCATGAAATCCTGCGTCGATTGATATATCGGGTCCCTAACTTTGCTAGCTCCATGAGCCAGCCAGGTCGGTGGAGCCAAGCTCCATTGTTGGCTCCAGTGAGGCTCTGCGTCTCCTACTTGCACCATAGAGACGAGAGCACCCTATGGAGATTACTATGGAGCTCGGCTCCACCGACCTGGCTGGCTCATGGAGCAATTAACGATATCAACCCGATATATCAATCGACGCAGAATTTCGCGGAGATTTCAAAAACATCCTCCATGACAACCCTATCTTTAACTGTTAAAGAGTTACAGGCGAAAAACCGGTGTTCCGTAAAACTAATTACGCTGAAGGATCGAGAAAGAAAAGCGGCGCGAACCCCCATTACTAGTCGACGCAGAATTCTATGGGGATTCCAAAAACTCTCTTCATCAAAGGTCCATCTCTTCCCGTACAAAAGTTACGAACGAAAAACCGATAATTTCAGGCACAAAAAAATCACTTCGTAAACCGAAATAGGCTGGAAGAGTGAGAACGTAAGTTTTGAACCTGAAAACGCTATTCGATGCAAAATTTCATGAGGATTCCAAAAACAATCTTCACCAAAGCTCTATCTCTAAGCCCAAAAAAGTTATGGATAAAAACCGGCAATGACACCCAACCTATCTTGAAAATGACGCATGAATATCGGGTCACTTTGAGCCCAGTCGGGCCCCAGTCGTCACCGGTTTCCCCAGTGGTGTAGGTTCTCCCCTTCACCTGCTTAGAGGTGAAGGTTGGCGGTTCTATACCCAATCTTATTGATCTCTACGAGCGGAAGCTGCACTGAGCGTGTCATCAGGTCCATCGGAGTCAATAAATAGAGTGTCAGGTGGCACCGAAAGTTCGAACCTTCCGCTTTTTTTGCTTCCTCAGTTGCACCGGGGAGCCCTTTTCCACTGGCGCGTAACCGTTCCCGTAGGTGAGCAAGGCACTTACGCTAAATCGGAAATTACGTGTTTTCAGCAAAACACTACCTGGTGGCTCTCATTTACATGAACTGTCATGGTGTGACTACGGCCAGCCAGCTGTCCATAAACCCGTATGACATTGGATGTAAATCAGTACCTCGAAACGAAAAAAAAAGTCAATAGATTCGTATTTTCATGTTGATTTCAGAAATGTATGCATAGTCAAGATTAGTCCGATTCTCGACCTACTTTCAAGTTTTTTAAAATATATCTAGGTTCGGGGGCTCTACCGATCCTTCAGTTGAGAGTACCTATGGGAAAGGGAAGCTACCGCTGCCAGTCAGAATTACATTTTCACATCTCGAGCTTGACGCACTCCATCGTGGATCAGGAACCGCTTCCTTCTCCCTGTCGGTGAAGTGTTCCATTCAGTCTACTGTGCTTTATCAGTGCGTCGTGGCCGTTGCAGCAAAACGCCAGGTGATGGCTTTTATACGCCTCGGATCAATGCCCTATCTGTGTCGACCAGCGCTGACAGCAGAGGATGAGTGTCGGTTGGCCGTATTCGTTCAAGGGAGACTTTTGACTTTTCATTCTCAGAAGCGACCCAAACCACTTTGCGATTAGAGGAGCATTTCACGGACCCCTCGCTCTCTAATTTTCTCGCATGTGTGATCCTTGTTGGAAAATAACTGGAGAGATAATGTCAGCCTCTTGCCTAGGGCTTCTCAAGGTGCAAAAGAAAGCCTACTACTAAATGCTTCCTTGCGATGAAGTGATTCCCAGCGGAGAATTAGTGTAAACAAAAAGGTTAACACGCAAATGAAATAATCGTCAGCGGCTTCTTTCTTGTACTCAGATCCCTTAGCAGCAGGACTGAGCGTAATTATGAACTACAATTCACGAATTACGAGCGCTTTTGGGGAATTTCTCAACGATGTGCGATGCACGGCATTTCGGCCCGAAATCGTAACAAATATCAACAAATCGTGAAACTGCGATTAAGAATATCATGTAAATTTGCGGTCTAAAGTATGGTTATTTTTCACCGCTTCCATATCTTTGGTGGTTGAAATTTCACAAACAAAAACTGGCACCTCGTGAATTGACATCTGCTGAAGAATGGGAAAAGTATTATTTGTACTGTTGTACCCTGGCCCGAATATGTATGCAATAAACACACAAAATACTCGAATGAAATATCCACCGATTAAACGGTCAACAGCAAAACAAAACGAGGCAGAAAGGAATAATGTTTATGACAATATATAATTAACACAACGGGAATGATATAACAAATGAATGCCCAACGGGCCACAAAACCTACTAGACCAAAAAGGATGCGGGGCACACCGTGCCACCTCAACAAGCAAGACTAAGAAAGACCACACCAGACTCAGACAATAATCAAACCCGGTCAATTTCCACAAACGTGACCTAATCAGACCGCCCATATACGCCGAGACCACAAAGTGAGGAGATGAGTGAGGGGTGACCCGGGCAGTGGGCATCCAACTGAAAAAATGACTCCAACGAGCCAATCACTCGCCCGCCTGGAGCTCACGCGAAACTTCTCCCGCCCAGGTCACGCCTCTTCACCGGGCGCTCTGCTGTCTGTGCTCTATCGCCTCTCCGCATGCCGGTCCCCTCCTGAGCCGATGACCTCATCGGCTGGAGCTCCACTCTCTTAAGCTCAGGAATAGGCACCACGGAACCAACTCTTTTCCTAATAGTTTCATACAGCGTCTTTGCACAGCCTACTGTGCAGTTAGAACCATAATAGAACAATGTACTTTCTGGTGAACCAACTTCACAAAAGATCTTGCCGTCTTCGACCTTCGAACTAGCCGTACTCAAGAATTGACCCGACGCGGCTTGCTTTGAGAGTGTCTCATCCAACATTTGCCAAATGTCGGCCATTCGCTTCCACTCCTCCGCGTTTTTCTCGATCACGGGGGGCCATACAGTGACCAGACGTCCTCCTTCCTCGTAGTGCTCACCGCACGCTTTCACAACGGCACAGATGTCGTCTTTGCAACACTTCGTGTCTACCGGCCAAACTACAATCCACACCATATTGGCCTTCCATTCCACCAGGACCTCTCTCAGCTGCGTGAAAGTGGCTGCTACTCTCGTGCAAATTCCTCTCTTCGCTCCGTCCCTCTCAAGCAGTAAGGCACAGGCTGGAGCTGCGAATGCTGTTGGCCGTCCTTTATCGGACGCTTGGCCTTCTGGTCTTCGTTGAGCTCTCTCTTCAGCTTTTGAGAGCCGAATCATAGGAAGTCTCAAATCCGTAGTCCTCCAGTTTCTCGTGCTTCCTTATCCCATCCGTAACGCACACGAATTCCATCCAATCGATGCAGCGGTCGTACGACAATCTGAGGACCCTCTTCAACGCTTCTTCATCCAAGCAAACGACACCCTTTCTCCAGTATCCAATCTTAGTGGCGATGTCGATATCCGTCCTGATGAATATGCTGGCAGCTCGCCAAGCACTCCAGACCGATCCAAATGGCTCTTTCGCCAAAGCTCCAGGAAAACTGATGTCCTCCAAATCGCCCAGCTTGACATCAGCGAAACAGCCTTTATCACACACGAATTTCATGTGTCCTGCCTGCCGCTTTGACTTGAGTTCGACGCCTCTGAAAGGATCCACAGTTATTCTATGAACTTTCACCCGTTCTTTCCTTCCTCTTTTTCCCCTATTAGTCACTGTGTCTACCCGATCATCTGGAATGTAGTTCGGGACTATTCGCAGCATATCAAAATTGACTCTTATAGGTTCTACATTCTCACCTATTCTAGTTATAACAGCGGAATTTTCGCTTCTCTCGATTACGCGAAACGGTCCTGACCACTCGCAAGTTAGCTTAGGATGCGTGCTCATACTTTTCTCTCTTGGTGAGAACATGTACACCCGATCTCCAATTTTCGGGTGCTTGGTCGGATCTACCGCGTTCCTACTGTCATATTCTCTCTTCATTTTCCCACGCACTCTGTCATTATAGTCCCTTACGCGCTCCTGAACTTCCGAAACTGCCTGTAGAATCTGCGCTTTGTAATCCCCCTTACTTTCATCCATCATGTACCATGATATTCCTCCATTAGGTATCACGGTCGACGGGACATTAGGATCACTACCGTGCAAAATGAAATAGGGACTTTCTCCCGTGGACTGATGCGGCGTCGTATTGTACGCGAACATGCAAAACGGCAACCTCACATCCCACTCCATCGGTACCACGGTGCTTCTCCTAAGCATGGCCACAATAGTTCCGTTCAAGCGCTCTGTGACCCCATTTTCCCTAGGGTTATAGCCTTTAGTCGTCACATGGCCAATTTTGGTGATCCTGGTTAACTCCTCCATAACCTTATTTTCAAATTCACCGCCCTTATCCGACAGTAAGGTTTTTGGCCAGCGGCAACCCTCTGCTATCCATCGATTGAATAGAGCCTTCGCAACCGTTTCCGCGCTTTTATCCGGGACAGGATACGCCGCGGCGAACTTTGAGAAATGATCTATGACTGTGACTGCATACCGGTTTCCACTTGACGTCAGCCCTAACTCCAGTATGTCTACACCAACTATCTCATAGGGTTTCCCCGTCTGTATTGGCTTCAGTGGTGGTACCATTTTTGGTCTCTGGTTATGCAGAAAACAGCGCTGACACTCCTTTGTCCATCTGTTAATGTCCTGGGACATCGTGGGCCAGAACACTTCCTTTTTCAGTTTGTTCAGTAACTTATGGGCACTGAAATGTCCTGCGAACGTGCCTGCGTGTGCCTCATGAAAAATTTCGTATCGTGCACTTTTCGGAACCACGTATACTAAACTTCCATCGGGTTGGTACATTTTCAACTCACCCTCTTCCACTACGAAATCAGCAACGCGAGCCGGTTTCGCTGCACCGGTCCATGTGACTCTACCCGTGGTATCTCCGTCCCTGAGTGCCTCCAACACTGTTTCAAAATCGTCGTCATGTTCGAGTTCCCTCATCCATCTCGTCTTTTCTTTCACCGTTATCGCATTTACCACTGCTTCGTCCAGTCCACGCAATGAATCTGCGTTCCCCCATTGAGCCACCCCTCTACTTAACGCGTCCGCTACTACGTTTGTCCTTCCCTTCACATACTTTATCTCCAATTTGTAGCGCTGTAGCTCTAATGACCACCTCAAAATCCTTGCAGACACGTTACTCCGGTTAAACAGTGCCGTTAGTGGCTGATGATCCGTCAGAATCACAGTCGGCAATCCATAGATGAACATGTGGAAGCGCCTTACAGCAAACACCACGCCCAAGGCCTCCAAATCTGTCACATGATACCTACGCTCTGCCTTGCTTAATCCTTTTGACGCAAAATAGACCGGATGGAGCTGCTTATCATCTCCTTCTTGCGACAGGACTGCGCCCAAACCTACAGTCGACGCATCTGTGCATATCACAAATGGACGAGAACCATCCCTAGCCTTCTCTATATTCGGCTGCGTAAGGACAGGAGACGTTGAAATTAAAGTCTTGATGCCTTCAAACGCCATTTCATGCTCAGCCGTCCAACTCCAAGTTGACTTCGCCGATGTCAGGGAGAATAAGCACCCTGCTGACTTCGCGAACCCCAAGCAAAATTTGCGATAAAAAGCCGCCATACCTAAGAATGTCCTTAGTTCCTTAACATTTTTAGGTGCTGGGTAACTCACGATCGACTCTACCTTTTTCGGATCCATATGGACACCTTCGCCGTCGATAATATGCCCAAGGAAACTAACTTTGGCCTGCATAATAACACATTTTTGCGCTTTTAGCCTCAAACCGGCATCTTCCAGCAGTTTACACACTTTCCGTAACAACTGTATTTGCCTTTCTCGAGATTCGGTACAAATAATGATGTCATCAATGTAACAAAACACTTCCGAACCTAGAACCTCATGCAATACTGAATCCATGAGTCGCTGGAAAACTGGGGACTGGTGCTTAATCCAAAAGGAGTAACTCGGAACTGGAAAAGTCCTTCGGGGTCGTAAAGCTGACTTTTCCCTAGCCTGTTCCGACAGCGGAATTTGCCAGTAACCGCTGCAAAGGTCAAGCGTGGAAAAATATGATTTTCCAGCCAAACTTTGCAAGACTGCATCCATTGTGGGTAAAGGATACGAATCCAATTTGATCTTTTTGTTGAGCTCTCTATAGTCAACGCATAAACGAAGACTACCATCCTTTTTTTCAACTAAAACGATCGGAAACGCCCACTCAGAACTGCTCTTCTCAATTATCTGCCTACTTTCCAAATCGGCTAGCATATCTTTCAGCTTTTTTCGGATACCTAACGGGACTGGCCTGGCTTTCAATTTTATTGGCTTACTATCTCCAGTGTCGATCTCCATCTCAACCCTGTTAGTTCCTGATAATTCCTGGTCCCGTACCGAGAACGCATTGGGGAATTCATCTAGCACAGCTAAAACATCCTCATCTAGCACATCCATTTTAGAACTTTCCCGGATCTGCTCGCACAGCAACTCTCTTCTTTCAAACTCGCTCATGCCTATTGTCTCACTATCCATCATGCCTGGATTAACATCATCCCAACTTTCTCTCCATTTTTCTGTTCCCCAATTTCCAATCTCTTCTCCTTCCTTGAGGATCACCGGTTCCTCGCTGTCGTTGATGATAGGCATTTCCACCTCGCTTTTTCGTATTTTGAATACTCCTGCGGCAATGCCACTTTTACTCGGCCATACCACACATTCGTCCTCATCTTTTTCGCCTTCGCAACGAGCCGAGATCACCGCTCTGCCATACGGAGGAACATAAATCCGCCTAGCTACCACTACTCTCTTTGAAACCTTTTCTTCATCACTAGGTCTTTGCTCAGCCGACAATATCACTTGCACCCCAAGTTCGCTCAAAGCATTGGTGCCTACCAGGATTTCCTCATCTTTTTCGTCTGAGATGTGGAATGCTACTTCCTTCTTCTTCCCTCCTTCTAGTTCAACCGACACCTTGACTGCACCCAAGAACTCCATCTGATTACCAGAGGCGTCGTAAACGGGTATAATCGATTTCTTTGGCAAGACCTCCAAGCTATCGACGTTGAATCCCGCGATCTGTGCTCGTTTCAGTAATCCTACAGGAACAATGCTTATCATGGAACCCGTATCGACTACTGCATGCACCTGCGTGTTCAGCAACTTCGCTTCAACCGTCATAGTTTTTCCCACTAGCGGTGTTCCTTTTCCTCTGCCTTACCACTGCACCTCAAACCTAAGCTTCTTGCATTGGTAATTATTGCGGAAACCTGAGCACGCTCTCTGCTTGCCTCGAGCCGTCGCTCTCCGACACCGTTTCCGCTCTTCCTCGGTGCTTCTTCCCAATCTGCTTAACTTGGGTGCGCCTTACTGGGCAGTCTTTTCCAATGTGCCCAATCTTGTGACAATTATAGCATTTTCTCTGCTCGTTAGCTCCGTTAGCTTGGGGTTTTGTTCCCTGCTACCGCCATAATTCCCACTACTATAACCGGAAAACATTCGATGATCTCGCTCACTTCTGGTTGACTCCTCCCTGTCAACATTCCTACGGCCTTCGCTATTCAATGAATGCTCACTTTCCCCACGCCCATTTCTGGGGTGGTATTTCTCGAATTCGCGCTGCTTTCCACCGTAGTATCCAGCAGATCTTCTTCTCCATTCGTTTTTCTCTTCCCAAGCCCTTTTCTCCTGATGACCCCAAAGAGTCTTCGACTGCTCTATTGTCAACGCTAGCTGCTTAACCGCATCGTACGCGTCTTTGGGATCTACTCTCTGCAGCGTACTCAAAAGATGCACCTGCTCGGGCCAGTTTGCCAAGTTATCCAGAAGAATCTGTACTCTAGAGACCTATCGCTGATGCTCGATGAGGGATTAGCCTGCCTACCGAGAGTCTCCAGAACGACACAGAATTCGGAAACGCTCTGATCGTTTCTTCTCCTTAGCCTCCTCAACTCGGTTAGCGCTCTCAACCTACCCGCAGTGGAATCGTTTGCAAGCAGCTTTCTCATCTCCTCTACTACCTCATCGAAACCCTTCTCTTTCACTGAACTGGGCAAGGACAGAAACACACTTTTGGCCCTACCTTCCAGATGATCGTCGACAAGGATATCGAGTAAGGTTTGGTCCTCGACTATCACCTTTCTGTATTTCCTACTGAACCTTCGAATGAACTCATTGAACTGTTCAGACTTATTTCCCTTGAACACCCCAGGACTGACGCAGGCATTAGCTTGCATCAAAGCCATGAATTGAAAAGAATCCTGACCTTGATCTCTGGACTGAGCCGTTGGTGAACGTTCCGAATGCGGCCTCCAGTGCCGCTCGTAACGTGCTCCAGTCATCTCCTGGGGGCTTGTGCGAACCGCATGAGTCTGAAACGGAGTCACTGAATCATCATGATAAGGCTCTGTAGTCAACCTCACATTGCTTGTCGCCCTACCATTCTCGGTCTCCATTTCCTCGACTGGGTTTTTCCGATCAGTTGCATCCATGGCCTGCTGAATTCCACCCAATACGTCGCGCACCTCGGCAACGTTCGTCTGAAACATATCACAGATATCTCCTATTAATTCGCCATCTTTTTCTGTGATGTCAATATACTCTACGAAATCATCTAGTGATTCAATCCCCTTAGTCCTTAGTGCTCGAAACATTGCTTTACCAAACTGTTTGTAACATCGGACATTTGCACTCAGTTCTTCTAACATGTCACACACCTTTTTGGTCTCTTCGTCCATTACCCTAACTAACTGTTCTCTGTACTTCTTAGCAATACGGGCATCTTCTACTCCCTCCATAACATTTATGGGAACCCGCTTAATTCTTTCAATTACGCCCCTCATTTCCTCAGAAGTACGGTCTACTGAGAAATCCGACTCATCTTTACTCACCCTTGCAGTGGTTCCGGAATCCTTGTTTCCACGTGCAGTGTTCAACTCCAGCTGCGACTGTGACAGCACCATCTCTCTGGAACAACACTGTTCAGTAATAGTCGGATACGGATCCATGAATTCGGAAAGCACGGAGCGATACACGAATTAAAAAACAGCAACAGCTACACGGATCAGGAACAAATGAGGCTACTACTGGACAACAGAAACTCTAGTCCAACTGTGAAGTCCTATACCACAAGGTTACTACCAGTGGCAGCACACCCCGGTTCAATGAGAGAATCCTAAGCCTTACACTTATACTTAATCCCTCAACCCTTACAAGCACTATGGACGGCTTACTCTGCGCCCTTGAGCCGCTTCGGGAACCGGAAGTAGACCAAACGGTGGCTTACTGTGCGCCGCGGCCTCGACTGACCAATCGATAATCAATAATCCCCACAACCGGCCTCTTGGCTGACCACCCAGCGCTGCTTCGTCGACTTCTCGAACCTTCGAGATGACAGCCGAAACCTGTCAACCACTATCAGCGGGACCGCAAGGATCAATTACCGGACCACACAAGAACTAAAGACCAGATCTTCCGGCAGCCTGGAACTACTAACTGCCTTTTCTCTGTACTCGTGGCTTGCACTTCCAGCCACTACAATTCCCTTTCTGTCTGTTCTCAGCGCTTCCAGAACAATCTTGCGCCGTACCTCGTATGTGTTTTGAAATTGTCCACAAAATCGATCGATTTCACTCGAGTGGTTCGGCCCCCATGTACTGTTGTACCCTGGCCCGAATATGTATGCAATAAACACACAAAATACTCGAATGAAATATCCACCGATTAAACGGTCAACAGCAAAACAAAACGAGGCAGAAAGGAATAATGTTTATGACAATATATAATTAACACAACGGGAATGATATAACAAATGAATGCCCAACGGGCCACAAAACCTACTAGACCAAAAAGGATGCGGGGCACACCGTGCCACCTCAACAAGCAAGACTAAGAAAGACCACACCAGACTCAGACAATAATCAAACCCGGTCAATTTCCACAAACGTGACCTAATCAGACCGCCCATATACGCCGAGACCACAAAGTGAGGAGATGAGTGAGAGGTGACCCGGGCGGTGGGCATCCAACTGAAAAAATGACTCAACGAGCCAATCACTCGCCCGCCTGGAGCTCACGCGAAACTTCTCCGCCCAGGTCACGCCTCTTCACCGGGCGCTCTACTGTCTGTGCTCTATCGCCTCTCCACATATTCTTATCTGCAAACACTTATGGGCTTACGAAGAATTCCAGAACAACTCTTGATAGATGCCTGTCTCCGAAGACAATTAGGCTACGAGAGAAAAAGTGGTAATTTTGATATTTACAGTACCGCTGTTAACATAGGGAAGAAAGGGGCGGAATTGGAAAAGTTGGCAAGAAGGGGGTCCACACCAGGTCTAAATGTGAACCTTTTGAACTTTTAAAAGACCAGGGTCTTCAGCGTGACGAATGCTCTCCGGACATATGCAAAAGAAATCAGAAATTCTCACGGGAGTGGCCCCTTTTCAGGTTCAGTTGCTTTTTCATTCGTTAAAGGCACAGCCCATCGTCAAGGACAAAATCTGAGGGTTTCACATAGTTGTGAAGTAGACCCACCCTATATAACACCTGCAAAGTGCGAGCTCTTATTAACCCCGAAAAAGCGAGATGTACGAAGAAGCTACTCTAGCACTCCCACAGCAAGAAGCCACTTTGGCACACCTCCTTTCGAGCTCAACAGTGGCGAGATGAGCCATGGTTTTTGATCAGTAGCCCTTTTCTTTTCTCCAATCTTAGACTTTCTTTTTCAGCAGGTCCGCTTCCACACATCGGTCGCGAATGATACAAGTCGTAAGCCTTAAACAACTCAAACACCACGCTTTCGCCGCTCAATTTTAGGCAATTTTTGAAGGACCATAACTCCGTTTTTGGTGGATTTTTTGTTTCCAGAGGTATCATTGGAATCACCATGGGACCTTTTCCAGGAATTGAGAAAAGCAGAAAAACGATTCCGAGGTTGAATTGTGCCTTTATGGTAAAAATCGCACGATCTCACGGTGGTTTCTTGCCGAGCCTATTCTCAGAAATTCAACGGGTCCGACCGCAAATTTCCGTCGGGTCGAACCCCTTTTCGTTTTCGCCCCTCACTTCTCCCAACTGGGACGACATGGGGGAGGAATAAAACTGATTTCCCCCCAAGTCGTCTCACTTGGGACTACGTGGAGGAACAATGCTAAAGGGTCCGATCCGACAGAAATCTGGGGATAGACCCCGTTCGAGCTGATGTCGGACCCGGCGAATGTCCGAGTTGTTATCACAGCAAACAACATGCTGAAGATGACGATTGTAAGCTCTGGTACATCCCTGGTGACCTGTCGATTTCGATAATCACCAGCAGCGAAAGGGTGGGCTTTGGGTTCCATATGGTGAAAAATAATTAGTGATAAGGAATTTCCAACGAAAAAGCCACCGCTGCGCGCTGTGATAATGGAAAACAGCAGCTTTCTTGAAATGAAGCGGAGTCCACCTGGAGTTGCTTGAGTGTTGTTACAAGCCATGGGTCTCCTGCCCCGTCATCGCTTGCTCAGCTGCACATATTGAGAATTTCTGCGGAGCGATGGTCACAAAACGCGATATGATCATAAGTGATTATTATGATTGCGAGAATCGAGCTGAACCATTGAACAGAAAACCCCACGTCCTTGAAGGCACAGAACACCCAGAAATTTAATTTTCTGTTTTTATGCTTATATTGGAGAGAATCATACGCTGATCACAGTGGTGTCTTTGCAATCGTTCAAAAACGGAGTTATGGCTCTTCAAAAAGGCATACCTTTTGAGGGCGGAAAACTGGTGAACGAGTTGTCTTAGGCTTGTATAGTGGAGTCCACCAAGAGTGTCTCATTTACTTATCGAAGAGAGGCGGTTGATTGGGGATCAATGAACATGAGACTCGTTGCAGCACAACCGCTCTCGCCCAATCGGTATCGAGCGTGCTGGTATGGGATTCATGCACATTGATCCCCAGCCGACCGCTTCTTAGTGATAAGTAAATGAGACACTCTTGGTAGACTCCACTATTTTTCTTTTCATTCGCAGCCGTTGCGCGAGAGCGAGTTGGGATAAGGACAAAGACCGGTAATGGACTGAAGAACGTAGGCTCGGTTGAAATTCATCCATCCATCCAGCCGATATCGAGGTCGAGAAGCCGGAAAGGGGTCGGGCCTGTGGTGGTGGCTTATATCTCGTTTATTAGGAGGAAATGGGATTTCGCACCTGGCACGTGTTTTACAGGAAGGCTACACAAACAAATGAAAATCACAAAATTCATGTCTGAGGGTGTACTGTGCCTTTAACAGAAACAATGCTTTGGGAAGGACTTCTCTGCAGCTTGTGAAACATTCCATTTTTTGGCCCCGTCTTTCGGCGAACTTAGCGTAGTCATAATTTTTCTCAGTCTCCTTATTCAATTAAATCATCGTGGGTCCAAATCTGGTAGATTCTACCTTAGTTCGTGAAGAGCTCTGGGGTTGGAATCGCTTGGAACTCCTACTTTGAGGGCCCGAATCTCCATAAAATTGAGAAATACTCCGGATGGCCACCAAAGATTGTAGTCAAGTTAGCTTTCTAACGCATGCCTCAATTTCAGCCATTCGGCTTTATCGAGGAGAGCATTACACGTCTACTAACTCGCCTCCGCGGTTTGTGTTGCTGTCAGAACAGGGCGATCCGGGGTGGAGGGCAGGGTCTAAGCATGCTTAGACAGCGACACAGGCCGCTAAGGCTTGCTCGACAGCGCGTAACGCGAACTTTAGGAAAGCTGAATTGCTGAAATTGAGGAATGCTGAAGAAACCTTTCTTGTCTACTGAATCGTGGCAGCTGTATTCGAAGCCATTACAGCTTGTTTTTTTAGACTTTGAAGCAGCATTCGACTTCCTCATCGTGATCGATTGCTCAACGCTCTGAGAGCCGGCGGAGTCCCGGTAAAGTATGTTCGACTAATCGAGGACATGAACAAAGGAACAACTGCACCAGTTCGTACGCCTGTCGGGTTTACGCCAGCTCTCGAGGTGAGAACAAGAGTGAGGCAAGAAGCTGAAGCAGGACCTTTTCTATTCAACTTCGCCGTTGATGACATCGTGCGTAGAGTTGCAGAACAGTATCCTGCGGACGTGATCCTAACTCCATCAGGACGCTCCCTTGTCGACCTGGAGTACGCCGATGACATTGAGTTATTCCCTGAAAACAACGCAAGAATGCAAAGGAATGTGAATCTCGTTTCGAAGTACATATGCCGCAGCCTGTGGACTTCGTCTTCGTTCGGACAAATGCAAGCAGATGAGGGTCTCTCAGAGGCCTTCAACGGAAGTTTGTGTGGACGGACGACGTATTGAACTGGTGTACGATTTCTGTTATTTGGGCTGTTTGCTGAAGAACAATGGTAGTTATGCAGCGGATATTCGACAACGATGTGCGAAAGCTACGTCTGCATTTAATTCTCTAACCAAGTGTTTGTGGTCTACCACCATCGCGAAGGAAGTCAAGTTGCGCGTCTACCTATTCGTTATTCGCCCTATCATGATGTACGGATCGGAGACGTGGGCAGCACCGAAGACGCAGATGGAAAGGTTGGATTGCACGGAGAGGAAGCTGTTTAGACGTTTGCTCGGATATTTCTGGCCGCGGATGTGCCACAACGAAGATCTCTACAACGAAACTGACGCCTTACATCAACGTTTGACACGAGGGAGGTGCCAACATCTCCCAGTGCCATCTCAAGCGGCAAAGGAAGGTCGTCTCCGTCTGTTGGGGCATAATTTTAGAAGACCGCCAGATCGTCTTGTTTAACACGCTCTAAGGATGCTTCCAAGTCCTGTCTGGAAACGGCCGCCTGGACGTAGGCGAAAGTTTTGGACGAATGTGGTGAAGGAGGATTGGAAATCACTCGGCATTGAAAGGCAATTCAGGCGCGATGTTATTCTCTGCAGGAAGTGGAGTAGCCACCGATGGATGGATTGTGTTTGAATTGTGGCTGAGGACCGTGACAAATGGACACGGCTGACTACTAAGACGGCACACCTCGGTGAAGATGCGGAATGACCGCGTCAGGCGAAAGCCAACCGTTTAAAGGCAGTGTTCGCGATAATCTTTGATTTTGAGATTAATGGCTAATCTGATTGTTTGGCCCCGGGTAGAACAGAAATGGCGAAGAAATCGAGAAAAACGCCCCAGAAGAGCACCAAATTCTTTACTCTCACCCCACCTTTTTACTCTCACTGGAACTGTTCGCTGTGACAATGAAATCTTTTGTGGACCCGTCTTTTGGAATTCGCTACTCTCTGTTGCTTTGTTCATTCCTTTGGACACTATCTAATCCTCTTTTACCTAAAATCTTCCTCCGTTTTCGATTAACACCATTCTGCACCGGTGACAACCACCGTGAACATGTTCATCCAATCGGACAACTAGTCCAGGTCAGAGAATAATGTCTCTGAAATAGGACGTTTTCGTGCGTTTCAAGCCGTTTCTTCGTAATTTTGGTAACACTTGGTAGTCAACGCTTTGTTTGGAGTAGAAAACTCCGGAACGAAAATCATCGTGAACGCTGCCTTTAAGTCAAGTGAGTCATCCCGTGGGTAATGACGATACCTCCATTTCTCATCGCACATACTTCCGAGCGCGATGCTGCTCTCTCCGTCCTTATTGAGCGAGAGAAACATGTAGTTTCCGCCCTCTTTCTTGACACCCCCTTCCCTAAATACAAACTAGTTCAACTGTATTGCTGGTATATTGATATCCTGGCTGGTTTTTGATGTTTTCAACGACGTCAGCGTTCTGATACCGTAAAATTCTTCTGGCTTCGCTATCGCAACCATTTTGCCACTGGCTACTCTATTTCCACCGTACCTGTACTATGCTGCGGTGACACCAAGGAAGAGTGGATTTTTTTTTCAAATTTTTTGAAGTCGCTATTCGGAAACCTGAACGAACCTTCCGATTCTGAACAAAATTCCACACTTTTATAAATCAAGCCCCACGGAAGGACTGTGAACACACTGAAAGGCGGAGCTCAGAAGCCATTACTTCAGTCGTAGTGGAACAGGCTGCAGACATTTGCTCCAAAAATAGATAAATTCTTGTATGTTCTCTGCTCCCTCTCATGAGTTTCCTTACCTGAAAGGCCACTGCCATAGTTAGACGATAGTTAGTAGTCGCACCGATATTGAAGTAGAGCACGCAAAACGAGGACAAGAAAGTGTCCTCTGATAGTCTCTTCTATGTCGTCCGTAGCCCTATCTAGTTTCACGCCTTTGATATGATGATAAAGTACGTAGATCGAGGACAGAAAATTGTTCTCCGATTGCCCCCCCCCTTAGGTCGTTCGTTGTTCCTCCCTGTCCGAATCCGATTAATAGGGGTGGTGCGAAGTGCCATCCTATTATATCGATTGTGCCTCACAGCGTGATCAATATTACAGAAACGAACTGTGCTGCGCCGCTCGAAGGCGAGAGTATAAACTACTCCTTAGAAGCGCTCCATGTGGTCCCCTTGACTGTGTACTAATGGTTCCCCTGTTTCATCATACCATATCTCAAATTGGCATCATCATTATCAACACTGTACTTTCTCATATTTTCACTTCAATGCCCTTT
Source organism: Aplectana chamaeleonis (assembly GCA_029168955.1). Taxonomy (NCBI): domain Eukaryota; kingdom Metazoa; phylum Nematoda; class Chromadorea; order Rhabditida; family Cosmocercidae; genus Aplectana; species Aplectana chamaeleonis. Next base: position 867,818 of record JAPDOI010000059.1, on the reverse strand, counting down.
CACCATTGATTACACTTTATCGCCATCTTTTGAAAGAAACATGTGGTTCTTTGATGCCGCGTTGAAGGTTGGTTTTTCAATCAGTTGCGGTCTTCTACTTTACGGCCTACACCCAATGTTGAAGCCACAGATCAGCGATGTTCCGCAACTCAGGTACAGCAAGAAGCATAGCTGAATGTGCGAATCCCGGGTCAATTCAGTCAGAGACAGCCACTCAATAACCTCAAAAAGTTTGCACCCCTCACAAAACAAAAACTTCCATATCGGGCGATCCGCACCCAAATTTCAGGAACTACGAAATAGTCCGGAATCCGATTTCCGGACATTCGTATTCCTAGACTGCTTATCTCTGCTTGGCTTGTGCCGTTCCTACTTCTTCAACTGTGGCGCTGGTGTTGCTGTTCTAAGGAACTGGTGGAGCCCGGACAGCAACAGCAGTGGCTCGGACAGCAGCAGGAGCCCACCCATAGATTAAGAATACGAGGCGAGCTGTCAGGCGGCTCGGGGCTGAGAATCGCCTGAGTAATTTAGAACCACAATGTATTTGATTTTTCGGAATTCCTGTTCAATTTTAACATCGCGGCGAATCGGAGAATGCAGGAACTTTGCACAGTGAAGCCGATTCGTATGAGTGAGCAGTTGGAAGTGCATCAGTAGAACTACGACGGTGCTGAGAATTACGATGTAATAGCGTGACTGCTCCAGCTTTTTGTTAAATACATTCGCACGTTAAGTTCAGGTGCTCAAACTCATGCCATCAAAGCTATGGGTGCGATTTACTACTGGTAAAATGACACTTCTCAATCTTAATATTAGGGTTTTAAATGCAGCGTTAGCGCAACAAGCTGTATCGGTTTTCTAGCATAGCACCTACGAGGTTGTGATATATAACCAATAGGCCCCATAAAACACTAAAATTTTTGAAGAACAACTCCCTCGACAATCTTAGAGCATTTAACTTTCTTTTTAATGCCCTTGGCCTACTACATATCTCCACTTGGTCCGAACATTGGACCGAGAAGGAAAACCAAACGTGGTTTTCTGTACGCAGGTCGCCTTTAATCGACTTTGGACTCATCTGTGCATGTGATATGTTCCTGTAAACTCTAGACAATCCATGTGATCACACATGAATAGCTTTGCTTGTCAAGTGGATCGGAAACATTTTTTTTGTGAGTGCGAATTACTCACAGAAAACTCACGTTTCATGGTATTGGAAAGGGTAAGTGAAGCGTCCTTCATTATCATTCCTTTCTGCCACTCAACAACTGTCCAGACCAAGCTCCAGCACCCACATTAAAGGCACAGAACATAAAGGCACAGAACACCCAGATAATTAGTTTTTAGTTTAACTGCAGATCTTGGAGAGCGTCTTACGCTGATCACAGTGCTATCTCTGAAATCGTTCAGGACTCCGTATAAACAGAGTTGTGGCTCCTCAAAGATGCCTCAATTCTGAGAATGACATGTAAGTGGACGAGTTGTCTCAGACCTGTATTTCTCTTCATTCGCAATCGTTGCGCGAGAGCGAGCCAGGATATGCAGACAGCCCGGCAGTGGACTGAAGAGCGACGATTTAATGAGAATTCATCAATCCATCTAGCTGCTATCGAGTTCGGAGATCTGGTAGGGGTGTGGGCCGTGGTGGTGAGCGAAGGAGGCGGGCCTGTCGTGGTCGCTTATATCTCGCTTAATTGGAGAAAACGAGATCTCGCACTTGGCAGGTGTTATACAGTAGGGGCTACCACACATTTACATTAAAATCACAAAATCAATGTCTGAGGGTGTACTGTGCCCTTGCTGTCACTGCTCGAGTGTGCATGTAAATTAACAATAGGCCGTATTTGAACAGTCAACTTTCGAATGGTATGTAATTGTGCAAGGTGGAGATACACATACGTAACTGAAGGCTTATAGGTGAAGAACGTCAGGTTCTATGGATGAAGAGTTAGCTATTATGTAATAATACCAGCGGCGTCGCCGGCTGACGCCGGCCTCTGCCGCTGGGGTCCGGCTACGCCGGCCCATTTGCCGGCTTCGCCGGCATCTTAAGTATAAGGCGAATGAATCGAACTCCGCTAATTCTATGTGAGATGGCGTTCGAAGTTCTCACGCTTGCCGGCCATCGCCGGCCTCTGTTGCTGGAGTACGGTTGCGCCAGCACGTGAGCTGGTTTCGACGAAAACGCTCGAGGAATCAGAAATTACAAACTATTTCAAACCATGCAAACCCTGCTAACCTCCTTTCTTATGCAGTTGCACACCGACCCTTACCTAGCTTTAAGAGGTCCTAAAGTGGTAGTTCATTTATATTCAATTCTGTAAAGATAAAGACAACCGCTGTTTGAGATTTAGTAAACGCCTCCATGACCAACCGACACCCTGCTACCTTTATTGCCAAATGAAGTATAATGATGTTTGTGTTTTCTGGATGCATATTTTGATTAACTCACATTTCCATCGTATATAAACCCGATTTAGAAAGGTTGGTGCATATAAACAGCTAATCAGTTGAAATGAGTGGTTAAGGGGGAGGGGACGTGAAGAAAGGGGTGGTATACACTCTCTTATAGATGCACAAAACGATTTTGAAGCTCTGCGCTAACCCACTTCGGTCCCGCACACTTTCTACGGCGTCCGGCGCACTCTACCTTGGGTCCCGCACACTTTTTTCGGCGTCCTCTGCACTCCCACTTGGGTCCCGCACACTTTTTTCGGCGTCCTCTGCACTCCCACTTGGGTCCCGCACACTTTCTACGGCGTCCTACGCACTTCCACTTGGGTCCCGCACATTTCTACGGCGTCCTACGCACTTCCATGGGTCCCGCACACTTTCTTCGGCGTCCTGCGCACTCCCACTTGGGTCCCGCACACTTTTTCGGCGTCCTGCGCACTCCCATGGGTCCCGCACACATTCTTCGGCGTCTTGCGCACTCCCCACTTGGGTCCCGCACACTTTCTACCGCGTCCTACGCACTTCCATGGGTCCCGCACACTTTCTTCGGCGTCCTGCGCACTCCCACTTTGATCCCGCACACTTTCTATGGCGTCCGGCGCACTCTACCTTGGGTCCCGCACACTTTCTACGTCGTCCGGCGCCCTCTACCTAAGGTCCCGCACACTTTCTACGGCGTCCGGCGCATTCTACCTTGGGTCCCGCACATTTCTACGGCGTCCTACGCACTTCCACTTGGGTCCCACACACTTTTTTTCGGCGTCCGGCGCACTCTACCTTGGGTCCCGCACACTTTCTACGGCGTCCTACGCACTTCCACTTGGGTCCCACACACTTTCTACGGCGTTCTGCGCGCTCTTAAGCCCGTACCCGTAAGGTAGCCCGTCTTGAAAGTCAAGCCGAATAAACGGTCAAACAAACACACAGAGAAACGCACACATACATAAACACACACACGCACACACAAATTTACCAAAATATATATAGTAGGATATTCGCTAGAAACAAATTGTGCCCTTGGAGCTTGCCCAAACGAGACTGTCCACCCTAGCGGTTCGCGCGCGTGTTGGGCATTGGATAGGCATCTCTCGGGTCTGTAAATCGAGTGACAGGATTATTAGAGGAAAACTGAGTAATAACCCAATAAGCTATTTGCAGCCTACTGTGAAGGTTCGTCCAAAGATGCCTTTGCGACGGCGGCGCCGCCGTCCGCGTGAGCGGACAGCTCCATACGGGCCGGCTTCACTCGTTTTTGTACGAGTACTAGAATATTGATTCTGTTTCTTGCACTGAAGTACAAGAAATAGGATCGATATTCTGGAGTTGCGTTTCGCAGCGGAGTTCGCCAGTTATAATAGATATATAGGAGCTATCAGGGCGGTGCTCAAAGTCTTAGTTTACTTTGAACAATATCTCGTTCTTTTCGTACGGAACAATACGTCAAAAAATCTCCGGTATGCTAGCACAAGATCGAGAAAAAATGGGAGAAAGGAAATATGTTCGAATCGAGAGATTTTCAAGATTTCGCTACCGTTTTCTATTTTGACCGGAATTTTTTCCAGTCTCACGTAAAAAATGTTTCTCTGCACACTACTGGTGGGTAGTATGTATATCTTGACACTTATGTTCAGGGGAGTCATAAAATTCCGAAAATATAGCAACAATAATGGTAGGTTTGCTCGAATGAGTCCGGGCGTAGTAAGCAGCGGAGCTGTCGGTCATGGCAAAATATAACTCTGATAAAGAGATCTTGACATGATAAGCCCGATAAGCTTTACTTCGATCGGCTCGAAATGAGGGAGCCAGGCTAAATTCATGGCCGTATCATTGACGTAGTGCGCACCCACGCCGCTTCGCGGCGTACTTGTGGGCGTGCCTTAGGATCCGTGGATTATTTGAATTGCAGAGCAATGCTTCGCTGTGCTCAACAGCCTCGGTCCCATATCTTGCAGGAGACTCTTCACAGAAATCAGTTGCTTTGTGCTCAATCGAGCTCTGGAGACTCTTGCGATGCAATGCATAATCATTCACTGCCTGTCGCAGATTTGAAAGAAGAGAATCTGCGGAGAAATTTACGTCGCATTTTTCCATGGATTTGTGGACTGTTCGGGGTAGATTGATGTCCTGCCCAGTTCTTGAGCTCATCCCAGACAGCTCTTTGTCTAGAAAGTGATTATGAATGAACGTTTGAAGAAATAGGCACGATTGATGAATATATGCAGTAGAACAGTGTTCAGAACTGACTGTTCTCTTGTTTGCCAATTGACCCGAAAGCGAGGGCAATCATCACGGCTGCGTGCGTGGACAGTGGGTGTGACAGTCGGCTATCGTTTGTTAATGATATGACTAATTTCCGTTCATTCTCACACACATACACATACACGCACACACGGACACTCAGACACTCACATACGAACTAAGCAGGGATGTGCGGAATTTTCTGTTTTCTGTTTTCTGCCCATTTTTAGCCATTTTTTTCTGTTTTCTGTGAAAATAGGCAAAAATTGGACAGCAAACAGAAAAATAAACGTTTACCGCGGTTTGCAGCAGGACTGTTTTTTTTAGATTTTTCGAAGCTAAGCCAATAGGTTGAGGGTGTACTTCACTCAGGCTCTCTGCAGTTGTACCACGCTAGACACTTTTATCTCGCTGTAGCGGTTATCCATTAGGGCACGTGTGACTTGGTGGGGGCTGTACACGGTCGGGTTCGATCCTCGCCGAGGTGAACCAAACAAACCACCCTCCGGTATCCTTCAATTGGTAACAGATTCATGTAGGGAGAAGAAGGCACTTATTGAGAAGTTGGCTAGACCCCGCAAGTCACTAAATAAGCACGAAACCCATTCCTCTGAGAAAATTCGCCGCGTCAGCGCCGGGAAAGTACCGCGATCCTCGTTTGTTCGCGATAGTTCCGCGATAGTGCCGCAGCAGCTCCGTGATCAGACGATTCTGCTGCCGTGCCTTGAGCCTCGACATCGCCGCGATAGTACCGCAGCGGCTCCGCGTTATAACCGCGTCGGCTCCGCGAGGATGCAGCGGCGAAGCCGCGTGGAGTACGATGCACTGTCCTGTGTGGTAAAACGAAATTTTCGCCGGTTCAATATACCCAAGTTTGAGGTACATTCCGTGTTTCCTTGTGCGCAAAAGCGGCGGTAACCTCTGTCCTTATCAAACAAAGGACGTAGCGACCGCAGGTGCGAATTTTTGTTCTTACAATTAGACCCCCTCTAGTTGTCTTATAGTTCTTAAATAACTTCATATCAGACACTTTCTCGAAGCCGCTGCTGCGTTATCGCCGAGCCGAAGCGGTACTGTCGGGTCCCCGCTATGGCTCCGCGGTAGTGCCGCCGCGGCTCCGAGAATTCAGTTAAGATGAAGAGCCAAAAAATTGATGGTGAGCTTATGATTCAGATGATAATTCTGCCCCAGAGGTACGAGAGGCTCTCAACGGTGGAGCAAACGGCGCAGCTGGTCATTTATACTCTAACGGCACAGGCGCGCGGTACGGGCGTGGCTTGCAGCTGTGAGGGGTAATACAGTGTTCAAACCAGCAGTTATCCCCCAGTAAGTGTCAAAATATGTGCACTCATGAACGGAAAGCTCGCTCCGACTTCAATACGTACTCCTTGCGCAGACATATGTATTGAGCTTCTAATAAAGTAATCGAACTTTTATTACCTGGGAAAAGGAAGGTTCAATGAACATTTGTCATCCCATCGCACCCATAATCTGCATTTCTTGAGCGTCTATACTTTTTGCTCTGGCCAACTGTAAGCTTTTGAAAATTCAACGAAAGAAGCATAGATCACTCGAAATATATATAAAAAGTTCGTTTTGAAAATTTTCGTTTAGTGTACGCTGAACACGCTTTATTGATTTTTAAAAACTTTCTTTTTTCTGTTTTCTGTTTTCTGCCCATTTTTCGAGAGTTTTTCTGTTTTCTGTCAAACTAGATTTTCTGTTTTCTGTTTCCAAAAATATTTATTCCGCACATCCCTGAAACTAAGGCGAATACATATAGTAGGATAGTGAAGAAACGCTTCAACAAAACCTTTGAAAGTCGTGATTTTCCGAGACTCTGCGGAGATTACAAGACAACTGTCACTATTGGACACCTTCCCTGTGCCGAGGAGCAGCTGTACACAGAAGAAAAGCAACGGACATTCGCAACGTGCAGTTATGCAAACTGTAAAAAAACGCGGAGAAAGCGGAGAAGCGAATTTTTGTTATCCACATACCAGATCACCACACCGGACTGGGCCCTCCTCCCATCGGCTATTGATGAAAGCAAACAACGGAAAATTTGATTTCAACTAAACATGCGATTATCAACAGATGAAACCGTTCCCCACGATGTACGGACTGAACTAATTCGCCCCATTTGAATAATATTTTCTCTCGAAGTCGATTTTTCAGTGGCTTGTTTCAATCAGTGGCCGTTGAGGGGAATAGGCGGCGTATGCGCTTTGTACAGATGTTCAGGGTAGTGTGGGGCTATTTGGAGGCCTTTTTAGCCGTTTTTTTCTGTATTGCTGCTGTCAGGAGCTCCGCACCTTTCAATTTCCGATGGGAAGTCGGAGACGATTTCCATCGTGGGCACTGCCTTTGATAGGCATGATGAATGAGTGGAGACGACAAAACTTATCGAGTTTGTATTTAGCTCTCAAGAACCATCAGCTCAGGTCATAGTAAAACAGAGAAATAAAAAAAACTAAAAAATTTAAATATATCTTCCTGGTGGCTTAATCGCATCTGCAATGCCCTTAAAAACGGCATAACCCTTGAGCAAACATGACATATTCCTAAAAAAACAAGAAACTGAACTAATAAAAGCTAAAAATATTGAATGAAGAAATCATTGAGTAGTAAATGAATATTATACAGATATGAAGTCAAATTAAATGATGCAAAAGAATGAAAGCAAACAGAGTGAAAAATTGTGAGATCACGATTCTAAAATATAAGAAATTAAATAAAGGAAAGTAGACAGACTCGCACATTTTAGCGTCTCATATTGTTCCACTTCCTTCGCACTCGATTAATTGTATCCACCCTTAATATCTTGCTTGAGGTTTTGAAAATCGGGCGTGTACCCACAAGGACAAAGAGCACTCAATGTTGGGTGTAAAGAAGCCTTCAAGTTTGAGGAACGTTCAGTTTTGAGCAAACTATGTAAGAAAAAGCAATTTCCTGCGTTCTTCCGCCCTCCTTCCGAAAATTAGGGTGGGTATGTAGTGCTCAATGTTACCAAGAGATAGTAGCAATGCACCTAGTATCAGAAGGTGCGTCTCACCCAGTAGTCACATCTCTAGTCAGTCGTATGTGATCTTAGGAGTCTATGTTTGTGATTCGAGGCGTTGGGAAGCCTTTCGTCTTTTCCTGAAATATGTTTCAACGTGGGTATTCAGAGTTTGTTTTCGCTGCTTCTAGTAATTTATTTTTACGCCCACCTCTTTGTGTTGGAGCATCAGCTATGATCGCGAACAAAGGATGACGATCTATGAACGAGTTCGCGACCACCGAATCTCTTCAGACCCCTCATAAGACTTTTCGGAATACTCCGCAGTTCACACAGCTCAAATGACCTCTTCCGTATAATGCCATCGCCATCTCCGTCTTGACTTCCGCCTCCAGCAATTATGAATGCGAGTCTCACATTCCTTGGACGCGTTGCGACATCCTGATTGTTCACTGCCACTCGTATCATCCCGCATTTCATTGCTCATTAAAATTAATTAGTTGACTTGCTCTCTTCTCTTTCTAACACCTCGGAAGCTTTATGGAAAACAAATCAGTGACTCTTCCGACTTCGAGTTGCAAAAACTAAATGAATAAATGCCTGCTTAAAAAAGACTCAGAAGTATATACAATCCTTCTTTTACAAGTTCGTGGCTCCCACGTTTTCGTAGTTCACCTCATCACTGAAAACTTTGTGCTACATTTTGTTACATGATAGCTACAATCTGGAATGTGCTCTGTTCGAATGAGTCACGATCGGCGACGAAAGCCTGACCTTTAGAATCCAGCCCAGCAGTTTTACGAATTTTTGTTGATGACAATGTTTCACAATCGATAACCTTGTTAGACCACAGCGGATTTCGGGACAGGGTCAGGCATGGCAATGGGACCGGTCGGTGGAGAGTGCGGCACCCCTCCCAGGCGGGTCGTCCCCCCCCCCCTTTCGCGGACAAGCGAACAAAACTCGGTTTTTTCATTCATCTCTACTTTGGTGTTTCGTTTTTTTATATATAAGAAACTAACCAATACTTTTCTTGTTTTCTGGCTCGTTCTCGGCTCAATGAAGAGCCAGGGATCTCAAACTCGGGCTGTGAATAGTACCAGTGAAAAGCTTCGAAACGAACCTCATATGGAAAGGATCCATGGAAAAAGGTTTTTCTCATACCACACAGGTCAAAGTCCGAAAGAGATTTTTAGCAACTTTGACGCCGGACATGAGACATTGATCTGCTTTTTTCTCGGCTGACGCCATATGACATGTTGCTCAGCATTGAAAGTTGTTCTAGAAAATGTCGCGCAGTCCCTTCAGGAGGGTTTACCGAAAATTTTCCTCAATGGGATAGTAGCGGTTTTAGGAGTCCAAACCACATTAAGCAAATTCAGCAAATCCAACTGCCCCTTCAGTGAGACTGACAGCCGTATACTATACCCGACACCGTCGTACAAGAAAATGCTGCAATGCTCAATCGTATCAGACAAATGTTTTAAGAGAATGTCAGCAGACACTAGGAGAGAGGCCTGCCTGCGAATGCTGGGGCCGAATGCATCAACAGGCAGGGTTGGTGAAGGGGCAGAACAGTCTGCGCGTTCGAAGGTCTCCGTAAATCACAATATCAATCGTGCCCTGTAGCCCCAGCTAGGCAGCTAGAGCAGCAAAAACACTGTTGGGGCACGATTGATTAGTTGATCTACTATCCTCGCACTGCGATCGTCAAAGATGCCGACTGCCCTGCCCCTGCCCCAATCCGGCGCGTTGATGCATCCGGCCCCTGGAACATGTTACGTAAAGACACCTCTAGTCGCCGTCGCGCAGCTAGGGCCTCATCACGATGCGACTAGCGGTGGATGTGTACTGTGACAAACCCGCTCCATTGCACCGCGACGTCCCAGCCACGCCGCGCGACGAGGTGTCTTTACGTAACATAGCAGTGGCTACAGCAGGGGTGTTGCGAATCCTTTTGAACCTGAGTGTAACCCCTATTGTGCCGACGTACCACCCCCGACTCCCTGAGTATTTCTAACCCATGACCACCCCTAAAATCGCTCACTTTGAGGCTTGCTTAAAAAAGGACCGTTCTGCAATCAGAAAGTGATTTCACTGTGAACTATCTGCATTACATACTGTGCTTCTTTGGGCGAAATTCCGATCCGCAATTGCGTCTCGACACGCTTTGCGGCTGCGCGCTTTTGAGTCAAAAGAGTGTCCAACGCCGCAGCCGCCAAACTGTTGACTCTAGTTGGATCTTGGAAACTGGAAACTAAACCAAATGGGAGAAAACTGGATAAAAAACCACATCGAGTTGGCTTCGGCGCTAGAAACTCGAATCTCACGGCCGCATAGCGTGTCGAGACGCAGTTGCGGACCAGAATTAGGTCCAGATAAGCACAGTATTAACTATCAGGAATACAACTTTTGGGTCCTAGGAACCTCGCGTTGATTACGGGCTCGTCATTCAGAGGTGGGTGGCCAGAATTACTGGTGACCGACCACCACTGCTTACATAAAGACAGCACAATTCCCGTGATGCCACCGGTCGACGTCCCGTGACCCCTTCCGCGGGAGGCCAGTAGATCGCCACGGGCGGTTTGCAGAGCGGTTTCGCCGACTGCCCGTACACTGTTAACAATCAGTCAGCGGCCTTTCTGCCACCGCTTCTCGGTTAATCTAGCTACTGATAGAGGACCCTTTACAAGCTCTCCATAGGCGGTTCGCAGAAAACTAAACAACCTTACCCTTGATAGGAGGTTTGCTGACACTAATTTTGCTAAAAATTCACCCCCGGCTATTACAGCTAGAACTTATTTTAACAAGTAAACAGAAGTGTAGAAAGGTTCTACGTAGAAGCTTCCTACACTTACAAGGGACCACTCCAAACACAAAGTGGAGTTTTGAAAAACGGTTCTCTGGGGGTTGTAAAGGAGATAGAAAGAAACAATTTAAGAATTTGAAATTTCACTTAGTTCTCACGGGTAGACCAAAAACGACCAAAACAATGGGTTATGGTTATTTTGGAGTTGATAATGAAACACTTGCGTTGAGTACTCGAGCCATGTGCTAATGTATTAGGTCGCTTCATTGAATTTTGTAGTTTCGGTAAACCCACTTCTGTTTATAATAATTATCTCTGTTGGAAAAAAAAGATTGGTCATTGATCGAGGAACAAGTCCACGAGGTTTTATTGTTTGGTCGTGAGGTAACTAATAGTGAGGAAACAACGAAGAAAAACGTTCAGAATAAGCTAAAATAATGGTTTCTAACGTTCAGGGCGTGGACGATAATCCTGGGCCCTGCTAATTTCCGCAAGCGCGCTGATCGCGAAATCTGCGCGAATCGATCAGGCCGGACGCGGCAGAATTGCTTGGAAATTTGCTATCAAAATGTGTACGTCGCCACAAACTCGTCCGAATGGGAGGCCGCAAGGGATATGTAGGCGCACCGGGATGGCTTTCGAAGCCATTTTTATTGATTTCTGACCCGTTTTCGTTGTTTTCTTCGACCCTAACCTCTCCAGCATCTGCCGACTTAATATTTCGCACCGAAACCTCAGGAACGAGATTTTTCGTGGACACTGCATTTATTGAAGCTACGGTAGCAGCCCGGTAGAGTTTTTATCAACCACTGAATGTAGCAGACGGACTTTGTACCTACCTGGGATGTTTCCGTATTTTAATGAATACGGCCACAGGTTTCCATTCCCTTTCATTTTCGTTCCACTTCCAAGTTTAGGGCGGGCTCTTGGGAAGGTTTCCACATTGCACTGTTAATACGTCAGGCCCGTCCAGATTGATCTTATCCTCGCCCGTAGAATGATTTCGAAAAATACGGGTTCCTCTAAGGTCGGGACAAACCAGGTTGTTCAATAAGTTTTGTCGTTCGATAAGAAAAACACAATTTCATGGTTCAAAATACACTTTATTATTCAGTATAATCTCCTTGAACATTATTGCACTTCAAAAAAATAAAAAACAAAAAAAAATTAAAAAATTTAAAAAAAATTCAAGTCTCATCCATTGTGATGAATCGATGCACAAAATCGACCTTATCCTTTTTAAAACGCTCCAAATGTTGCTGAAAAAGTCACATTCGAATGTGTTTTTGTTCCACTGTTAGCAAACCCATTGTGCACACAGCTTTCTAAAGCCCGAAATTTCACCTAAAATATTGCTCACACTGCCTAATGAGATTTGAAGAGCCTCTACATAATCTCTCTCGGTCAATCGACTATCTTCCAAAACCTTATCCTGTATTTTGGCTATGATTTCTGGTGTTAATGCGCTTTTTGGACGTCCTTCACGTGGATCGTCTTCAAGGCTTGTACGACCACGTTTAAATTCAGCAACCCATCTTTCTACTGTTCTTATTGAAGGTGAGCAATCATTATACACTTTTAACATTTGTTCGCAAACTTCTTATGGTGCTACACCTTCCAACCAAAAATAAGCATTTTGTCGCTGCACGATATTCAATCTTTTTCATTGCTGTGGCACGGCGACACTAAATGTCTTGTTAACAAAGAATGAATTGACAGATTGAAGTGAAACTTCCTATACGTTCATATGAAGAGTGTACCAACGAAACAAAAAAATTGGGCTAGTAGCAACGCCCTCTCTTATCGAACGACAAAACTTATTGAAAACCCGGGTACTTACAGCGACGAGTGACGCGACGCCATGTTTACAATCAGTATCGACCGAGAGTCGATATGCTTCATATGGCCTAGTGCATACTTGCGTCGCGGCGACGGGGTCGCGGTGTAGGAACTGGTACAACCCGCCGCGCCCAGCGCAGTGATCGATCGCGCCTAGCACTGACAGTCGTCGCGCGCGGCCAATCTAGTGGGAGCTGCTATACGCGACGGTGTCGTGCCTGCGTCGCGGCCAATCTACACTTTTCCACAATGTGCGAGCTGTTTAGCGCCATCTGGATGGTGTGTCGTGTCGTCGTGCACTGCACTACGACACCGCGACGTAAACGCCAGACATCCGACGTGGTAGGCAATAATACGTTTGTTTCGAAAGTTTTTGGTTGGTGAATAGCCTCGAATTCGTTTGGTATGTGTTCTAATCGACAGTTGGCGTAGATTATATAACGACGATCGGCCACTCGAAAGTATTCATTTTCCGAATACTACCATGGATTTCTTCATGATTTCGATTACTCCAAATTTTCTTCTTTCATGAGTTTTTTAAATGCAATGCACTATTCCTTGTCCGAATTATGCTCGCATTGATAATCATCGAGGGAGACACTCTATTTCAAGAACAAATATCACGAAAATGGAAAAATGATATCGAATTTCGCAGAAACTGGCGCTAATCCACATTTCGAAATTCACTTCAAATTTTTTCGCTCGGGGCTCCTGCCAGGGTTGATTTGGACGGTCAACCCAAATTCCAGATTCGTTGAGCGATTTTCAAAAGGTTGTGAGAGGTCAAGCCGATACGTATCACTTAGTCGGTGGGTAAATGTTCTAGGTTTAGGTAGGTGCAACCTTGCCTAGAATGAGTCTTTTTGGGTGCTGATCACTACGCAATTCACCATCGGTTAGGATTCATTATGATTCGCGATCTCTACGGTGTATAAAACGTCAATCAGCCACCTTACATGATTTTGAAATACCGAAAGAAGTATCTTATCAATGATCGCTGCCTTAAAAGTCTGCAGAGGTGAAGTTTTAGTCAAATCTGAAACTGAACAAAATCACCTCACACATAGAGTAATTAGGTAAAAAGGGAGAGGAAGAAATGAATTACAGCTTCGTGTTAAGCACCCACAGACGAGCCTGTATTGGATGATAGAAGATTAGACCCTACTTTCGGAAGGAGATGAACAAACACTCTGTCAAGAAAATAGTGTGTATTTTGTCGTGGACGCAATATTGCGTCATCTCCGTTCGCAGGCGACCGGCCCACCACCGATCACGTCGTTGAGCACTCTCTGTCGCGGCGACGCCGTCGCACCCGCGACGAAGTATGCACTAGGCCTATGCACTGCCGCTGGTCGCGGGAAGTATGATCCCGTCCTAATAGTACACGGCTTGCCTCATGTGTTGGGTCGGGTTGAGGTGGTGTGGAAAACTGGGCCCTTGTCGGGGTTTCGTAGTGGACTATAGAAGTTTCGCATTCTACCAGCTCTTTATATACCCTTAGACGGGTGGTCGTCATAAGATATTCCAATCGCAAGAGAAGCGGGGAAAACTCCGGGTTCTTTCCAATCACGTGCTTCGCTCTTCCTCCTTCGACCAATAACGCGCGCCGCTCATATCCCGTTTCCCGCCTCTCTCGCTGTAACAACACATTACAATCATGACCCATGGTAAACACAGTGAAACGCAGACAGAGAAGGTCACGCCCCCTCTGCCACGGTATCGTAATTTTATTTATATATACGTGGGAAAACCACGCGAAAAAAAAACAATGATTGTCAAGAATACGTAAGAGCAAATATCTAAAAAGCAATGCAGCATAAAACGTTGAATGTGGGGTTAGATACAAAAGAAAACAGCATAATGTGCATGACATTGAACATTAGCGAGATAGGCGCTAAACGGGGCAGTATCTATCTAAAAGCCTCTTGAAATGCTGAATGGAAGTGGGTAACGCATACTTTTTAGAAAATTTTGGGAATTCTGAGCCTGCTCTTTGAGCGAAAAAGTTTGCAGTAATTACAAACCTTCGTGATTGCATAACTTCTATAGTTCTCAGCGTAACCCCTATAAAGGTCCATTGGGTAACCCTCAACGCCAAGATCATAATTATCACTCTAGCTTCGCTTCGAGCAGAGTTTGAAGCGAGTTATTCAAAAAAGGTGAAAAGTACTTGAAAACGAGTCTTCCTGCCCCTCCCTCTTTATTTCACCTAACGACCACCACCCCGCGTTAACGGGTTACGGGAAAGTGGCGTGAACTTCGATTCAGTCGTGCTGCTACGACAAGGTCTGCTCCCTGCTAACTTAGAATAACCAAAATTTCACTAGCAGTTTAGGTAGTTCTGCTCCTTTTCGGGAACGACTTTTTCTTTGAGGGTAAGGTAGTGTAATAATAAATCAGGAGCACAAGCCATTACGTTTGCTCTTGCTCATCGCATAATCATAGCTTACACTAGCTAACAACCTGCTGGTCAAGACGGTCTCGTCGGCGATATTCCCTCCAGAAAATTGTAAACTATGATTATTTGGATGCTCGCCTATAATTAGTGTACTCTTCTTCCTTGCAATAATTACAGGGGAATTTCCAGAGGCGGCCACACGTCAATTTATTTATTTACTGGGGTGGAGAAGACGACTTCTGATCCCCAGGAAGTGAGAGAAGACAATTGTAATCATGACACTCTACGCTGAAGACCTTTTTTAAATGATCAGATCAAGTGTTGCCTGGACCTGATCTTTTCTAGATGAGCCCACTTTAAAGGCAGTGTTCACGATAAAGATCGTTCTTCTGTTTTCTCACCTATCTTGAAGGCGGTCCCACGCTGATTCCAATGATGTCTCTGAATTCGTACAAGACCTTCTGGGAACGGAGTTATGGTCCCTCCAACACTGAGCTAAGGAAAGATGGTGGACGAGTTGTCCGAGGCTTGTAACTTCCATCTTTTGCAGCTGATGTATGCGAGCTGACCTGATTAAACAGAGAAGTTGAGAATGAAGGAAAGATCGGGGCTAATGATTAGAAACCATCGCTCATTTCATGATTTCGAGCATTCATTTGTTCACGTCGATTGGCGTGCGCTACGCTTTTGGGGTTTGCCTTGAGCTCGAAGTGGCAACTTCGTGCTCTTTTGGAGCCTTGCCTATCTCGTTTGCATGCGTTCTTTCGACGTCAACGTTACAAGGTGCCCCTCCACTACCCATTCCTAGTGGAAACTGAAACACATTTCCTATCGTGAACACTGCCTTTAAGGTAACAGTAGAAGACTAGGCGGTTTCTGGGGTTGATAGAGCGCTTGCTGGAAGTATTAGGGGACAGAAAAGTCACGTTGTTTTCTTACGCTGAATACGAGCAGACACTGCTCTACTTACTTTGCCCATCTGCTTCAAATATTCTTGGATGGTCGACCAAGGTGTGATTAGACTGTTTTACAATTCGTCGATCCTGTGACATGGATTTGCTCCCACTTCCACCCATAACACATCGTTGTCCAATTTTGATGGTCTTCCTGATCGATACGAGTTGGAAGGATCGAAATTACCCGTTTTGAACTTGGAATACCACCTTTGGCTTCTACGAATGTCCAATGCATTTGGATAAACATCGAACATGTTTTTGATAGCTAATGTTGCGTTACCTACCTTGCGAAACTCAAAAAGCATTTAGTGCCGGGTGTGTACCTCTTTTATGATTTGGCTGCCCATTTTACCCAAAATTACAAAAAATGTATTTGAATTGTCTGTAAGTAAAAAAATCACTGCAACCTCATAATGTATTTGGCACGCATCTGAACCATATAATGAGCTGATAAATGCCGATGAATTGTTGTCATGCGCAGAAACGACATTACTTTCCGGTCGCCCTAATATTATTTGCGATTTCTCACATACTGGTTAGGTCGAGTTCGACCACAGGGCACTTTCAGCTCCAGCACAAAGCCGTTTGTTGGACAGAATATGCTCATTGAGGAGCACGTGACCGTATCTTCCAAAAAAAATCATATCCTCCATTGCTGAGTGAAATTGATTTCCGTTCATCGTGTGCGTTAGCGCGCGTACGTTGCGCTTCCTTCTCCCCACACTTTCTCGCTGTTTCTAAACTTGCTTCGCACAAGCGCGCGAGGAAACAGAGTGAGTTTGGCTCGAAACCAGAGGATATGAATTCCGTTTTCAATTTAGTCTGACGCATGGAACATGCGGCTGGCCGTGTGGGGTTGGCGGCCTCACTGGAGAAAGGGGCTTCGATTCGCGCTGGGAATCTACTAGAGTGAGGACCGAATATTCGAGTTCGAATAAATATTCGAATTTTTCAAACGAATTTTTATTCGAACATTCGAATATTCGAAAAGTGTGAATATTCGAACATTATTCGAATTCGACTACTCGCACAAGGTGAAAATTCGAACATTATTCGAATTCGACTATTCGCAAAAGGTGAAAATTCGAACATTATTCGAATTCGACTATTCGCAAAAGGTGCAAATTCGAACATTATTCGAATTCGACTATTTGGGAAAGGTGAATATTCGAATATTATTCGAATTCGACTATTCGGGAAAGGTGAATATTCGAATATTATTCGAATTCGACTATTCGTGAAAGGTGAATATTCGAATATTATTCGAATTCGACTATTCGGGAAAGGTGAATATTCGAATATTATTCGAATTCGACTATTCGGGAAAGGTGAATATTCGAATATTATTCGAATTCGACTATTCGTGAAAGGTGATTATTCGAATATTATTCGAATTCGACTATTTGGGAAAGGTGAATATTCGAATATTATTCGAATTCGACTATTCGGGAAAGGTGAATATTCGAATATTATTCGAATTCGACTATTCGTGAAAGGTGAATATTCGAATATTATTCGAATTCGGTTAGTCGCAGAGGTGAATATTCGAACGTTATTCCAATCTGAATACCCGAGCTGGTTTAACAAAACATATGAAAGTCAGCTCCAATGTATGAAGGAATCGACATACCTTTCAAGACTGATGTCAGTCTCATCATTACTCCATTGTTCCATTTTCCCGAACGCAAGAACTACATTTTTCCCCCACACCGTCTGATAAGGCTACTAGGGCGGTTCTAACAGGGGAGCCATATGGCGATCGCACTTGGCCACTCCCATTTGTCCATGCCGCTGGGCAATGATAACACCAACCATAGCTTCCTTGGGTGGAGTCATGAACTCCACCAACCCTCACTTCTGGGCAGGTGAAGGGGGAACCTCCATCATTGGGAAAATTGGGAAAACCGGTGACAACCGGTGAAACGCCCCGAGGCACAGGAGGAGATGGGAATACGTGGGGGTGGGGTTTATCCCTCCGTTGACCAATCACCGACGTCTTAAGGGGTGGAGAGACGTCTGTCGATTGGCCGACGGAGCAATAAATTCCGCCCCGTACTCCGATCTCCCCCCAGTACGCGCCCCGAAAAAGAATGAAAGTCACCCAACATTCATGCAAGTCATTTTCAAGATTGTGTGGGTGTCACTGCCGGTTTTTCGTCCATAACTTTTTTGTGCTTGGAGATAGAATTCTGCGTCAACTTGTGCTTCCAGTTTGAAAAAATATTCTCCATCCTTCAGCCTGATTCATTTTTCGAAACACCGGTTTTTCGCCTATAACTCTTTAACCTGGTGAGGATTGTTTTTGAAATCTACGTAAAATTCTGCGTCGAATGATATTTCGGATTCCTAACTTTGCTCGCTCCATACTCTGAGGGGATCCCCCGCCATCGTTCACGGATAGAATCTCCGGTTTCTGGTAGGGGCCGAGAGGATTCTAGCATGGGGCTATCGCGCAACGATCGCGAAATTCTGCCAGTCTCAAACCGAGAGTGTACCGCGTTCGTTCATCGATGCTCCCACTATGCTCTATAGCAAAACCGCGAGGAGTCGAGCCTGGGCCTATCACGGAACAATTGCGAGATCCTACCAGTTTACACCTGAGGGCGAATCGCGTCTATACATTGACGTATTCGGGGCGTTACATCGCGGATCCGCGACGAACCGAGCTTGGAACTATCGCGGGACGATCGCGAGATTCTTCCAGCTTTCTGATGGTACCGCATCCAGGCCCTTTCGATGTTTCACCCGAGCGAGTTTTGCCTATCAGATCAACACGAAGCTATAAGGTATTGCCCTCGCCGCATTTCGCGCTGCTTTACAAATCTGCACAACATGAGAACGCGGGAGCGGGGGGAGACGATCACGGTACCATCGCGGATCGCGAGTGCACCACGGTATTAGCGCCGTAAACCTCTCAACGATCGCGGTATTATCACGGTATGAGAACGAGAATGTCAACGGATGAGTCGATTGGATTAATATCGCGGAACGTACGCGAATCACTGGAGCATCACGGTATTAGCGCAAAAGATTCTCTCAGAGTAAGCCAGCCAGGTCGGTAGAGCCGAACCCCGTTGTTGGCTCCAGCAGAACTCTGCACCTCTCATTCAAAGGCAGTGTTCACGATGATTTTCATCCGCGAGTTTTTCACATAAAACAATGCGCTGGCCTCCAAGTGTTACCAAAATTACGAAGAAATGGCGAGAAACGCATTAAAACGTCGTATTTCAGTGACATTATTCTTTAACATGGGCCAGTTGTCCGGTCGGATAAACATGTTAATGGTGGTTGTCACCGTTGGAAAACTGTGTCAATCGAAAATAGAAGAATATTTCATGCAAAGCAGAATCAGTTACGGAGCAATAGAGAGTAAAGAATTGCAAAGGACGCGTCCACAAAAGATTTCATTGTCACAACAAACAATTCCTGTGATACTTAAGAGGCGGGGTGATACTTAAGAATTACTTGTACTTCTGGTCCGTTTTTCTCAATTTCTACGTCATTTTAGATCTACCCGGTGGCCAGTTAATCAATATAGCGAATGATCTCAAAATTAAAGATTATCGTGAACACTGCCTTTAAACCATAGAGGCGAAAGCACCCTCTGGAGATAACTATGGAGCTCGGCTCCACCAATCTCGCTGGCTTATGGGGAAGGCAAAGTTAGTAAGGTCCTCGAATAAGCTCCTCAGGCTAAGGTACAGAGGAAAAGTTGATTTTGTAGCATTCTTTGCGCTCTAGCCCGTACAGGTCTAGAGATGAGTCGTGCCTTATTAATTCCAATTGTAAGTGGAGATAAAGCTCTAGAAGAAGAATTCAACTTGTTAGTGCCGCTCACTTCGCAGTTGCGCGATAATGCTATGGATGCTTAAATTATTCGTCATTCGAATTTCGAATATTCGTTCGTTCGAAATAAAAAATGAACGAATTTATTCGAAATTCGTTCGTTCGAAATAAAAAATCAACGAATTTACTCGAAATTCGTTCGTTCGAAATAAAAAATGAACGAATTTATTCGAAATTCGTTCGTTCGAAATAAAAAGTGAACGAATTCATTCGAAATTCGTTCGTTCGGAATAAAAAATGAACGAATTTATTTGAAATTCGTTCGTTCGGAATGAAAAATGATCGAATTTATTCGAAATTTGTTCGTTCGGAATAAAAAATGATCGAATTTATTCGAAATTTGTTCGTTCGGAATAAAAAATGAACGAATTTATTCGAAATTCGTTCGTTCGAAATAAAAAATGAACGAATTTATTCGAAATTCGTTCGTTCGAAATAAAAAATGAACGAATTTATTCGAAATTCGTTCGTTCGAAATAAAAAATGAACGAATTTACTCGAAATTCGTTCGTTCGAAATAAAAAATGAACGAATTTATTCGAAATTCGTTCGTTCGAAATAAAAAGTGAACGAATTCATTCGAAATTCGTTCGTTCGGAATAAAAAATGAACGAATTTATTCGAAATTCGTTCGTTCGGAATAAAAAATGATCGAATTTATTCGAAATTTGTTCGTTCGGAATAAAAAATGAACGAATTTATTCGAAATTCGTTCGTTCGAAATAAAAAATGAACGAATTTATTCGAAATTCGTTCGTTCGAAATAAAAAGTGAACGAATTCATTCGAAATTCGTTCGTTCGGAATAAAAAATGAACGAATTTATTCGAAATTCGTTCGTTCGGAATAAAAAATGATCGAATTTATTCGAAATTCGTTCGTTCGAAATAAAAAATGAACGAATTCATTCGAAATTCGTTCGTTCGAAATAAAAAATGAACGAATTTATTCGAAATTCGTTCGTTCGAAATAAAAAATGAACGAATTTATTCGAAATTCGTTCGTTCGAAATAAAAAGTGAACGAATTCATTCGAAATTTGTTCGTTCGGAATAAAAAATGAACGAATTTATTCGAAATTCGTTCGTTCGAAATAAAAAATGAACGAATTTATTCGAAATTCGTTCGTTCGGAATAAAAAATGATCGAATTTATTCGAAATTTGTTCGTTCGGAATAAAAAATGAACGAATTTATTCGAAATTCGTTCGTTCGAAATAAAAAATGAACGAATTTATTCGAAATTCGTTCGTTCGAAATAAAAAATGAACGAATTTATTCGAAATTCGTTCGTTCGAAATAAAAAATGAACGAATTTATTCGAAATTCGTTCGTTCGAAATAAAAAGTGAACGAATTCATTCGGAATTTGTTCGTTCGGAATAAAAAATGAACGAATTTATTCGAAATTCGTTCGTTCGAAATAAAAAATGAACGAATTTATTCGAAATTCGTTCGTTCGAAATAAAAAATGAACGAATTTATTCGAAATTCGTTCGTTCAGTCTCTTTTCAAAAAGTCCTCACTCTAGGATCTACCGTCGCTGCCCCGTACATTCATCAGACTAAAATTGTTAGGCGAACTCTACATAGGTGCACAATCCAACCACAATCCGAATCGCACTCGGCTACACGACGTTCTGTAAGACAACATGATCACGTGCTCATTAGAAGAGGCGTCCTTCTTTTGTTTTACAAAAAACTGAGTGTAAATTAGGAGCACAGCAGGCATGGCCTCGTTGTCAAGTAGTGAATCGACGAAAAGCGCGCATGGAGGCTCGCCGTACGGCGTTCGCAGGTTAAAACAACCCTAACAGGGGTGCGCTTCAAGAATGTTCCCATGACGCCTTGGGAGGACAAATAGCTTCTTCATGGACAAAATTGCTTTCCATGGCTACGATTTATAACTGAAAAATGCTTCCACGCCGCCATGGTTAGGTTTCCATGGTAAATTTTAGCCACGGTACAGTTTACCGCAATGTTAAAATGACATGGTGCGGTTGCAGTCACACGCGCTAAGAACGGTAGAAGACGCCTAATTTCATTATCGATCGACAGCACTGTTGATTTTTGGGATGAATAACCGTTTTTCTTTTTCTTGTTTTCTTCGGCATTACTTTTGTTTCTGACTCTTATAATATTACGATTAGGGGCTTTTCTTGATGTGCGAGAGAAATTTGCCGTTTTTTTCGATTTCAAAACAGAATTTTGAAAAAAAAAACACTTCGAAGCCCATACAAGCGACTAATTACCCTCACGCACTAAGAGTAGCCCCTATTTGCAATATTTAAACAGTTAGAAACAAAATATGCTGAAACAGAGAAGAAGAGCCGTAACTTATAGAGAAAATCAGCTGTGCTGTTGATCGATAATGAAGTTACTCTGGCAAACTGGGGCGTCGACAACAGGTTGTTCCGCCCAATATGAGTCACCGCTGGCCAACGCGCCGATATTCGGCGGGGCCGTGGCCGCGAGTTATGCTCTGGTCGATGTCGAGCTGTTGCACAGCTAACGCTCTAGATAGAAGGTATACGACGCATTTTACAGGCATGCCGCGAATGACAAATTACCCAGGTTTGCGGTACATTAGCCCCGCCCTTCGTCTGGAGGTCCTGTCTATCCGGTGGTGACGCCGGTGGAGGTTGGGCGGTCCAGCCGTGACGCGTGTCGGTGTGCCGACCGCGACGCATGTCGGTGCGCCGACCGCGTCGCGTGATGGTGTGCCGACCGCGACGCGTGACGGTGTGCCGACCGTGACGCGTGACGGTGTGCCGACCGCGACGCGGGTCGGTAAACACTAGTACCTAAGCTAGATGGAGCAGTCCTGTAGGATGTGAACTGCTGCTAAATAGGCCGCTAAACGCGACACATCGAGTTGTCAACAGCCCGACAACAGGCGGACGTCGCTAGGCAACGGGGAGGTCTCAGGCTGACAATACGCGCGATTTGACTTGTCAACAGGGAGCGGTTTATGAGATGACAACTTATCAACCTGTTGTCCACGCCCCAGTTTGCCTGAGTAGGCGTCTTTCACCGTAGTTTTAGTTTGTGACCGCAACCGCACTAAAACCTTTTAACATTGCGGTCAACTGTAATGTTCTTGGAACGCACCCCACAATATCTATCTTGATAACGAAATAAGAGAAAACGCAAGCTACCGTATACCGATATACTGGTTTATAATATCAACCGGTATTTTTCAGTTATTCTTCGTTAAAGGCAGCATACACGCTCGTAAACATGGTTCAATGTGAATCGAACCGTATGGCTTACAACATAATGCCTACGCATTTTGAAGTGTCAAAAATGACCCACAATGAAGGCACATACTCAGGCAAACTGGGGCGTCGGCAACAGGTTGATGAGTTGTCATCTCATGAACCGCTCTCTGTTGACAAGTCAGATCGCGCGTATTGTCTGCCTGAGACCTGCCCGTCGCCCAGTGACGTCCGCCTTTCGGCGGGCTGTTGACAACTCGATGTGACGCGTTTAGCGGCCTATTTAGCACCTGTTCACATCCTGCAGAACTGTTTCATCTATTATAGATTAGGAACTACATTACACTGAACACGCGTCGCGGCCGGCACAGCGACACGCGTCGCTGTCGGCACAGCGACACGCGTTGCGGCTGATCGCCCAGCCTCCCCTGGGCTCACCACCGGATAGGCAGGACCTCCAAATGCTGGACGTGGCTAATGTACCTCAAACTTGGGTAATTGAACCGGCTGCGCTCTCATCATTTGCAGCATGCCTGAAAAATGCGTCTTATATTTCGCTTGTATCTAGAGCGCTGGCTGTGCAACAGCTCGACATTGACGAGATCATAACTCGCGGCTGTAATTGCTGTGCAACAGCTCGGCATCGACGAGATCACAACTCGCGGCCACGGCCCCGCCGAATATCGGCGCATTGGCCAGCGGTGACTCATAGTAGGCGGATCAACCTGTTGTAAACGCCCCAGTTCGCCTGAGTAAGTTAGAGGTTAGCCCCGCCCTGTATTTTCACGCCCCCTGTATTTGCTCTTTTGCTCCAGAGCAAGGTTGCTGGGTCATCTTCGCCGTCAGTGGCGTGTGTGGTTCACTTGTTAGGCAATCTACCAACAGTACCGCCGGTGAATATGACCCAGCAACCTTGCGAGCGTGTACGCTGCCTTTAACCAACTTACCGATTTCGCTCTGGAATTTACCAACCTTTTTGTAACGTTAATGAATTTGGTATTTCCCTCTATGTGACATTATCATATGTCAGATCGAAGTTTGACCCTTTGTCTGTGGACTTCTCTTCAGGCATAAACCCAAGAAGCTTGATTCGGACTGAATTCATTCTAAAATCTTCTCATCCTCTCTATGAGCCCATTCATACTCCTAGTCTCCTCTCTCTGCCTGTTGTTGGTGTTCGGACGAACTGGAGGAGCTGGGACAGCCACGGCACGGACCAGGGCAGCAACAGAAGCCGACCAGCAGATAAGGAGGAGGAGCCGAAAGGCTCGGGGCCGAGAATCGCTTGAGTATGTCTGTCTAGACCAGCTTGATATCGGAAGATCATTGATACACATGTTCCAGCGATCGAGCATTTTGAGTTTCTGCTTCTTCTTTCAAATCAATATTCCATTGATTGCTTTTTCAGTTAATCAATAATTCTTGGATTGGATTCCCAGTTTTTGAGTGTTTCAACTTCCAATACAAATATGTGAGACTGTGTACGAAGATTCTGTGCATGCATGAATATACTTTACTATTTGCCTACAGAAGGTGCTGAGTTGATCGCAAAACGCTTGGCTCCTGGTAAGATTGAACCCTCACATTCCCTTTCCGGAGCGCCTTATCGCACTTGACCACCGACGACCCAGTGCCTCTCACTGCCGCAAAGACCAATAAGAACCGTAAGAGTCTTTGCAAATTGTAGCAATGCACGGAATAAGTAATCGAGTCCAGGTCCAATTTTCTATGGCCGAACTTTCCGTTTTTTCTATTTTTTTCAAAGTTCCTGTAAGAAGTTCAACGAAATTTTCTTGACACATCCTCGGTATCGAACCTCCTTGTTGGACAAACTTCAACATTTTTTGCATTAGTATTCCTTCAGCAGATTTGTTTGACCCGACAGTTAATGTCATATTACTGAAATAGCAAGCGGACAACGAATTTTGTAACCTTCTCCAGTTACCAATCTAGAAATTTTAATCTTGGAATTTTCCCCATTTCAGTGAGCTCTTATAAGATATTAAGTCATCATCACTCGGTTTCATGGTGATGGAAGGCAACTAGTTCTTTTCCCTAAACTTATTCGCGACCGTACGATCTTTTTCTGAAAATCGAATCCTCCGTAGAGAGGATTATTTAATGTATTGACCTATACCAGACACGACTACAAACATCATGGTCCGTCGGTTTATAAAACTTGACAACACATTTGACCCCTTTCAAAAACATCGTGGGCTGCGATGAGAGAAAAAATGGCTAGCAAAAGTATTTATGGAGCACTTGATGGTTCTTTTTCCCTATTGCTAGCTTTTAGGTTCTTGTTCATTTGTTTGAAGCCGCTGGAGCTTGACTGGCATTGTCCTGCTTTTGAGTTGCTCTTTCTCTCGTTAGAAACAAAGTGTGAAGCTGGGCTTGCGACACTGTTTATGCTTTATCATAGGTGCAATACGGACATGAAAGAGAAAAAGCAACTTGCAGAGGAATGTCATCTCAGCCACTTAGACCCAACGTTGGGGCTAGGTGTAGCTTGACGCAATATTGCACATGGCCCAAACGTTCAGCCACTTCAAATTAGGCGTGGTCATGAATGGGTTAAACGCAGTGTTTATTATGGAAACCATCTCGAATTATTGGGTCAGAATAGAGAGTTTTGGGTCTGTTCGCACAAGTACTAGTGGGCACACAGAGGAAAACACCCAAGAAATGGCCGAAATGAACTCTTCGATTTTCGTGCGGTAAATTAAGGGTGGACGAGTTGTGAAGCAATGGACTAGAATTTGGACGAGTTACCGCGGTACATGAAGGAGCTGACGGTCTTCATACACCATGCTTCATTCCGAATTCAAGTAACTGCTAATGACTTAATAACTTAAATTTCACTCGAAAGTTACCGAGAAAAAGAAACATTCATTTCTCGAAAAAAAGAGAAAAGAAAAGCCGAATCTCAAGTGTTTCAACTGATGTTTTGAACGAGAAAACTGCGGAAAAAAAGAGATTGTTTGAACAAAGTCGATAGAAACTTACCTCAAAGAATAGCCCACGTGTAAGCTTAGTTTTGCTTCAAGGGCTCAGAAGATTGCTATGCACATCGTAACAACACACACTCTGGCGAATCTATAACCCTAAATCTAAATTTTGAAAATTTATGCACCAATGCGGACGAGTTGCTCCACAACCAAAATTCATCCATTGCACGCGGCAGTGATTGGCAGTAATTGACGGCTGGACTCTTTGGCAAATCTCAAAGTTGTTCGCGGGTTCCAATTCTGGTCAGAAGACGGAGGGAGGGTTGTGACAGGTTAACATAGCCGCAACTGTATGGCCGTTTTTTTTTCTCGAAGTTGAGCTCGTTTTCACCGCTTTCTTCGTCACTGCACCCGTCAGCATCTGCCAGCGCAGTGTTTCACACCGAAAACTCAAGAAGAAACTTCCTCGTGAAAAGGCAGAGTTCACGACAAAAATGATCCTCGAATTTTCACAGGAATGTACCGGGGTCCACTGTAACAATTTGGTTGCGCTATGCCCGCCCCGCCCACTCGCTCAACGACTATGAAAGAAATGAGCGGGTAGGGCATAGCGCATACAAGGAGCGAGGAGCGTATAGGGCTATCTATGGCTCGCGTTCAGAGGTTCTTTCGTCATTATTGTTGCATTGGATCCAGGTACATTCAATTTCCGAGGAAAACTCGGAAACCGTTTATATCGTGATTCACGATGATTTTCGTCCCCGAGTTTTCTTCCATAAAAAATGCGTTGGCCTTCAAGTGTTACCAAAATTACGAAGAAATGGCGAGAAAAGCATTAAAACGTCGTATTTGTGTGGCATTATTCTATAACATGGACTAGTTGCCCGGTTGGATGAACGTGTTCATGATCGTTGTCACCGGTGCGAAATTGGGTCAGTCGAAAATAGAAGAATATTTTATGCAAAGCAGGATTAGTTAGGGTCCTGAGGAAAGAACGGGGCAGTAGAGAGTAGAGAATTACAGAGGAAGGGTCCACAAAAGATTTCATTGTCACAACAAACACTTCCTGTGATACTTAAGAGGCGGGGTGATAATTGAGAATTTCGTGCACTTCTGAGGCGCTTTCCTCAACTTCTACGTCATTTTAGCTTTACCCGGGGCCACTCTTAATCAATGTAGCGAATAATCTCAAAATTGAAGATTATCGTGAACACGAACTTTAAGTGTTGCTTGGGACGAAGCTTTGCCACTACAAAAAAATGGCTACTTTTCATAATGGCTCTCCCGCTCATATGAGTTTGGGAGGAGCATGCAGCGGTCATGGCGGAATATGATAGAGTTAGAGTGATTTCCACATGATGAGCCCGATAAGCTCCACATCGACCGGCTAGAAATGAGTTAGAGGGGCCATATAAATGATCTTGATGAATAAAACAATAGCAATGTTGGAATTTTCTCTAGCAGTCTCGGCCACCACAACCATCGAGAACATGTTCATACAACCGGAAACCTTGTTAAGCCCAGGGAATAATCTCACTAAAATGCGGCGTTTTAGTGCGCTTTCGCCGTTTCTTCACGACTATGGTGCAGTTTAACGCAATGTTGAGAGGCTATGGTGCGGTTGCGGTCGACACACTAAAACTGCGGTGGCAAACCTGGCACTTAGCCAGATTTCGTCTTCGAGCGATTGCACAGCCGATTTTCTTGGTGAGTTACGGTTTTTGTTATTTTTTCTTGTTTGTTTCTGCTTTGATTCTGTTTCTGACTTTCAAATATTGCAAGTAGAGGTTTCTTTCGGGGCGTGAGGGACTCAGCCATTGTTCGGCTTTGAAGAGTCGTTTCCTTCGAAATTCCTTTTAATTTTGAGAAAAAAAAACCGTGACTTCTCCTTGCACACATAAAAAAGCCCCTATTCGCAATATGATAAGAGCCAGAAACCAAAATGAAGCTGAAAAAAGAGTGAAAGAAGGGGAAAAAACCGTAACTCACCCAGAAATTCGGCTGTAGTTTCGATCGATGTCGAAATCTGGCAAAGCGCCAGATTTTGCACCTTGGTTTTGTGTGTCAACCGCAACCGCACCATAGCCTTTTAACACTGCGGTAAACTGTAACACTCGATTGCTAAGCATAGCTTTAAGTCGGAAATCCGGGGAGGAAAGTCATCGTGAACTCTGCCTCTGATGTGAGCGCAAAACTAATTTTGACACAAATGTAGAGCTTCGCCAAGACACAATGCTCACCATAATTTTTTTAATCCTATCAGTTTTCGCTTTGAATGAAATACCTGAGATTTCAGGTTCACACCGTTTCACTGGCGTGCTTTCGGTGTTCGTCACACCTTGTTCAGAGCTATAACATAGGCAGTATACGGTGTAAAGACAATGAATATACAACTGACGATAAGACGATATTGCCTATTACTTTTGTTAACATTGTTATGTGCTCTCCGTTGTACTCGCCTTCATCAAGATGTTTGGTTTGAGGGTGGCCATCGTCCTTGACTCGCTTGATCTAGAGGTGTGGCTTCTGTGGGCGTGGTCAAGAGGAAGCCGGCTTCAACCGACAGTGACTTACGAGGTTGTCGTCGCATGCGCATTCTGATGGCAGCTTCCGAATCGCTCGCTCCCACAATTGTCTTTCCCTTCGGGAGTAGTCGGCTGTACTTTGAACATTCGTTACAGAATCGGAGCTGTATACAGAAATGACCACAATAGTAAACTTTCAAGCTAACAACTTGTCGATTTCTATCGAATACTGCAACTCTGAGTCTGTAATATAATTCAGTCAATACATCCTCCTATTTTTCTGACATCGGATATTCTTTAATACTAGAAGCAATTGTTGAAAAAGTTTCTCTCTGAGCAGTCAAAGCGCAGGAGCCTCAATTTTATTGTAACACTGCTGAATGATTTCCGGCGGCGCGGCGGAATTGCGATCATACCCCGACCCCTAAGACTGTGTTCAGAGTTTCGCGGGACGATGACTCATGGTATTGCGCTGTGAAAATCACGACGCTTAGGAAATCAGAACGCTGCACAAACGATGGGCGACAACGCATAATTTCGTGCGTACGCGATTTCATGTAACATTTTTCGGCAACAGTTCGTGTTTGTTTAAGTGCAAGTGTTCCCAAAAATGCTTGTTTTGTTGTTTTCTTCGTTAGATTTGATTGTGTCAATGAAAAAAGAAAGAACCCTGCAGCGAGCTCGACTTCGCGCAACGTGATTTGCGTCGCGCTACAATGCAACCGACGCGATGGACGTCGCGCGAAGGCAAGTTGGGCGTAATTTCAAATGTATCGCGCATCTTCATTGTCAACACCTTATGACGACGTGAAGCAACGTCGCTTGATCGCTACGTAGGCTAATTATAAGGTCGCGTTACGCAGTGAATGAACTCTAAGCGCAGCCTAAAATTCCATTCATTTGGGTGCAAAAATCAATAAAATCGTCTTCGGTTTGTGTGACTGTCTCCTGTCATGTGCGGATACAAATGGGAGAAAAATGAATCTTACACTTTAAAAAATATATCAATGGAGTCATTTTTTCCATCTTCTTTTGCTTCCTGGAAGATTCTTGATCTAAAATTATGCATCAGTAGAAGAGGGCAGCTATCCCAGCCAGTGGTGTGCACAATTACGACCAACGACTCGCGAGTTTAGCGACTAACGGGCTTCTTTGGTTTTACGTCGAACAACCAACGAATTGGAAATAATTTTCCTGAGCAATCCCGAAATTCGTTAGAAAATCAACAGTGATCACTGTCACGCAAACAAAATTCGAGCTAAGAAATTTCTTCGATTTCCTGAGCCCTAAAAATTCACAACGACCCGAGCGGCTGAATAAACATTTCTCGCTCAAACATCATAGAAAGCGGTTATTTATGGCGCTGAGCACGAACATAAGGCCTTTTTCATTTTCTGAGCTACGTTGTTGGAAAAGGTCATGCGGTAAAGTCATATATCCCCCGCGACATCACGACATATGTTGGCAGGACTCTATGATTTTAATAGTTTTTCAGAATTTGATTCTATTCATTGTTCTCATTATGTAAGGCTTTTCCGGTCTTATCATTCTTGTCTAGATTATCGCATCTTATCGTAGACCAATTATTATAGCTATGAATAAACGGCAGCACAAATTTTTTCTCATTAAAGGTCTAACTCCGGAAATCAAACTCGAACGATCCTCACTCTTCATTTCTCGATGAAAAGCCAATGTAAACTTGTTGCTCATCAACACATCGAGTGAAGAATATGAATCTCTTGCACACGTGCAAAAAAGAACCGTCCGCGGCAAGGATTCGAATGTTTCACCTCACTTCTCTATCAACAATACCCACTCCCAATGCGCAAAGGGGTCATAATTGCTGCGGCATCGAAAGACCTCATCTGAATGCGTCCTTTTGTCTACAATTGCTGATTATTCCCTTTACAGTCACACTATGGAGTCATTTATGGTTAAAAGTTGGATTCGGTCCATCAAAAGCCTGTGAGTCAAACGTTAAAGCGCTCATAACACCGTTCTGAGCAACAGAGCACAGCTATGTATGTAGAAAGGGCAACTTCGAAATCAAAAAATTACCCTTAAAGTGACTTCGTCTAGTCGCGCGCCTGTGTGTAGCGAGGGGAGAGACAGGAAGAGAGTGTGGGGCGAAGGAGACAGCATACGCGCGCAGACGCACGCGATGAACGGAAATAAATTTTACTTTGAAACAGAGGATACAATTAAGTAAGGAGTCCACAACTCTATGGATAAGTAGTACATTTAAGTAAGCAGTCCACCACAGTTCTAAATATTTGAAGAAAATATTTCGACTCAGCCATTCAGACAAAACAGACACCATTCAAAGCCGATTATTAATAGATCCAGATCTGTAAAATACATAACAGTTTTCGTGTGTGGCGCAACATCTGATAGCGAACGGTCGCCTTGCGACAATCACTAATCAGACGCACAGCCTATCAGTAACGGCCTACAATTTTTTGCATAAAAGGACAAAAATCGAGAAACGCACTTTCCTGGACATCCGCCGTTCGGTCCGTAGGGGATGTATGGCTCCGTAGTTTGAGGCATAGGCCCTCTATTAGGCATGACCATAAATGTTCGGTAATGCATAGGCTATCCATGCCTCCTTTCTTTTTTTAAATCGTGAACCTTTTTTTATGCCTGAAAACTTTTCAAGGTCTAAGTTTTAACGTTTATCGACTGCCGAAGGTTTCGGCCCGTTGAACGGCTAACGAATCACAAAATTTTTAGTACGCACTTCCCTGATGCCCACGGAGTTCTTGGGCAGAATGAGTCGCATCCCTCAAACATTTCCCGTTTTAGTTTGCCTATAAAAGAATTTTTCTGTGATCTGTGACGTTTAGCGACAGCTGATCTGAAGAGTGCCGTATTACCTTAAAGGCACAGTCCAACCTTAGAGGTGATTTTTGATATTATGGTCCGGTCGCCGCCTATAGCAACCCTGCCAAGCGCGAAATCTCAATTCGCTCAAATAAGCGAGAAAAAGCGGGGCAGGGGCTCTCTACACACCGAAAGAGGAGTTGTCCCGTTTTTGCAGTTCGAAACGTCACGCGACTCACTGCAGGTGATGTGGTCCCGAGTGGAATTAGAGTCGCTAAAAGCCGGATAACTCCTCTCTCGGTGTGTAGAGAGCCCCTGTCCCGAAAAAAAGGTAAGAAAAAGTTGGCCACGCCTCCTTGCAAGAAAAAATGGGTAGCGCCCACAGCCAGGTTTCCGACCTCAATGGGGAAGAGACGCGCGAATGATTTTATTCAAAACTTATGTTCTTCGATTTGTTTTCGGGCTGGTTTTATATTGTGGCCTGCTACAGAACGATGGCTGTGAACAACGAGAAAATACAGGCTCGAGACAGCTCGTTCGAGAACTTCTAGCCGTTCAAAATCAAAATCTTTGAGGAGCCGTAAATCCGTTCGTTGTGAGTTCTGAGCGATTCTGGAGACACCATTGTGATCAGCATGAAATTTTCTCCAAGATGGGCAGGGAAACGAGAATCGAATCTGAGGTTGGACTGTGTCTTCAAACACCCCTCTTATAGTTAGTAAAGCTCCCCCGGCAGAGGTTCAAAAACAGAACATCCCCCTTTGTTCAAGCCTTCACCCCCCCCCTAAATCTTAAGAATCTGTAACAGGCGGTTTTTGGTAGGAGAAGGGTACTTTTCTTTACTGTTGGGTGATTTCTTTATTCACATTGAACGAGACAGCGGTTTAAAGTCTTTGAAGGTATTTGGCTCCAGCAAACAACTCTAGAACTCCGGTTCAGAACTCGGGCTTCAGCAGCCTTCACAAACCTTCACGGAGGATGCTGTGAGGTCTTCCAATTGCTCTCGAAAAAATTCCAAAAATTCTCAAGCTCAACTTAATTTCCAGAATGTTCCCACTGCGCCGCTCCTTATATACTCTCCTTACAATTTTTTGTAGGCAGCATACACGCTCGTAGACGTGGTTGAGATAAGTATGGAAATAGAATGGTATGACTCAGACCACAACGCCTACGCGTTTTGAAGCGTCAAAAAACGCACCACGATGGCTACACAAGTAAGTAGTTGGCCCTGCCCCTGTATTTCTCCGCCTCTTATATTTTCGTCCTGCTGCAAAACAGGGGTGATGGGCCATTCCCACCGTCCTCGATGTATGTGGTTCACTTATTGTACTTATTGTACCATCAACAAAGGTCTACGAAGGTGTGAATGGCCCAGCACTCCTGTTTAGGAGGAGCACAGCAGATACAGTGGGAGGGCAGATGCAGGGGCGGGGCCAACTTCTTACTCGTGTATCGTCATTGTGGGTCGTTTTTGACGCTTCAAAATCCGTAGGCGTTGTGTTCTGAGCAATACCATTCTATTTCCGCAGTTATCGCAACCACGTTTACGAGCGTGTATGATGCCTTTGGAGGCATCGCTCGCGCTGGAAACTCTCCATTTTTTAGCCTCAATTCCATGAATAAGTCTGATAGACCGCACAGCGTAACGTAACTTTGGCGCGTCAAAAACGTAGGGTCATGAGGTTGGAAGGGGTTAAAGATGAGGATTCGCGACCAGTTCTCACCAGCCATCTAGCATAAGGAACAAAAGCGCCATAGAGATACTGTATTGCAAACTCTTATTTCGGATAATCTTATCGTCCAAACTTGTACTGTGAAAGCTTTTTATTTTTAGGTGGTTTTGATAGAAGAAAGGCAACAGAAATCTTCTCACCTAGAAAGTTCAAAGCGTAAAACCACTTTAGACGTTTAGAAAAACTTTGGACGTATTGCACTGGGCACACCGAATTCGACGGAGGTAGCGGAAAATCATTTTCTCAAAAGGATTTGAAAAGCGTTTATTTTGCGAAAGCTGGAGTTTTTTTTGGGGTTTCTTTGCTATTATCGCATACCTCAAGAGCTTGCCTACCCTAAAACATAGAAAAATAAGACACCGTTTTTTTTGCTCGTACGATGCCTTTAAGCGAACTAATCCCAGCCTGGCGTACCCGTTACCCTTCCAGTTTTGAAAGGCGGGGCGAAGCTTTACGCCTATTTTGGAGTTTGATCTTCATGCGATGCGACAGCACGATAACCATGAGCCTGGATCGTGGTCGCGTCGCACGTCGATTCTCACTTGAAGCATGCCATCGCAGCTTTCGGCGATGGCGCTATAAAAGAAGCCTTAGGCCTTTGGTATACTTCTGCGCCACTGGGTAGCTCTCTCTGAAGACAGCGACAGTAGCCGCCTGACGCAGAACTCTAGTCCGCTGAGCTGTTGTAGCGTGCTGCGCAGCGGAACGCCACAGTGGCAGCGACAGACACTAGCACATTTCCAGTATAACAGCTCTCTGCGACACGCAGCTGCGGCAAACGCGCAGCAGCCGTTCCTGCTGTTTATGTACTTCGATATGGTATACCGGCATGCATTCTAGCACAAATCGCGGCGGGACCCGCATCGGAACAACCCGCATCGGCTTTTGTTGGAACCGCTGTAGCGCAAACATCGCAGCGACGTGTCGCGGAGGGCTGATATACTGCAAATGTGCCGAAGCCTGCCGCTACCAGTGTCGCTGTCGCTGTACAGCGCAGGTCTAAAGACCAGGAGTTCCACGTCAGGCGTTGTGCACAACGACCCGACGCGGTATTATACCATACCCCTACGACTACCAATACTCCTATGCTGGTCCCGATTTGTGCTGAATGACATATCTGTTGCCCATGGCAGCGGCAAAGTATACCATAGATTTTAGACGATGTTGTCTGCCGGTCGAGACGACAGTCCTCGACAGGTTTGAATGTCAGAAGACAGCAATTCCCAAAGGGAATCGGTTATTGTTTTTGAAACACTCTGGGAATTGTTGGCTTTTTGACGAGTGATCCAATCCTGTGGCTCGGCTGGTAAATGCTGCTCACTAAATTGACTACTGGAATTTTTTGTTGAGAATTAGCGCATCACACCTCTCATAACTTTCTCTGAGTAAACCCCACTTTTGGCGAAGGTTGAAAAATAGTACACCTGGATGTTTAATTGCAGGAAGTACAGTTTGATCACATTTCTATTGTCTGCCCATGTTAAGCCACTCTTTTCTTTTGAAAAAAAAACAGACATTGCAGAGAACATGAAATTCTGGATTTGTAGCGGGACGTCTGCAGAGTTGAAGCCAAGCACCGTAGTAGACAGCGAATTTTTTTTGGATATGTCGGCAAGGCGAAGGCGAAGTAAACCTACTGACGGATGTCTGTACACCTGTATACTCGTCTACTGACCTCACGATACCTCTCATCAGCGCTTTCCTGTTCTTCACTGGCGTTTTTCTATGACGAGTTCGAGTGCAGTTTAACTGTGTTCGACTTGTCGTCACCACGACTTCACCATTGTATAAATTAGTAATAATACTTGTGTGCTAGTTGGAGAAGTTCGCTTGCGATCTATTGATCTTGTAAATGTTCACGATGGGCGTGCCTCCGCGGATATTTGTGTATTTTGCATTTATGCAGTGATTCATTGATTTTTTGGTTAGGTGCGATCGTAAAATGAAAAGCAGCGGTAATGTATTAAAAGTGTAGATTTTCATACCATACGCGCACAGCGTCATTACATCTAGGGTCTATTCTATAGATGCATGTCGGAATAACATGAAAACAAGAAAGAAAGGGAATAAAACTATAGCCCAGCAGGAAATCAACGGCTGCTTCCTTATCCAAGAAAACACTTGGAACCGAGCCAGGCATGGCTACAGTACGCTCACAAGGGACCACTTTGAACTCAAATTGGAGTTTTGCAAAACGGTCTTTTGGGAGTTTTAGAGGAGTTAGAAAGAAACAGTTTGAAGTTTTGAAATTTCACTCAGTCCTGATGGGTAGATCAAAAACTACAAAAAAAAAGAAAGAAACCAGAGCGGAGGATGCAGCACAAATGTGTCCTATACAGTGGCCTAGAAATCATCCGAAAAGGTTCTCCTAAAAGTTTTAAGATGAAATCTAGCTAGGTTTTTGAGTTATGACTTGCTTTTTGATCCCCTGAACAATGCTCGTTGCATGCAAACCACCGATCATTGCAATGGAATAGAGGGGGTGAGCTGGCACTACACCATGGCTCAGCCGATTAGGCGTTCGATTCCGAAGCAATTGAATGGTGGTTTGAATATTGTGGGATCTTTACTGCATTATGGCAGGCAGTAATGACATTTCTATGTTTTCACCTTATTTGTTTTGAGTTTTAACAAAGTCTCTTGTTTTTAATACCTCTTTTCTTATATCGCAGAAAACGGGATATAAACGAAGAACGTTTCACATCAATGTTAGAAACTATGGAAATTCTAAGGTTGCAAAAATTGCTAGAATATCAAGAATACCCTTCCCCACATATGTCACAGAAAAACCGTCCTGAATTCGGTGAAACACTTTAGGGGGCTTGTTTTGATATATGGCGCTGGAAAAAAGTTCAGACAAAATGAAACCTCGTGGACTTGTTCCCTGATCAATGAGCAATCTTTTTTCAACAGAAATGATTATTATAAATTATAAACAGAAAAAAGGGTTAACATAAACTACAAAATCAAATAAAGCAACCTAATACATTAACGCATGACTTGAAGAATTTCATTATCAATTCTAAAATATTGAGTAGAACCGAACCACTTTTTTAGAAACGCATCTTACAAGGGAACTACTTTCAGTCAGCCTGGCTATTCTGATTAACTGTACTTTTCTGGAACCGCTTTAGTAGTGGAGTCCGAGTAAGCCCTTCGCAGCTTCTCTGAAAAAAATTATATGCGTTTTTCAGAGGCTCGCGGCAAGGCAAGAGTGTACATCAGGGAAATTCAAGGTTGGCTTGAAAAAAAATCGGATTCGGCTCAAAACTTCTATGTAGGGGTAATCTATTGTGCTGAATACGAATCTAGAGATAGTTTCTCGAAATTCTGAGGTTTATTGTAGATTACGGTAGTTGTCATACCATAGAGGGCCTAAACCTGCCTTAATAATTTGAAAACTGACAAATGAACATCAAAATCGTATTCAGCACCCCGAATAACCCCGTTCAGAAATTTTGAGTCAAATCTGAGACTGACCCAACTACCGTATACCCAAGGTAATCTACAGTAATCTGTCGAAGACCGATAAACTGATCTCAGATTCGTTATGAGCATTTCGGATAACCTTCGAGAGCGAAGTTTGGGCCTTAATTGTTTTTCGGCCTTTGGAGCCCCATGGGGTACATATGGTTTCCGTTTTCATTTTAGTCTGACGCGTGGACCAGGCGGCTGGCTGTGTGATCTACCGTTGCAGCCCCGTCCATTCATCAGACTAAAATGATTGCGCGAACTCTATGTATGTTGCCATATTTGGGAGTTCAGAGGTCGAAATTTTTCTTTGCCCAAACTCCGCCCAGGGGTAATTTGGGGCACTGGATGTGAATCTGAAGTCCGTTTCCGGTTTTTTTTTTGGCGGATTTCGTCAGGTTAGGGTACACTGAATGGCATTTTACGTACCGTAACCCCATTGTTTTGGTCGTTTTTGATCAACCTCTGAGGACTGAGTGAAATTTTGGAATCTTAAATTGTTTCTTTTTAGACTGTCTACAACCCTCAAAAGACCGGTTTTTCAAAACTCCACTTTTTGTTAGCAGTCATCCCTTGTTAGTGAAATCACGCAACCGCAATATCGTCATTTTCCGTTGCCTTGAGCTGTAAACTTCTTTTATACGCCGATGGTGAGGTTTCAAGGTTCTGATTTTTATTATAGAGGCTCCTCTGAAAATGTTGTAGACCTAATGGAAGATAAAAACGTGCGAAAGCAGGTGTCCAAGTGCTTAGCGAGAGTGCGCGCATTAAGTACGTGACCTAAAAACTAGAAAGGATCAATGGAAATGGTCTTAGGTCTAATGGCGAGAACGCCTATAAACCAGTGTTGGATTTGAATCTATCCTGAACACTCATGGGATTCTCTCAAAAACGCCGGGCCGTAGAGAGTCAACTTTGATTTGTCGCCCAGCTGGAACCAGTTTCGGTCCTAGTTATACTGATAGGGAAAGTACTGTCGGCCCGGATCGCACTGATACTTTTAGTTCCATACCGTCGGTTGGCGCAAGTTCTGTGCACGTGTGGTATCATTACATATCCTTACTCTGCGAACGCGTAGCTAGATGCCTCCGAGGGCGCGGCCTGTAACGCCGCCCCATTCCATGAATCTAGAATTTACAGGCTTTAGGTACGACAGCTACAACCCTTATATTCTGGTGTCGAAGGTACACGAATTCAAATTCTACGCATGTTTTTTTGTAAAAACGAAGGCTATATTCGATACATTGATCTCTCAGTCGCTTTATCTGTATATTCTATCTATGAAATAGAAGCGAGATTCTACGGATTTAGCGATAGCCAGTGTTGAAATGCAATCTGAAACCCGCGCTGGTTACTTGGAACGCAGGGGTGCCGTTCGAACAGTGTTGGCCCAGTCAACTCACGTAGTGATTACTTGACACTCTGTGGCTGGTCGTGGAGGGTGATCCCGTTTTGCTTTCTGGAAGACTTTGCTAAGGAAAATTTAGATCGCTGGGATGCTGCAGGCCTCGGGGAAGGAACGGTGATGCGGTCTATCGCACCTGGTATCGCCTTTTTAGTACGGAACAGAACTGGGTGGGCCGATCGTCCGAGTGCTGCACCGAGAATTGAGGTAGAATATGCGAGCGCTGTAGCTGAAGTTTCACCAACTGATGCTAAACATTCCGTAATTTACGTGAATTCTCGTGCCAAATTTCGACTACATGCCTCCGAAACCCTGGGCATCTCCGGTCTCCGTGTGAGGCATGTAGCTACGCGCTGGCAGAGTACATATAACAATCGGCATTGTAGTGTGTCCGACCGATGACCGGCGTCC
Source organism: Aplectana chamaeleonis (assembly GCA_029168955.1). Lineage (NCBI taxonomy): Eukaryota > Metazoa > Nematoda > Chromadorea > Rhabditida > Cosmocercidae > Aplectana > Aplectana chamaeleonis. The sequence continues at coordinate 829,748 of JAPDOI010000059.1, read as the reverse complement.
GATCAACGTCTGACTGGACCTCTTGAATGGATTCCAAAATGATTCCAGCATTTTCTGTTGTCGTCACTTGGAGCTCATTAATGTTCTAAGTAATACCAGTAACGTCATGGAAAAAGAGTGGGGTTTGGGAGGATTGGCGGACCGTAATTTTTTCCATTCGCAAAAGAGGCGGGGAAACGAGGGATGAGCTACGCGCGTGATTGGACGGACGGGGGAGGAGCGATGAGCGTGATTGGACGGAACACAAAGTTTCCGCCGCCTCTTTTGCGGTTGGAAAATATTACCACCACGACCCATAGTGCACACAGCATCATGTTCGTAGTGGGACCACCGTAGCTGTTGCATATTGAATCCTTTAGGCTTTCTTCGTTACTAATCGGGGGAGACCACCTCTTCTCACCACTGTCACTTCAGACCGCGCTCTTCGTGGCAGAAGTCGAAACATCAGACAGACCTGCGCAGGTCGTCGAGCTCTGGTTAGAAACCAGTCGACGAATACCGCGAGATGGGTTCTTTGATATTCTAAAAATCACCTCGCTTCCTTAGAAGCCAGAATGGCGCTGATGCCTGTCAGCCTCCTTCAAAAAATGGTAGGTAGATTTGCTCACCGATTCTCGAGTTGTTCATACACGCTTGGTTCACCGCATGTAATTGAGCTCGCTGGATCTACTCCGATAGTAACACCATTCGGACGGACGCCGCTGAAATGCCTCTTCGGGCTGATCGCGGGAGCATTGCGTATGAATGGCGGTAAGCAAAAGGCTTGCCGGGTTGATCGCGGGAGGATGTCAGGGCGCCGGTCGGACCGACGGCAGCCATTGAAGCTTCGGTCGGTTCGCAAGCAGCATTATAGCCTTGTCTACCTACATGCCCGTTTCATCCTAGGACGATTGCTGTCGAACCGCGGGGTGGGCGTTGTTCAGCCAGCCATGCGCACGCGATCCAGTCGGTGTTCCTGTCTGAGTAGGAGAGGACAGCGAAGCATTGGAACTGTGAGCTGTGAACACCGATCCCTACTAGCTGAGCACTTGAACCAGAAAGCTAAAAGAGGAGTTGGTGGTTCTCCCTCACGTTCGAAAGTGCGTCTATACTTTTGAAACAGGCTATTCTGTGGGTTTGATCTCTGAAGGTTACCTTAGAAAGCTGGACTCTTGTGCACAAGTGTTTTCCGCATGGCGAGTTTAGTGGTAATAATAGTTTCTGTGACGAATTTGATCCAGACAAAATAACGACTAATTCAGGGATTCGTTGCTTTTGAAACGTGCTGAAGTTAATCAATGCTAGACGTTTGGTAAGTAATGGTAGTGACTCTGAGAAATTAGCTATACTTTAACGCAATGAACGCGATGCTCTATATATTCCTTTTTGTTAACTGTAAAGGACCAAGATCGGCTTCAAAAATATGCTAGAGTCCGAAGGTATTGTTGATTAAAGGCACTGTTCACCATGAACTTCGTCCTTGAGCCTTCGATGAAAAACATTTGTGATAGCCCCCAGAAAGAGAACTGCGTTGGAAAAACGGATCTAAACGCGTTCCCAGAGGCAAAAAAAGGTTTTGAAAATTACCCCAGTGCGCAAGGCCGGCTTCCTTGGGTGTAGTTGTTGGCATCGCACCGACACGGCTCCATCAATGCCACTCTTTGATCTGCGATTATCAGGTGAGGTTTTTATCAAATTAGGCTATGTATTGGAAAGATTTTCACCTGAAGAAGATTTGCGGAAGTTTTCGACAACTGATGTTCAAATCTAATCTCTTTTTCAATGAAAAACCACTGCCGATTATAGCAGGTTAAAGCTTGGTAGCGATAAAGAAGTGTCGATGTTGACGACAACAACTAGATCCAAAGAAGCCGGCTCTCCTCACTGGGGTAATCTTTAAAACCGTTTTTTGCATTTGGGAAGGCTTTCGGATCCGTTTTTCCAACACTGGTGTACTTCTGAGGGCTACCACCATGGTTTTTCAACGAAAACCTAAGGACGGAGTTTTGAACAGTGCCTCAAGGGTAGTATTCACGATGAAAAAGTTGGCCTTCTTTTTCTAAAACGTAAGGTTTGGGTCCTTCTAAGAAGATTAAGAACGAAAAAACGGCGAAAAACGGTCGGGAAGTGGGTGAAAATCTCGTGGGCCAGCCGACCCATTGGGCAACCGTGCCCACGTCCTATAACAGTTGTCCTGAATTCGTGTTACTGAAGCAACAGACAACGATTTTTCGAATATTCTTCATCGCGAAAGGCTTCAACAGCCCTGCATGTACATTGACACCTCTTATTTTTGAAGAATTTTTGGTGCAAGAAACAGAAAGCAAAGCCACCTACCTAAGAATATTGAAGGGCAAAAAGAGGTGTTCCGAAAATTCTGCCCGCTACGGCATACACGCAAAAACACTGACTGCCCAAGTACTCATCAATCCTAACGAACAATTCTTCATCAACCGCAAGTTTGTACTGCTTGTACACATTCGAGAAAATAAGTTCCAAGTTTGTAGTCTTCATAGACATGATATCACTCGTTGCTGCCTTTGCCATCCTGTCTCACTACATTCTTATGCCAATCCTCAGCCACTCCAACAAGTCGAGGGGTGGCTCTAATTCCTGAACTGTGATCACAGAGTGGAAGCCCCTGAATACATGCATATCGCATTCCAAATTTTAGGATTAGCAAAACGGGGTAACACAGTAGCATAACACTGGTAGGAGACCACAGGAAGCTTCTCACATTTGCAGATATTTACGTAGCATATTTGTAGACATACCATCAGTCCTGACTATCTCTGAAAAGTTGGAGTTGGCTGCAAAAAGTTGTAGGCAATTAATAGTTACAGCTTCTCCTTCGCACTCCCCTGTACATACCATGTGAGACTTTTGCAGTGCCCTCAATGTGAAAACTTCAAGGAGCCACAGTCCCAGCACTTTCTTGAAATCTCAGCTTCCTTGATTTCGTCATGTTCCTCGTTTCTTCGAAGTGACAACTCAGAACTTTTAGAATCACTTGATTCCCAGCAATCTCTAACAAAATCAACTTTAATTCCACTAATTTAGCTTGAAACCATTTTATTTCATCTAAGCATCGACTTCTGCTAGGGAATATCAACTACGAATTGACTTCAAAACAACTGTATCCCCACATTGCGCTCATTCACAAGGGAAAACAACTCGAAGTCCACCTTGCCGGCCGATTAGGGATGATATTACTGTAAAAACAAGCTTCAATTCACTTCAAGTACAATTCGAATGCCGGCGACCTCCGGTTTCGAAACGCGGAAGACTCTCGATTCCAATCACTTCTACACTCTCCATTGTTCCTGATCTTCTGTTTCCTCTTCTTTTCTCTGTCCATGTTGCCTTGTTTGGTTTTTTTTTTCTTCTGATTCTTCTATTGCAGTTTGGAAAGGCTATATTTTTCTATGTAGGCTTTTTCTATGCTCTCAGCCAAACCTGGCGGCTTTCAAGCCAAAATTTGATAACAAATCCAAACTACAGACTATGCGCAGTCCCTACTACTCCTTCTAGCTGAACGCCAAAGCTGTCAAAGTTATATGGGCATTTCGAACATTTTTAACCGCTTGGCTGAATTAGATTTTTCCATCGGTTTTCGTCGCAATCCGATCAATCAATGACAAATTAATTCTTTCGAGTTGAAACTTGGGAATATTAAATTACGGCAGTGTTAAAATTTCAAGATTTTTCAAAAAAAAATCAATAATCACGTTCTATCGAAAATTCCGCGAACGCTCTGTTCTATGTCTACTCATTTTTGCTTGGGGTTTTTTGTTCATTTTTATTCTTGTAAATGTAACAGATATTAAAAAAATACTGTGCTTATCTGGGCTAAATTCCGGTCCGCGATTGCGTCTTGACACGCTTTGCGGCCGCGCGCTTGCGAGTCGGAAGAGTTTTCAGCGCCGCAGCCGCCAATCTCTTGACTCTAGGTGGGTTTTGGAAACTGGAAAGTAAACAAAAGAGGGGAAAACTGTTTAAAAAAGCCGTATCGAGGTCGTCTTTGGGGCTGAAAACTCGACTGACTCGAGCGCGTGCGGCCGTAAAGCGTGTCGAGACGCCATTGCGGACCGGAATAAGGCCCAGATAAACACAATATTTATTTCCACTCAAATTTTGGACAAAAAACCGGTTGTTTTTTTTTGGCAATGACCATAAAAAATTTTTCAGAGGTTCGTTTTCAATTTTCTAATTCATTTGAGTTTCAGAAATATACTGCATATAAATATAAGAAAACCCATTTTCGCGAATACGGTTTCTAACATATCTCAGCTAGGGTTTAGCGGAACTTGGTGAAGTTTAAAATCTCAGGCAAACTGGGGCGTCGACAACAGGTCGATAAGTTGTCATCTCATAAACGCTCCCTGTTGACAAGTAAAATCGCGCGTACTGTCAGCCTGAGACCTGTCCGTCGCCCAGCGACGTCCGCCTGTTGTCGGGCTGTTGACAACTCGATGTGTCGCGTTTGGTGGCCTATTTAACTGCAGTTCACATCCTGCAGGACTGTTTCATCTAGATTAGGAACTACTTTACACCGATACGCGTTGCGGCCGGCACTTCGGTACGCGTCGCGGTCGGTACACCGACACGCGTCGCCGTGGGTATACCGATACGCGTCGCGGTCGGTCGCCCAGCCTCCACTGGGCTCACAACCGGACAGGCACGACCTCCAGATGCTGGGCGGGGCCAATGTGCCTCAAACTTGGGTAATTGAAACCCAACAGTGCTCTCATCATTCGCAGCATGCCTGAGAAATGCGTCGTATACTTCCCTTGTATCTAGAGCGCTAGCAGTACAACAGCTCGACATCGACGAGATCATAACTCTCGGCCACGGCCCCGCCGATTATCGTGGCGTTGGCCAGCGGTGACTCATGGTGGGCGGATCAATCTGTTGTCGGCGCCCCAGTTTGCCCTGAGATGTTATTGTGCATTACAAACCTTGCCTTACTCACACTCAAGCTTAGGGTGTTGAATCCACAGTTCAGATTTGGCTTTGAACTGGCCACGCGCGCAACCCGTTTTCGAAATTTAAATTCAGGGTATTGTAAAAATTAGCTCTAAATTGCATTTAAAAGAGAGCAAAATTTGAATGTAATGCCCAAAAACGGTTTAGAATAGTTTCCTAGGATTTGACAAATTTTGAAAAACCGCAAGTTTTCTTTATCAATCTCTTTTTTTTTGAGACGGCGTTCACAATTTTGTTGGTACACTTGAAACTGAGTTAGAAAGCTCATTTTGGACAGGAGGCTGGAAACAGCAGGTCCCTCCTACTCAATTTGAACTTGATAACTTAACTTTGAAGGGTACCTCAAAATCGTGGGTTTACATACTAAATTACCCGTGGAGCGCGGAAACTGGTCGGGCATGCTACGGCTGTGGAGGCCGGGGTTAGTGGGTGGATCTGCAACCAATGAACACAGGTCGTCGGAGATAAGTAATGAACTTGTCCGAATCCGTCCTTTTGACACGTCATCGGTCGATAATCAATATTATCGATTTTCGCGCTTTTTGCACAAATTGCGGCGAGGAGTGATGACTGTTGATGGGGTTGGTTTTCCTGGTTGAGAAATTTTGCTCATCAGTCATTATCGATAAATACCAATCAACAATATCGATTTTTAAGTCTGTTGCACAAAATTCCGGAATGATTTTTGATTGCTGACGGCTCTAAGTTACTTGTTTGGGAAATGTTTCCCATCATACAAGATCGAATATTATGATCAATCAATATTATCGAATTTTCACATATTTGCACAAAAATGCGGCAATGAGTGGTATTTTCATGGTTGTGGGCAACAAGTTTCAAAAATTGTACTCATGCGACAATATCGTCTGTTAGATGTTTCATCATTCCAAAATGGAAATTGTTGTATTTGTTTATTACAGGGTAAACCTGCGTATTGACATCGGAACAAGATAAACGAACGCGTAGTAATAAAATGTAACAACGATATACGAGACCGGGAACACGTAGTATGTAGAGTATCTGTCGGAAAAAGTTCCATGACTGACACAAGATCACTATGGAGTGAGTATATATCGAAGAAAATAATATTGTGACTAACACAAGATCACAAGCTCAATCATCCTCCGTCCTCAAGTACTGCTCCGCTATACGCTTGAAGGAGCTCAGGTCTGTTGGCAGATTGCCCTTTTTAAGCAGTTTTTCCAATTCACTGCCAGCTCTGTTAGTAAAGAAATGATGCCTGACACTCTTCCTAGCCGGATTTCGGACTAGTTTGAAACTGCTACCTCTAGTGGTGGATGCCCTCATTTTGAGAAAAGCGTTTGGCCGAAGGCCGGTATGCCCATACAATATTTTATACATCATCAAAAGATCAAACCTTCTCCTTCTGCACGCCAGCGTTTCCAATTTGAATTTTGCGTTCCTAGCATTACTACTGGGTATGTTTTCATAATTAAATCCCAAAAATCTTATCATTAACTTACGTGTGAAACTATTTTGTACCTTCTCCAACGCTTTAATAGTAGAGACCTTATGAGGGTTTGATATCACAGTTCCATACTCAAGAAGGGGCCTAATATAGATTTTGTAGGCGTTCAAAAGCACTCTTTCGCTTCTAGTAGGGAGTGCCCTAAACAGGCAATACATAACCTTATTTGCTTTAGACACTGCCTTCGTACAATGAGCGTCAAAAGTGAGATCTTTTTGAACCAGGAAGCGGAGATCTATTATTTCGTCAACAATCTGAAGCTGCTGATCTTCAGCAGTATATATGGCTTCTGAACTACTGTTGCCAATATGCAAAACCTTCGTTTTTTTTCTTTAGACAGTATCATCTTCCAATTTTTGGACCACTTTATAACCTCATCCAAAGCCTTTTGCAAGCACTCCTTGTCAGCTATCGATTGAATTGAGGAAAATATTTTGAAATCATCAGCAAAAGCGGAGCATTTCACCTTACCAAAGGATACGATTCGTGGAAGTTCATAAGTGAAGATATTGAACAAAGTTGGGGATAGAACTCCTCCCTGCGGTACATCACTGCAAACAGGCCTTAAATCAGAAAAAGTGGAGTTAACGCGGACAACAAAAGATCTATCGCTCAAGAACGCTCTGATCCATGCTACTATCCTCGGGTGAACACCAACGCGTGGGAGTTTAGACACGAGTTTTGCATGCGAAACCCTATCAAAAGCCCTCGAAAAATCTATATAGATAACGTCAACCTCTTTACCTTCATCCACGTAATTGGTCCATTCATTCAGCGGCTGCAACATAGCCGTCACAGTCGACTTTTGCCTCTGGAAACCATGCTGAACATCCGAAATGATTGAATGGTCCTCCAAATACTTGCACACTCTTACCTTGAGGATTTTCTCGAACAACCTCCCAAAAATTGAAGTTATGCTAACTGGTCTGAAGTTCTCAGGATTAGTGTAGGGTGGTTTCTTAGGTATAGGGGTCACAAAAGCAACCCGCCACCTATCCAGGACCTCTGCACGCATGAAAGACAGGTTGAAAATATGTGTTAATGGGCCTACAATAATGGGTGCTACCTGTTTGATGAATTTTAGAGGAACATGATCAGGGGTGTCATAGAACGAGTTGGGCCACTTCATAAGAAGATCATGAACTTCTTCTGGATGAAACCAGACGGAGTCCGTTATGACCACCAAAATGTGGAGTGTCTTCCATAGTATCGTCAAAATCATCATCCTTCGTGGAGCAATTTGAATTCAGAAAGGGAACCGCCAGGAAAAGTATGTGAAATTTCTGAAGATTTAGCTTCTTAGGAAAAGTAACGATTTGGCGAAGAGGTTTTAAAAAATATGTTGAAATATCTCAAAAAATGATTTGGGGTAAATGTAATTAAAAAAATTAGGAAATGGAGTGAAATAGCCAAAAATACGATTTGGTGGTCGATCATTTCACAAGTTTCTCCGTTAAACTTATCAAAACGAAATCAAGCGCGGCACGGAATGAAGCGTCGCGTTCAACTAGCCTGACCTGTGCTGATTCCATTATTACAGCTCCCAAAAATGGCCCAATGTTCCGGTTGCGCGCTTGATTTCGTTTTGGTAAGTTTAACGGAGAAGCTTGTGAAATGATCGACCACCAAATCGTATTTTTGGTTATTTCACTTCATTTCCTAGCTTTTTAATGCTCAGGCTATTACGCCAAATCATTGCAGGTATTTCAACATATTTTTTAAACTTTTTTGACCTCTTTGCCAAATCGTTACTTTTGCCAGGAAGCTAAATTTTGAAAAATACGAAGTTCATTTACAAATTTGTGGCATTTATCCAAATTACGGCTATATATTCAAAACATGTCCGTGAAAATTCCAAGCCCGTGCCACTTGCTTGCCATAAGAAGATCTTCAGAATGGTTGTAAAATTATCATGGGGAAATGATTTCTTACAGGGTTTTTTGGAAACGAATTCGAAGCGAATTTATGCGATGTCGCACCTGGAAAGTACCTCACTTCGACGTGAATGAGAAAGAACCAAATTCGTGCTTCAGTTAAGCACTGTCAAAGCCTATACAATACCTGTCATCAATTGGTTTTAAGGCGAATACTTTTACAGACATGAATTTTCAGAAAAACACCCCATTTTGCCAAATTTTTGATTTGAAAAAATCTTGCAAGAAATTATTTTCCCACGATGATTTTACAACCATTTTGAAGGTCTTCTTATGGCAAGCAAGTGGCACGGGCTTGGAATTTTCGCGGAAATGTTTTCAAGAAATAACCGTAATTTAGTTAAATGCCACGAAATTGTAAATAAACTTAGTATTCGAAAACTGTGCATTCAACACCCAAGCTCGAGTTTCATCAAGTTTTGCTAACAGGGGAAGTGTTTAGAGTGGTAAACGCATCTGCGAAAACGACTAGTATCGTTAGTATCTCTTCTGGCTCAACAGATCAACAGAAGAGATTCGCAGTATCCCCCCCCCCGAGCTGCAGATTCCAAGAAGTTATGAGCGTTTTCCAAGCCCCGCGAAAAGGCAAGGGTACATCAGGCTTTTTTCGAGTTTCAAAAAATTTCCTCGGATTCAGCTCAAAACTTGTATGTAGGGGTAATTTAGGGTGGTGAACACGAATCTGGAATACATCTGTCGAAAGTTTGAGGTTTACTGTCGGTTACGGTAGGTAAAGTTGACCGCAATGCGAAAAGGACATGGTGCGGTTGCGGACTCGCACAAAAGTACGGTAGAATCTGGCACTTTGCCCGATTTCGTCATCGATCGGCGCCAACCGTCGCCTCTCTGCTCACGAGAATATCAGCTGTGGCGATGATCGATGACGAAATCTCGCGAAGTGCCAGATTCTCCCGTAGTTCTAGTGCGAGTCCGCAACCGCACCATGTCCTTTTCACATTGCGGTCAACTGTAACATGTCTCTTTTTCGCGTGTTCTTCTATTAGAGGTACGCTTCAGATAGATGGTGTACTTCTATTTTCCAGCTTAATTTTTTGGAATTCTCATAATGGATCTTTTCATTGTAAAATTGTGAAATTCGCAATCATTTGTCATGAAGTCAGCCATTTACGTCCGATTGAGTCGTCGCATGCATACTAATATAAATGGATATAATCGCCGTTTATAAGCCGTACCACTATTTTAAGATCTAAATTTCTATTTTCACCTTGATCTGATATTTACCTCTTTATAGGGGTGTACCTCAAAAAGAGTTTGCACCTCTATTCTTCGGCCGTCTCCTATTGGTGTACTTCTGCTAGAGAAAGTACGGTGGGTCAGCCTTTCATTCCTGCAGGATAGTGATCTTGCTGAGCCTCAGATCTTTTCCCGAGCAATACAGATTATATAAGAGAGGGTGACGATTTTTTTTATTAGAATGCAAACCCTTCGAAAACTCCTGAAATCAGTCCTCAGAAGTTCGATACTTCTTCTGGATGGGCTTTCGACTCTCTTCTTTGCTAGAAACTATCTCTTCTGGAGCTTTTGTGCAATTTTCGCCATGTTGGTGTTATCCCTCATCTCTTACTATGTGCTCCGATTCCTTATTCATTTTTGTGTTTTTTCTCAATCCTTGAATGATGCTCTACTAGGTTGTGCGCTATTAATTCACATGACCCTCTCTAGATTTATATTTAGCTGCCGTCTTTAGTTCTAGTGGGCACGGGTTGTTGGGATAAACACTTTCGTGCACTTTTAAAAATTAATTCTTTACGTTGAGGATATCTTGGTAACACTAAACCAACAGAACGTTGTTTCCTAGGAGTTGCAGACCGTATCTCAGTGTTCGACACATGAGATAAGGTTTGGTTTTAGCCTCCTAGGAAGTACTACTTCATCTTTACATTGATTCCTAGCAGTTCTCACTGCTAGGAATCAGTGCAGCGATGGAGTAGTGTTCCGTGGGTGAATCGGAAAGTGTTGTTGACAGGTTAATGGGCTATACTTGTCAGCTACATTGTGCAATACGGTATCAACAACTACTCAGGTAAAACTAGTTGTCCAGAATCGGTCGAGAATCGAGAAGTTGTTCAGAAAGTGAAGAGAAGTTGTCGAAAAATCTGGTGGATGGGGAAGTTGTCGAGAATTCTGGAGAAGTCCAGAATTCTGGAAAAGTTGTCCAGAATTCTTAAGAAGTTTTCGAGAATTCAGGAGAAGGACATAGTTGTTGAGAACTCCGTGAGAATTCTAGACTACTTTTCTCCTAAACGAGAATGTGTCGAAAAGATGTCGAGAATTCAGGACACATCGAACTTGAGCAAGCTGGTTATCGTTTATATTTTATTCCACCGAACTCCTGAATATCGCATTTCTATGGGAATTTTCATGTTTTCGAGTTTTGAAATAACGGTCTTACCGAAAGATTGTAAATTGAACTAACTAAATTTCAGAGTTTCCGCGATCTCAGGTACTGAACTTTCGTTTTATGTTTCGTAACTAGAAAAATGAGATTTCAAATACCATAATTCAAAAAGTTGTTCTAGAATTATTAAAATGACGTTGAGAATTAAGAGTTCATTCGAAAAAATCTTAAGTGATTCAGTTATGGCTTAAATATGAACCTCTTAACCTTGCAATAATTCTTTGGCATTCTTTCGGTTTACAGTGTCCTATCCCAATTGGGTTGCTTCTTCACTGCATGGTGTTACCCAAGCCTTGTGTTGGCATCACATCCTAGAGTGCTAACGGACACCACCTTAGGTAATTCCTATCGGAGCCCTGCCGACCCGTTACCGTTGACGAGGCGTCCACTACCTGTATAGAATCCGCCCACAATTGGCTACTCGAACCTCACATGTCCAACTATGCCGGCTTTTGTAACTATCGCTTATTCGCTTTTTTTCAAATATAAGATTCATTTAAGAAATTAGATTTTAGTTTTCGAGCAATTCAATTGCTCGTTTTCTGACATATTCCATTCATTCGAGAGACTAAATCAATCGTATTTAATTTTTTTTTGCTTTTCTTTTTCGAGTATTGTGTTCAACAGGAAAATCGAAATATTTAATTTTTCGAATTTTAAACATTCTCAGGTCACTGCACTTTATTACTCAGTCTGAAAAAGTTCAAAAATATTCATGATGTGTCAGATAGATTTTCCGAACCTTCATACCAATCAAATTCATAGCTTGGGTATACAAATTTATTTATTCATTCGAGAAAAAATTGTGGATCCTTACTCGGATTAAGTCATTCATTTGGAAATTTAAGACGAGCATCATTCGAAAAATTCACTCATTCAGAATTCCAAAACACATTCTTGCTTACATAAGTAGCGTAGGTCTCAACGAGGAAAGTCGAATACTGTGTGAGAATTGCCATGCCTTGAATGGTTGAATAGCACGTGCATTATTGTTGTACGATTTCGAGAAAAAATGCCGAACAAACGAAAACTGAAAAAACGTTCGAAAGAAGTTCGAAACAACGAAAAATGAAAAATTAGTTCGAAAAAATTTCGAAACTATTCTTTTCAGGACTTCGTAGGTCGAACGAATTTCAGGAAACTTATCGAAATTTTGATTTTTTAGGAAGTCGTTCGAAATTTTGGATTTTTTCGAGTTTCGTTCGAAGTTTAGGATTTTCTACGATACTCATTTGAAATTTCGGATCTTTTTTTCAAAACCGGTCTCAACGCTTCATTCACAACGCTCTTTCAGAGAATGCATATTCCAGACGTATTCGATTTCTACTCAAGTCGCGTTCGCTCACGCTCACGACAACTCGGCCTGAGGAATAACAAAACAGCGTAACCTAGGGTTCGAGAACCGTTTTCAAAACCGAACGAATTTTCGAAACGAAAAACAGGTTTCCAACGACTGAAATTCGAGAAAAAAATTCTTCTGACGAAATTTCGAACGAACGAACATTGGAAAAAAATCGTTCGACACAACTTTGAGGTCTAAAAATAAGAAAATCATTACTGCTGCTGAAATTAGAGTTTACAAATTTATTGGAAAACTGATGCTTTTGATTCATTCAAGTCCTACAGATGTAGTGAGATATTTCCATACATGTGCTTATATATATATATATATATATATATATATATATATATATATATATATATATATATATATATATATATATATATATATATATATATATATATATATATATATATATATATATATATATATATATATATATATATATATATATATATATATATATATATATATATATATATATATATATATATATATATATATATATATATATATATATATATTAATTTACTTATTTTGTTTTGAATTATTTCCTTGCGAAAATAAGACGGATTCTCGAGGGGAGAAATCAGGCGAAAAGCTGCTGTGGAGAATAAAACGAAAGCTTGTCGAGAATCCGGGGAAAAGTTGGCGAGAATCAGTCGATGAGTTGTCGAAAATCAGCCGAGGAGTTGTCGAGAATTAGGCGAGAAGTTGTCGAGAATCAGCCGAGGAGTTGTCCAGAATTAGGCGAGAAGTTGTCCTGAATTCGTACGAATTGTGGACATTTTCTCGCCGCATTCTCGACAACTTTTTTCACGTGAGTAGATAACAGCATAAGGCTGCTAACTTGTTATAGAGTTGTTCTTACAGTAATAGCAATTGTTGATGACAAGTTGGTGAGCCTAATGTTGTTATTCACGTAAGAACAACTATACCGTGGTTCGTTACGGCGACAAGCAGAAAGTTGTTCTCAAAGTCGAGATCAAGTAAACGAAAACCTTCTGAGAAGGAGTGGCTCCCAGGCGCGAAGTCCACTCCGCCGTCGCGACTAATTGGAATGAAGTTGTCGTCGCTATAATGCCATGTCGTGTGTGTGTGTGGGTGCTAGCGATATATAAGAGATTCCGTAGAAAACAAAAGCCATGCTCACGTTTAAATGAATTTCCTTCTCACAACGGCGACTCATAGCCGCTGCAAAGGTACTCCTACTGTTGTAGGAATGTCTAGTGGGAACCATCTGGGCCACTTCCGTCTTTTCTTGCCGTGGCATAAAGTCGGAAGCTGGTCTCAGCTCTCAATTCTTTCCATAGTGATCGTTTAATGCACTTTTCCGTGTTTTTTGTACCTCTACTAAAGCAAAAAGATTCTAGTTAACTACAAAAGACAATGCCGATTTTGTCTTTTGAGTGTTCGGAGAAGAACATTTTTATGCCGCTCTGCAATGACGTTGCTCCAAAAGGTTGTTTCGAGAAATCTCATATGAGAAAGTAGTCAGAAACAATCAGATTAGTATTCCGGAGCTAGACACTCCAACAGTAGTCTAGAACTAATTCGTTTCCTACTTCTAAGTTTTTGCACCATTATCTGCTGGTGTTTTAGTCAGATCACTTCCGAAGTCCCCGTGAAATTCAGCGTCGTATGGCGTCTTCGACTGGGGAAAATACTTTTCCGATTTTCCATCCCAATTGAGTAGCCAAAGAGTGTTTTTTTTTCGAAATTTCTATGTAATTCTGTTTCGGACTGCTACTGTGTGCTGCTCTTATCGAAAGGAAATTCCGATCCGCAGCTGCGGATTAATGCTGTTGCAACACGCAGGTAGAAAATAGTCATGCCGGGACTACCGCACGACTATCCATGGTTTCAGCGCGACTTCCCCCAGCTCTTTCTTGTCTGCGTCTCTCATTTTCAACAAGGGGCGAGAGCACTCTTGGCTTAAACGGCACTGCTGCCTTGTAGAGCGAGTAAAGCCAGAATCTCAGTACATACACCTTTCGATGCAGGATTTCACTTGGAGTCGGGATAAACTCTCAATCTGTGGAGAGAAAAGGCTGCAGAAGAGAAACCGCCGGTTTCTCAACAAACATCGTAATATTTGATACAGAATGTAGATATGACTGTTTTAGCTTTATTAGATGTAACTTGTGTAATATTTCTTGATGCTGTCAGTATTATGTCCGCAGGAAACTGTTCTGCAACGTTATGCATGATGTCGTCAACGGGGAAACTGAATAGAAAATGTCCTGCCACAGCTCCTTGCTTTTCTCTTCGAGGCAGTGTTCACGATAAAAATCCCTCTTCTGTTTTTTTGCCTATCTTGAAAACGTTCCCATGCTGATTCAAATGATGTCCCTGGAATCGTACAAGACCCACTGGAAACGGAGTTATGACCCTTAATGGGGCTTTTGATCGGAAACCATCGCTCATATAACCATGAATTCAGGGAAACTGTTATAGGACGTGGGCGGAGTGGCCCAATGAGTTGGCTGGCCCACGAGATTTTCATCCGCTTACCGGCCGACTTTTTCATCGTGAAAACTGCCTTTGAAAGCTGACGTAAGTCCGACAGGTGTACGAACTTGTTCCTTTGTTCATGCTCTCGATTATTTTAGCACACTTTTCCCGGACTGCATCGGCACGCACAGCGTTGAGCACAATCAGCAGAGTCGAATTCAGCTTCAAAGTTCGAAAAAGCGAACTGCAATGGCTTTGAAAACCATTGTCGTCAATAATGACACAGTCATTCATTTTTAATTCGATCCCGCTATCGCCTGATTGCAGTCGTTATGGATCGCAATGAAGGTTCTGGTTACTCTTTGTCGGTGTGCAATACTTTGGCGCAAGCTCGGTGCACTTAACATAAGTACCTCAGGGGCACAGTTTGCACAAAAGCATTGTGCGCCGACGAAGTGGAACAACAGCCGACACAATTAATCGTGTCGACCCTACTCCATGCATATACGAAAGATGTATTCTTAGAATTTAGCTAGTGACTGAACGGGTCTACGGCGGTAATCAGCGATTGAAACCACGGTGATCAGTGGTGTTGCGAACTCTGTCTGGCTTGCCACAATTAACGCGTCTCGTTCATTTGCTCGACTGAATTCGGCTAAAGGCCTTCACCTTGAGTAAAGGGTCAACTCAGTGCCATTTCGGAATAAATAGCTTTTGCGGTCGATTGTGAATTCATTTCAAGTTCCTCAAATGGACCACTTTGAGCCAAGGCATGATTGAGCGCTTATTTCCATTTTTTTCTTGCCAAAACGCGAAAGATGAGACGGATATTGTGGTGCTCTGTCTAGGATCTGTAGTCGTCGTTGTGCTAATTATCTTTCGAGGGACGTGTTTGCGGATGCTATATTAAATCTGGAACGAAGTGTATCTTGCTTAATTGGCATGGTTTTTGCACAGTGAGATAATTTACGGTACTATGTTTTCTTTCCATTTCAATCTCAGTTATTCCAATTTTTAGGCGAATAATCCTACTGTTGTTGAGCTAGAGCATGAAATCAGCCACTTCAACCTCAAACACTGGATGTGGAAGTTCGGGTTGGCCTTTATAATGTGAACGATGGCTGGTGAAGTGGTTACAGCCTTGTCACCTGGCAGTGTTTTTCCGGTGGATCAAATAAAAACACCAAGTTAAAGGCAGTGTTCACGGTAAAAAATCGTATTGCAGTCTTCGATGTTTTTGAGTGGGTGAGTCCATTAAGAAGAGATTAATAGGGAAAAGTCTCCATAGGGTTATGGTAACCCAAACACTCGCCAACTTTGGAGAATTCATTGCGCTGCCAACCACATGGATCGAGCATACTCTGAAGATACAGCTCTCTGCTCACCTTTCATCTCTGATGAATTCAGCCGTGGCATTCAGCGATGCTTGAGGAGGTCGGATCTAAACCGACAAGGGTGTCTGGTCAGCATTCCACCCAATAACTTGAAACGCCTTCTGGTAAAAAACCGCATCTACCATCAGCTTTGCACCACCAACAATTGCCTTATCTGTCCTTCTGGAAGACCAGGTGATTGCATGTGCGCTGGCGTGATTTATATGATCACTTGTCAACAATGCGGTGATGTCTAAATAGGTAAACCAGGGCGGCCTCTTTGGGTAAGGATAAAGGAGCATATGGATGGGAAGTCTCACGTGCGCCAATCAACCCCACTGGGTGCACATCGTACCTCAAAGCATAGTGGGAACGATTTTGAAGTCAGCAATAACATTCTACAAAGAGAACATGATATAATGTCCAGAAAGACGTTGGAAGCGTTTTGGATCCAAGACAAGAATCCAGCAATGGGAGGAATGCGTTTCTACCACCTCCGAGCTCGGTCCTTTCGTACGATACTGCGGCCTATGAAATGGGATTGAGTTAACACTCTAAACTACTGTAAGAACCACCCCATTCTGATCGTTTTATTGCTGGCTACTGGTCGCGACTGCTTGTGCTCAAACATCCATTTTGGGAGGTGAGACTAAATAAAAAATAGAGTCGAGACATTGTTAAAGTGTGCCCGAATGAGAATGGCGGCTCACGCGGCCGGCGTGCTTGGCAGGCGGCCGTCGCATGTACCGCCCTCGGACGAGTGTTGAATTTCACCGACGGCCGTCCCCTCTCCCTCCGTCTTTGAAGCTGATTGATCGGCGCAGTGCTTGCTGCCAGCCGGTGCCGGCCCCGTTCGTAGTCGATGGCGGTGGAGACTTTTCCCATGCTCGTCCGAGAGCGGCGAACGCGACAGTCGCCTGCCAAGCACGCCGGCCGCATGAGCCGCCATTCTCATTCGGACGCACCTTAATCAATTGTTAGTAGAAAGACGAATTTGGTTTGACATGCTGATGGGTTTGGGCTTCCAGTTTCGCGCGTTGACTTTGAATTTTTCAGGCTTTGAAGAAGGCGATCTCGCCGAAACGCGTTAGCCTGAATAAAGATCAGTAACAATCTCGAGCAGGCTTCAAGTAATACAGAAAAATTATTGGAATTAAATGCCGAGATTAAGCAATAGTTGATCCTGGTCTTCATAGAACACTCAAATATTGGGGAAAAACTGTTAAAAGAAATCTCTGAAAAAAATTTATTATGCCTGTTTGTATGTTTCGGGAGACTGCGGACAACGCATGAAACTTAACATTGGGGAAATGGCTTCGCGCTTCAAAGTTCTTAGGCTTTGCTTTGTGTTTCCTGTACCATAAATTCCTTGAAGGCAGCATACACGCTATTCGCGTATTTGAGATAACTACGGAAATGGAATGGTATGGCTCAGAATACAACGCCTACGCATTTTGAAGCCTCAAAAACGACCCACAATGCAGCTACAGGAGTAAGAAAATGGCTCCGTCCTGTATTTCTCCGCCCCCCTGGATTTGCGTCCTCCTCCAAAGCAAGGGTGCTGGGCTACTCCCAACGTCGGCGACGTTTATGGGTGGTACAAGAAATATATACAATAAGTAAACCACATACACTGGCGTTGGTGGGAATGGCCCAGCACTCTTGTTTTGGAGGAGAACGGCAAATACAGGGGCGGAGAAATACAGGGGCGCGGCCAACTTCTTAGTCGTGTAGCTGCATTGTGGGTCGTTTTTGAGGCTTCAAATACGTAAGCGATTTGTTCTGAGCCATGCCATTTTGCCATACCATACCAGTTATCTCAATCACGATTACGAGCGTGTATGCTGCCTACAAAAATAAGAGGGGCCAATGTACATGATGGGATGTTAGAACCTTTCGTGATGAAGAGTGTTCGAAAATTCTGCGCCTGTTCCTACGGTGAACGTGCGCAGGACAACTGTTATAGCACGTGGGCGGGGTGGCCCAATGGGTTGGCTAGCCCACGAGATTCTCACCCACTTCCTGTACGTTTTTTGTCGTTATTCCGTTATTACTCTTCTTGGGAGGACCGAAAGCTTACGTTTTTGCCAAAAATTCTGAAACTTTTTCATCGTGAACACTGTCAATAGGAATGAGAACCAATGTGACTGCTAAGTTTGTTTGCTTCCGCAATCACAACCTACGTTCATTTGGTATCCTCCAGGGAATCCGACTTCTCTACTACAGAGTTCTCGTGATTAGCGGGGAGAAGTCCCATCACAATGCGCCGTTGGCGTCTGTTCGGTCGATTTTGTCCTTCACCAGTCTATTCTAAACCCATTTCGTGAGAGCACTATCGACTCCATTCTGTGGGTTCAAACACATACTTACCATCAGAAAATTCTCGGAATCCCAGTTTTTTAATCTTTTCTTTTATCTGAATAGGGAAGTTTATCACTTGCTACCCAGAGTTTAGTTCGTGGAGGTCTTTCAACAAGAACCATTGAACAATAATTTTGCATCTCACCATAACTGCGACGTCTAGGACAAGATATATTTTGAAGACAGCATTGATGCTCGTCAAACTGTTTTAGATAACAAAGGAAAATAGAACCGTAAGACTTACAACACAATGCCTACGCATTTTGAAGGGTAAAAATGACCCACAATGCCGCTACATGAGCTGAAGGTTTGGCCCCGCCCTTATTTTCACTCCCCTCTCTGTATTTGCCATCCCCCTGCAAAACAAGGTTGCTGGGCGATCTCCGCCATTGGTACTGTCTGCGGATTGCTCAACAAGTAATCCACAGGCGTCACGGGGATGGTACGGCACCCTTATTTAAGAGAAGGGGGGGGGGCAAATACAGGATTTCCTAAAAATATGGGCTTGCCAAACTTGCTACCCATGTAACGGCATTGCGGTTCGTTTTCTACGCTTCAAAGCGCGTAGGCATAGAGTTGTAAGCAGTGCGGTTCGGTTCACCAGTTTCATTCCAGTTCCTATTAAATAATTGCCGTTTTTTTCTCTGTTTACGTGACGGTGAAAGCGTGAACAAAATTTGCTTGCTTTGAAAAGTGAAGGCACACTTCATTGCACCGTAGCACTGCGCCGCCGCTGGAGTACCCATAGTCTCCGCAAGCGTGTGACGCGCGTAGAAAGTATCGATACTCAACGCCACGCCCACCCGCATGGCGTGCTGGCGTTTAGGAGTATGACTAGCGCCCTGCGCCGCAAGTGAGATACAGATCGTGCCAAGCGCGCATTCAGCGCGTAATACATTAAAGTTGTTTCGCGCGCGGGTAGCTTCGGGAATCAGCGAAAAATTACGCTGGTTTGAAAGGCTTTTCACAGTCTGCCGGACGGCGTCGCCAACCACATGAAGTAGGGAATGGTAGTCATTGCTGCCGCTGGCTTCAGCGGCGCGCCTGCAATTGGTGAAATTCCGAAATTGGCCAACAACGGACGAGCCGCTGTATTTTGGATTGAAGCGGGGAGGCCTCACGGCTGATATTATTAACTTTTCTATCTCAGGCTCATTTATCGTCATTATTTCTCACAACTGACACGATCTAGGCTCGGACGACAAAAAAAAACTGTGGAAAGAATTCTAGGCATTCCATAACTGTCGCACCCGATTGAGCGCTACTTTTGGCAGCTTCCAGCACTTATTCGGACACAGAAGCATACGCGCCCTATGAAACTCATCATTAAGGAAGTTCCTTTTTTGTGGGGACCATTCTTACCCATATTCCTTCTCTAGAGCTATCAACTCAGGCGAGGCGGCGAGTATGAATGATTTCGGGGTTTGTCAGAGGTGCTCGCGCGTGCTGCTTCATCATTCATACTTTCCGGTATCCCATAATACTGACGCTGTGTATTTGAGTTGGTTGGCAAGGGACCTACTCAATGACTTTTTGCTTTAAAATAGCATATTTTGTATCCTACCCTGATCGGCTCGAAAACACTTGGTCGCGATCATATCATGTAGGAACCTCGATGCCTAAATTACAGTTCTATTTCATAGTAGACATTCAATAGGGATTTGCTGAGATTCATGCGAGCCAGACGTCCTATGACCTTTTTTTTCCGAGAAACTCTCGAACAGCTCAGTTCTCAAGGACTTAATGGGCGTGTGAGCCTGGTGTAAGCATTCTTGCCTAGTTACTAAGTAGCTTCAGATAACTCTTTCTCCACCGCTTCCGATCAATGCACAAACTACTTCAATCTAAAATTGGTTATTCCTTGAAATGATGATTTTCTTAAATATTATAGAGTGTAATTATGGTATGTAGGATCATTCTTGAGTTGATAAGAGACATAAAATTATATTAGAAATGATGCGTGCTGCTCCTGAAAAGAGCACTGCATCATTCAGACTTCAACTCCCCATTCGGAACTCAAAACAGTGTAGTACCAAGCATCTGTCCCGTGTTCCGGATCAGGCATTTGCGAAAACTTTTGAATACGAGAAATCGAAGTATGAGGATTCTCGATCCGAGACCATTTTTTGGCGCAGATAGGTTATTTGAAGATGGTCCATTTTTCGAATAAAATGGTTTACCTTGGTATTGATGTTTCGAAAAAACCAAAAGAAAAGAAAAATGAAAAAGGCGCAATTTTGCTACGTAACATAATGTAACGAAGCATTCTTCAGATTCAAAACAATTTTTTTTTGTTTTTCGCTGTCGGAAATTTTTAGCACATCCCTGGTCCTGATGCGTTAACCTCTCTCCAAATTTTCTTCCAATGATGGGTAATATTTGCCCAAATATTTTAGCGTCAGGGGTTGTTAATCCTCCACCACTATAGCGTGTTTTTGTGATTGACTTCCATATATAATACCTTGCGTAGTAGACAACGGTAGAGAGCCGCTTGGTAATTTTTGAATCACCCGATTGTGAGCCTAGATGCATCACTTCAATGACGTTCGTGCAGCGCCTCGAATTCCCACAGCCGCTTAATCTCGGCTATATTTGAGCAGTTTGAGGTGTCTTATATGACTAATCCAAAATTTTTGAGTAGAGCCTGAGGCTCTCCTTTTTTTCACTGCTTTTTTTTCCTGTTTTTTTTTCGAAAATTGTCACCTGGATGTCCGTGGTTAAATTCAGGTTCAAAGTAGATACATAGGTGATTGATGGTGTCAAAATAAATTCTCAAGAAATATGCTGAGCCTAATCATTGATCTTAGGCATTACAAAGCAGAAAGGCAGATATAGCTAAATCTTACAGGAGCTTTCCTGGATTTTTCATGGAAAAGAAAAGTTTTGGAGAGTTTCAAGCGCTGAGTCCAACGATGGAGAGCGAGGGGCGCTGCTTCTCATATTTCGGAAAAGATCAATGGCCAAAACATTACGAAAAGAGGCTTAGACTTCCTGGGTGGGAGAATTTTCGCAGCTATGAAGACCACCAAGCTACGATATTGAGAAAACGTGACAACGTCTTTTTCAAACACTATGTTTAAAGGCAACATTTGGAATCGTTGTCGTGTTTTATGAGAATAATGAAACGCATAGTTGGAGCGCTCTTCATGGGCCACAATAAATTTCATCTTCGAGTTGTCCTTGCATTGTTTAGGAAGTCTATCTAGAATTCATGTAACTGGCAGCAACATTCGGAAACCTTCAAAACACCATGGAGAACTCTGTTTTCAAAAGGAGTTGAACATTCAACAGTGAATAGAGAAAACTGAAAACTGAAATTTATGGAAAAATGCCTTTTGTGACGATAATACACGGTGTATCAATGCACGATTAGATGTAGGCTTTTGCAAAGAACAGCTCTTCCTTTCACTGAATATCGCTTCTCTCGGCCAGCGAAAAGGTGACATCATTGAGCCCTGATTTGCGAAACTGTTTCAAGATTCCTGCTCATTCGATTTTTTGCGGCCCTCATGCTTTAATCGTCTAACAATTTTTGGTTATCTGTAGAAAAACCGATAGCTTTTTCCTTGCGAGCGCTGCGCGAGTTCTCATTTCCGACATCTTTGCGTCATAAGCGCTCATATCCTATGGTGTCAAAAGTCAGAATTTTTCGAGCTCGAAGTGATCGACTAGGGATAAGTGCAAAATCTCAGGTACACTCCCGAGTTGGGTCATTCAATTACATCTTGGTGCGGATCTGAATTGAACGAAGCAATCCTAATGTCGTAAAATGGTATTGCTTACATTGGTCGGAGAGGTTTCCCGTTTTTGTGCGAAGGTAGATCTGGCCATCACAAAAGCGAAAATAAAGGAAAAATTAATTGCAGGAAAGACACACGAAATCAGGTTATAGCGGTTAAATGGTAAGTGTACGCACTCCCCCAATTAACGAGATTTTCATGAGTACTCGTTTAGCCGCCTTTTATTCTACTCTCACAATCAGAGTAGTGAGTGGTCTCTAAAGTAGTCAGCAAATACAAAACCTAAGATGTGAAAGACGACAAAACAAGCATTTACAGGAATATCGTTACCTGGAGGGGGGATGAGGCGGGCGGACACACATCTAACAATTACATAGGCGTTCTAACTTACTCCTGCGCGTTTTGTTCTTTGTTTTCTCCATTTCTTTCTACTGTAGAGATGGCAAGATCTAAACAGTTAGACCGCCGTGCTCAAAAATTTCTGGTTAAGTTACAATACATGCGAGTTAAGGAATCCTAACATGTCTCCTGCGACTCATCTTTACAGCTCTAAGTTACATAAGACCTTCAACGTAGTGAAAATGTTGCACGGTGTAAGTTTACCAACGTGTGACATAAAGTTCTCGCGTGTAACCTAAATGGGTTATTTTATCGCACATTAACTTATCTACGCCGCTGGCGTCTCCAAGGGTATACTACGCACTCTTGAGGGAGGACTCAGATGTGTGCACCTTCATTGCTTCCATTACCCTAGTTTGAGGTACTTGGGACATACCTACTCGCTGGAGGCCCCAGTTGACGCTTAGCGTTGTTGTTCGTTACAAGTGCGCGTTGGTTCTGTGTGAGAGCCGCGTCGATGTTAGGTTGCATATAACAACATTGCAAGTTATTCATAAAGTTGTGCAAGCTACGTGAAATATTGTAGCGACCTTAATCGAAAATCACGGCGAGTTACACCTGACATCGTCTCAAGTTACATGTGAATCCAGAGTAAGTTGCGTGAAGCCATCACGCAACTTGCGTCAAAGTCCCTGGTAACTTGTTCAGAGATTCCTGAGTAGTTGGCCTCGCCATCGAGCTTCACCGTCTGCTTGCAGTCGCGCTGCGTGCCAATTTGCACTAGGTAGCCTGCTATATGATAAATAATTAGAAGTCGAGGAGTACTAGGAGTAATCGCAGGATGCATCTGAGATAAGGTATTCGCAGGCCATATATCACAAGTGACCACGCGGCGTGACCGCACGCAGCTGGGGAGCATCGAACGCCTAGCTAACTACGGCGATGTCGTAGTTTACTTTTCCATGAAGAAAACTCAACAACCGTTTTTGTCGCGAGCCCTGTCTTTGAGGCCTCTTTCAGGGTGAGATCGCAGTGCGACGCGATCATAAGCACTGCGATGCAACATCGCGTCGCCGTGCAATGCATAGCCATGCGATCGAGACATCGAGTCACCGAACTGCTCGATTCCAGCACTTTCTGATGTCAGCACAATTCGATCGCATAGCAGTGAATCGCGCTCTGAAAGAGGCTTAAAGGGTGTGAGGATAGTGTTGATCCTTGTGTTCGATGAACCAGCACTGCTTAGCGCCAACCATTATCCTGTCTGAGATGGTGACTACTCATCCGATGAGAGCGGCGATGTCATAAGCATGAAATAACCTGTAACTGCACTAGGACTGATGAACCCTTATTACATACTCCGCACGTTTCCATCAAGAACAATGCTGTGAAAACGATCAAAGATTCGATTTCACTACGTTTATGCGCTCGCCATCGATACGTAGTTTCCGTAATGTGAAAGGCTAAGATACGAAAAAATTCACGGTTAAATTTGAATGGTATGCGGTAATGACCATCAACTGTTAGGTGCATACGTTGCATGCATGGATATCTGCTATAGTGGTAATCTTTTGCGTGTAGCGAACCAAAGAACATTAATTGAATTCAGACAGACTTTGCAATGTTCTCATTAATTTCCGAGAACATTACAAATTCTTCTTTACGAGCAGAAACGAGTTTCCCAGAATGTACTAACAAGTATTGCGGCTTACGTACTTGATGTCAGCGGACACTGCAAAAACCGTATCTTACCGTATTCCAATGCTTCTCGCACTGGTAAGCCCACGAAGTATAATTTAGTGGTGACAAGGTGCACAGATCCTGATTTCGGCAAGAAAACTCAATTGAAAACCCCTCAAAGCATTCAATTCCCGCCCCTCCACGCCTGTTTTGTGCGTTTGGTTTGATAGAATTTACAATGATTTTGAGAATGATTTCGTTCCCTGAATTTCTTGAAAATAAAATGGACCTTTCTCCTTTTTTTATCACAGAATATTTGAAGGTGAGAATATTAGGATGTGCATGTTCGAATGTTAAGGTCCCTCGAGATGGATAGTTTTGTCACTTAACCTTTGCATGACAGCTCTTCCATAATGTAGCGATCTGATCCGATGGGTCTGCTGCTCCATGAAATCTACACTCACTCTATACCCATTTCCGTCTTTCTTTCCTTCTCATATGGTTTATTAAGGGTCAATGGTATACTTTGTCGCTGTCATGAGCGACAGTCATCACAGTTAGCAGAAATCGTGGTGGGACCAGCATAGAAGCAACAGCACTGGCCGTTTTAGGAACAGTTGTCACGTGTCCGTCGCACTGACGTAAAGCAGAGGGCTGACATACTGCAAATGAACCGATGCCTGACGTCGCCACTGTCACTGTCGCGGTGCAGAGCGACGAGACCGCGTGCCTCAAAACTATACCATTGGCCTAAAGGTCTGAAGAGTTGCAGCGACTGGCGACTGGTAGCCGAGCGTCATTCTTGCCGTGGCGACAAAAATTTTTGCAAACATTATCGTCGCCGCGTCGGTTGCCGCTCGCTGGCAGTGACGCAGTGCCGTCAAGGCCCTGCGTCACTGCCAGCGAGCGGCAACCGACGCGGCGACGATAATGTTTGGAAAAAAATACACTCCGTCCTTCCTACTCGTCGCCCTTCACGCCTCGTCGATCACCCCCGTCGCCGAATGTAATCGATATTGCATCACCCAGCTCTATTAGTCGCTGCGAGCAACGCCGCGTTTTCAACTCTGCAGACCACTTTAGATTCGAAGAAGATCTAAAGTGTACCTTTCTGTGAAACACGGAAAACTTTTTCATTGCGAACGCTGTCCTCAAAGGCTAAATGTAGGGTCCGTTGATGCAAATTCTGGGAAGAAAAGTTTGAGCGCGATGGTGGACTACGTTTTACTACTCTACAAAGGTGGATTAATGTATGTACATTAATGCGACATAGAAGCGAATCGGTTTATTTCGCCTGACTTCTGAAAGAGTGTTGTAAGTTACTAGAAGCTCCTAGCCTGTGGTGTGTGTTCGCATGTACGTATGCACAGAACCGAACTTTTTTTCCAAAAAACGGCGTTTTGCGGTTTTCGCGCGCAGAAACCGCCGTATTGCCATAACTTGCTTCAAAGTGCTGTCTGTTTTCTAGTTCGAGGTGGTTTCATCATCGCTTCTAACGAGTCCTGTACAATAGTGTTTTGCAAAATAATAGATTCAGCTCTACAAAATTATCGATCATTGCATATTTCCGCCTCAAAATCCCTTATATTGAATAGATGAGACGGTAATGATAGCAGAAAATCGTCGTTTTCACCTATCGTAGATGAAATTTCCAGAAGGAAATCCACTTCTGTCGGCGAAATTTCGAAATCGAAGAGACCCTTTTGAAATACCATTGCATACGCCGCACTGATTGTAAGAGGGAAATGAAATTTCCCCCTGAAATTCAGTTCGTCAATTTGAATTGAGTTATGGCGATGCGTCGCTTTGTGCGCTCAGAAAGCCCTGCAAAATGCCGTTTTCACAAAAAATTTGCTCGGTACTGTAGAACGTTAGTTCCAGTATTCTGAGCAACGTTTTGATCGACAGCTTCTCTCCGATTTCCCAATTTGGTCCACGCGGCCCACTTAAAGGCATGGTGCGCGCTGAAAACCAAATTCTTGTTTTTGTGTTAGATCGTTCAAGTGTACCTTGATAAGGCCACTCACAAAGTTTGCAGTTTTGAAATTTAACCGGAGTGGAGTTTTTTCCCAGTTGAAAACGTCTTTCTGGGTTCGGGGGTTGGCCTTTGGGTCGATCATCTGTTACGTCGGGTCACCAAATGAGGAAAGAATGTAGGTGATCAGCAATGTAGTACACATGAGTGGAAATTGATGAAATAAATCATATGATTATGTCTCGAATGTCTTTCTTGCACATATCGGTCAACCTTTTCTCCCTTGAAAATCAGCTGAAACAAAGATGAACGGGATTAGATCGGGAGATCATGGGTCAACACAGCGATTCGTAGCGATCGACTGTTCCTTCCTCATGCGTATCTGAAAACGAAGAGAAAGGGGTCCGGAAAAGCAGTTTTTAGTAACTTTTCCGCGGTTCAATCAACGTGGCTGTTGTTTAGGATACTAGAGCTTCCATTATACATGGAAAACTCAAAAACGAATTTCACCGCGAACGATACCTTTAAAGGCAGTGGTCGCGATCAAATATGCTTGTCGTCTTTGTCTCTCTAAACCCTTTTCTGGGTCTTGAGTAGTAGGACCTACAAGAAAAAATCGCGAAAAAACCATTGTTTTGGGCAAAATTTGAAGCCTGAACTTTCTTGTCTTTTGACGGTGGACGAGCTAACTCCATATCATCGGCTTCGATGACCTCTTATATCAAGAACATAAGCTGGCTTGAAATTGAATTTCAATCAATGCAGCTTCGGATTTATGTACACATCTAGTCAAAAACATTGACTGAAGTGCTTGCTTTCATTGTTCAACTGTTTTTATTAGGTAAATTTGCATTTATTTCGTCCTCTGAATGTCGATGATTTTTGACTGCTCGGCATGAGACTGCGATCTAATTCGTCATCGCTGTGCACGTGTGCACGAACTGGCTGCTTTGGGCCTTAGAAACTCTAATTCTAGCCCGTTTTTCACCGCTCTAACTTTATACTTTTTCAGCTGTTTTTTATCTAAGCTGGTTTTTGTAGTTTTTTCTATAACGTTTTTCATCGTGACCACTGCCTTTAAGGGCAGCAGACACGCTGGAAAACGTTGTTGAGATAACTTTGTTGATTGATTCGAACGGCACCTAGTAGAAAGCCGACGCCGTTGGAAGCGTCGAAAGGGAGTCAAAACTACCAAATCTGAGGAACATTGAGTCAGAACATTCCGTAGTCTCTGCCCATGAGCCTCAACAACCCCGCCCCCTCAATATACGAATACGGTGTCACTTCGGATGGTTTTCGAAGCTTCCAACGAGGTGGGCGTTCTAATACAGGCTGTAAGAGTCTATCGGTTTTGCTATTTCAACCGCTCGGGCGTACACTTTTACCTCATTAAAAAAACAACCGTTATTCCTGTATTTGCATGCAGGGGCCGGATTCATCAATGCGTGCCACTTGGTAGGGGTAAAGATGTCGGCACTTTTGATGATTACCCTGTGAGAGCCTATGTTATCCTACCAGAGCAGTGTCTCAGCTACCCCAGCCTATTAGGCTCCGTCCATAAGTGACGAGAGCGTGCGATTACGCAAAATCGATGGTCATCGTGGGCACACGATTCACTAGCCGCTCACAAGCGCTCCTTCTCGCGCGCCCTCGCCCGCTCGCTCTCGCGCGCTTGCGCCAGCCCCACGAAGCAAGCAGCAAGTTTCAAGCTTACTGCTCAATCACTAAAGCAGGTGGCATTAAACCTGTATCAAAACTACTGCCCTTGTTTTCATAATCTCTCCACGGAAGTCGAGAACCGTTTGAAATCATCAGTCTTTGCGCCGACTCGAGCGATTGATCACCCGGTCAAACGTTTTCAATCGAATCAACACGAGGTACTCAGATAAAAACAGCCTACTTCCCGCCGGCCAAGTCGGGCTAGCCAACTTCGCCCGGCCCTAATTTCGTGGGCGTGGCACAGCGCCCCACTTCCCGCGGAGAGAGAGGTTTTCCCGTTTTCCCGCGGAGTGTCGACGGACGGTCGGATGCTATCGGAGGGGTGCGCGCATGGGTACAAAGAACACATCTGTCCCATCTCTTTTTTTTCCGCGCTAACATCTTTGTCTTGACTTTCTTTGTTGTCCATACTTTATTGTTTTTCTAACTTGTTTCAGTTAAAAACAAAACGATATTACATTTGCATTATAGTGAATATTCCTCTTATACTATCTGCTGCTGTTTTGCTTGTTTCACGTCCACCTGTTCTTCTCTGATATGTGTCTCCTTTTGTTGCAGTTTGCTATCCAAACTCTATGAACCTTCATTACTCAAGCCGCCGATGCCGTTATTTTTGTTATTTTCATGCACATGTCACTGTGGGCGCCATTTCCAGGATTTCGTCGTAAGTATTACATACTACCATTTACGCTTGGCATTAGGTATCGTGATGTCAGAAAACTTAAATTAAATGACACAGATGTACTTGAAAGTTACGATAGAACCTCCACACTTTTTTATTTCCTATGGGATGAAATTGTCCGGAGAAACTCCAGGGAATATTGAATTGACCGGAAGAGTCTCATGCAAAGTGAGACTTCTTCCATACCGTCTACCAACTAAATCTTGTGAAGAGTAAGCGGGCTGTTGTCTCAGACCTTGTCCAAGTTTCAACACAGGTTGATGAAGCTTTCGAAAAAGCCAATCCGGAACGTTAAAATTTTTGATTGTCCAGCAGGTGACCGTCCTAGTGCGCAGCAAAACGTGTCTATCGGGAAGACGTTATCTCAGTGACTGTGAAAAAAACTCTTTTCTAGTCTTTCCGTGTGCGTGTGCGGATCAGAGGGGATACGGAGGTAGCAGCATCGTCTGCACACGCACGCGTGATGGAGTGAATTGCTCCTCAAAACTCTCATGTTTGCCGAAAAATATCTTGATATTATTCTCATGACAAATCCCAACATTTTAATCTGTGATTAAAATTTTTGTGATTGAAATTAACTCATGAGCAGCTAGAAGCAAGCCTACTGAAACGTGGGTGAGGTGACAAACGATTGCATAAAATAACGGGAGTCTGGGCGGGACCGGATTATGAGTAAACTCATTATGAACAAACACTTGTTTCTTTGTGCCGCGTTTGGTGAACTCAGAGGTTAGAGATCGTGGCTTTTTCGTTCTGATAATTCCTTGGGAGTTGCCCCGTAGAAAAATAACAGCCCTCGTCTTATCAAGATTTCCTATGCGAAATCGACTATGCTCTTACCTCTTCATGATGAAGTTGACCCTCTATATATGTACTTGGTCAAGATGTGAGGCGATTGTAGTGAGAATGTGGGGCGAATGCAGGGTTTCGAATATTTGGTATCATTTTCATCACCGTCGCCTCACATTTCGTGCACTGAAGGAATTTTGTGGCATGGCTGAAATCGAATTTTGTAATGCACTGTTCTCATCGCAGCGATATCCCGGTCCCGAGTTGCAGACAACCGCAGTTGCAGCTATAGTGTGTCCGAACGAAACTGTTCGCCTACGCGGTCGGCGTGCGTGTCAGGCGTTCATCGGGGCAGCCATTTTTCGGACAGGCCTAGCACGGCTGCGAACAGCTACATGGGATATTATTCACCATTGATCTAACATTCAAGCTATTCCATTAACATGTCTGAAAATGTCTCTGCGACGGCCGCTCGACACGCACGTTGACCGCGTGGGTGGACAGTCCCGATCCGACAGACTTTACCCAGCACAATCATCATACGTGCTACAACAGCGGAACAAATTTTTGCTCCGATAAGGAAAGTATGTATCTACATTTCTTTTAGTTCCAAGCCAAATTTACTCTGTTCCTTCGCGCGCTTGTGCGGAGCGAGGGTAGAGACAGCGATTAAGCGTGGGGGAAGGAGACGCAGCGTACGCACGCAGAGGCACGCAATCAACGGAAATAAATTTCACTCAGAAACAGAGGAGATATATACATACAGTACAGAACTGGGTTCTGTCGCGTGTTCATCTCTCGAGCGAACTTCAGGGCAACATTTCTTGAAAACTATAGGAATTCAGTTTCCTCCTGTAACATATAGCGCGTTGTGAGATGAAACAAGTGTGTAGAAATTTTTCTTTGTTTGCTCAAAATGTATTTGAATCTTCCTACGATGCATTGAAATTTTAGGAAGTGAGTGCAACGGCAGATTTGACATCAGATTATTTCCATGGCTTTATCCTAGTATTGTAAATGTTGGTCAGCCTCATGACATCATCTGAAACATCCTGTGTCGTTCAATCAGTAGGTTTGCTCCAGAATATGTTTTCCAATTATTTAATACTACAGAAATATCTCTCACATCTCATTTCTCGCATTTAAATTTATTGTACCGCCTTGACAGAAATTTCTCTCGCTTCCCCAGGCGACCTGAGTAAGCTGCGCCCCGGTCGGTCAATAAAAACATAAAGCGTAGCTTTCTCAGATTAGTCCGGGCGGAATGAGCAGTGAAGTGGTCGGTCATGGCAAATTGCAATTAAGATAAAAAGATTTTGACTTCTTTCGACCAACTGAAAATGAAGGAGATAGGCTATAGCGGTGATGACATTCCAATATGGCTGACCGCGCTTCACTGCCTACCCCGACGGGCTCGATTTTTCCGTGAAGAATTGTATCTACACATTTTGAACATTCCACTGTATTTTGCACCTATTACTGATCTTATTATGCAGTTGCTCCTAATGTTGTTTTGCGGAAGTTTTCATTGCTTTGACAGTGATAATGTAGTGTTGTTTTTGTGACATAAACGTTTTGGTGTCCAAGTTTAATGGTTATGATAAACACCTATTCCTTTAGTGGTTTGCAGCATCGTGACTGTGGTTTCTTTTTCAAAATACCCTTACACATCGGCCAGAGGTGAAAGGCTGGAGTAGCTGGAGACTATGAAACGATAGGCAGAAGAGATCTGTCACGAACAGTTCATTCTCTCTTGTTCACTGATTTGTCTCTAAACGCCACGAATTTTGGTGGCAAAAAAATCATCCGGTAAATGCCAGCGCTATTTGATTACACGGTGAACGCGAATGAAACGGTCGCGAAATATTTCTCACTCATCAGAGAGAGAACCGAGATATGCCGATGAGATGGCCGCAGAATGAAGTTAAGGCCGCTGAATAAGAAATTATCGTTGTCCCATTGACTACAATATGGATTTAGCTAAATACCTGTAGAACTGCCGCAAAATGCACTCAAACAGTTGGTTAACGTGCCGGAATCTGTAGATATAAGGTCTGTAAAAAGTATGATATTCGTCGGATAGACTGCCAAAGAATGCTGGCAAACAGTTCGCTAAATGGCCGCGAAGTGGTGAATTGATGTGCGCGGGCCGACGACGAAAGAGCGTTGCCGACTGTCCGCTGCCGATCTATTGATGTCGAGCGGGAAGGGTTACGGGACGCCGGCTAATAGGACCGCGGGAAGTGTGCTGTCTGTATCTGAGTAAGGGATGTTTGCGTGTGTTAATTTGCGGGCACGGGCTGCTCCAGCGTTGAGGAGCGTCGAGAGGCGCACAGCAGCGGGAACGCCCGCTCTCGTTACGTATGGACGCTGCCTTAGCAGGGTAGGCCAAGGGCGCTGTTGGTTAGCGACCTTCCGCATTTGCAGGGTAACTATCAATCGTGCCGACGCCTTTACCCCTACCCAGCACTGCCGCATGGATGAAGCCCCCTATGTTTTCGTCGGTTGTTTCGTTAGCTTCCCATACTACCAGCTTTAGACCTTTGATTTCTGTCGTAAAATCGCTACCATTTTTGAGCGTGTCTTCTGCCTTTAAAGGCAGTGTTCACGATAAATCTCGTCCTCGAGGTCTCGGTGTGAAACACTAGGTTGGCAGGTGCTGTAGAGGATAGGGTCGAAGAAAGCAACGAAAACTGGCCAGAAATAAATACAAACGGCTTTGAAAGCTCTCCCGGTGCGCCTACCTATCCCGGTCCGCCTCCCCCCAATCGGACGAGCTTGTAGCGCCGCACACGTTTCGATGGCAGTTTGCCAAGCAACTCTGCCGCAGTTAGCATTATCGATTCGCGCAGATTTCGCGATTAGCGCGCGCTTGCCGAAATCAGCAGCAGCAAATCCACGCCCTAAATTTAGAAACCGTTATTTCGACTTATTCTGGACGTTTTTCTTCTCTGTTTCTTCACTATTAGTTACCTCACGACTACACGACTAAAAAATCTCATTTTCGGGTCGAACTCGAGTGCGATATTTATCGTGAATACTGCCTTTAAACGCAGTGTTCACGATAAAGAAGTTGCCCGTTTCTTAGGCAAAAAAAGGGAGCTTTGGGTTCCCTAAGAAGAGTAAGTACGACGGAAAACAGCCAGGAAGTAGGTGAAAATCGTGGACCAGCCAACCCATCGGGTCATCCGCCCACTTCATACAACAGTTGCCCTGCGTTCCTTTCACCAGGGGGCGAGGCCGAATTTTGGAAAACTCCTTGTCGCAAAAGATTCTAACATCCAAGCATGTGCATTGACTCATTTATTATGTAAGAGTTTTTGGTACAAGAAACAAAAAACAAAGAAGTCACTCAGTTAAGAATTTTGAAGCTCAAAGCATTTGTGACGTTAGGTTTGACGCTTTGTCTGCAGTCTCCCAAAACACATCAAACATAATTACATTTTTCAAAGATTTCTTTGACACAATTCCTCTTCATTATTTGAGAATTCTGTGAAGGCTTTCGCCTATCAACCTTAAGTTTAGTTACTGGACTTACCCGCTGAAAAGCACCGAAAACTTTAACACGGTTATTCATCGGAAACACTGCCTTTAAAGGCAGCATACACGCTCGCAAACATGGTCGAGATATCATTGAAAAATAGGCCTGCACGGCCCCTACCATGTCGTGAACGACGTTTGAAGCGCTGAAAACCATCCAGGAGGACAGTATTTGACCATACCTGTCACGCACGCCCGTATTTTCACACCCCTTCGAGTGACAGAATGAAAAGTTAAACTTGAGAAAACATGTGATAATTGAGAGTGATAGCACTATCAAATGGGAGTGCACGAGAGAAACAGCTCGATTTACCTGGATATTACATGTTTGTGCACTGATGAAATCCTCCATTTTCAAGAGCCATCCGGAGTAGAGCGGCATTCTCGAAAGTGGATGAGAGTTTATGAGTGTTCAGACAGGTAATAATCAAGTAAATCGAGCTGTTTCTCTCGTGCACTCCCCTGTGATAGTGCTATCACTCTAAGTTGTCACATGTTTTCTCAAGGTCAACTTTTCATTCTGTTACTCAAAGGGGGTGTGAAAATACGGGCGTGCGTGACAGGGATGGTCAAATACTGTCATCCTGAATGGTTTTCAGCGCTTCAAACGTCGTTCACGACATGGTAGGGGCCGTGCAGGTCTATTTGTGATGATATCTCGGCCATGTTTGGGAGCGTATATGCTGCCTTTAAGGATTGTCTTCAGTTACTACACTCTCTTAGACTTTAGTGTGCGCTTGTAATACGTGAAATGCAGAATTCTGTGCAACCCGTCGACCTGTGTACCCAGTATCAACCCTATTCCAAGGATGTCGTCTATTCACACCTGCCCTGTTCCACAGAGCCTGGGAGATTATTATTTCTCATTGCAGATCTTGCAGTTGGTTGGATAGTTGTATAATTGATTTCGTGAGAAGCTGTCGTGAGTGAGATTATTTTTCGGTCCCATTGTGCCAACTTCCAAGCTACACCCACTTGTCCTTATTAGTAATAGGACGCTTATTTTTGCTTGATTCTGCTGAAATCGGGCGGTAGTGGGCTATTACATTAACGATCCTGTTGATTCCTCTCAGTTGTTCACGATGTATGCATATTGAAATTGTATTGAAATTATCAGTCTCGAAACACTCTGGAGCTGGTTTTTAATATGTTTAGATGATATTCTTAGTTCAAAGAGTTGAGGTGCATATCTAGATTCCTTTCAAATTTTCGACATTGTAGTAGAAAAACTCATATTTGCTCGCGGGACTGTCAAAATATGCTCCCACGCAACCCGTAAATATATTACACCAAAATCAATATTTTCTACTTGGAATGTTTGAAAAAATTTGAAAGTTCTTGCAATAACGAAAACTTTAAGCGAATATACAACGAGAGCACTCTTTTCAGTGATAATTGTAATTATGGTGATTCTAAATGAAACTCACTTACAGTTTTCTCGTACAATTGAGTCTAGTTAATGGACAGGGTCGCGGAGAAGCATCGTCGCGCGCGATGGAAATCGCGCTGGCTGGTGGTGTCGCACACGCTGCACGGCCCACCCCAGTGGTCGTATCTCGTCAATTCACTGGGCTACACTCGACAAGGAGACAACAAATACGTTTCTAGGGTGATATTGAGAATACAATTTGATTTTGATATTTCAAGTTGACCAGAATTTTTCTGAGCTAATTTATACCAGTATTCATTCAAAGTTTCGATATACGAGGGTATCGGAAAGCTCTTCAGTTGAATTTTGTTTGGTTTCGCTCAAAACTTGGTGCTGGGCTCAGTCAGGGTGCTGAGCACAAACCTGGAGCTCGTTTTCCGATATCCTTAGGTTTACCACAAGTTACGGTAGGGATAATGAAATTTATTGTGCTTCTCTGGGCCAAATTCCGGTCCGCAGTTGCGTCTCGACACGCTTTGCGGCCGCGCGCATTCGAGTCGGAAGGGTTTTAAGCGCCGCAGCCGCAGTCTGTTGACTCTAGGTGGGTTTTAGAAACTGGAAAGTAAATAAAATTGTAGAAAACTGTATAAAAAAGAAATATCGAGTCGGCTTTGGCGATGGAAATTTGACTGACTCGAGCGCGTGCGGCCGCAATGCGTGTCGAGACGCAATTGCGGACCGGAATTTGGCCCAGATAAGCACAGTAGCTGGCCCAACTGCACCAATGTGTATTTCTGAAATTGGCAAATGGTTTTGAGTTGAGCACCCATATACCACCACATAGAAGTTTTGAGCCGATTTTGTCGGAATCTAAGACTTTGACCACACTATTTATTTTTATTTATTTATTTATTTATTTATTTATTTATTTATTTATTTATTTATTTATTTATTTATTTATTTATTTATTTATTTATTTATTTATTTATTTATTTATTCAGTTGTTTACTTATTTATTTAAATGCTCTCGAGGAGCGCCGTCGACAACCAAAACATAGAGCATCAGAATAAAAAAAGAAGTATCATGTATGCAACAGAAATCGTCTCAATCTAAGGGAACAAGAACTTGAAGAATATAGGATGGAAGCGAGTAATTATGGGTAGCAATCATGAATGTGCGCCAGATCAGCAATAGCTTCTATCAGCCTTCTGGCAAAACGTGTTGCAGTAGAGAAATACTGCTCTTTCAGAGTGTGAACTTTCATAGAACATAGCCAGAACACTATCGTTCACGCAACGTATCCTAATGTAAAGCCTGTCCTGATTAGACTGTTCGCTCACGCGGTCGGCATGCGTATCACGCGGCCGTCGCGAAAGCATTTTCCGATGGAGCTTCCGCACATTTCCCGATGAAGCTTCCGCGATGCAAATAGCTGGCCGAGACATTACTCCGTCTTTGTCCAATATTCGCGGCAATCCTTTCACAGTTCCCTGAAATGCCTATGCCACGGTAGCTCAACACGCACGTGGGCGGAACGTCTCAATCGGAGAGGCTTCAGATAATCAGTCAAAATTGACAAACGCATAATACCCGCACTAATTTACTCAAAAAATAGCATAAGTCGCGAAATCGCGACTTTTGCGACTTTTCGTCATAACTCGGCCCAAAGTGATCCAGCGCTGCCAAACAAGGCTCTTTCTTCTAAGTTCTTGCATGTCTTACGGCCAAACAAGACGTATAGGGCTAACACAATCAATCGAGTTGTCGAAAGGAAAGTTCAATTATTTAGTGCCTATTTGACGTAAAGCCACGTCCACCTCAACAGTGCTAGCGTGATAGACAACAGTTTAGTAAACTCTCTGCGGCTGACCGGCTTTTTCTACACAATTTCGGTTCCCTTTATTTCTAAACCCGATTATTTTACCAATCAAAAAACCGAGATTATTACGTTACACTGTTGAGGTGGACGGGACATTACGTTAAATAACCACAAAATACTTGAATTTCCCTTTCGCCAACTGGATTGATGGTGTAAGCCCTATACTTCTTGTTTGGCCGTAAGACATGCAAGAGCTCAAAAGAAAGAGCTCTCGATGCTGATTCGAAATATAGCCTTCATTGCTCGAATGGATCACTCTGGGCCGAGTTATGACCATAAGTCGCAAAAATCACGATTTCGCGACTTTTGCGGTTTTTTGGGGTAAATTAGTGCGGGCATTGTATTTCAGATTTGTGTTAAGCACCTCGAACAACCCTCACAGAAATGTTTTTAATCAGATTGTTTGTAGAATTTCGGAAATCGAAAAAAGTCGCATAAGATTTTCAAAAATCCTCTCTGATTGGAAGCTATGATCTGAATCTGTTCAAGATTGTCGAAGGTCGTAGAATGATTCACAGATTCTTGATCAGCATCGCAAATCACCCTGACAAATTTCGAGGAAATTTTAAGCTCTAACAAGAAAGTTTTCCCGAATGCTTTCAGAACCACCAGATTGATATAAGGTTGAAGTTCAACAAACGACGGAAAACAGGAAAAAACCCCTATAATTTTGCTCAATGGGATTCTGGGCAGGTCCACAGTGGCTATTCGACATCTGCTTACGAGAATGGTTCTAGAAATGAACACGCGTTGTAAAATGGCCGTTATCACTAGATAGAGTTCCCATGCGACGTGATGGTATTTAAACTAATCAATGCTATTTCCTTTAATTTCATTTTCGAAAAGCAAACGTAAAACATAAAACAAACGTGACCGGGTGATCTGAGAAACTTCGCATGTTTTTTTATTGGCTGCGTCTAGTATGTTCTCATTACATGATTTCATGGAATTCAAGAGATATACTTGCCATCATCTGGGAGGGATTTTTTCTTTCTGACGTTCACTGTCTCTCACCTGATAATCAGCTGTTCCTCATCCTGTATTTATTTTGAATGATCCGGCTATTTGGACCTCATACTCACATATCTTGATTCTAATACCTTCCACAGCGTCTTCGTCGAATAAGCAGAAACTAGCCAGCAGAAAAATTCTTTGAAAGCACAGTTCATCTTCAGTATCGTTTTTTTGTTTTCTTGCATATTTTGAAGGCGCTTCCTTACTGATTCCAATTATGTCTCTGTACAAGACCCCAAAAAAACGAAGTTATGGCCCCTTAAAAATTTAGCTGCGTAAGCATGGCGGACGAGTTGTCCGAGGCTTCTAGTTTCCGTTATTAGCAACGATTTATGCGAGCGCTTTTGACTGAAGACATAGGCTGAAAATGAAGCGAATAACGGGGCTATTGATCAAGGACCATCGCTCATCTCCCCACTGTTGAGCTCGAAAAATCGTAAAAGGGGGAGTGTCAAAGTGGCTTCCTGGTTTGGGAGCGCTAGGGTGGATTCTTCCTATATCTCGCTTTTCCGTGGATTATGAGAGTTCGCACCTAGAAGGTGTTGTATAGGGTGGGTCCACTTCACAATTAAATGGAAATCTCAGATTTCGTTCCCGAGGTTGGACTGTACATTTAAAGGCACAGTCTCACTCATGTTTTCTCAAAATTCACTTTTCATTCTGTTACTTCAAGGGGAGGGGGAGAAAATACTGGCTCCCAAGACAGGATTGCTCTGTCATTCTGGATAGTTTTCAGTTCTTCAAAGTTTGCTGACAACATGGTAGGTGCCGTGCGAGTCTATTCATGCTGATATCTTGACCATGTTTGTGAGCGTGTATGCTGCCTTCAAACAATGCTGGTTTTCGATCCCACAGCTTGATGTTTCTATGGATGCTTTCACTGATACATGTCACTTACACATGCACAAGCATATCTCTTTCTCAGAATTGACATCGTACCCTATGAATCACTAAGGGAGCCTTGATCTGTCTGCATAAACACGTCGACTCGCTCCTTATACTGAATTATGACGCGCATTGCTCTCTCATCTGGATGACGTTGTCCTTGAGCTTAGATCTCTTCCATGTTCCACGTGCGAGACGAGTTATTTTACAGATTATGGAACTCCGAAGCGTGCTGGTTCTAATTCTGTGCGCACTGATGTCCGTAGTTATGGGTCAAGTATGTTTCACTCAAGACTATGCGTATTTGAAACTATTACACTTTTTTATGGACTGTCTTTTTTCAGTTTCATATCGACCTTAAAATTTTCCCAGACTTTGATTGAAGGTTTACAAAAACACCGTTTTTAATGTCTCTAATTTCCTGAGCCGTTGATCCCACGTATATATGTACTGAAGGTATATAGAGGAATATGGCCCAACAAAACATTGTCCGAACTGAAACGACAGAAAAACTATCAGAGGCGCATGACACAGAATTTTGGTGCCAATTAAGGGCAGGACAGATCGGGAAATCAAATATTTGACTACCGTATTTTCTCTTTTAGAAGTTCATGTACTTCTATTTCTAAGATCTCTTTTTACGGGTTCTCCTAATAGAAGTGTGCTTCAAATAAAGGGTGTACTTCTGTTTTTCAGCCGTGTTTCCTGGAATTCTCATAGTGAAATTTTTATTAACAAAACTATGATTTTTGCGATTATCAACCACGAAAAGTCAGCTATTCGAGTCCGAGTGGATCACCGCTTGCACACTCGTTGATACTACCGTCTTTTTCTGAGCCGTAACGCTGTTTTAGAATTCAAATCTTTGTTCCTTATCTTATTTAGACCTGTTCTTGTATTTAAGGTGTACTCCACATAGAGGTGTGCTTCTAGTAGAGGAAATATGATACCTGCAAATAAAAAATAAGCTGGAAAAACTCTAGATCAAACATGTTTTGGGCGGCTTTATGGGCTTCTATGAGGATTCCGTCATTGATTTCCATTTCTATACACAACAACATAGGCATTGTCGGCACGGGATGAAGGCTGTAATGTTTTGCAGCTGCAAGAGAGGCGGGGGAAACTTCGTGTTCTGTCCAATTACGCGCGTTGCTCCCCCCGTTCCTCCAATCGCGTGAGCCGCTCATCCCCCGTTTCGCCCGCCTCTCTCGAGGCTGGAATACATTACGACCACCACTCTTCGGCACATATCGCACTGTCACTTCTGGGTCCCCCTTTCCGGCGTTGTCTGCGTTGGCGCAAACTTGGTTCACACATGTTGTAACATACATGCGCTGAGTTTGCTCCAACGCGAAGTGCGCCGGCAAGAGGGGAATAAATACCCTGCCTGACCACCTCCTTCCGAGTTATTTCTAACTTTTCATATCAGATATGACATACAAGAATTTCAACTCGAAAAGTGTAAGAAAATAAGACTCGAAAGTCTGTGGAAGATTCCCCGTCATGAAGATTTAGTCTCAATGAATGCGTGAAACTATTGCAGAGTTCGCAAATTTCCAAGTACCCGAATCTCGAATTCAAAGAGTTTCTAGAAACATACTTACAGCCGGCATGAATCGCATAGTCAATTTTGGTTTCCTCTGCGCATTTCTCAGCTCAACAAACACGCGCACGTTGGCGCGAATTCGGTGCACGTAACATATGCTAAATGCACCGAGTATATAACAATGTGCGCTGGAGCTGCGACGAGAGTTGACCCAACGGAACTACAATCGCCTCTGCGTCATCCTCACAAGAAATTCATATGAATCTCACTCGCGGCCGGCGGTATGGTAAGCTGATCAGCTGCGCTCTTCTCGCGGCCTGAATCGATTAGCGGGCCGGCGCACGCGACAGCCGCGAGTGAGATCATAATGTTTTTCTTGAGGACGCAAGCCACGAACCTAACTATACGTTTCATTAGGAATGGCCACCATCGCTGAGAAAAGTTCCCTTTGATATTCTCTAACTTTCCGCTATTCTACTAACTTTCAATAATCGAGCTTTGTGACTAGAAAATAATGGTTTCCCTTCGATAATTAAATCGCATAAAATTGGTGGAGTAAAATTTGACAATCTACAAATTACCAGCCAGCCGCTGGTGAGATTTAAACCGCTGCGCCAACCGCGGTTCGAACTTTAATGTTTATTCTTGAGGAAACAAGCCACGGACCTAACTACCGTATTTCCTGTTATTGAACACCCCTTTCTATTTGAACCTCTGCCTCTAATTAAACCCACCTTTCGGTGGAGGTTGAAAAATAGAACAATCCCCTCTATTAGAGCCCCCCCCTTTACCTGAAAAGTCACTGCAGATTTTTAACCGGGGTCCACTTTCTGTCTCATACTTTTTTACTCGATGTACATGTGTTTGCCAGTCCCTCACCTACCTACTATGTACTTTGCGCAGAACGCGAGAAGTGGCCCTCTCTCTGCCAAGGGCAGAGTAGCCAGGGGCGCAAAGCTCTTTCAACAAATCTTCCATTGTGGCACGCTGATAGACGATTTCGATATCGATTGAAGTTCGGCACAAGATTAGCGACTCCGAAGATTTTTCTGTTGGAGCTGACTTGCCGAGCCAGAGTTCTTGCCGCCGATTCGCCGAAGACTACGTCATTTACTGTTTCGAAGCAGGCGAACCCATTCCTAAACTGCTACGCACTGCTCGGGATGTCGACACCCAAAACCTTTTGAAGAGAGAATGATCTTGAGAGAGACTTAAACAATGGCTTTGTTGATTATGATCTCTTGGATTTCGCGAAGTATTCCATTATTGTCTCACATTGGTTTGCCTGGTGAACTTTGTTTGCCCATATTGACTCTTTAATTCTCGGTTGAAAATTAGAGCGTCCCACCTCTGTTTGAACCCCTCCCTCTTATTGAGCCCCCCTTTTGGAGAAGGTTGAAAAATTGTACACCCGGGTGTTCAATTACAGGAAATACGGTGCATGATTTCCGTTTTCGATTTAGTCTGACGCATAGGCCAGGCGGCTCCCCGTGCGGTGTTGGCGGCCCTACTGGGGTGCGTTCAAGAAGATTTCCACGGGAGGAAACATGAATCTGATAAGAGCCGACCAATGACAGATTGAGAGACCGCATGAAATGAGCTTATCAGTTTGATTATCATTCGTTATACCCCATCAGACCCATTTTCCTCCCATGCAAATCTTATTTGAACGCAACCCTGGAGAATGGTGTTTGGATTCGAGCGGGGTGATCTACAGTCGCAGTCCCGTCCATTCGTCAGACTAAAAGTATTACGCGAACTCTAGGTACGTCTTCCAACTCTTGGCACAAAGAATAGGATCCGTAAATGTCGAGGAAAAGCTTTATAGAGATGAGTCTGACAACTTCTACATAATGTGGACATAAAGATTAAAAATCCGAAAGGACTCAACAAAAAGGCTGCGCTAATAGCCCTTGCTCGCTCAACTTCATTCCAATCAGGCACAAATAAGCATCATATTGCCAACAAGGGCAAGGGAACTAGGAAGTTAGCACATTGTGGTGGATTCTCACGAGATCAATTATACACTACTAACCAACTGCTGATCAGTTATGAGAAATATGTGATAATCTCATAGACTGCGAAAGTGGCAAGGGTGAATAGAAATTCTTAAAATCGGGTTGATAATGGCTACATAGGCTAATACCGCTAGCTAGAGCACTAAAACGCATGCAGTGGATACGATCATACCCCAGAGTTCAAGGGGTTGTACGCACCTTGAAATTTTTTTCCAGAAACCAGGCTAAACAAAATGATTCTTTAGCATGCTTTCCAAGCATACGCTTATTCACCTCTGCGCATAGTCTTAAAGAATACGGTGACCTTTTGAATTAACACTCTTGCTCCTAGAATTTGCATCGAAAGACCCGTAATTAGCTTTTGAAGCTGTGTTCACAATAAAAAAATTTTTCCGTGAGTTACAAGTTTGTATTGAGGGGCGGGAACTAGAAAATGAATGGGCGGAAACTGCATCTATTGGTGATTCAATATGGATCAAATATGGTAATCTTGTCTTGTATTTCACGTGTGCAACGTAGTTCGCGTTCTAGTGGGGGCCGTATCCCATCTAAGGAAACATAGGAACACACTCACAAATGTAGGTTAGGTACAAGCTCACAAATTTAGTTCAGATGGCGACGTCAGTGGGGTCCTACGCCTTTTACTAGAACGCTCAACCCGTTGAAGCGCCAAAAACGAGTTAAAATGACCACATTTGAGCTAAAGTGTGTCCGAATGAGAATGGCGGCTCGTGCGGCCGGCGTGCTTGGCAGGCGGCCGTCGCGTCCGCCGCTCTCGAACGACCATGCGAAACGTTCCCAACAGCCGTCGACTACGAACCGGGTCCGCACCGGCTGGCAGGAAACACTGCGCCGATCAATCAGCCCTGCAGAAGGGGGGAGGGGTTGGCCGCCGTTCGAATCCAACACTCGTACGAGAGCGGCACATGCCACGGCCGCCTGCCAAGCACGCCTGCCAAGCACGCCGGCCGCGTGGGCCGCCGCTCTCATTCGGACACACCTAATATGGTGTCACGAAATCATCCGTTCTTCGCCAACATTCAATACGAGCTCCGCCCCTCATTACAATCACCTTCGAATTTAAGGCTTCAAACATTGTCCAGTCTGAATGCGTGAAACAGCATATGATGCTGTCCCATTCTTTTTTCTCTATGATACCCTGTGTTTCAAGAGGATTGTCCAGCTAAACAGAGTTATTTTTTTATTTTTCCCAAAAGTACCCCTGAGTTTTCCAGGAAGACGTTGACGTAGCTGCCATCTACTCAGGAGGCCGTCTATTCCCTTCCTCATACGGTTTGGGATGGCGAGGATACGTAATGCCAATGTACGGAGGAGAAAAAGTGAGTGGGAGCATTTTAGCTGTACTTTTGATAACGAGTCTGCATTGTTGTGAGAACGCAACGATAATTATTTTTGACTGAATTATCATAATTGAGTTTCCCCAACTCGGTCAGTTGTCCTTATGATCAGGC
Organism: Aplectana chamaeleonis; assembly: GCA_029168955.1. Taxonomy (NCBI): domain Eukaryota; kingdom Metazoa; phylum Nematoda; class Chromadorea; order Rhabditida; family Cosmocercidae; genus Aplectana; species Aplectana chamaeleonis. The sequence goes on along the minus strand of JAPDOI010000059.1, from coordinate 786,763 downwards.
AGCGTTCACTCGTTGCGAGAGCTTGCGGTTACGCAAAAATTCACGCCCATTGAGGTCATACGTTTCGCTACCGACTCAGCGCACTCTCCTTGTTCTCACGAGCGAATGCCTGCTCTCGTTCGCTCACGTCTGCTTTGGGAAGGAAGCAGGATGTTTCAAGCTAACTGCTCAATGCCCAGAGCACTAATCTTAAAACCTACTTCGAACCTAAGGGCCTCGTATCCCATAGTCCCATTTCTATCATTGCTAACCGCGGTAAATCGTCATCCAATTAGCCAAGTCGAGTGTCTGTTCACCCGGACAAATTAAAGAAAAATACTCTATTGTGTCTAAATGTAGTTTTCTTTGCTGATTTTGGTGCTACAAACGAACGAGGTGTAGATGCAGTCGGAAAACAACTTTTTAAAATTTTGTGGAGTCAAGTGAAGATGCTTTGTAGTCCACACTAGCCTGGTCTTTTGATGCCTTTCTCCTATCAAAAGACATTCGATGAGACGACGCGGAAAGAGTCCGGAGTCAGTGTGCCGACGTTTGGCAGTATTGAATGATACCTGAGAAACATCTATAAGAATTCTCCAGGAAAATAAACCCACAAAATCATTCATGTTTTATAAATTCCTTGAGATTTCCTCTAATGTTTTGAGCGTTGAGCCTTAGAATGTCGCTTAATGTGCGTGCTTTGATATCATCCAGTAATGCTCTTATCTCAAGAAGTCTTTCTCAAGATTCCTGTCTTAAAGACAGCATACACGCTCGTAAACGTTGTTGAGGTAGCAACGTAAACCTAACCGCACGGCTTGCATCACAACGCTCACGCAGTTTGAAGCATCAGAATCGAGTCCGAACTACTTTACATCGGTGATAACCTAGTCCTGCCCCTGTAATTGCCCGCCTCAGCTGTATTTCGCCTCCCCCTACCGGGAACACATTGAATCACCGATCTTGCTGGAGCAAACGATCAACAAGAGAAATAGCACAGCCAAGTGGTGGACAACGCGAGAGATCGCCTGATTTCATTGAGAGATCATATTCTCGCGTAGTGGCGGATTCTACACTCTCTCGATTCAGTGCCGATAGCACTGGATATTTTTGGGCCCAGAAAACGGATTTTCGATCAATTTTCTCGAATTTTATCAGCGCAGATGTTCTTTAGAGCTCCAGGCCTTTCATACCCTGTGAAAAACACGAGAGCAAACTTTATCGTGTATGCTGCCTTTAGTAGATGACTAGTGCTCACCTGCAAAAATTTTTGAATGGCCTGTACTGTGATCGCCAACATTATACCAAGAACGGCTCTTGAAGGACCCCCAGCAGAGCCTCATATGATAGATCTTTCATCACTATGTTACAAATTTCTACTTCGAAATGATCAACCAATCCTTCAGAATACAAACTCACCAAGTGAGTATCAAAAACGACGAAAAAAGTGAAGGAGTTTAGATAGAGACAAAAAGTCGCAGATTGTGAATATTGACAAATATTCTCCCCCATCCATGTACATTCGCGTTATAGTCCTGCATCATACTCCATTATGTCGGCATTATGATCGAGATCATCATATTGGGAGATGAAATTGAAAACCCAAGTCAGAGCAAAGATATTTGGAAAAAAGCTGATGTCAATAGATTTACGACCGCTACTGTACCTTGTCCATGGGCATTTTCTATACAACTTTTTGTTTCCTGGTTTTCGCTATTATGAGGGTCAAATCTGCATTCTCATGGAAAAAATCCATCAACCGCTTCTATCGAAACCCTGTCTTTAAAATGAATCTCACAAGGGAAACACATTTAGCGTCCAAAGTAGCCGCACATGAAGTCAATTTATCGACTTGATTTCAGAGATCGATGTCGGAGAAGATGAAGACGTTGAAAGGACGGTACAACGGCGGTCAGATTCGGGACATCCTCTTCGGAAAGTAATCTGGGATCGTATCAGAATACCTCGATCTCAGCTAATTTCTGTTCGAACATCTTTAATTTGTTGTTTTAGAAACGTAGTGGCCCGTTTTGTGATCTTGCTGGAATGAATATGTGATTTGTGTTATTGAATGTTCTTGTGACTCTTCAATTATTAAAGAAACCTATAACGGTATTAATTACATGAAGAATTCTAGCTAAATTCTATCCTGGTCAACACAAGTTAATGAATGTGGAGAAAGAGCTTTTGACAGACGACCAGGAGTGGGCCTGACTCCATGCAACTAGTATAAACCTCATCAAAAATGTGCTCAAGGCTACACGCACACATCTCAATTACGGATGTAAACACAAACGGCATCTTTCCACATGTCGTTCTAAAACAAAGATTTATTCACAGAAATCATAATGATCAGGGTGAAATCGTCAATAGGGTGAAATGGAACAATTGCTAGGTGTCTCGGGCACTTTGTCTGGGTTTCATGAAAACGTTGCGGTTGTGTAAATAAACCGCCTGACGATATTTACTTTCGGGATCGATCCAGGAAGCGACAGGAGCTCAATGGTTTTCGGCGGCAGCAGAACCTTGTTTCACACCATTATTGCTTGTTTTTGCGAAGATATTGCTCGTTTTACTTAAATTTTCTATAAGCAATCAGTCTCTACACTACTGCCTCTTTCTTTCCGATCTGTATTACACTAGCCAGCAGTTGTGCGGTGACCTTTGAAGACAGATTACCCCTTCCATACTGTATGAATTACTACGCCCAGGTATGTGTTTCGCACCGACCTCGTGATCAACAATATGTGTAGGCGTTTTCCCAAATTTACCCCAAGGAATAGACGGGCCCGCGGCGGTAGGCCATTGTTCGCGATCGAAACACCGCTTACCGGTACATAGTGTGGTGGATGCCGCATGGCCACCTCGAACGATCACGTCTGTTCGATTCACTAGACTTGAAATGGCGCAAGGCCTATACAGTACCGCTCATGGCTTCAACTCGAAAAGAATTTTCAAGCGTTTTTTTTTCAGCGTAGAGCGGTGCTCAAATTTGTTCATTTTTACCTTCAGAATTCGATCCGTCTTAGTAATTGGCTTCAGGGGTCGTTCATACTCCCGCCGTCGAGCGGTGCGGCACGGTGCATTTCTGTAATATTGATCATGCGCCGCGGCACGATCGATATTGTAGGATTGCACTCCACCGCGCCGCTTGGCGGCAGAAGTATAAGCGACGCCTTAGGCCTCTTTTAGAGTTCGATCGCTCTGCGACGCGACCGAATGAAAACACTGTATATCGATCTGGTCGCGTCGCGCGATCAGGTCGCCGGCCTTTCAGACAAGATCGCGAGGAAAGTCGCCCAATCGCGCGATTGGGTCACTGAGTTGGCCAGATCGCGTCGCCGTGCAATGCACGGCGACGCGACCGATCACGGCGACCGCTTCATATGTCCTCGTACAAATTCCTCATTTTTTCACGTTGATTCAGGGAAAATAAGTATAAGTAGGCAAAACAATCATAATACAAAACAATTATTATCATAAAATGACAAACCACAATGCACCTTTTTATCATAAATGACAAACCAATTGCGCGACACCGCTCCGACACCGGGAGGGCTCATTCACTGGAGTTACCCGGAGGATCTACTGCTATCAACTGTAGATGAACGGAATTCTCCTGTAGATGACCGAAATCTAACATGTTTTTAACAGGTATACTAGCACTGCAGTTGAACAGAACTCGATTTTGGAGGGAATTTCATATTCCGGTGTACGCGGTAACCTAACCTGTTTGTACAGGGATATAGTGTTTCTGGGTTCACACAGGGGACCCCGGGGATATGCCACTGGGGTGATGCCCTTTGGTGTCCCCACAGTGGGGGTGACTCCACCGCCACGGTCCGCAGTGGGATGCACCCCACCGTGGACCGTGGGGAGATGGCCCCACAGTTGGGTACCACCCCCTCTCCCCCCCCCCCCCCCGATAGAAAATGTCAACGAATATTCGGAAAACGAGTATTCGGCCGAATAAACAATAATCGAATATTCGAATAATTCGATTATTCGGAGAAGTCTATTTTTCGAATAATTCGTTTATTCGAATGTTCGGAGAAGTAATTTTTTCGAATAGTTCGTTTATTCGAATAATCGGAGAAGTCTATTCTTAGAATAATTCGTTTATTCGAATAATCGGAGAAGTAATTTTTTCGAATAGTTCGTTTATTCGAATATTCGGAGAAGTCAATTTTTCGAATAATTCGTTTATTCGAATATTCGGAGAAGTAATTTTTTCGAATAATTAGTTTATTCGAATATTCGGAGAAGTCAATTTTCCGAATAATTCGTTTATTCGAATATTCGGAGAAGTCAATTTATCGAATAATTCGTTTATTCGAATATTCGAAGGAGTCAATTTTTCGAATTATTCGTTTATTCGAATATTCATAAATTTTTATTCGTTTGATATACTCTACCCTTCGAGCCGTGGGGAGCCCGCTCCTCTCGGCGACAAAAATTATCCTTCGGTATCCGGTGGATCTTCAGGGGTGCGTTCGAAGAACATTCCCTTGGCAAAACGCGTCCATGGAAACGTAGCCACGGCCACGTGGGAGCAATCCTCACTTATAATTCGCATCCATGGGAAGCAAATTTGTCTATGGTGAGATTGCTTTTCCTCCCACAGCGTCGTGGGAACGTTCTTGGAACGCACCCCAGGTGAGTGACTCGAGGCCACCTCCCAGGTTCGGCTCCGAAGAGCCGACTGAGGCACACCGTGAGATACCAGCAACATTGTCAATACCTTTGTCTAAACATGTTAGTGATCCTGACGAATGTCTGGCGTCATATTTGAGGTTTTTAGGGGTTTATTGCGTTCAGTACGTTTGAAATGACGGCAAACATTTGCGTCGTGGTTGCAGAGCGGCGATTACTCCATTAGTTCACCTCATCATCTTCATTCGTTCATCTGTAGTACAATATACCTCCTGTAGTTCCTCCAAAGCGTCAATTTCTCCCGTAGATCTCCTCTCCCAGTGCCGGAGCGCGAACATGAAATAGGCGTCGATTCAAATGTGTACGTAAAAGTGCGTGGTCGCCAACTTCCGCGATTGGGCCTTTAAACTTCCAAAATCTACGATTTCCACGGCGACGCGACGGTCGCGTCGCCGTGCCCACGATCGCGTCACAGCGCGATCGAACTCTGAAAGAGGCCTTAAAGTAGCCTATTTGCACTTCCATGAAGCCTTTTGGATTCCCAGCGATCAGGTGTATCTTGCAGGAATTGTACAAGCATAAACAAACTTATCATCTTTCGCCTACGTTCGCTGAGTTGAACCCAGTTCGGAAAATTGGTGCAGCTAGGAGTATCAACAATGAACCAAACTCAGGATATCGGAAGCTCATTGTTAATCGCTTCACCAAAGAAGAAGCAGGCCCATGATCGGAGCTCACAGGAGCTGCGAGGAGTGTTAGGTTCACGTCTAGAGGTGATTTTTGGTGCTTAGCTGTTTAGGGGTTTTCTTTTGAACTTTGAAACGAACAGACAGTGCTATGCGGCAAATGATGACACCAGTTATGCTCTCTCGGCGCAGATGAGTTCCGTTCAGAGGTGTGCTGCAAATCCCATTCGATTTTCTGGGTTCGTCTAGCTACAAAATCTGGTTGGATTGAGACCGTTCACGAAGTTGGAGGGGAGGTCTCAAAAATGCGCTTCCATGGATCGATGGTACAAAATAGGCGTTCTGAGAGCTAGGAATTTTCAGGAAGGTTCCTTACCCCAAAATAGAGAGCTTCCTAGAAGACTTCGGAGACAGTTCTCCACGTCGTGGGCTTACCTGGCATTTCAGAATATGTAGCGATTTCCCGCCTGAAAGCTGAACTAGGTGCAGTGAGCACATTCATGTAAAGAATTGCAGTTCAAGATCATTCAAGAGCAAGCATTTCGAGTCATGGGATGGATCAGCGGTAATTTTTAATGAGGTCCGTTTTTTGAAATCGTCAGACTACCGTAGATTGCGGTGGATATATGCTAGTTTGGTCGTCTCAGATTTCACTGAAATTTTCTATGCAGGGCCTGTTCGGGGCGTTGAATACGAATTTACCGTCAGTATGCTGATTTTCGGACACGGTGATAATTTGCCACCGGCACAAAATTCTCACTCAGGAATTATCCTGTCAAAGTTTCGCTCTGGAAAATTGAGGCAAGTTAAAACCTGTTTTACGTTCAACATGTTTAGAAGCGTATGAACCTGAAGCTTCTCCGAACGATTTGATTTAATTTATTACACATTAGAACCATGTAAAAAAAACAACAGAACGCGACACCTGAACGGCAAGTTAAAGGGACTAATTACAGTAGGGCAATAATAAAACGAATCGATAACGATAGGTCGGCTTATGGCGGTCTTTGTTAGTGGCTATGTATAGCACTCCTTAGGCTTCACTAAATGATAGACAGTATTCGCCGTCCTCTCTCCATCAACAATGTCTAGCATGAAAGCTTCGCCAAACGATATCCCAACTTAGCTGCTAACATCCCCCATTAACCATGTGTACCGTTCGTTTGGCTTCGCCAAACCATATACCGGCTTTGCCGGTTCTCCTCCATCAACAATGTGTAACATTCTTTTAGCTAAAATGGACGATAAGTTGGCTTTGTCGACTTCATTCCAATCACCACTAACCATAGCATTTTACGTGTGTTCCGCAATGATCCGTCACAATTTAAGTTTGTAGGACGCAATATGCAACTATGTCACGTCGTGGGTGTCACAACCATATCCGCCCAAAGTCGTCTTTTTCCGTCGTGTTATGGATTGTCTCATTCTCACTTTTCAGTCAACAGTTATTAATTATTCAAACCACATGAAATCAGTATGAGGTATTCAACGATAGCTAATCCAAAAAGACAGTATCATAAATTACTCAGTAGGTTTAGCTGCAAATTTTAAGCAGTGTACAGCCTGTCCCCCGGAAACAAGTTCAATCTGCACTAGGTATAGATGAATACGGAAGGCCGCGCTATGTGTTCAAAGCCCATCAGAAATCAATCTTCAAATTCTCACCTACGACTTTTTAGATTTTAATTTGGACATCAGTTGCCTACCGGAGCTAATACCACACGAATGAATTCAGAAAGTAAAAAAAATCTGTTCATCGAGGAAAGGAAAAATCGATTGGGATCCGCCTCTAACCCGCAGTGCAGCTTCCCGGGAAAACTTCCACCTGTCTCCGCCTAGACTCCTTCCTGGAGGACATGCTGTTCGTGCATTAAACGTGTCTGGTTCATATTCCTGTCGTGGAGGTAGACAAACTAAACATCATTCATTTTCGGACAAAAAGTTTTTCGAAAAATTTCCCGAAAAGCGGTTCACTCATTGCCACGCCTAACTTGTTTTTCATTCTGGGAGGGTGGCAATTTTAAAACCCCGAACTTTTTCGAGAATCTCAACCAGGCTCGGATACTGTATTGAACACAAGTTTTCGAAAGTTTTTTTTAGCGCCTCATAATGCTTTCAAATACCCTTGCCTAGACCCACTACCATTAACCGTGCAGCACTATAACCTTCCTTTCCAGGCGCAAAATAGTCGGAGACGGAACGGAACAGCACCCGCCCCCCCAAAAAAAAAACAACGGAAATACGGAAGCAGAATAGGAACGATTTTGCACAGCCCCGGTAAGGACATTCGGCGACGAGTGCGAGCAAACCTTTTTTTACGCTGCGACAACCCCGCATAACTGCCAGCGAGCGGCAACCGACGCGGCGACGATAATGTCAGAAAACATTTTTCTTGCCGCGTCAAGACTGACGCTCGGCGACCAGTCGCCGGTCGGTGCAACTCTGCAGACCTCTTAACTGCGCTGAGTGATTTGCGCTGGGATTCATGAACGCAAACCATGGGCTACAGTTGGGTTTGTCCCCGAAGAATGCGTGCTATTTCCGCGGCAAACCCAACCGTGGCCCACGGTCTGTCGTTCATGAATCCCAGCCCTAAAATCGATTGTATTCTGGGACGGGGAGACTGACGCAGCGTGAAGGGTTACCAGGGACGCCGCAGTGTTTTAACACTGCGATGGCCCTGCGTCACCGCCAACAGCCGTCGCACCATTGGCCGCCGAGATAAGCCTCCAATCAGCGTATCGATGTCAAAAGGTGCGCGGATCGGCGTCCTCTGGTGAAATCCGTCGGTCCGCAGCTCCTGAGCTGTTCAAAATTTGCCCGTGAGCGGTTCAAGAACTGTCCATGTCGATTTTCGGCGTTTCCGTGTTTGCACAGGGGACCCCGGGGACATCCCACAAGGATCATCAATATCCCAACGGGGGGGGATAGGGTGACCCCACCACCCTTGTTCGCAGTGGGATGAACCCCACTACGAACCGTGGGGAGATGGACCAACACTGGGGTACCATCCCCCCCCGAGCCATGGGGAGATGCGGAGAGCCCCTCGGCGACAAAAATTATCCTCCGGTATCCGGTGGATCACTGGAGAATGACTGAGGCCACCTTCCAGGTCTGGCTCCAAAGAGCCGGCTGAGACACACCGTGAGATGAGGAGCCTTTTACACCGGCAACATCCTTAATACCCTTGTCGAAACATGTCTCAACATAGTACACGTAAAACAGGTTTTAACTTGCCTCAATAGGCCAGAGCGCAACTTTAACAGGATAATTCCTGAGTGAGAATTTTGTGCCGGTGGCAAATTATAATCGTCTGATTTTCGGAATACTATGGTACGTTTTCTCCCCTAATTACATGGCATGTTACCTACCGTGGCCTGAAATAAACCTCAAAATTTCGACAAGCGTACTTCATTTTCGTTTTCGGCACCCTTCATAATTAACCCCAGCACACAAGTTTTGAGCCAAATCCGGATTTTTTTGATATACCCAAAAATGTTGGGGGTGGGGGTGTGGTACCCTTACCTTTTCGCGGAACTTGAAGAAGCGTATAACTTCTCGGAACCAGCAGCTAGGGAAGGGATATCACAAAGTTTTACTATAGATGCCCAAGAGACACTAACATTATAATTCGTCTCGCAGATGCGACAAACAATTTGTATACTTCCCTTGTTAGACGATATCGGGGAAAATATGTTGTGCAAAGCACAGTCTTCGTGAAATTTGAGAGCAAAGAAAGTTGCTGAAATCATGCAGCGAACAAGTCCAGCGCTGCAAGCAGGTCCTCTGAAAGTAAAGGGCGGAGTGAGAGTTCACCATTTTATGCACTTCTTGCGCGTTTTCCTTTCTCAATTTCTTTGAAGTCTTGGCTTAACAGAGGGTCAAATATCTTTTGCATAGAATAATCTAGAATTAGAGAATAATTGTGAACACGGCATTCAAGTGCATTCCCCTTATACGCGATTACGGCGATTATCCGCCGCGAATGATTCATACTATAGATGGCTGCGAAGGGAAATGCGCATTTTTCATGAATGGTGAAAACTTTTTGATTAAACAACTACTTTAAAGGCAGTGTTCACCATGATTTTTGTTCCCGGGTTTTTCCACTTAAAACAATGGGTTGCCCACAAAGTGTTACCAAAATTACGAAGAAACGGCGAAAATGCACTAAAACGTCTCATTTCAAGGATATTATTCTCTGACCTGGACTAGTTGTCCGGTTGGATGAACATGTTGTCGGTGGTTTTCAGCGGTGAAAAATGGGCTCAATTCAAAATGGGGCAATATTTCATGCAAAACAGTATAAGACAGGGTCCGATGGAAGAAATGGAGCAACAGAAATTAGATAATTCCAAAGGATTGGTCCACAAAAAATTTCGTTGTCACAACGAACAGTTCCTGTGAGAGTAAAGAGGCGGGGTGAGAGTAAAGGATTTCGTGCCCCTCTGATGAGTTTTTCTTGATTTCTTCGTCATTTCTGTTCTACCCGGGGACCAAACAATCGATTTAGCGATTAATCTCAAAATCGAAGATCATCGTGAACACTGCCTTTAAGCCAAACCCATTTAGGGAAACGCAACAATTCTCTAGTTCGCACCTTCCACCACCTTGAGAAGTTGATAAGCCAAGGCAACCTTTCTACAGAAAAGCCGAATCACACCAATCCAACACGTCTCTGCAGCGGATCAGAGTTTTAAGAGACCTTCGATTTGGTGCTAGTGAAAATAAACTTACACTTGGTTTGAGTAGTCGAAACGATCACCTAGAAAAAAGACAGGGGAATACCGCGATTATTGATCGTAATCGGACCACTTCCATCATTTGTGCGTGGAACCCCTAGGGAAATGCGATTTATATTGCTCATCTTCGATAGCGAAATAGGCGATGAAAAAATTATCAGCGCTCTCAAACGACAATTTCGTGTGCTTAGCGCTGTGTCTCTGCCGAATTTTCACTGTCGTCCTCACAACTTGTACCGTTCCCCAACTTCGAAACTTGTTTCCAAAGTGTGCATTGTCTTTCTGTTTAAAGGGAAATCAAATGGCAAGGTTTTCCAGACTATGTTGTAGATGTCTCATCAGGACAAGAGTGAATCATATGCTTCGATTTCACCTTCAAGACTGGCCTCATGCCTTTGTCTTTAAATTCATATGCTTCTATGTGCCAAATAGTCGAGAAATTAATGACAAAATAAGAAAAAGATGCCTGCGTTTCATTTTCATTTTATAGGGTCCACAGGGCATATCAGTCGTGATTTCCTCATATTCATTACTACGCACCTTAGGTTTGGACTTCTCAGCACAATAAGGGTTGCACTCAGTAACCGAAATCGAGCTCAACCTTTCGTTCTCAGCGGCAGGTGCTTATAGCGACAGCCGGTTCTGGCAACGCATGCTGGCTTTCGACCTCTCCTCTTTGGGAGCCTGTGCTGCTAACCGCAGTACCTGCTACTAACATCTATAGGAACTGCTAACAGTAGCACGTCCTCGAAATGGAGAGGAAACACGGGCTACCATACCCTCTTAGTGGAATTGTTATACTGTGTTTATAACGGAGTGCACAAGTTCGTGGTGCGCCAATGGTCCTCTACTGGCCCTCTACTACGGCATTCGACGCGTTCTCGGCCGACCCCCGTGAGTGCATGAGCTACCTCGTAACCGACCGAAAAAGCGCTGATTACCATAGTAGGGCCAGTGGAGAACGATGAGATTACGCACTCCGCTATAAATAGAGTACACGATCCTTGTGGCGACCAGCAGCTAATAGGCCTATCTCTTCAGGAGTTGCTCGACCAGACAAGTTTTCAGCAGGAGATTTTGGAGTGTAGGGTTCCAAAGGCTTAGTCCAACCTCAGGGGTAAAATTTGATATTATAGTCCGCCCACCGTCAATAGCAGTCCTGCCAAGCGCGATTTCTCGGCTCGCTCAAAATATGAGAGACTACTGGGGAAAGTCGGCCCACAGTTCCCCAAAAGCATAACCGCGCACACCGCCCCGGAAAGGGAACCAAGAGCTCTGCCACTGTACGATTTGCCCTTGAGTATCGCAACACAAACCAATTTTTCCCTTTGCACATATTTTTGTTCCCCACTCGGGCCAAAACGCTTGATTATGCTTTTAGGGTAGTGTGGGCGGGGCAGAATTTTCCCTGTGGTTTCTGACTAATTTGATCGAATTGAGATCTCGCGCTTGACAGGGATGATATACACGATGAGCGGACAGTAATAGAAGATTTCAACCTTGATGTTGGTATAAGCCTTTAAGGTTCTCAAACCGTTCGTCAGCGCTCTAAACCCTCTCCAGCGGACTCTGTGAACACGTTGGTAGTCCTCTATGGACAGTGAGCCCGGGATTGAATGCTTCTAGAATAGGGAGATTCTCCAAATATTTCAACGAATTCGGGGCATTTTTTGATTGTTGTGAGTATTTCTGAGTCTGGATTTCTGAATCAAGAAGTGACCGAGTGGAATTTCAGAGACATCATTCGCACTTTAACCCGCGTCTACGTTTTTCTAAAAACCCTTGATGAATTGGATAAAAGCGAAAAGACCACTTAAAACTTCAGCTTCCTGAGCAGAAAATCGTTATAATACCTCGTATTCTCAATTTATTCCGGTGCATTCGGTACATTACGCCGTTGGTTTTTTAGTGGTTTTACGCATCAAACCTATTGGATAAGTTGATTGTTTTTGTCTTTCTTCTAGCTCATATTATTCAAAAATAAGAAGTTTTCTTTGCGCAAGTGCATGGTAGGATTGGAAAATACTTTCAATAGTGGAACATTTGCACCTGACATGGTGTTTTCGTTCCCCATGCTAGATTAAAGGCAGGGTTCGCGATAAAATCGGTTGTTGTGCTATCCCCATGAAAAGGTAGGTCTGGGCATCACAAAAGTGGAAATAAGTAAAAAACTGAATAAAAAACGCTTAGGAAAAAGTTCTTGGTTGGTGTCCTCCCGCCTCCAGCTATCGGGATTTCTATAAAAGCCTGTTTTGTTAACTTTAATTTTGCTTCTGAAGTAGTTTCTGAGCACTTCTGTAGCCTCCTGACTACTTTAGCAGCAAAATAAAAGGCGGATAAACACGCATTAACGAAAATATCGTTAATTAGGGGGCCGGCCGACACCAGTAATTAGCCGTTATACCTTGTTTTTGTGCGTTTTTCCCGCGGAATTCCGGGTTTTTTCACAAATTTTCACTTTTGTGATGACCAAATCTATTATCTCATGAAGAGAACCCAAAAATCGTTTTTATCGCGAACCCTGCCTTTAAAGACAGTGTTCACGATGATTTTCGTTCATGTGTTTTCCACTCTAAACAATGCGTTGGCCCCCGAGTGTTACCGACATCACGAAGAAACGGTGAGAAACGCACTATAACGTCTTATTTTAGTGAGATTATTCTCTGGCCTGGACTAGTTGTCCGATTGAATGGACATGTTCACGGTGGTTGTCACCGGTAAAAAAATGGGGCTAATCGAAAATGGAAGAATATTTTAGGCTAAACAGTGTTAGTGAAGGTCTGAAAGAAGGACCGGAGCAGCAGAAGGTTGGGAATTGCAAGAGATGTTTCCACTAAAGATTTCATTGTCACAACGAATAGTTTCTGTGAGAGTAAAGACGCGGGTTGAGAGTAAAGGATTTCGTGCTCTTCAGGTTCGTTTTTCTCGGTTTCTTCGACATTTATAGTTCTACCAGGGGGCCAAGCAATAGATTCAGCGACTAACCTCAAAATCGAAGATCATCGTGAACACTACCTTCAAGCTAAATAACTGACAGAATAGTGGACGATTTTGACGAGAAGTTTTACTTTCAACCTTCTGTATCTTCGCAAAAGTACGTTAGTGACTCACCAAACACTACCTGTTTCTCAGACGGGCCCAGCCAAGGGTTTAAAGGCAGTGTTCACGATAAAGATAGTTTTTCTGCTTCTCCACCTATCTTGAAGACGGTTCCATGCTGATTACAATGATGTTTTTGGAATCTTACAAGACCTTCTAGCAGCGGAGTTATGGTCCCTCAGAAATTGAGCTAGGGAAACATGGTGGACGAGTTGTCCGAGGCTTATAACTTCGGTCTTTTGCAGGCGACGTATGCGAGCTGACCTGAGTAAAGAGAGAAGTTGGGAATAAAGGGAAGAATGGGGCTATTGATCGGAAACCATCGCTCATCTCACATTCGCGAGCATTCATTTGTTCACGCCGGTGGGCGTGGAAAGTGCATCTGGGGTGTGGCGAGCTGACGGATGTCCAACTTTGGGGCCGTAGGGGACCGTTCCAAGCTCATTTTTTTAACGCCAGGGTTGCGCGAGGCCACGCAGCTGCCGATCTCCACAAAAAAAAACATAAATGGTTTTTATCGTGGACACTGCCTTTAAACCCGAAAAAAAAACTTTTAGTAGTTTTCATGCGCTTACGATGCTCTCATGCCAAGATTGATGGAAGAAATGGATCTAAATCAACGCCTATTCTCAATCTACGTCGCAAGAAGCGCGACGTGGAGAAGGTGTTTTGATACAAGAAATACGGTATGACTGCCTCAGAATCTTGAAAAATGCCCTACATTGAGTCATGCTTTCCAGTCAAACATGCTCCCATTATTGGATTAGAATCCAATCGATTCCTCGAGCGGAGCTTTTCGGAACAAATCCCAGCCTTTTGTGTGTCTATTCGTAGCTGTCTCGGATAATATCCTGCTGTTATTGATCCTGTTCAGTGAAAATATAATAGCCCCACTGAGATAAACACCCTCGTAATTTCAGTAGGATTTCAAGTGCATAGTTTCCCTCCAAACCAGTCTATTGTAGAGTAAGTATTCTATCGAAAATTTTTCTGAAAGTGGCTTCTTTGGAAATTATTCAAATGAACCAATTTTAGACAAGATTAAAATAAACCATGGACAAGAAAAATGTGAGTTCAATCGGATCTTGCTGAAGCATTCGCATTAAAGCCACAGTTCAAGCTCAGGGGTAATTTTCGATATTATACTCCGGTCCTCGTGTATAGCAACTCTGCCAAGCACGAATTCTCAATTCGCTCAAATAAGCGAGAAAAAGCAAGGAAAAAGTCGACCCCGCCCCCATGGAAGAAAATATGGGTAACGCCCACCGACAAGCTTCCGGTCTCAATAGGGAAGATAAGCGCGATCGATTTTGTTTCGAATCGATGTTGTTCCATTTGTTTTCGGTCTGGCTTTGTTTTATGACCTGCATCAAAATGATGGCTGCGACTAACGAGAAAAGACAGGCTCGAGACAACTTGTCCGCGAACTTCTCGACGTTCAAGTTCAGAATCTTTGAGTGGCCATAGCTCCGTTCGTGGTGACTTCTGAGCGATTCTGCAGACACTTTTGTGATCAGCGTAAAATTATATTCAAGATGAGCAGGGAACCAAAATTTCGATTCTGAGGTTGGACTGTGCCTCTAATTTTGAATTTCTTCGAATCAACCGCCAAATCTTGCGCTATAGAAACCATTCAATTTTTTTGATTTCATCAGTTCTAAGTCGTTTTGAACACCGCAACAAAGATTACAAAAACCTATCCTCAACATCTGAACAACACCCTGCTTTGAAATCATAAAAAAATATTTGCATAATTTCTTCTCGGTCTGAATTTTTGAATTGAGTTTTTTCTCCATTGTATTTCTCAATCAACAGGATATGGACCAATTACAAGTTCCCGTAACAAGGCCTCTTCATCTGAACCTCAACGAGTTGGACTACTCAGAACCACCCAAGAAAAGCCCCATTTATCTGGTAGGTTTCCATTTTTGATATGCCATTGCCATTATGCCTATGCCTATGCCTATTTAAGGTTTACATGTCTGGGTCGCTATGCTAAGAATATTCAGTTCTAAACGAACAAGAGTTTGAGTAGATTTTTCAAGATTCCCCTAGCTTTACATACTCTTCTCAACTCTGTTCAATTTTGAACTTTTTGAAGTTTGTCACCTTTTCCTTTGTTTCATTTCTGTGCAAAATTGTGATTTTGGAGATCACAATTCAGATTGGATTGGACTGCAGCTATTTGAATTTTCAAATCGTACTTATCGAACCATGAAGTCCATGGATTCCGCCACTCTTCTTCGTAACTTCTCCGCCTCGCTGGTCCTTGTTCAAGAGTGTTTCCATATTTGCCCAAGTGATTCATGCCGACCTTATCAGTCCCATACCACTTGCCTGTTCTCCATCACAATGATGTCCTCACTGAATATTCCTCAGCAACATATTGACGTGAGTCACTTAATCAAATCGCAGTACTACATATCATCAAGCGACTCTTTTATGGAATTGAAGTATTTCAGAAGAACTAGAGAAGAACAAACAAATCTTGGCAGACACGTTTGTCAGAATTTCTGAAGATACTGGTTATCATTAGAGGAATCAAGAATAAAGGAACTGAAACGATATAAAGGGAGACTAGAGGCTTTTGTGGAATGCTCTCAAAATTCGATCACTAAAAAAAGAAAATATTGCATTCAAAAATGCATTCGAAAAATATATTCAAAAATTTTTGTTAAATTTTATATTACAGTGTTGAGTAAGAAACGACCGGACTTCCTTTATGAAGTCGTATTTGAACTTTTCAACGACCCGATTTTCGAATATAGCGGAAATCTGACCTTTTCGAGCAATCGGCATTCCGAATAAGGTTTCAGTCAACTGTTCTAAAATAGCCCGATTTGCATCCGATTATTACATTCGGCGTCAGTATCCTGGGCATTCGACTCTACATTTAAAACGAGTCAACAACTTAATCAAATTATTCTGCGATTTACAA
This sequence comes from Aplectana chamaeleonis, assembly GCA_029168955.1. NCBI lineage: Eukaryota > Metazoa > Nematoda > Chromadorea > Rhabditida > Cosmocercidae > Aplectana > Aplectana chamaeleonis. The sequence continues at coordinate 770,666 of JAPDOI010000059.1, read as the reverse complement.
ATGGAAGAGTTTTTTGCAAACAATTCCTATTTGAATTCTCTGATATTAAGTCAATGACTTTCTGGTTATTTTTCATTTCATTCTATATTTTGAAATGCAAAAATAAGTATTCTTCCACTTCATCTGAGTGATTTTGGCGAGGTATGCTAAAGCAACTAAAAGCTCAGTTCTTCCTCTATCTAATGCTCTTTATCGCTTCCCACGAAATTCGTTTACTTTGAACTTGTAGGATTAAATTTAGTGCGCATTCTCAGTAGTAAAGTAGTCAGTATTACTTCCATACCCTTCTTCCACTGAAGCGTTCAACGTGCCAAGGGAGACGGAACGTTTGATCTCTCCGAGCATAATGTACGTAATGATATTCACATAGGCTCCCGGTATCTCTCCAAAAAAGCAACTTTTGCTTTTCTGATGCAATTTTTTGTGGTTTCTTTTCTATGCACTGACATTGAGGCTTCAAACTTCAAAGTTAAGTATTTCTAGTGTTTCTCTATAAATATTCTGCAAGTTATCAGCTACCCTTATCGAAAGTCGTGTTATTTTAAAATCCAAATCTGAAATCGTTGATTTGCAAATTACATTTTGTAGAATAGGTAAATACTGCAGTACTTAGCTATAGAGTTTGGGATTACAAGGTCGACCCGAGGAAAAAACTAAGAAATTTGTCATTTTTAGAAGAATATTCAAAATTTGATCTTTTGAGGAAATTGCGTAAATCTAGGTATTCTTCACTTCCGCACTGCCGTTCAGTCCGCAAAGTGCGCGCTGATTGCGAAATCGTGCTGCGGCGCGGTTGCGAGTATCCTCAGACAGGGATGTGGGATCATGCGGGCGGTGGGATCACCCGGGCACCAAAGGCCAAAAGCGCCCGTGTGATCCCACATCCTTGTCTGAGGATGCTCGCAACCGCGCCGCAGCAAGATTTCGCAATCAGTGTGCACTTTGCGGACTGAACGGCAGTGCGGAGGTGAACTGTATGTGGGTGTCACCTTCTAGTGCTTAGAGAGGTCGACCGTTCCTTTGCCAATGGCAGATTAAAGGCTTCGTGGGGGGAAGAGTATAGACAGATAGAGTACGTAAGTGTTAAGGGCTGAGGCCACACACTAATCCTAATCGAGGAAGTCTAGAGTTGAAAAGTTTTGCGTAAAGCTGCAAAGATCACTAGACATTTAGAAGAAAAATTCAACTTCTGCTCAGGCAAACCATCGCTCCGAGCGGGACCGGCTCCTCCCAATTATGACGTCATCGCCCGGACAGCGGCCGAGGGGCCAACTGGCACCGCGGTCCCTGTCCGGTGCCAGTTCGCCCCTCGGTCGCTCTCCGGTCGCTCTCGGAGCCACAGCGGTGCCATCGCCAGAGATAGAGAGACGCGGGATTGGCTGTTCTTTGAGTGATAACGTGCGAGCCACGTTATCACTCAAAGAACAACCAATTCTGCGGGTATAAAAGGCGCCTCGCCTCGTGTAGACGGGTAGTTGGCCTTTCGAGGCCACTCTTGAGAGGTGACCTCGGATCACTCTCAGGATGACAATTTTTGGCGGCCGAGGGGATCCTCCATGGGCCGCGGTGGGGAAGGCTTCCTCATTGCGGATCATGCTGGGATGGTATCCTTGTTGCGGCCTGTGGCAGGATTAACCTCCTGACCCACAGGCTGTAACAGGTACCTTATCCTCTTAACAGGCTTAATCCTCTCCAGAAGAGGCGGAAATAAAGAAAATATTAGGAATTAGGAAATTTTTGAAAATCGCCCGAACAGAGACCGCAGTGCCGGTTGGGACCGGAGATCGCTCCGAGCGATACTGCTGTGGCCCGGAGAGCGACTGCTGTGGCCCGAGTAGATGGCTAATTTTCGCTCGGAGCGGAGAGGCAGCACCGCTCGAGTAGCTCTCCGGTACCGCTCGGAACGATGGTTTGCCTGAGTGAATGCATTGTCTAACCTTGCCAAAAAAATTGAGAACAAAGAAGAAAAATTGTTGTCCGAAAACAGTAATTATTTTTGCAACGGCTCAATGAATTATTTCTTTCTCGGATTCGAGAATCAGATTTTTGCAATTGAGTGCACCTCAAATTCCCGAATGAAGGGCTAAGGACGTTCCTTTAAGCGTACGTTGTAGCATCCACTTGTTCAACTTAGTCTAGTGAATGCACGGAGCAGCGACGATAGATCACCGCGAGCGATCGAAAGTGCGTTGGCTGGTAAGGCAGAGTCCATATGTGGCGAGAACGGGCGTTCCCGCTGTTGTGCGCCTCTAGACGCTCCTCAACGCTGCCTGCAAATTAACACAGGCAAACACCACTGCCTCGTGTTAATTCGATTGAAAGCGTTTGATCGGGTGACCAATCGCTCGAATCGGCGCAACGGCTGATGATTCCCCATGGTTTTCAACTTCCGTGGTGGGATTACGAAAAAACAAGGGCAGTAGTTTTGATACAGGTTTAATGCCACCTGCTTCAGTGATGAAGCAGTGACCTTGAACTTGCTGCTTACTTCGTGGTGCTGGCGCAAGCGCGCGAAAGCGAGCGGGCGAGGGCGCGCGAGAAGGAGCGCGTGTGAGCGGCTAGCGAATCGTGTGCCCACGATGATCCTCGATTTTGCGTAATCGCACGCTCTCGCCACGTATGGACGGAGCCTAATGTCGCCAACGCCGTACGACCAGCTGCAATGATCGAGGCTGGTTCATTCACTAACCTAAATCTGATAAGGAGACCATAAGGAGATGATAATGAAAATCATTCAGGAGCATTCGCCAGTTCTGAGTCAGAAGATCAAGATTCCAAAGAAGAGATACTCGTATGCCGACCCACTGGAGCGCATGGACACACCGATGTTTGACAAGGTAACATATATCATGCTTACTGTTCGTAAGAATGGAATTTGTTTTTCGCAGAAAACCCCAAGTGATTGTTGTCTTGACAAAATAGAAGCCTAGGAGCCTAGGTACATATTCCAAGTCGGTGCTCGAAGAAATCTAATTCGTTTCCATAGGGGTAGAATTAGAAAATTTATCGTCGAATAGAATCCCCCTCACCCTCTTTCCACTTTGACTAGTTCATAGCACATCATTTACTCATAGATCACTTTTTCTTCTGTTTCGTCCAATCTAAACTTCATTTTGTAGTAAAGGGGTTTGCAGCTTGTTAAGAACAAAGAGACCTATAATATCATCTGTTGACGGCCACTAATGCCATCTCAAATCTATTCAAAGGAGGCTAAAGCCAAGCCGCTTTATCCTGAATGAGTAGCTTAGCGTCCCCAGGATATGTCTCTATCAGCTCACCAACATGGCGGATGGAACACTGCTCGGCTATTCTTCGCTCTCTTTACGAGTAGGTCATATACGATGTATCTAAAAGCTTCAAAGAATCACTGCAATCTTCGAAAAAATTGCGCATTTGCTTTTTTTCCGAATTAGGGAAAAGATAGGTGCCTCAGTTGATCGAGGGGTACTAATGTTGTACAATAAATATGATTCACAGTCGAATTGGATTGATCCAGCTTTGTCTATCAGCGACTGGATTTTCTGAACCTTAAAGGCAGTATTCAGGATAAGAATCGCTTTTCTGCTTTCTCACCTATCTTGAAAAAGGTCCTATGCTGATTCCAATGATGTTTTTGGAATCGCACAAGACCTTCTGGGAACGCAGTTATGGTCCCTCAAAAGTTGAGCTAGGGAAGCATGGTGGACGATTTGTCCGAGGCTTTTAACTTCCGTCTTTTGCAACCGATGTATGCGAGCTGACCTGAGTAAAGAGAGAAGTTGGGAATAAAGGGAAGAGCGGGGCTTTTGATCGGAAACCATCGCTCATCTCACAATCTCGAGCATTCATTTGTTCACGTAGGTGGGCGTGTAAAGTGCACCTGGGTGTGACGAGTTGACGGGTGACCAAGTTTGGGGCCGTAGGGGACCGTTCCGAGCTCATTTTTCTTGAGTTTTTCAACGTTAGGGTTGCGCTAGGCCCCGCAGCTGCCGATCACCACCAAAAAATCAGACATGGTTTTTATCGTGGACACTGCCTTCAAAGGCAGTGTTCACGATGAAAAAAGTGTTTGGAATTCCACTAGGAATGAGTAGTGGAGGGACACTCTGTAACGTTTACGTTGAAAGAACACATGAAAACAAGCCAGGAAGAGGCTCAAAGAGCCCGAAGTTGCCACTTTGAGCGCAAGGCAAACCCCAAAAGCGCAGCACGCGCCTACCGACGTGAACAAATGAATGCTCGATATAGTGAGATGAGCGATGATTTTCAATCATTAGCCCCGTTCTTCCCTTCATTCTCAACTTCTCTCTCTACTCAGATAAGCTCGCATACATCGGCGGCAAAAGACGGAAGTTACAAGCCTCGGACAACTCGTCCACCATGTTTCTCTAGCTCAAATTTGAGGTAACATAACTCCGTTCCCAGAAGGTCGTGTACGATTTCAGAGACATCGTTGGAATCAGCATTGGGCCGTTTTCAAGGACGGCTAAAAAACGGAAAAACGATTTTTATCATGAACGCTGCCTTTAAAGAAACCAGCATGGGACCGTCTTCAAGATAGGTAGAAAAGCAGAAAAACGATTCTTATCGTGAACACTGCCTTTAATCATCAATATAGCCGTCACCTGTTCAGAAAATCCAGAACAAAAAGCAATGACTTGCTAATAGCGTCGTGTAAATAAGAAAAATATGTTGAAGGAAGGTTAATGTTGTAGATAAATGACCTGGATAGTGAGCCACAGAAATCGGCTAAATTTTTCTTCTAAACCCGACAGAGGTTTTGATCTCAAGATTTTTTCAGAGTGCGAGCAATCAAAGCAAAAAGGGTCCGTCATCGGCGGCTACCGTGCTCACCATGTCCGGAATGTTTGTCGTCGGGATACTCTTGATGATGAGTGGAACAATTGTGTTGATTGCGGTTCGTCTATGATTTCTAATATGTTCATGATGATGTGTGTCATATGATTATTCGGCCACCAACAGTATCGGATTCCGATTAGATGCGGCAAGAAAATCAAGTTGCCCCAGTAGTCTTGGGATTCCCGATCAAGGATGTTATCCTACCTTTCAAATTCATGAGTCGTTTGCAGTTCTTTTTAAATAGCAAGTTTTAGATATTCAGACAAATGAACAATTCCAATAGCACATGGGAAAATCGCCCACTCGTCACAGAAGAGAGCTTATCACCGCGCAGCGTGTCGCACCACAGTTAGACGACGTCTCATTGACAGACGCAGCTTCAAATGTTGAGGCGCTATCCATATTTCTCAACGCCAGCGCGTCACGCGCGGGCGCATCGTTGGAGTATGAATACTTTCTACGCGCATCACGCGCTTGCGGAGACCATGAATGCTTCAGCGAGCGGCGACGATTTGGTGGAGCGGATAAAAGTGGGCCTTACCTCTGCCGAGCATGCAAGATCTGTACACGCATTTACTATAATATCATGGTAGCAGAAGATAGTACTTGAATGAATTCCGCCTCTTCTTTAATACAATGGTTCACTCTTCGGGTTCTACCTTTGAGTACAGTGAGAATACAGTGAAAGTGAGTACAAATGCCTTGCCTCAAAGTCACATTTGCACATGATCTTGCCTGGGTGCAGGCAAGATACGGAGCACATGCTCTCTTTTCGGGTTTTTGATGAGCACGAGAAGTGCCGGTCTGGAGCGGGTCCAGGTGCACTTAGGTATTGAATGAAAGATTTTACTGCAAAGGAGAGCTATATAAAACGTGGAGGAAAATCCCTGCGAGATTTATTTGAATTACCCTCCGAGCAGCCAAATTCCAGGTGACCTGTTGGAGAAATTATGTAAAACTGTAGGCGGTTCTCCGAAATTTAACGGTAGGAAACCACCGCCAGTGCATCAGGGAGGCTCGGGATGTGACAAACCCAGACTCATAAACTTTCAGAGTGTTCTCACTTGTTTCTTTGCTTGTCGCCGTGAGGACTATTTCGATTCGCCACATCAGAAAAAAAATATTTCAAGTGACCTGCGTTCTCTGTTAGGTTATCTTTCAATTTTGAAGCTTGTGAAACTTAGATCCTTTTCTGCGGTCTCTTCTACTTCCCTTTTACTTCTGCTGTTTCTCTCGTGAGCTACTCTGTGGAGACCTTTCAGAGGAATACAGCTACGGGGTGTAGAGTTTGATGAAGAACGCTCGCGAGAGGATGAAACATTACCAATTTGAATAGATGGCAGAATTGTGAAGTGCTCAGCTTTTTCTGTGAAACCTTGTTCTTCTGTATTCAGAAAATTCTCTTCTGTTCTTAAACGCACATCCTCATTATCAGATGCTTTAGAAAACAAGTTTAATCATTAGGTACGACAATCTGTCACCCAAGCACACACCCCGATCTGGTCGACCCCCGATTTCTTTTCCATTTCATTGACAATCTTTCGTTGTCGCCATATATCCTTTGCTGAACGACTATATGGGCATAACCGTGCGCATCTTCGCTCACCAGAGATAACGATGTTTATCGAGAGAGTACGAGTAATGTAGAGGCAACTGAGAGAGTGAGAGGTCGAAATGCGAACGGCTGTCCGCGAATGCGTACAGTGCACCCACATAGTGAATGCCGCCCCATTCTGTCCCTGAACAACGGGATTATCGTTGAAGTGGATCGTTGGAGGGAGGTTAGCGCGATACATGAACCACGATCGTCAGTGATCAGAGAAAGCGCACCAGTTCATTTTGGGGAACAGTTCAAAGAGCGAAAAGCGTCGAGCTGGTTTCCACTGTAGCATCTCTCCCCATGGAAAATTAAGCAGCATGCGACTACGGACAGCATTTAGGTTTGTGATACTTAGCCTAGTGATATTGACACTTTTTGGCTGTATCCCGCGACTTATCTCCACAAAACAGAAAGCGCTTCACTACTCTACTTTTGATGTAAGACTGCTTTCCCCAATATCATAGGCCCAGTTCAGAGATTAATCCCTCATGTCCACTGTTGGCCACACTGTCGCAGAATGTGTGGAGAGGAGCTCTGCCAGGCAGAGCAGTGATGACAAGAATGTCGCGATTCATATTCTACAAAGGTATTATACCAGAGATCGAATCCACTCCGTCACTCTGGGCTATCAAGAATTCTTGTGACCTACTCTTTTTTCTTGCCGAAAAAGACGGAAATTGTTTCTGTACTCAGCAAGATGGTGCAGCCACGCGAGTCGCCTTGGCAAGATGCGGGTTGAGAAGCTGGGCATCATCGCTAAAGGCTGTCCCAAGTGTCATCTTTGAGCAAACGTTATGCGATGCATGTTAAGAATCCTACTTTGCCACTGTCTCTGTCGAAAATGGACCTTCGACCAGGTCGAAAGCCTCAAAGATTCAGAAGATTCCTGATCTATGTCCCAAAATAATTTTTACAATTTTACCTAAAGGTTAGGTTCGTCCACATTTTGACTATTACGAAATTTGGGTTACATATGTAGGTTGACCTGGCCCAGTTTAGCCCCAGTTGAAAGTTTAATTAGCTTTGAGCTGCTGTTTTTTGGAGAATATGTATGCTCTCTATCTACGTAAAGCTTACCTTACCTTTGCAGAGGACTTTTAAAAACCCATGTTTCGATAGTTGTAGGTATGGGAAACAGCATTGTCAGTCCGTTTTCCAAATCCTCTAAATGGTCCAGAGAATTACTGAAGATTTCCAAAAGTGGGCATTTGCGAAGAGAAAAGGGGGAATGGCATTTTAGGGTATTCAAGAAATAGTCTCGGACTGAGCTGGAAAATCATTTCTACGGGTTGTTTTGGGTGATGATTACGAAACTGTGGTCCATTTGTCGATCTTTCAAAAATTTTGGCTGACTTAGTCTTCAAAACAGGTGAAATTTTGCTGGCCAAACGCGACTTCTAAAGATTTCGAGAATGATACGGTAATATAGCCCCAAAACTTGTCCATAAAGGTTATTTGGGCTGTCTAACACAAATCTGTGGTCGTTTAATTGATCTTCCTAGGGTCACGGTATGTAACGTTGGCTATACGGTAGCTTGGGCGATGTCTCAGATTTGGCTCAAAATTTCACTGTGGAAGTTATTTGGGGTGAAGAACACGAATTCGATGTCTATTTTTTTTATTTTCGATGTATTAAGGTAAATAACGCCAGTTAAAAGGCGTTTTGCCTACCGTAGCCTACAGAAACTCTAAGTCTGGCAACAAGTAGACGCCAGATTTACTCTCAGCGCCATAAATAACCCCCATTTGGAAGTTTAGAGCCAAACACGAACATTTCTTCTGAACACCCCAGAAATTCCCTTACCTTTTCGTGAAGCAAAGAGAGAGCTTTTTCTGGACTCCTCGGGGGCATTAGGGGAATTTCAAGCACGGAACATTCACAGGCCTGAGCAACGAAAACATGATTTTACAAATCGTCACCGTGCGGAAGCAGTTCCTAGTGAGGGAATCGTTAGGCCGGGATCATATGGTTTCCGTTTTCGATTTAGTCTGAAGCATGGACCAGGCGGCTGGCTGTGCGGAGTTGGCGGCCTCACTGAAGAATGGGGTTTCGATTCGCGCGGGCAGATCTACCGTCGCAGCCCCGAGCATTCATCAGACTAAAATTATTGCGCGAACTCTACTTCCAGCGACGAGCGACGCGACGCACGCAGCAAGAATAAAATCGTGCCGGGACCATGTGGTCCCAGCGCGATACTTCGCGTCACTGACACAATTATCTTCGCGCTGCGTGGCGTAACAGCGGTTGCCCGCAAATGAGGACAGTGTTTCAGTACACTTGGCCCGAATCGATTGATCAGACGAGCACCCTACTATTTCAATTGGATAGTTTAGTGATCTCCTGATTCCAAAAGTCGGATGAATAACAGTTAACCCTTCAAACGAAGGTATGGTTAGGCATATGTAACCTATTATTTGCACAGACTGTTTTTATAACTGCACAAAATTACAAAAAGAATATTCCATACCAAAAGCAGGTTTTCTAGGAAGAAGGGGTGCTAAAAACTGGTTTCGAAGTCATTGATGCAGTTTTTATTGATTCAATCTTGTCTAACTTCTGTAAGCGAGTGCCTGATGAGCACATATGGCCGATAAAGATTTGCGGGATACCCCCGTCCTAGATCCCTTCGATTTTGATTCTTCTGTACAATATCTCTGTGTGAGAGAGATGGCTTGAGTACAGCCATCTACAGGAAGGCGCGCAACTCTTCGCGGAAGATCCCGTCCGGTGTTGGATTGGGGCGAGATCCCATGCGATTATCGCTATCTTATTCTGTTCGTCTCGGCATCTACTCGTCTCCATTGCTCACTCTCCAATCTGCCTCACCTCTCCATCGATAACAATGAGAGAAATCATATAGACAATGTCTCGTCCATACGTGCAATGGTGACGAAGAAGACGACCACATCACTGCCCCCAAGGGACCACTCAGCACAATCGAATTAGTGACTTGGCGCACTGATGGCGATTGGTATGGTGAACCAGTCCCGGAAAATCGCTACATGTCAGCGGAAATCCACACCAATCCGACATGTGTCGGGAATTTGCAGACTGTTGCAGAAAGGAGGCGCGTGCTAAATAAGTGCTTTTGCGCGAGATAAGTGAATAAAAATGGTCTTCTAGTTTTTGAAAGGCCTACTCTCTCGCTGAGAAAACCTTGCAATGAACATATGCCTTCACTATTGATGTTAAACCATAAGCAGAAATTATCACTAGATCATGCTACACATTGTCTTGCATTACCTGCATATCCAAAAAGTCACCAACATTTGGAATTTGGCTCTACTAGCTCCGCTATGTGTGGGGTGGCAACTACACTACCACAGGCAACTATGTACACTACCGTGAGAGGGCGCACGGTGACGCATTTTGGCGTCTGCGTCCTTTCTCTAATGACTGCTTTCAGAATCGACTTTTTTCATTCATGTTAAGTACACAGGTGAAACGAGTTGTCCAACACTATAGGGCTTGTTAAAGTTCAGATTCGCACAAACAAGTTGGGAATGTGATTTCCAGATGGTTACACAGTGCACGCAAATACCGCTGAGGGGTCGCATAGTGCTAAGACTTTGTAAGCGGTACGGTCAACTAAAAATGTTACTCCTATCTTTCCATTGCAACGTGAACTCTACCAGTCAATTAAGCTCTGGTACAGCCGTAGTGACCTGTTGATTTCGATTATCACCAGCAGCGGAGCGGTGAGCCTCGGTGAAATATAACTAGTGATAAGGAGGTTTCGACGAAAAAGCCACCGCTCCGCGCTGTGATAACCGGAAACATGAGTTCACTTGGAATAAAACAGAGTCTACATCGTTGGATAGAGGTTCTCACCAGGTTCTCGAACACTTTCTCAGTTCTACAAATTCAAATTTTGGGAATGTTAGAAAGGGACGTTAAAGAAGCAAAGATGCGTCTCCGCGCGCCTTCTGGTCCAATCGCATAGACGGTATCAACGAAAAAAATCAAAAAACAAAGGAGAAATGTGAGCATTAAATCATATTCATAAGTTTGTAAAGAGGATTGAAGCGGAGAAATAAAAAGAATCAAACAAACAATTATCGATAAGCTGTCATAGAAGAACCGCGTACAATTGTTGGATAGTGCTCACGATAAAAACAGACTGCGAGTTTCAACCGGAAATTGAAAGGTCCTTAGGTCCTTTGCAGCTAGAATGCCAAAAAAGGATGAAAAAAAAAGCACTGAACCTTCCGGGTTCCGGTGGAAATTGGATAGCTCGTTTTAGACCAAAAATAAATAAAAAATCGTACAAAGTTAAATACTTTAATTCAGATACTCACTCTTGTGATTTTACCGTTGAGGAAATGATTCCAGCAGACCCGAAGGGAAACAAAACGCGAATCTTTGAAACGTTGAAGCCGTGCTACTGAAATTTATTCAGTCATTCATTAAACAATCCACGGGCTGGTTTTAAACCTTAGCATCATCTTTACCGACGTCATCTAACGGAATATAATCAGGGGTGTGCGGCAAAGGAATTTAAAATTTCGGCAAACGGCAAACGAGCAACGGCAAACTCCCAAAATGGCCGGCAAACGGCAAAACGGCAAACGGCAAAATTATCAGTTTTTAGCTATAATATACGATCATTTGCTTTAGTCGTGTGGTGTCTCCACGCAATATGTACCTGCTACTATGTGCCTTTGCGTTTCACTAGAATTACGGGAAGAAAAATATCCCGTAATCAAAAAAAGCCACTTGAAAGCCTCTATGTGATCAGAGGAATGCCAGTAGCGCTGTTCTATAGCGATCTGTATAGGTCACTTCATCAAGATCAACAGGGCTGGATGGATTAGTCGACATCGTGGCGAAAGAACCAGCTCACACCTGTAGCTCATGACTAGGGCCATTCACAATTTTTACTGTAGGTGAAGCAGCAAGTCGTACACTCCAGAGCCGTCCAGGCTTGGCAGAGCAGGCTGTTGCGAACGGTGACTGAAATTTTCGACTTCCCCTGGTGACCTAAATTTTTACGAACCCAGGTTAAAAAATTTCATGACCAAGATTTTACAGAAGCCCCTCCCTGGAAATGGAGAAATGGTACCGATGCAATACACGGCGTCTCTACTTTCGAGTGATTTGAGAGATAAACCACATTTTCCGGAGAAATTTCACGAACCTCCTCAAAAAATTTTTTTTTTTTCGAAAAATTTTCGAAGTTTTCCCACGACCCCCCTTTGCGACCGGTCGCAAGCCCTGCTCAGGGTTCTCTTTGTCGCTCACTTTGGATATGGTTTCACTTGTGAGGCTACAGGAGTGGAGTGAGATTAGTCTAGTTGTATGCAGGGTTCTACAGTAGAAACCAAATTTCGAGTTTCCACTGGAAATCATGAGCCCGAAGGGCTCGTTGATCGATTGCACAGAAGAGAGAAATCTGGTGACAGTTCGACTGTTACATGCGACGCACGCGACGGAAAAGCCGCATTGCGCTCACGTGGCCGCTGGAGCGCCGCGTGCAGTGCGTTTAGATAGCCGGACTGCCTCTTGGGCGCTTCCACTTTTCTGTGTATTCGGTCTACAAGCCGGCACGAGGCTTATTACGACAACAATGTCGGCTACAAAGCGAGCAATAAGTTGCTCTAAACGATCCCAAACTTAAATGTGGTGTACCATATCGTACCACCCACTTCCCCTGTGGCTGACAGAGGGAAGTGGGTGGGGCGAGCACACCACGTTCACTTCGAGGCAGTATATGTGCTGCAATTATTATCATTTTTTTCTCCTTTACACCGTTTCTCAACAAACTCAGCTTTGCCACTGAGTCAACTCTCTTCGTTTCAGCTTATGAATTTCATAATCGAAAATATTATTGAACCTTGCCTCTAATGACTGCTGTAGAACACTGTTAAATTAAAAAGCCGGACAGTGTTTGCTGATTTTATCAACTTCTTGCCCCAATAATGACGATCAGCCCACCAACAGAATATAGGAGGACCGATTTATACGAGGTTCTCAACCGGTTTGTACGTTTAAAGAACAGTTTTCATGATGATTTTCGTTCCCGAGTTTTCTACTCAAAACAGTGCGTTGGCAACCTTAAGTGTTACCAAAATTACGAGGAACCAGCGAGAAACTCACTTAAACGTCGTATTCCACTGAAATTAGTCTCTGGCCTGGACTAGTTGTCCGATTGGATGAACACGTTCACGGTGGTTGTCTACCGATAAAAAATGGGGCTTAATGTGAAAAACGGAAGAGTATTCTGGGCAAAACAGTATTAGGTAATAGTCTGAAGGAAAGTACGAAGCGTACGAAGACTTAAACACTGAGTAGAGCAATGCAAGGAACAGTTCCACAAAAAGAGACTTCATTGTCGCAGCGAACAGTTCCTGTGAAACTTATTAGGCGGGGTGAGATTTTGAGAATTTCGTGCCCTTCTGGTGCGTTTTCTCGATTTCTTCTGTCGTTTCACTTTACCCGAGGCCAAACAATCTAATCAGCAGGTATTATTTTCAAAATCAAAGATTGCCGTGAACACGGCCTTTAAAGGCAGTGTTACATTGATGAAAATCGTTTTTCTGTTTTTTCCCCTATCTTGGAAAACGTGACCCCATGCTGATTCTAATGATGTCTCTGAAATCCCACAAGACCTTCAGAACGCAGGTATGACCCTCAAAGATTGAGCTATGGAAACATGGTGGACGAGTTGTCCGAGGCTTGTAACTTCCGTCTCTTGCAGCCGATCTGTGCCGAGCTGACCTGAGTAAAGAGAGAAGCTGAGAATAATGAAGGGGAAGAACAGGGCCAATGATTGAAAATCATCGCTCATCTCACGATCTCGAGCATTCATTTGTTCACGTCGGTGGGCGTGTGATGCGCTTTGGGGTTTTTCAATGCGCTCGAAGGTTGCAACTTCGGGCAGAGCTCTTTTGGGAAGACTCTTCCTGGCTCGTTTTCATGCGTTCTTTCTGACGTTAACGTTTACAGAGTGTCCCTCTACTACTCCAATCCTGATAGATTTCGAAAGCTTTTTCATCGTGAACACTGCCTTTAAATAGCTGCTTGATAGCACTTGGTTTTCTAATCTTGGAACATGCAGGGATCTGTGAATGCTTCCGGAAAAGGCTTTTGCAAATTTAGTACTAAGTGGTTAAGTGTTTGATAGTGAATTGAAAGACTTTTGGAGGCTCATATACAACTTAGAACTTCAACTGGCGAACTTCTCTGATTATCGCTTCATAAAGAGTTTATAAGCAGAGTTTATATTCTCATCAGTTACCAATTTAATGGGTACAATTACACATTACATCAGTTGGAACTAATCAAATATTTATTTGTAGCAGTTTCCAATTGCTGACCAATACAAAACCGCTGCCATGAGGGCAAATCCTTTTGTTTTAACGTATTTTTGCCGAAAAATTGCCGTTTTAGACGAAAATTTCGGCAAACGGAAACGGCAACGGCAAACCCCAAAAATGGCCGGCAAACGGCAAACGGCAATCGGCAAAAAACGGCAATTGCCGCACACCCCTGAATATAATTTACTGCTGTTCATAGTGTGTAAGTGCGCGCGCATGCTGCGCCTCCTTCTCCCCATACTTTTTCGCTGTCCCTCCCTTCGCTCCGCCCAAGCACGTCAATAAACAAACTAAATTTGACGCCGAAACCGAGGATATGTATAAACCATTCATGATGTCCCACGCCTTACCAACGCGATTGTTCGTATCATTCTTGTTGAGAAGTGAGCCATATGTAGATGTGAAAGAAAGAGTCCTCGATGCTGACTCTAAGGACATTTTAATCTTCGGAAAAAGTGCCGATCGAAACAAGTTGTGTGCACAAGACGAAAAAAGCATTGCTCGCTATTTTGCATACATGCCGAAAACTGGGGTAACTACTTTTGCAGCTGAAACCTTGCTATACTCAGGATTTTTCTGAAACTTCGATCAGAGCAAGAAACAAACAAACCACCAATCATAGAAACAACATAAAAACTCCTACACTAGTCAAGTGCAATCCATGATATTGCAAGAACAGCATTGATACCAGGAAAAAGCGGGAATATCCGAGTTCCGCTGACGGTCTTCCGGCAATTTTCGCCTATCCGTTTTTCGTTCTCTAACTTTTTGGCGGAAATATGAAAAAATCAGGGAAAAAAAGGTAGTGACAGAACGTAAGAGCTTCAATTTACTTTTTTTTTCGCTCCCGTTTCCTCCCGTCCGGTCCGTTTGCCGTATCCGGTCTCCGTTTTCCGTCTGGGTTGAATTTATTTCCGCTTTCCGCTTTTAGGTGAAGATCCTTTTCCGCACATCCATGACTGATACTCTAAGATTTCTTTACTCCTGTTTTCTTCAACTGACTTTTTAAAAAATTTACATGCAATTCGATAATTTACACTGTACGAGAGCTTTTTCTATTCTCATCAAACAAGTGAAACCGTTTACTTGAAGTAATCAGGTAAAAAGTTCTCCATGATTCACTTCCATTGTCTCTGATAGAAGACAGCTGGTCTAGGCGCGTATCAAAAAGTTCAATTACCACGTGATCCATTTCGGATTCGGTTTTTCCCCGCCTTTCCCTTTTCCGCCATGCTTCCGATTCACTTTCTGGCGGATCGCAGAAAAAGTCTGTCTTTGTGGTTTCGCAACTATATCTGGGATCAAGAATGAAATCACATCTACTAAATCTGAGATTAATCTTGACCTAATTGCACAACTTTCCGTAGGATAAGGATCAAACTTGATGAAACACTTCGTATTTAGATGAACAATCTATGTGAAAGTGTTAGAGATGCAGTCTATGATAATCAGAGTTTTTGAATTTTGGCTTTGAAGTAAAAGTTTGGTTTGTCAACGGGAGACACTTTCCTCAGAGAAAGTGATGAAATTCCAGCATTCATTATGAAAATTGAACTGACAGAAAAATTCGTTATTTTGAAGTGTTTTCATTTTGATTAAACTTGGGTTTTTGAACTAGTGAAGAAAATAAAATTATTGATTTTCAGCACACGGAAACGCCGTTCGTCATCACAGGCTGTCTGTTCCTGGGTGTTGGATTTGCGATGCTGCTGATCTGTGGAATACTCCAGAGGAAGAATGTTGTCAAATTCGTTCTGGACATGAATAGCGACCTCTATTTCTTGAATATTAACAAGAGTTACATGTTTAAAGTGATGTTTGAGAACCGTTCCGAACTTCCGCTATCAGAGTGAGAACCCGTAAAACTCGTTTGGAGTTTGAGAGCGCCTGGACAAGACCGCATTTATCATCCGATTGAACTAGTCTTTTGTTCCTGGGTAACTATGTGCTTTATATATTGATGAGTATTGAGTCGGGTCAAACGGTATTCATATGAATTGTTTATTTGTGAAGACACCTGTGATAAAAATGAAGTTGATGCTGAACCGAAAGTGATATCCTCAAAAGAATTCTGTAAGAGAGGGTTGGTAGGCGGTTATTTTGATGTGAAATAGTACCTATCATTCCACTCTGTTTCAACTACATGTAGTGCAATGCGGACGTCGTTATCGGATTCGGGTCTGATTTACCTCAATTGCGTAAAGGCTAATTGTTCCGGAGTATTTGCATAATAAATCTTTTATCAACCATTTTGGGTTCTCGCATGACTGATGCAGCCTGAAGAAGTCAGACTATTGGACGATGAAATCGAAAAATGTCGAGTTGTAGTGATGGTTCACACGATGCGAAAAAAAAACTCTCGTGGAAAGCAAACAGTATGTATTCGTGTTAACCGACAAAAGACAAGAGAAATGGAGTGCGCGGAAAAAAGGAACCGCTTTAAAGACAGTGTTTACGATTCAATTTCATGTTTGAGTCTTCAGTGTGAAACACTACGCTGGCACATGCTGGAGGGGATAGAGCAGACAGACGAACGCAACGCAGCGAAAACGGGCCGCGAAGTGAAAAGTTCGTTGGCCCAGTACGCCTGCTCAGCCCGCCCCGCTCCTTCCCCGTTCTGACGAGCTTGTGGCGCCGCGGACGATTTCGATGGCAGATTGCCAAGCACCTCCGCCACGTCCAGCGTGATGGATTCGCGCACATTTCGCCAATAGCACGCGCTTGCGGAAACTATGTAGCAGGGCGCGTAAACTCGTCCGCACCCTGAACCTGTGCGTTCGTAGGAAATCGTCATTTTAGCTTATGGTGACGCTTTTCTTCGCTGTTTCTTCACTAACAGACAGTTCACGACCAAATAACCTATTTTTTGAATCGAACTCGAATATGAGATTTATCGTCAACACTGCATTCAGTGTTCGCGATGGTAAAAGTTTTTGAGAAAACTGCGAAAATCTGATTGATTTGAAAACAGCTAAAGAACTGCGAAGATTGTGCAGCGAAAAACGCGCTAAAATTAAGGTTATCAAGGCACAAATATGCAGATTCGTGCACAGGTGCACGACGCCGCCCAAGGAAGTTTGAGTTTCATGCAGAAGTTTCATGCAGAGCGCGGTCGAAATTCTGCGACGTGTGCAGCAACTAACAAAGTAGTTTAAGATCATCAAGAAACAATTGTTTTACAGAAAACAAAGGCAAATGTGTCATCGTTAAGTTGGTGTAAACAATGAATTTCGAAAAAGGCCAACTCGACAATCAGATGTAATCGATTAAATATGAGTTTCGGGCCAGATGATGACCCCTGATACGCCAAATCATCAACGACGGCATCTAGATTTGTCCACAAGCAAAAAACTATTGATTTGAGATTGCTTAACTCACCCAAAAAGTGCTATTTTGCGGTTTTTTGATAAAGATTGTGATACACTGAACCTGGAAAAGCATTAGCAGGAAAAACTCGACTCGACAACCATATTTCACCGTGAACACTACCTTTGAAGCCAGCGTACGCGCAAAAAAACCGTATCCGATTTCTCTACTGATTTGCGCAGGCACAACTATGAGGTTGTGGAATATAGCAAAACGGCCTCACCGAACCATGAAATTCCGGAGGAAACTATTTCAAAGCTTCCTCAGCTTCCATCCTTCCGCCCCTAATGCGGAAATTTGAACGTCTCAAATGGCTCAGCGCCTTCAACTTTTTAGGTGGGTTAATAACTTTGTCTGTCTATGGTAGAAAACTCTAAAAATTAAAAGTTTATAGTTAACATCTTTCAAGGCAAGAACGCACAGTCCGGCAACAACGGTGAGATTTTCCACCTCAGTGAGCATACGTATCGATCGGGACAGCCACGGACGAGACCGGCAGTATCAGTCCGGACACCGAGGGGATTATCCGACCTGAGTGAGCAATGCATTGCATACGTATCGACCGGGCTGGCTACAGCCCATCGGGCGACTATGACGGGGACCTCACGGCGCATCGTGGTTTAGCGCATCATAGGAGCACGCTAGCCATCAGGCATAGCGCGTCTTTCGGGGCGAAAAAAAAACGTAGCAACTTCGCCCCTGTCTAACCTTTTAGGTGAAGTGGGAAGAAGACAGCCAAACACTGAGTGTTTGACTGTTCATAAATGTGGTCATAAAACATGATTTGACGTACGAAAGCGGTCAAAGGCAGTGTTCACGATAAATCTCGGATGTTCAGCTTCTTACAGATTATGATTGGTCAAGAGCTTACTGTGACAACATCGTCAGGAAGAACTGCAGAAATTGACGAGAAAGCGCTTTTTTTCGCCTAAGCAGAACCTATATTGTGACGTCATATTTTTGAAAATGTAAGGATTGACCGGTGTGAAGGAATCGAGTCTTTCCATGTGATAACGTGATCCAACTTATCCACTGCTACTTATCTAAGCCATTGCCTTTGCTTCCCGGCTTTTTACGTGTTCAAGCTTCTTCAAAAAGGATCAGTTTGGGAGACGGAGTGATCCGATGGATTGACTGACCCACGCGATTTTCACCCACTTCCCGATGGATTTCTGTGATTATCTCTTCACTGTTTTCTTCTATAGGTCCCAAAGCTTACGTTTCTGTAAAAAAAACTAGAGGTTTTCCCATAGTGAACACTGCCTTCAATGCGTCTCGACACGCTTTGCGACCGCACGCTCCCGAGTCGAAAAAGTTTCCAGCGCAGCAGCCGCCGATATGCTGACTCTAGGTGGGTTCCGAAAACTGAAAACTTTGAAAAATGGTAGAAAACTGTATAAAAAAGCCGAATCGAGTCGGCTTCGGCGCTGGAAACTCGACTGAGTCCAGCGCGTGCGCCCGTAAAGCGTGTCAGGACGCAATTGCGGACCGGAATCTGGTCCAGAGAAGCACAGTACCCTTCCCTACGCGTGGCTTGTTATCGACTATGCACCTACTGTGCTTCTCTGAGCCAAATTCCGGTCCGCAATTGCGTCTCGAAACGCTTTGCAGCCGCACGCGCTCGAGCCAGTCTAGTTTCCAGCGCCAAAGCCGACTCGATGTGGTTTTTGATACAGTTTCCTCCAATTTTTTTCGAGTTTCCTGTTTCCAAAACCCACCTAGGGTCAACAGATCGGAGACTGCGGCGCTGGAAACTCTTCCGACTCGGGAGCGTGCGGCCGCAAAGCGTGTTGAGACGGAATTGCGGACCGGAATTTGGTCAAGAGAAGCACTGTAGATGAGGCTTTCTAGTCACACGGAATAAATCTGGTGAAGCAAAAACAAGCTTGGGGATAAAAAATGATATGCTGGAATTTCATCTGGATGAGATAAAAACGACTCTTGAATTGACATAAAATCATATACTTTCAAACCTTTCTGCGGACTAATGAGTCAGAATATATGGCAATATGTAAAAGCGTATCAATGACAGTATACGATCATAAACCAGCAGGCGTATGTCTGGGTTGCATGCTGTTATACTCGATTATTCTGGAACAGCGAACCGTAATTCTTGGACCAGTAGCAAGCTCTATATGTAACCGGAGGTGTGCATAACCACTGACATGCTTCGGGCAGCAATTTCACTCTATTCAGTTGTTTACTCAAAGAGTTTTGTGGGCAGTTCCATTGCAAACAAAACCTTTATACCCTAGAACGCGCCAAAAAATCTGCTGTGCCTTGTGACTTGCGCGCTCCTACGACACGCCAAATTACGCTACTCGACCGGCTCGCTAGTGATAGTCGCTTCTGCTCCTCATGCTAGATGATCGACCGTGAAAACGCCTTTTCGTACCTCAGATCTCTATTCACATTGAGGTTTCGACATTCGCCGACAACCTCCACTTGGTTCAAGCATGGGATTGAGGAGGACAGACTAAATGTGGTTCCTTTTTGTTAGGATGCTGCCTATAGGCCGGGATCACACTTCTCGCGACCAGCAACAGCGGCAGTACATATTGTGCATATCGATTTTCGGTCGATATGTATGATGAACATTACGTCGCGTCGCTCGTCGCTGGAAGTACTATGATATTGGCCATAAAGGCAGCTTTTACCATAGAAAAACTTGTTGGCTATTTTGCTAAGAGTTTATTTGGTTGTAGAAGGAACATAAGTGAGGAAGAGACCCAAAAAGTCAGCGATGGAGCTTTAAAACGGCTCTTTTGGAGTCTGGGACTCCACATTTTCTTACAGATCCTGCCAAAAAATTATGAATTGAAGATACAACTGTGCTGAAATCGGTATCGAGTGAATGACTTTTCAGAAAGAGTCCACGAAAAGGTTCGCCTGGACCTAACTGATCGGGGATACCATGACCAAAATACCACTGACCAAAGGGAACTCCTCTGAGTCAATGCCCTATAATATATACTAACAAGAGCTAGCTATTGCTAATAGTGAAATTTATACATACAAATGGGAAGAGCTCTTCACTCTTGCAAACTACATTGTCTTGATGACTTAAAGGCAGTGGTCACGATGAAAAACGTCATCGAAAAAACTACAAAAATCAGCTTAGATCGAAAGCAGCTGAAAAACTAGGAAGGTAGCGCGGCGAAAAACGGGCTGGAATTAGAGTTTCTAGGGCCTAAAGATGCCACTTCGTGCACACGTGCACAGCGATGACGAAACAGATCGAAGTCTCATGCCGAGCAGTCAAAAATCATCAACATTCAGAGGACGAAATAAATGCAAATTTAACGAGTAAAAACAGTTGAACAATGAAAGCATCACTATAGTCAATGTTTTGACTAGATGTGTACATAAATTCGAAGGTTCATTGATTGAAATTCAATTTCAAGCCAGCTGATGTTCTTGATATAAGAGGTCATCGATGCCGATGATGTGGAGAGGGCTCGTCCACCATCAAAAGACAAGAAAGTTCAGGCTTCAAATTTGGCCCAAGACTGTGGTTTTTTCGCGATTTTTTCTTATAGGTTCTACTACTCGAGACCCAGAAAAGGGTTTAGAGAGAAAAAGAACGACAAGCATATTTGATCGCGACCACTGCCTTTAATTGCGTAATTGAAACTTCATTAGAAAAAACATTCCACCTTTGGCACAGGTTGTCTATGTTCCAAAGCAGTTCTCTAACTTAGGAAAACTAGCTGTAGAATAGACGGGATTTCTTGGAATCAATGCGGAAAGAACATTACTCCAACCTTTTCAACTATCGTGAAATTTCAAATTCAGAATTAATTGTTTTGATGAGAGTTCTTTGATGAAAATCTTAGCGTCTGACTTTCTGTGTATCCAGAACAAAGCATGCGAATGCCAACAATCGGATTTTTAGTAGTTATGATTCGAAGTTCTATATCGTACTGTAATCTCACTCTCTTCGCGAACAAACCTATGCGTTCGCTTTCTTTAGCACAGATCTGCGAACGTATTGCGACATTGGGTCTGGCTTGCCTCGACCTTACCCCATTGGACGAGCCACACCCCTAGGGGTCCGCCCCACTGAGTCGGGATCGGGCCCGAGCGCGCGGAGAGAGATCGGGACTACAAAAGGCCATCGGTGGACCACAGCCGACGCAGTCCGCCATGGAGTCCGACGGACGTACCAAAGCCTATAAATTCGTGGCCTATGCGGCCGTCTCCTTTTCCGTCGTTGCGGTTCTGTCCGTAGTACTCACCCTGCCCATGGTTTACAACTACGTCAGCCATGTCAGGCGCCAAATGCAGCACGAGATCTCCTTCTGCAAAGTAAGTTTAATCATATTAAATACTTTTTTCGACTGAATTTAAAACTTTTTTCGGCACTCCTTCGGATAAGGCAACCCACTAAAGAAATTCATTGAGAATTGTTCATTCCTTGAACCGACGATTGATTTAGTCTTTTTCCAATTCATTGAGCTTTGTTAATTTCATTTCAATCTTTAGTGTGTAACCTAAACCGAAAAAGTACTCTTTTTCTATTCGCTAGATTCAATATTCACTATATTTGTGATCCTTTCAGGGATCCGCTAAGGATATCTTTGCCGAGGTCAACTACATGAAGGCAAACTCCGGCCCCGCTGCCCCACGAAACCGTACCAGCCGTCAGTCCGGCTACGGTGGACCCGAGGTTAACCCTGCACCCAACCTTCAGTGCGAAGGATGCTGCCTGCCCGGACCACCAGGACCCGCTGGAGCCCCTGGAAAGCCAGGAAAGCCCGGACGTCCAGGAGCACCTGGAACCCCCGGAGTTCCCGGAAAGCCACCAACTGCACCATGTGAGCCAACTACTCCACCACCATGCAAGCCCTGCCCACAGGGACCACCCGGACCTCCTGGACCACCTGGAGCACCTGG
Source organism: Aplectana chamaeleonis (assembly GCA_029168955.1). Classification (NCBI taxonomy): domain Eukaryota; kingdom Metazoa; phylum Nematoda; class Chromadorea; order Rhabditida; family Cosmocercidae; genus Aplectana; species Aplectana chamaeleonis. The sequence goes on along the minus strand of JAPDOI010000059.1, from coordinate 748,648 downwards.
AGACCCAGGAGAGGCCGGAACCCCTGGACGCCCAGGAACTGATGCCGCCCCTGGATCGCCTGGACCACGTGGACCCCCTGGACCTCCTGGAGAGCCTGGACAGCCCGGACCGGCCGGAGAGCCCGGAACCCCTGCACAGAGCGAGCCCCTCACGCCCGGAGCACCTGGAGAGGCCGGAGATGCTGGTATGTTTGCCATTATTTTGCAAAAATTATTGGTGGGAAGCCTCTAGAAAATTGAATATTAATTACCTCTTTGCTGAAACGTTAGGCTAAGGTTTCTTGCAGACGGAAGATCAAAAATAATTGTGATTGATTGATTGATTAATTTATTACGACGCATAAGACGGTCGTGAGAAAAAGTAATAACTAGGTGCATAGGATACAAGCGAAACGTTCAAGTCGTCACAGATCAAAACATGCTTCCTAGGAAAGTTTTGTAGGAAAAAATTGTAATCCCCGAAATCTGCTTGGGGAAGTTTTGGAAGCTTTGCGTACGATATCTATGTTTGGAGACGCTTTCATGCCCTACTGCTTGAAGGAAGGCTTGTGGGAACACGTCTTGTTGTCTTCAAGGCCCTTTTTTTATAGCTTTCCCAAAATGAACTTTTTCCGCAAATCTGAGAACTCATTTATGTTTATGATGTATACGGCCACTATAATACACCATATCCGTCTAGTGATAGGGTCGAGGTTCAAACCGGAAAGTTCTGAATGAGATTTCCGGATCTTTTTACAGTATGCAGAGCGATGTGCGGATGCATATTGTGTTTGTGTATTGTATTTCACACTAAAATTTCAAGCCTGAAATCTCAAACCCTAGCAAACGCTATATCTTCAGATTTCCCTTTCTACCGGGTTCTAGAAGAATTTTTCAGGAGGGTCAAAAAGTTCATTGCGGATAGAGTTATCAAAGAAGCACGCTGAAGTCGTGAAACGGCTTTAGCCTTGTGACCAAATCTTGGACAGAAATTATGCTATTATTAGATTTTAGTATGTACCGTATGGGCTGAACTTTATGTTCAAGCATTTGTAAGTATTTATCAATTGACCAATCTCTCACTTCGAACTAATTTTGAACTTTCCGAACACCCAATTTTTGAGAAAGAGCTTAACTGTTCTATTCCCATAACAAGGCTCGATTTTTGTTCTACATTTCAATTGGGCTCAAGTGCAATACCCATGCTTGAACTTTGGAAAAAAAAAGAGAAAAACTTCTTCTCACTGTTTTTCTTTTCGATCTTTGCTCACAACTCCGTCATACGTGCGTTTTGATGATAAAAAATGCTGGCAGAGTAGCTCATGAAGATCTACGATCTACAGGGTGGTATTCAAATTTGTTTTTTTCCATATCTCTAACTATACTTCAACTACAACTGCTCGTATTTTTCTAAGGAAAGGAAAATTTTGCAAACGTTTTTAGGTGATTTCATGTATAGAAAAAAGTTTTTCCAACAAAGAAATAGACTAGTACCCAACCCCTCCTAGTGAATTGAATTAGTTTTTTAAATAAAGTACTACTTTTTAGGACCACCTGGACCACCTGGACCCCCAGGAGCGCCCGGAAACGATGGAGCCCCCGGACCAGCTGGACCCAAGGGAGCCCCAGGACCCGACGGACCACCAGGAGTCGACGGACAAGCCGGACCACCTGGTCCTCCTGGACCTGCTGGTACGGCTGGAGAGAAGGGTATCTGCCCCAAGTACTGCGCCATCGATGGTGGAGTCTTCTTCGAGGATGGAACTCGACGCTAATTCAGCTGGACAGTGGCCGGGACACGGTAGACGATGTCAACCCGCGTCGTGCCGTGTTCACGTCGTTGTCGTTGTTGTACGTAGTGTTCTCGCAATCAACATAATTTATTTGAATAATAAAAACGTTATTAACAGGGACATGTTGCAGCAGAGAAGATGATCCAGTGAGTTCCAGGTGGATTGGGCTGACTGAAAGACATTGAGTTTCAACGGTTTCTCACGCGGAACTGCACCACAAACAGCTCAAACTCTTTCCGATTGTCCGCGATAATAGCAGATTTGTTTCCAATATAATTCCCCGACTTTAAGTTTTCAAGGAGGAAGCGTGGTTATGTTATAAGTTTCCGGTAAGTAATCAGCAACCTGCAACACCTCTACACTTTCGAAGTAGTTCCCTCGGTGTGACCTGAGGGCAAAAATAAGCTGGCACATGCCTCCGGAAGAGTGCTGGACTGCCTCAACTTTCCCTGAAATGACATAAAAATAGCATCCTTATATCGTGATTTTTCTGAAATACTCCATTAGTAAGCAGCGGGCGATTTCTCTGGAATCTCTTCCCATCTCCGATTCCAAAAAAAAACGGGACTCATTGGCTAGCCATTTTGTCCACAGTTGCAGAATTGAAGCATTTTTTCACTCGATTATAATTTCCAGGAGTATAGCAGAGTTACACCAACGAAGTAAAAGGTGTTCGAACATGTTCGACCTTTACTGCACGTTTTAACATGTTTTTTGACAGGTTTCTACCCATAGGCGCTTTGAGTTGGGGTGTCAACTAGTCAAAACGTGTAGTCTTCTGTCAACGTTTTGAAAAGTTTCTTCTTTACTGTGGTGTAACGTCGCTATACACTAGGAAGTTACCATCGAGTCCCTTATTCTGTTGAAAGAATCTGAACTCAATCTGAGTTCAATGTCAGAAAAAAGCTATAAGTTTTCAATCATGGTTACTACTGAATTAGCCAGATGGAATTTTAATAGTGCCCTAGTTTGAACTATCGAATTTTGGAGTTCATATTACACCACATCTGTATGTGGAGAAAGACTTCAAAAAATAAGGTCAAACCCTTTCATTGGGTTCAGATAATGCTCATGTGTACCTCGAAAAACAGTGTTGATAAACTGGAGCTTATAAACAATGATAAAAGATTCAAAAGCATAAAAACGAAAATAACATGAAGTTTAAAAAAATCACAATTTATTGATCTCAATCAACTAAACTGCATAACTGGGCCCTAACTCCCTGATCTTTTTTCCGCTGTAACCTACACAAATGTCAGTATTATGCAGAGTAAGAGGGGTTGATTTCTATCCAATCAGAAATCTTTGGACAGCTGCCGCCCAACAGATAATCAGCTCTTCCGGTTCTGGACGGGTCTGCAAGCTATGTGTAGGTGCTAATCACGTTCTCGAAATCAGCCGACTTGTGATGTCACGACTACCGATCCAGTTTCATCATTGTCCGATTCAGCACAACCGGCTTTTCCTCGTACCTGAATCTCAGACCACCACCATACCGAGACCTACTACCAGGGCTATTATATAGCGTCTTTATGCGTTCGTCAACGATCACTGACCATTAGGTATAGCGGGGATTCGCAGCGGACCAGGGAAAAGGTGTTCGGAGATAGCATCAACCCGCGGATTACAGCCGAAGATAGATATCAATCGATACGTTCTGGATAAAAATTCGAGATGAAATCTTTATGGAGGTGTTCCAATACTACATACATATTGTAGTCAGTTCAATAATAGATAGGGGTAGCATAGAGACAGTTGAGTACGCATTACTCTTGGGCATTTAGTGTACAGTTTTCACAGGCGGACCAGTTGTTTAGGAAGATTTAACAACAGTTTCAAGCGATCACAGAAGAAATGTGGAGCTAAACTGAGTTACCGAACACTTATACGTCAACAACTTTTCCCTGCCCGTCTCTGATCTTTGGATTTAGCGTGTTGTACAACGTTGTATTCGAAATTTTGATGTTTTTTGAATACTTAATGCCTTTATATGGTATGTTAGATGATCACAAGATATTATAGATACAGATATGATTACAGCGATTCAAAAGTTTCGAATGAAATTATATTTTCAAAGGCTTACACCTTCTTCTACGGTGTGCGTCATAACTTTACGCCCACCCCTAAAACCCCTAAGTGGCTATTCATACTCCTAACGTCCCTCTCCGCCAGAGCGGCCCGCGCGGTCGAAGAGGTGAGTAGGAATAAATTTGCAACCGTCCCGCTCCAGTAGAGTATGAATGCTCCAGCTTCACCGGCATGGCAGAGCGGTAGGGACGGTGCTGGTCACTCGGAGTTTAAAGGCAGTGGTCACGATGAAAAACGTTATTGAAAAAACTACAAAAATCAGCTCAGATGAAAAACAGCTCAAAAACTATGAAGGTAGCGCGGTGAAAAACGGGCTAGAATTAGAGTTATTAAGACCCTAAACTTCCAGTTCGTGCACACGTGCACAGAAAGATCACACTCTCATGCCAAGCAGTCGAAAATCATCGACACTCTGAGGAAGAAATAAATGCAAATTTACCCAATGAAACAGTTGAACAATGAAAGCAAGCACTTCAGTCAATGTTTTTGACTAGATGTGTACATAAATCGGAAGTTTCATTGATTGAAATTCAATTTCAATCCAGCTGATGTTCTTGATATTAGAGATCATCGATGCCGATGATGTGCAGTAGACTCGTCCACCATCAAAAGACAAGGAAGTTCACGCTTCAAATGTGACCTACAACAGCGTTTTTTTTCGCAATTTTTTCTTACAGGTTCTACTACTCTATGCCCAGAAAAGGGTCAGAGAGGAAAAGACGACAAGCATATTTGAGCGCGACCACCGCCTTTAAGTGAGGAATGAATGATACTCAATGGTGTGAAGACCTGCTCTGTTTCCGATTCCATTTAGGTGTTTCCAGTGCTTTTTGGGCTGTTCCATTTCGTTTCCGTTTTTTTTTGGACCGAAAACTGAAAAAGAGATACAGGGATGATTCTCCGCCTCCCCAGCGCCCAAAGCCGCGGCCCCTCTTCTATCATGAAAGCGTGAGTCTAACCCTGATCACTAAGATCTGGGGTCCCGCTCCTTTCAACCGGCATAGAGTTTGCTGTTGCCCACCAACGCACAGGGCGATCCCTAGGTGGGCCTGAACTTGGCAGCTATGTACATAAGGCATACTCAGGGGAATGATGCACAAGTGAGTAAAATATGTTATCTAGCAGTCGAAACATGGTTAAAAAGTCTCATTACAGTTGAAACCCTGTAGGACTTGCCTCTAACACTACTTATCACAAGATTGTGTCTCGAGCCGCTGAACTATCGGCTGTTCACTGCTCACTCATGCATCAGTACAGTACTTCGTTTTATTCTAGCCTGCTAGCAGCAGCACGTTTAGCAAATGTGTAATGTTAATGTTAGCAGCCATGTATAAACGACGAGATAGTTTGAGCCGTCAACTCTTCTATAGGAGTTACGTAGTTACGATACTTGTGATGGCCCACAGCGAGGAGACCAACCTCGCTAAGGTACGTAGTAAAGGCATTATCCTCGCCACGGTCCACAACAGGAATGCTTCCCTAGCGATGCGCAGAAGGAAAATCTTCTCAAAGCCCTAAATTGATGTCAACAAAGTTACTCGAGATCACAATCTAAGACCGGCCTCAAACGGCCAACTACTTTCTCTTCAAGAGTAGGTGTATATACTCGCAGCCCTCGTAGAACATCAGTCGCACTAGCAAAATCACTTGAGGGGATGAACTCGAGAAGCGAGTTATCAGCAGCACACCAGAGGAGGAACTACTCGAAAATAATCATTTGCAGCTCAATAGGAGAACATGCAGCAGCAGCTTGTATTCTTTTCATGCTGTAAATCTCTGTTCTCAGGTTCGCTTGCTGTTTTAGAACGCAGCTCTTTTTGTGCATGAGCAAGTAGATTGAGATCGCAAGCCATCTACCGTTGAGGCTGCGATGACTAAGGCCTATTTCAGAGTGCCATCGCTGATCGCCGCGATGAAATGTTTAAGATACAGATCGACGTGCGACTCCATCGATGCGCATGCTTATCATCCCATCGCGTCGCTCGGCGATCGAACTCTGAAAGAGGCCTAAGCCGGGCGGCGCTGCCCTGCTGTCCATACTCCTAGCACACTTCAATTTCTTCATCCTGTTTACAGGAATATGGGCAGTAAGCTGGCGAAAACACTTGAATAACAGTGGCGTGGCAATCTGATACACGCTACACGGCCGCGCCGCCTCCGCTTCAACCCAATGCCGCCAGACTCAGTCATCGCAGCCTTGACGGTATATACACCTCGAAGCCATGAGAGGTAACGAAATGTATTACTGATGCGTACTATGATATCTAATTCTCATCCGTTTCCGAATTTCCGTTTCCGACGTGTCTTAGCCTTTTTTCTTCCGTTTCCGATCATCTTGAAGTAAATATCCGCACAGCCCTGATGATACCACCCTATATTAAAGAACTTTCCAGTAAAGCTCCAAATTGAAGGCTGATAATGCATATTATAATCCTTCAAAGGCTGATAATGCAATGGCTGATAATGCTATAAGATATCTGATATCCGGAATTTTTTCTTTTTTTTAATTAATGAGCCTTGAGTGGAGTACATTACACCAGAGGCACCGCTACGGCGGGGCAGGAGGCGCTGGAAGGGCGGGCGAGGAGGGAGGTGAGGAGCCCCTGAGTAGACGTTATTATTTGAATTAGAGTGCGAACTCCACCGATACCCGTGAAACGTTGATCGGTCCTCAATTAGGATTACCCGATCGTATATTCTGTACTCCAATTAGTGCGAGAAATCAGTCTGGGTTGCCAACTGTTATTCGAAATTTCTTCTTGCAGCATCCGACTTTTTGCCAACTTCGGATATCCTTTTTTCGTTCTTAAGCAGTCTTCTCTGAGAAGAGTGCCGCTCTTCCAGTTCTTTGAAACGCAAAATCCTCCCGGAAGGAATAGCAGAATGGAGCCAACCCTGCAAGAGATATTATTCTGAAGTGGCCTTCGTGGAAGTAGGACCAAGCCGAGAGATCGATGAGGTCATACTGTTGGCTTTTGCTTCGAAGGTACAGCCCAACCTTTGGGTCAAAATTTGCTGTGTACAAAAAACCTGCCAAGTGCGAATCATCAAGAAAGCGAGAAGTTAAATCATCCATTTGTTCCGCCTCGAAAAAAAACCAGTCATGCCCTCCGTCCTTGTTCAAGGTTACGGTCTGAATAGGGATGAGACGCTCCATGGAATTCAAACGTATCCATGTTCTCTCACTCACTATCGGTCGAGCTTACATAAATTGTGATCTGCTCCAGTGCGATGACTGCGAAACGCGAGAAAAAAACATGCCCGAGACAACTCGACCGATAGTGAGTGAGAGAACATGGATACGTTTGAATTACCCAAGTTTACCCAAGTTTGAGGTTCAATCGATCGATCGTGTACTGTCGAGATGTCGCAAACCAAGAAAGCTGAAATTGCGAAGATGGTTGACGAAGCTGTCAAGGTGGCCATGAGCGGATTGATCGAGCAAATGGCAAGGGCTATAACTGACGCACTCCAGCCGCTACTGCAATCGATCTCCGAAGTCGTTGGTGAGCTTGCAAAGATGAAAGGAGGATCGTCACCGGCACCAGCCGCCGGTGATCAAAGTCAGCGTGCCGTCCCGGCGGCAAAACCGCAGGTGAATCCTTCAGAAATCGTTGTTACGGGCCTAGTTGAGAAGAGTGACCTGCATGCGCGAGATCGCAGGGCAGCCGACGAGAAGACGCTGATGGACATTCTTGACCATCTCGAAGTCGACGCTGTTCCGACCTCGATCTACCGAATGGGATCATTCAACGAGTCCAAAAAACGCCCCGTGAAAGTCGTCTTTGGGAACCACCACGACGCAATCCAGCTCCTGCGCAGCGGCCACAAGCTGAAGAATTCTGATGACTGGCAGAACGTGTACGTGCGCCCGTCTTACAGCTCTGATTTGCGGGCCAAACTGCGTGAAGCGCGTAAGACGGACGACACAGCGGTCATATATAGAGGTCAAGTGTTGAGTAGAAGCCAAATTCCAAAAAGGGGGAGACGGTGTCCGAGGCGGGGGACTACGCTGCTTCACTGCAGCGCTCCCCTCCTCGTGCGACCCGACCCCCCTCGCGCTTCTCCCCAACACTGGTCAAGTAAATGAAACGAGTTCCGGATTGCCGTCAGTAGCGAAAAGAAATTTGCACTGTTTCTACTTCAACGCCCGATCGATAAGAAACAAGCTAGCATCATTGAACGCATTTCTTGAATCATCGTCCCCTGATGTAGTTGTAATTAGCGAAACTTGGCTAACTGAGGACGATCCGGACTCGCTCCTATCCTTGTGTAATACCTACGTTGTCTATAGGTCTGATCGTTTGCCCGGTATGGCAGGTGGCGGGGTTGCCGTTATTGTGAATAGGTGTATTACGATAGCAGATTTTGTGTCCAGATCTTTCAGTTTTTCTTGTGAAACTATGCTCCTTGATTTTGTGTTTGAATGTGGGTCCTGTTTCCGCCTGATTGCAGTTTATCGAAGACCTGCAACGAGCCTCCAGGACTCTCTCGAATTGCTTGAGGTCATAGAGGATTGGTTAACAAACAGTGCAATGGCCGTCAATTGTTGTTGGTGACTTTAATTATGCGTTTTCATCAGGCTACTTCGGTACGCGTTTTAATGCTTCATTTGAACATTTCCTTGCCAGTTCTGGCCTATCATGTTTGAATTATGAGCCCACTCATGGGCAAAATGTCCTGGATTTGCTCTTATGTAATGACCTAACATTGATTGCTGATTGGGAGGTTCAGCCGAACTTCTCTACAAGCGATCACTCTAGCATAGCCTTGGAAATTGCTCGTGAACCTGACACTCCCAAAACAGCCCGTGATTTCGATTTTCGCAGAGCAAATTGGGACCAAGTAAATCTTTGGTTGTTAGGAACAGACTGGGATGCACTCTTTTGCACATGCCGGAACATAAACGAAATGTATGAGGTCTTTATTTCCTATGTCCACCTTGTAATAGAGACGTGTGTTCCACTTCGGAAACATGGTCCTTCGACCAAGAACTTCCCACCGCATCTACAACGCCTGGCCGCTAAAAAGCATTTCCTCTGGCGTGACCGTTTCCAGCCGGGTGGACGCGCTGCTTTCAATAAGTGCGTCAGGGATCTTGAAAAGGAATGCAAACGTTCTGCTAAAAACCGTGAAAAACGCCTTATTTGCTCAGGAAATCAAAAAAACTTTTTCAAATACATGAATGCTAAGATGAAAACACGTAAAGGTATCTCTACCCTGAAAGATGAAGAGGGCGAAATCATTGTCGATAATCAGCAAAAGTGCAAAATGTTCGCGGACTATTTCTCTAAGGTATTTACTCGCGACAACGGCGCGACCCCCCACTTTCCCCCACGATGTCTTCAGAAATTATGCTCTATACCTATCAACCACGAAGTTGTAATGGGTGCCATAAAAAAGCTCAACGACAAAATTTCGCTTACTCCGGACTCCATACCCTCCTTTTTTATCAAAAGGGCCGCTGACGGGTTGTGTTACCCTCTCATATGCATCTTTAAACATAGTCTTGCTCTTGGAACTCTTCCGTACGCATGGAAAACCGCGATTGTAACCCCGCTTCTCAAAAAGGCACCAGCTGCTCAGGTCTCGAACTATCGGCCCATCAGTTTAACCTCGTCAGTATGTAAAGTCCTCGAAATCATTGTTAAAGATTGTGTTCTCTCCCATATTGCGTCGAACGACCTCCTCAGCCCTGCCCAATATGGTTTTCTGCCTGGTAGATCAACACTGTCCCAGTTGGTGTCCTCGTTCCACGACTGGTGTTCGGCTGTGAATGAGAACTGCCAAACTGATGTTGTGTACATCGACTATGCTAAAGCTTTTGACACAGTCAGTCATCCAAAGCTACTTCTGAAACTCGAAAGCTACGGTATTTCTGGTGGCACTTTAAAATGGCTGAGTTCCTTTCTGACATCACGTGACTTCACAGTCAAAATTGGCGACTTCTGTTCTCATCCTATCCAAATTGCCAGCGGTGTTCCTCAGGGTAGCGTTCTATATCCTTTGCTTTTCCTCATTTATGTGAACGACATCTCTGATGAATTATCGAGCACATGCAAACTTTTCGCTGATGATCTCAAGATATATCGCCCTCTTCGCAACCCCGCTATCGATTTCCACGAGCTTCAGCGTGACCTGAACCGGCTTGCTGATTGGTCCAAGCTATGGCAGTTGAAGCTATCTGAGGAAAAATGCAGCTTATTCCACATCAATTTCCAACATGAGTGCTTTTTACGCCTAAATGATGTTGTGCTCTCCGTACGCGAGACTGTCAGTGATCTTGGTGTGCTTATCAGCACCGACCTGAAGTGGGAATCCCACTGCAAGGAAATTTCCAGGAAAGCTTCTCGTGTGGCAAATTGCATCCTAAGATCTCTGCAACACCCATGTCTCGAACATTATAGGAAATCATATATTGTCTACTGCCGGCCGCTCTTGGGATACTGTACGCAGGTTTGGTCACCATCTTCTGTTGAAAATGATGAAGTCGTTGAAAACGTGCAAAGGCGGTACTCAAAACGCGTTTTCGTCAAGGCATTCCCTATGCGAGAAGTGCCAGACTACATGAAGAGGCTTGAAATATTGGGAATCGAAACCTTACGATATCGAAGAACTGAGTTCGACTTACATTTATGTTACAAAATCGTCAAAGGTCTCTGCGACATTCCATTTGAAAGCGTTTTCGCGTTCACCCGCCGCTGTACTCGCTCCCGCCAGCACGCTTTTCAGCTCGAACGTAGATTTACATCGAAATCTAGTGTGCTGCATTCGTTTGCTTTTAGGGTCATCCCAATTTGGAACAAACTACCTCCGGAAATCGTTGATGCCAAAAGTTTTCCAATTTTTAAAAGCAGGCTGTCCCACTTCAATCTCAGGTCATTGCAAGGGACAGATGGCCGCTCTTTCTGTTAGAGCTTTAAGTACAGGGTGCTGCGATTGTACGAGTATTTCATTTTTTTTCTTTTTTCTCGTTGTTCTGTTGGCTGCGTACTCAGGATCGCGTAATTAACCTCCCTCACATACATTCCGTATGTTTCTTTATTGAAAAATAAAGCTATTGAACTTGAACTTGAACTCGTCCACGAAATTATCGCTGTTGAAATTCACAATATTTGAAGGGTCATAACTCCGTGCGTAGTGGGTTTTGAGCAGTTCTCGAGACACCTCTGTGATCATCTGGTGAGATTTAAACGGCCGAGCCAGCCACGGTTTGAATATCCTACGCGCTGGTATTCGTTCTGGGGCACCCGCTCGAGACACACGCTCCGTTTTCACACAACGACGAACCAAGTGACGATGGAATTGCACGTCTTATACCACTGGCACTTCGTTGTTACGGGTGACGTTGCAGGAAATGTTTTTACGTTCAAATAATGTTTTTAATTTTTTGGTTCGTTTATTTACAGTTGCTCCTATTGTATCTTCAATGTCAATGTCACCAGCTGAATGAGGTGATGTACAGAGCCGTTTTCCTACCACTGTCAGTAATTCTAATCTCTAGAAGTTGTTGTTTATACCTACATTCACTTATTCTGCGTTTTTTTCTAAAAGTGGCCGATCATGTTATGATTCATATCTATAAGCGTTTTGGTGAGCCTATCGATTCGCTGCGATTTATTTATGCGAATAACTTCAACTTCATCTCTCAGTCTTCACAGTAGAAGGCGCTTTTCTCTTGTTAAATGAATTTGTTTTTGTAAGCTTGTGTATTGGGTAAATGGTTGTGTTTAAGAAGATGAGCGACACAATATTGGGCTTCAACAAATCCCACGTAATCATGGCTGCTGGTTTGGCTGGAGCTGCTTTCATAGGGTATTGTATTTATTTCGACCACAGTCGCCGATCTGCTCCTGACTACAAAGAGAAAATCCGAAGGAGTGAGTTCTTCGTCATTCATCTATTTTGGAACATTTATCGAATTACTCTAAATACCCGCACGGGTGTATAGTCTTCTCCTGCTGACCCTCTCCATAGAGGGTGTTTTAAGGTCTGTTTTTGCTACTTTCAAAACTGTTAGATCGGAGTTCTCGTTTCAGACCGTCGTGAAAAAGCGAAGGCTCGTGCTGGAGCCGGAGGAGGTGGTCGAGTTGGCGTTGGAGCCGCGCAAATGCCCGATCCCTCAGATCCATCAGCAATGCAGGCGTATTTCCTCCAGGAAGTTCAACTCGGCGAGGAGTTCATGGCTAGTGGTGAGTCTCACTTTGCCGTCAGAGAGATGTGAAATCGTCAAATGGGAAGACAGCGCTGGCTACGGTCATAGACTAACTTGGGTTTGGTACCTAAAGTATGCACAGCTTTCAAATACATATATCGTGCTTTTCGAGGCCAATTTTCAGTCCGCAATCGCGTCTCGGGACGCAATGCGGCCGCACGCGCTCTACTCAGTCGAGTTTCCAGCGCCGAAGCCGACTTCAGGTGGTTTTTTTTGTGCAGTTTTATCCTTTTTTCTAGTTCCCAGTTTCTGAAACCCATCTAGAGTCAACAGTTCAGCGGCTGCGGCGCAGGGATCTCGTGCGATTCGGGAGCCTGAGTCGCACGCATGTCGAGATGCGATTGCGGACCGGAATTTGGCCCCGAGGAGCGCAGTATGTGTGTATAATAGAATCAGTGTTTTTTTTTCGCGAAGGCGTTGGCGTATCTTTTTCTAACTAGTATTATAAAAGCGCTAACAAACCAGTTAAACAAAACGATCTACTCTGATACCATCATTCATGCGCCCCTGTCAGGCTTGTTATTGAGACTTCTGTAAGGTTTACTGCCATCTTACCCTCTACGCTCTTCAGCATTTCCTATAGCCCACTGTTGTGGTTGTTACCCATGAATGTAGTTGAGGAGAAAAGGAAAATCAGAAGTTTTTGTGGGATGCAGGGCTGTTTTGGCCATCCCAGTGCTAAATTCATCCGGTTTTAAACTGTGGTCTTAAAGTCGCTATTCTCAGAGTTGATTTTTCAGGTAACGTTGAGGAAGGGGCGATACACATTGCAAACGCGATTGCGCTCTGTGGCCCTTCACAGCAGTTGCTGCAGATCTTCCAACAGACACTACCGGCGGATCAGTACGCGGCTGTGATTGAGCAGATACCACACACACGCGCTGTGAGTTGAAATTCTCTTAATTTCATTCTTCGTTCACCTTCCGTGGTGTTCCTTCTGCTTTTTACTTTGCTTCATGTTTATTTCAAAGGATTTTTGTGCTGAAAGTAGGCTATAACAAGCTTTGAAATACAATGAGGGCGTCTTTAGTTTTTTTTCTGTCATGGTTTCCACCGGAAATAGATAGACGGATGAGGAACTTTATTTTAGGGTTGCAATATAGTGAAATTTCTTGTGAAAGAATGGATGAAATCTGTGTGGTGAATCGGGCGATTGGTTCGAACGCAGTCGGGGTTGAGTTCCTCGAAATCATCATTCTTGAAGTGTCCAGGATCGACTTTCCACTTTTTGGCATAGCGAATCAGTAGAGCGTGAATGAAGCCGTGTCCAAGATAGTACTGTGTTCTCGGCTAGCTATTTGGCCTCGCCGCCTTTTTCAGATTCTGGAAAATCAAAAAACAGATGCGACTATTCCTCAAACGCAGCCAAGACTGGGAGGACCCAGGATATGGCGCACATAATAAAATATTGCATTGCTCATCTTAGGTGTCACGAAAGTGTGAAATGGGGCCCCTCTAGTTAGTCATGCTTGGATGACATGATTGTGTGCCTCCCTGACATGAAGACGTTGGGATTCTGGTCTTCAGAAGTCAAGAAAAGGAGCGAGTTCGTTGGTATACCCTGTCCCAAACGAGGTGACAAGCGTAGAGTCCAAAGAAGCAGCGCGCCGCCCTCTGCTTCTCTGACATCTTCGTATGTTCGGACGTCTGGTACGCAATTACATAGCATGCCTTGTTGTAATCCAAAAGCAGGTTTCAAAATATTTTCTTCTTTACGTGGCAGGGAAAGTTTTTCAGGGTATGGATAACAGCTCGAAGGTCATGAAGTCTCCTGTTTTTGGATTACGGTAGGGCATGCTACGTAATTGCGTACGCGACGTCCGAAAATACGACAATGTCAGTGAGGCAGTGGGCGGCGCGCTGCTTCTTTGGACTCTACGCTTGCCATCTCGTTCGGGACAGGGTATAATTGCAAGGCACTCGTCTTTCCGATTCATTTTGGGACTTTTCGCATTAATCCAAAACGCTTCTATTGTTTTTCGCGCTGGCGTCTGGTGCGCGTGCGCCGAAATTTTGACCGTAACCTCGAAAAACTCGCCGTGATATGGTGTGCTCCCAGTGGTGTACCAGGGAGTTTTGCATCATTTTTGTGCTGTAGACGCGGTACACATTGAAGGAGGAGCTGGGCCGAGTTCGACGCGTAGGCGCGGCGTTCGCGGCGCGAACCCGTCTCGTCCACGCCTTCGCTACTGCGCGTTTCCCCTCAGCTTTCGAGAAATTCATGACATTCCTAGTTTTCATGGTTTCCTCACTTCTTTTGTGTTGATTAAGTTCGTTCTGCCGGCCTTCTTCCATTGTTTCAAACTTGGGCAAGACAAAAGAAATGAGGGAAGAAATTTGCAAAACTCGAAAAACCTGGCTTGGGAAAACCTGCTGTAGCGACAGCATGGACAAGCGGATTTCCGCCGCGCGCGTCGCGTTCACGCCTTGATCTCGATCCCGGCTCGTTCGATGCGAACTGCGCCTACAACACGTCATTTTCACGGAAAAAATGCGAAGCACGACATCTACATACTAAAATTCGTTTTTTTTTCTCGATTTTTTCTCTTTAAGGCTGGAAAAGTGGTTTCATGTGGAAAGGAGGGTTCGAGCGTCGCAATCAGGTTCGATGCCTGAATGGTCGATTTAGGGAGCTACCATGCAGACCCTGTCCGTGATTTCGTGAGGACTGATTCGCGCCGTAATTTCTTATTCTCTGATACCTGGGGCAAAACTCGAATTAAAAATCTGAATTTGTATTCTAGATTGACTCATTAAGCCCCTCATCTCGCCAGATTTAGGGAGTGGAGGTAAACCTCGGCTTTGGTGCGAAGTTTTGGTGTAGGAGAAGTGGGTGGTGGCCATCGTGTATCAACACCCCTGAGGAGGCGGGAGAAACGGGTGAGGAGCGAGGTTCCTGATTGGACGCAACACGGGCTAGCCCCGGCCCCCGGCTGTTGCGTCCAGTCAGAAACCTCGCTCCTCCCCCGTTTCTCCCGCCCCCTCAGAGGTGTTGATACACGATGGCCACCACCCAGGAGAAGTCAGTGCAGACCAATTCTCCGGCAACGGTCTACCCCCTTCCCCCTTCTTCTTCTTTTTCTTTGCAGCCACATCGAGGGTTTTGTCATAGGTGAAGAAACTGGGCGACCAGTAGTGGATTCGTCCATAGATCCATTATGGTCAGCGTGGTAGGTCTCACCGGACAGCGAAATAAATGTGCTGTATCATGGCCGATAGTACCGCAGTCCGGACAGACATCAGATTTGCTGCTGTCGATTTTGCTGACGTAGGACATGAGCATTGACGAGTGACCGCAGCGCAACGATGCCAGTGTGCATCTAGCCCTTCTTCCGAGTTGAGTCTCGGATTCGCAGACTGGGGGCGGTACTTCTCCTAGTATAGGATTCACCGCCGCCTTCTCAAGATGACACCGTACGAACTTGGTGTGCTCCTCGCGCAAAAGACGGAGTCGTTCTTGCTGTGAGTCGTGCCATCTCTGCAAGTTAACTTTGCATGGAGCATCGGCAAATGGCATTCTTTTGGCTCTCTCTCTCTCACACGGGGTTTAGCACTCTCCACGACGGGTGATTTGGTTGCTTTATAATGTTAATGCGCAGTTTTTGGGCCTGGAGCTGACAGTGCTCCTTCACAGGCAATAGACGGGCTTCGGCATGCAGATGCTCGACTGGGGAACTCTTTGCACATCCGGTGGCAATGCGAAGAGCGGCATTTTGTACGCGTTGCATCTTAAACCAGGAAGATTCTGAAACTAGATGCTGCCAAACCGGTGCGGCGTATTCCATGGCTGGCTGAAGAATCGCCTTATACGTCATGAGTATCGTTTCCTTGCTGCTACCCCATGAGGTACCGCCTAGGGCCCTGAGAACATTGAGTTTGGCTTTAACAACAGCCTGCTTCTGCTCGGTATTTTTATGAAACTTGAGCGACGGATCGAGCACAAGACCGAGCAGTTTTGGAAATCGAGCAGCAGGCAGACGGTCTCCATCCCACTCTACCTCCGGATGAGCTCTGTGCTCGGATGGGTCCGTTGTGAGGACGGATACTGATGATTTCGATGCGGAGATCTTTAGCATCTTGTCGTCGAAGAACCTCTTCAGCGTCTTCAGGTACTCGTTGATCTTGGTGGCGGCTACCTTTATATCCCGGTCTCGACACATGATTGTTATATCATCGGCGTAGGCGACAGTCTTGATATCCTGTGGTGGTTCAGGCATATCTTCTAGATACAGACTGAAGAGAGCTGGTGATAAAACACCGCCCTGGGGGACTCCAGCTGCCATAGGAATACTGTTGGAGAAATGGTTCTGGAACATGACTCTTGCCCGTCGACCTTTGATAAAGGCCGATATCCAGCGCTTTTGCCACGGTGGTATTGACGACTCCAAAACGTTTCTTGACAGGATTTCTAGGTTAACCGTATCGAAAGCCTTGGTGAGATCCAACGCGACAGCAACAGTTCTCAATGGCTTCAAAGCGTTGAACCCGTCGATTGCATAGCTAGTAATTTCTAGCAACGCAGTAGTTGTAGAATGCAGCCTTTGAACCCGTGTTGAAACAATTGTTTCTCGTTATGCTCTGCTAAATTCTCCACAATGAGCTTTTCGGCTACCTTAGCGAAAGGTGACATCAAGCTAATGGGTCGATAACCCTTTACTGACGACTGAGGTTTGCCTGGCTTCGTCAACGGGATGACGTTGGCTGTCTTCCAGTTTTGGGGAATAATGCACGAGCTGAATGAAGTGTTAATCACATCGACGACGAGTGGGAGGATCTCAGTCGGGAGCTTCTTCAGTACAGCAGGACAAATGCCGTCGGGACCGACAGCTTTGGAGTTCCGCATGTCCTTTATGATCTTCTCTACGTGCGCCACAGTGTACGCATCGGCCGTGCTCATGAGCGGGAGGCGGCACAGCTCTCTAACTGTCACTCTATTCTGCGGACCACGCCGTGTACTTGTGACAAAGAAGTTTTTTCCAAGAGAGTACGCGGCTTCTTACCCGTCTTGAAAACGTTATTATCAAATTCAATGGTGGATCCGGTACCTGGCGAGCTCTTTCCAGATAGCTTCCGTAGTACCTTCCACGTAGTTGCACTGTCCGCCTTGAAATCCAACTGTCCGTGAACTTTTCCCATTCTTCTTTCTTGTGCCTGTCCAGATCTTTTCTGATCTCGTCATCGAGTTGAGCAACGACAGGGTCTAGATGGTCGGCTGCTTTCCTGGCATCTCTAGTCCTAATCTTTGGAGAATTTCTCTGGTGACGTTTGGATAGAACGTCTTAACGCGGCCAACAGGAATAGCCGCCTTCATGGCCCGGCGGATTACATCAGACAGGTGGTGCTCTTTTTGATGCACATTGCCGTTCCACGGATAGTCAGCCGCTAGGCGGAGCGCAACCTCGCTGAACAGGCACCAGTCTGCTTGGCCTAAATTGAGATAAGAACGTTGTCGAACACCAGAATAAGGAGCAAGAGAATTTGAGAGATCGATGTGCACAAAGACAGGAATATGATCACTAGACAATGTAGTCGAGGTAGACCATGAGCAGGTGTTTGAAAGGTTGGAAGAGACAAGAGTTATGTCTGGGCTAGAAGATCGGCCGTTGGCAGGGGAGGCGAGTGGGCTGATCATCGTTTAGTATGACCAGGTCGCACTCCTCCGCCCATTCCTCGACGTCACTTCCTCTAGCATCAGAGCCAAGAGACGAGCAAAATGTATGAGCATTAAAATCGCCCGCAAATATAGACGAAGATGAGAGGGAGCAGTCGTAAAGCTGCCTGAGGAGTAGAATAGGATCATAGGATGGAGGGCATGATGTGGTAGGGGGAATATAGATGTTGAAGAGAGAAAGGGGAGTTTTGAGGGGGAGATGGACCGGGAGGTACTGAGAGTACCGTCCGTGGGAGTGTTAGGTATGAGGTGTGAGGGAAGAGTAGATAATACAAAAGTGGAAACTCCTCCGCCAAGATTTGACCTTGGAGCATGGTAAGAAGTATAGCCGGGGATATTGGGATGAGGATTTGTAGGGGACGGAGAGAGCTTGGTTTCCTGAGCCATGATCACGTCTGGATGGTAAGTACGTGCAAAGAGAGATAGCTCAGAAAGCTTGCCACTTGAAGGCCGTTGAGATTTATATGTACAATGGAAAGGGGGCGATTGGAGTTTGAGGAATCAGAGTTGGTAGGTGAGGAGCACAAAACACATCGAAAAGAAGAGTTATGATGCGTCACAGAACAGAGACCCGAACAGGAGAGATGCACCCACCTTTGGCATCCGAAGCACTGGACGCTGGTATGTCTCCTGGTAACATCCTTGCCGCACGCGGCGCATAGGTACTTCTGAGCGGGTCCAGGATTCCTCTCCACGCCGGCCCTTTGCAGGAGAATCCAAAGGAGAGCTGCGGCCGGCCAGCACCTCTCCCATGACAAAAACCCTCTTCGTGGAGGGGGTGACGTCGGTTTGCACGGAGATGATCTTCTTTCCTCCACACTGCCACGGCACGAACGTACGACATCTCGGCAGCACCCCCTTCCCCCATTCGATAAGAATGAAAAGAGATTTTCCGGAAGCAGCTATCCAGAAACCTTCAGCGTTAGTTCTCTATTTTAATCAAAAAGTTTCTCAGATTTTTTCATCACGTTCTTGGTTAGGGCAGGGCGCTCTGACGTGATAGACCCCGCTCTCTTCAACTTGAAAATTCGTGCGGCCCCTCGTCCTCAACTTGAGGACATCAAGCGCAGAAATACGTGTGGTCCCCGTTCCTCTAGCTTAAAAATTCCAGCGGTCTCCTGGCGGGTCGTGGTTTTAACCTTTAGATAAACAAAATTTTTTGCGAAAGTTGCTTATTTAGGGACTCAAAAATTTATGGCTACAATTTTCGTACCGCTAAATACCAGCTATTTTCGCGTGGTCACGTGGGTAGGGCTTGCGGCTCACGCCCTTACCGCCGCCCACAGCTGACCCCTTCCACTCCCGGTCTCTGATCATCACAGCCTTTGCCTTACCTCTTGCAACTCCTGATATTGGAGATACCCTGGTGACTATTGTATTTATATGAAGTTGTGATCGATATATTTGTTTGAAATTTTCGGAGTGATAGATTTATTCGAAACCCCCCATGACATAAGTGCTACTCTGTCCGGCCCCATTTATTCAGACCTGTCTGGTCATATGGGGCCTAATAGGCCCTTGCCCTGAACCTCGTCGGCCGCTCTGGTGACCAAAATTTTCTTGAAATTCCTGCATTCCTTTACTATCACTCCCAAAAGGAAAATCTTCCTGAAGGGTCATCTAGAATCCCCAACTAGTTCCTAAAATTTTTGGGTTTGGACCTACCGCTCCGCTACTTGCTCCGCCCGGACTCATCTAAGCGTGATAGGCTTTACGTAAGATATTCTACTGACTTCATCTTGGAAAAATCGCACGGAAAGAATTATTTTCGGGGTATTTTCTCCGGCTATGTGTAAATTCCCGTCAAATTTTCGGTAGAACCAAGGTTCGCGGTAAATCTTTGGTAGATTCCGGGCAATGTCTTTCACAGTCATAGCCTCTGCATCCATTATTTTAGAACGCTGCGCGTATTCGTCGTTGGAACTTGGATCGTATCGCTATCTAGTATGCCTGGCAACCTTTTCTGAGCGCTCTCAAATTCTTCAATGTAAGGAAATTTGAGCTTGTGAACGTTTTGGCGCCCATTTGAAGCGTGAGCGATAGGGCTATGTGCGGGCCATCCTTGGGAGAATTGGCTGCTCTCTCAACAGAACGTCATTCGACAGAGAGCTGTTTCTTGTCATCAGGGATGAGCGGAGGTCCGCGTTTCGCGTTCCGAAGCCAGCAGTTTCGCGCAATTTTGGCACTCCGCGTTCCGCATTCCGAAAACCGCAGAAAACGCTGCGGAATGCGAAAATATCGGGGTCATCGGGGAGGAAGAAAACATCAGATGATTTCTGAATATTTCCGCGTTTCGCGTTCCGAAAACCGAATTACCGCGCATTTTCAGGCGTTTCGCGCCCGATTTCCGAAATCCGAGAATTTTTTTTGTTCCGAAACCCGAAAACCGACTTCCGAAGTTTCATACGTTCACGCCGTGGCAGTGTGGAGGAAAGAAGATCACCTCTATGCAAACCGACGTCACCTCCTCCGCGAAGAGGGTTTTTGTCATGGGAGAGGTGCTGGTCGGCCGCGTCTCTCCTTCGGATTCTCCTGCTAAGGGCCGGCGTGGAGAGGAATCCTGGATCCGCTCAGAAGTATCCATGCGCCACGTGTGGCAATGATGTTAACTGGAGACATACCAGCGTCCAGTGCTTCGGGATGTTAAAGGTGGGTGCATCTCTCCTGTTCGGGTCTCAGCTCTGTGAAGCATCATAACTCTGCTTTTCGCTGTGTTTTATGCTCTTCACCTACCAACTCTGATTCCTTTTCCTCAAATCGCCCCCTTGCCATTGTACATATCAATCTCAACGGCCTTCGTGCCAAACTTTCTGAGCTCTCTCTCTTCGCACGTACTTACCATCCAGACGTGATCATGGTTCAAGAAACCAAGCTCTCCATCCCCTACCTATCCTCATCCTAATATCCCGGGCTACACTGCCTTCCATGCTCCAAGGTAAGCTCTTGGCGGAGGAGTTTCAACCTTTGTTTTATCTTCTCTCCCCTCCCACCTCATACCAAACACCCCCACGGATGGTACTCTCGAGTACCTTTCAATCCATCTCCCCCTTAAAACTCCCCTTTCTCTGTTCAACATCTATATTCCTCCTACCACCTCATGCCCCTCCTCCTACAATACCATTCCTCTTCTCAAACAACTCAACGATTATTCCCTCTCATCATCAGTTGTTTTCGCGGGCGACTTTAATGCCCACACCTTCTGCTCGTCCCTTGGTTCTGATGCTAGAGGAGAAGAAGTCGAAGAATGGGCTGAGGAGTGCGATCTGGTCATCCTAAACGATAATCAGCCCACCATTTTTATCTTAATTTAGTCCAAGCAGACAGGTGCCTGTTCAGTGAGGTTACGCTACGCCTAGTGGCTGATTACCCGTGGAATGGCAGTGCACCAGAAGGAGCATCACTTATCTGATGCAATTCGCAGGGCCATGAAGGCGACTATTCCTGTTGGCCGAGTTAAGACGTTCTATCCAAACGTCACCAGAGAAATTCTTCAGAAAATCAGGACTAGAGATGCCAGAAGAGCAGTTGACCATCTAGACCCTGTCGTCGCTCAGCTGGATGGTGAGATCAGAAAAGATCTCGACCAGCACAAGAAAGAACAGTGGGAAAAATTCACAGAACACTTGAATTTCAAGACGGACAGTGGAACTACTTGAAAGGTGATTTGGAAGCTATCGGGAAAGAGCTTGCCAGCCACCATCTCCACTATTGAGTTCGGTAATAACGTTTTCAAGTCAGGAAAGGAAGCCGCCTACTCTTTCGGTAAAAGTTTCTTTGTCACGAGTACGAGGCGAGGTCCGCAAAATAGTGACAGTAAGAGAGCCGTGCCGCCTCCCGCTCATGAGCACGGCCGAGGCTTACACTGTGGCGCAAGTAGAGAAGATTATAAAGGACATGCGGAACTCCAAAGCTGTCGGTCCGGACGGCATTTGTCCTGCTGTACTGAAGAAACTCCCGACTGAGATCCTTCCGCTCATCGTTGATATGATTAACACTTCGTTCAGCACTTGCACTATTCCGCAAAACTGGAAGACAGCCAACGTCATCCCGTTGCCCAAACGTGGCAAACCTCAATCAGTAAAGGGATATCGTCCCATTAGCTTGATGTCACCTTTCGCCAATGTGGCCGAAAAGCTCATTGTCAAGGATCTAGCGGAACACAACGAGAAGCAGTTGTTTCAACATGGGTTCAGGAGGCTACATTCCACAACTACGGCGTTGCTAGAAATTACCAGCCATGATATCGACGGGTTCAACTTTAACAAGCCATTGAAAACTGTAGCTGTTGCGTTGGATCTCACCAAGGCATTTGATACGGTTAACCTTGGAGTCCTGTTAAGGAACATACTGGAGACGCCAATACCATCTTGGCAGAAGCGCTGGATATCGGCCTTTATTAAAGGTCGACGAGCAAGAGTCATGTTTCGGAACCATGTCTCCAACAGTATTCCTATGGCAGCTGGAGTCCCTCAGGGCGGGGTTCTATCGCCAGCCCTCTTCAGTCTCTACCTCGAAGATATGCCTGAGCCTCCACAGGACATCAAGGTCGTCGGGAATGCTGATGACATAACAATGTGTCGGGGTCGGGACTTACAGGTGGCCGCCAATAAGATCAAGGAGTACCTGATCACACTGAAGAGCTTTTTCGACCGCAAGATGCTGAGGATCTCTGCAGCCAAATCGTCAGTGTCCGTTCTCACGACGGACCCATCCGCGCACAGCGCTCATCCGGATGTCGTGTGGGATGGAGACCGTTTGCCTGCTGCTCGCTTTCCAAAGCTTCTCGGTCTTGTGCTCGATCCGTCACTCAAGTTTCATAAGAATACCGAGCAGAAGCAGGCAGTCGCTAACGCTTAGCTCAACGTTCTCAGGGCCCTGGGCGGCACTTCGTGGGGTGGCAGCAAGGAGACTATACTCACAACGTATAAGGCAATTCTTCAGCCCGCCCTGGAGTACGCCGCACCGGTTTGGCAGCATCTCGTCTCAGAACCCTCCTGGGCAAAGATGCAACGAGTACAAAATGCTGCTCTCCGTATCGCCACCGGATGTGCAAGGAGTTCCCCAATCGAGCACCTGCATGCTGAGACCCGTCTATTACCAGTGAAGGAGCACTGTCAGCTCCAGGCCCAAAAACTGCGCATTAACATTATAAAGCAATCAAATCACCCGTCGTGGAGAGTGCTAAACCCCGTGTGAGAGAGAGAAGTATAAGGAATCCATTCGCCGATGCTCCAAACAAAGTCAATTTGCAAAGATGGCACGACTCACAGCAAGAACGACTCCGTCTTTTGCGCGAGGAGCACACCAAGTTCGTACGGTGTCATCTTATGAAGGCGGCCATAAATCCTATACTAGGAGATATACCGCCCCCCATCTGCACCTCGGAGTCTCAACTCGGAAGAAGGGCGAGATGCACGCTCGCATCATTACGCTGTGGTCACTCTACAATGCTAATGTCTTATGTCAGCAAGATTGACAGCAGCAAATCTGATGTGTGCCCGGACTGCGGTACCGACGGCCATGATACGGCACATTTATTTAACTGTCCGGAGAGACCTACCACGCTGACACCAATGAACCTATGGACGAATCCACTACTGGTCGCCCAGTTCCTCCGCCTATGACAAAACCCTCTATGTGGCTGCAAAGAAGAAGAAGAAGAAGTTTCATATTTTTGTTCCGCTCATCTCTGCTTGTCATCGTCACCCTCACGAATATTCATTGCGATAGAGCTCTATCATTCACTGATGTGTGGTGTAACACAAACGTACAGGTATCGAGGTTGGATGATGTTAGGTATTTATTGCTGCAATTCTATGCAAAAAAATTCTTGCTTCATTGTTATACTTTGTCCCAAACGAGGTGGCAAGAGAAGAGTCCAGAGAAGTAAGGGCTCCCTTACTTCTGTCGTCGTGTTTGTCGCGCACGTGATTTGCGCACGTGACGTCTTACCGTAATTCAAAAACGTCAGAGACACAGAGAGAGCGCTTCTTTTTCTTCTTTGCAGCCACCTAGAGGGTTTTGTCATAGGCGGAGGAACTGGGCGACCAGTAGTGGATTTGTCCATAGGTCCATTGTGATCAGCGTGGTAGGTCTCTCCGGACAGTTGAATAAATGCGCGGTATCATGGCCGATGGTACCGCAGTCCGGGCACACATCAAATTTGCTGCTGTCAATCTTGCTGACCTATGACAGCATTGCAGAGTGACCACAGCGTAATGATGCGGTGTGCATCTTGCCCTTCTTCCAAGTTGAGACTCTGAGGTGCAGACTGCAGACGGGGGGGGGGCGGTATATCTCCTAGTATAGGATTTATGGCCGCCTTCTCAGGATGACACCGTACGAACTTTGTGTGCTCCTCGCGCAAGAGGCGGAGTCGTACTTGCTGTGATTCGTGCCATCTTTGCGCATTGACTTTGTTTGGAGCATCGGCGAATGGCTTTCTTAAACTTCACTCTCTAACGGGGTTTAGCACTCTCCACGATGGTTGGTTTGGTTGCTTTATAATGTTAATGCGGAATTGCTGGGCCTGGAGCTGACAATGCTCCTTCACTGGTAATAGACGGGTCTAAGCATGCAAGTGCTCGACTGGGAACTTCTTGGTCATCAGGTGGCGATACGGAGAGTGGCATTTTGTACTCGTTGCATCTTTGTCCAGGAGGATTTTGAGACGAGATGCTGCCATACCGATGCGGCGTATTCCAGGGCGGGCTGAAGAGTTGCCTGATACGTTCTGAGTATAGTCTCCTTGCTGCTACTCCACGAAGTGCTGCCCAGAACCCTGAGAACGTTGATCTTATCGTCGTTAACGACTGCCCGCTTCTGCTCTGTATTCTTATGAAACTTGAGTGATGGATTGAGCTTAAGACGGAGCAGCTCTGGAAAGCGAGCAGCAGGCAAACGGTCTCCATCCCACATGACGGTAAGCGCTGTGCTCGGATGAGTCCATCGTGAGAGCGGACGCTGAAGACTTGGCTGCAGAGATCCTTAGCATATTGCGGTCGAAGAAGCTCTTCAGTGTGATCAGGTATTCGTTGATCTTATTGGCGGCCACCTGCAAGTCTCGATCTCGACACATGATTGTTATGTCATCAGCATACGCGAAGACCTTGATGTCCTGTGGAGGCTCATCTCCGAGGTACAGACTGAAGAGGGCTGGCGATAGAACACCGTCCTGAGGGACTCCAGCTGCCATAGGAATACTGTTGGAGACATGGTTCTGAAACACGACTCTTGCTCGCCGACCTTTTATAAAGGCCGATATGCAGCGCTTCAGCCAAGATGGTATTGACGACTCCAGTATGATGCTTGACAGGACTCCAAGGCTAACCGTATCAAATGCCTTAATTCTAGCAATGCCGTAGTTGTGGAATGTAGCCTCCTGAACCAATGTGGAAACAATTGCTTCTCGTTGTACTCTGCTGGATCCTTCACAGTGAGCTTTTCGGCTATCTTTGCAAATGGTGACATGAGACTCATCGGACGATATCCCTTCATTGTCGACTGAGGTCCAGGCTTAGGCAACGGGACGGCGTTGGCTGTCTTCCAGTTTTGCGGAATAGTGCAGGAGCTGAACGAAGTGTTAATCATATCAACGACATGCGGAAAGATCTCAGTCGGGAGCTTCTTAAGTACAGCAGGGCAAATGCCGTCCGGACCCATAGCTTTGGAGTTCTGCATATCCTGGTACTCTTTCGGAATAGACGACCCACTAGAAAAATTTAATGAAAAATGTTCACCTCACTAGAGCCGTCGATTGATCTAATCTTTTTCAAACACACTGAACTGTTTGATGAGACCAATCGAGCGGTCCGTCAATTCCAAACAATTGCTGATTTCATTGAATTCTTTAGTGGGTCGTCTATTCCGAAAGAGCCCCATATCCTTTATTATCTTCTTTACGTACGCCACAGTGAATGCATCGGCCGTGCTCATGAGCGGGAGGCGGCACAGCTCTCTTACTGTCACTCTATTCTGCGGATCACGCTTAGTACTCTTGATGAAGAAACTTTTACCGAGAGAGTAGGCGGCTTCCTTTCTCGACTTGAAATTGTTATTACTAAACTCAATAGTGGAGACGGCGGCTGGCGAGCTCTTTCCTGATAGTTTCCGAAGTTCCTTCCAGGTAGCTTCACTGTCCGTCTTGAAATTCAACTGTTCTGTGAACTCCACTTTTCCGCTGTTCTTTCTTGTTCTGGTCGAGATCTTTTCTGATCTCACCATCCAGCTGAGCGACGACAGAATCTAGATGGTCAGCTGCTCTCCTGGCATCTCTAGTCCTGATTTTCTGAAGAATTTATCTGGTGACGTTTGGATAGAACGTCTCAACGCGGCCAGCAGGATTAGCCGCCTTTATGGCCCTGCGAATTGCATCAGACAAGTGATGCTTCTTCTGGTGCACATTGCCATTCCATGGGTAATCAGCCACTAGGTGTAGCGTAACCTCACTGAACAGGCACCAGTCTGCTTGGACTAAAATAAGATAAAAACGGTGGGCTGATCATCGTTCAAAATGACCAGGTCGCACTCCTCAGCCCATTCTTCGACTTCTTCTCTTCTAGCATCAGAACCAAGGAACGAGCAGAAGGTGTGGGCGTTAAAGTTGCCCGCGAAAACAACTGATGATGTGAGGGAACAATTGTTAAGTTGTTTGAGAAGAGGAATGGTATTGTAGGATGAGGGACATGAGGTGGCAGGGGGAATATAGATGTTGAGCAAAGAAAGGGGAGTTTTAAGGGGGAGCTGGATTGGAAGGTACTCAAGAGTACTGTCCGTGGGGGTGTTGGGTATGAGGTGGGAGGGGAGAGTAGATAAAACAAATGTTGAAACTCCTCTGCCGAGGGTTGACCTTGGAGCATAGAAGGCTGTGTAGCCCGGGATATTAGGATGAGGGCGGGTGGGTGATGGAGAGAGCTTGGTTTCTTGAATCATGATCACGTCTGGATGGTAAGTACATGCAAAGAGAGAAAGCTCAGAAAGCTTGGTTTGAAGGCCGTTGCGATTTATATGCACGATGGAAAGGGCACGGTTGGAGTTTGAGGAATCTGAGGTGGTAGGTGAGGAGCACAAAATGCAACGAAGAGTGGAATCGTGATGCCTCACAGAACTGAGACCCGAACAAGAGAGGTGCACCCACCTTTGACGTCCAAAACATTGGACGCTGATGCCATTCCGAGTGACTTCTCTGTCGCATGTGGCACATGGGTACTTCTTTTTTTGAACGGGTCCAGGATTCCTCTCCACGCCAGCCTCTGTAAGGAGAATCCGAAGGAGAGATGCGGCTGGCCAGCAACTCTCCCATGACAAAACCTTTTTTATGGAGGGGGGTGACGTCTGTTTGCATAGAGGTTATCTTCTTTCCTCCACACTGCCACGGCGTGAACGTACATCTCGGCAGCAGGGAGCACTGCTTCTTTGGACTCATCGCTTGCCATCTCGTTTGGGATGGAGTATACCTCTCACCTCCATTCGATTTCAGTCAGGGTCAGGCGCGCGCTGTGATGACCACAGAGGGGGCCGCAGCCACCGCCGGTCACAATGCAAAAATAGATGGTATCCTGCGGTTCAAAATTTCGTAAAAAATAATAAATGGAATAAACCTATATCAGTATAGCACATTGAAGAAGAGCATGAAATATAAAAATAATAGCAATCTGTACACAAAATGATCAATTTTCGCAAAAGTTCGTGATTGACCTGTTGATCACACTCGTTTTAAACCTAGGAAGCGGCACAAATTTTTGAGATGAAGGAGGGGGTCGCACGAATTTTCAACTAAAAGGCATGGGGGCCGCACCTTTCAGGAGCCGATCACAGCGCCATGCCTAACCCTGATTTCAGTGCTGTCAACGGATTTCAATCTTTGCGCCGCGTTGTTGGTGCGACGAGTTGTTTCTCCTACGATAGCGACACAATGCGTCCCGCATTTTCTACGAGCACTCCGCATTCATATTTGACTCAGACCACATTAGTCTTCCTTGAAGGGTATCTTGCCAACCTCAGCGGGCGATTTGGAAAACCATTTTGTCGTTGCTGTAGGCCTGTGAGAGTATATAAATGACCCGTGATGAAGCTCGCTGAATGGCTGCGGGGATTCCAAAAATGGCATTTTGATGGCTTCACAAAAAGTTATGGGTACTCATCAGGTAATTTTTGAGGCGTTCAGAAAAAAAAGTCGGATTCGGCTCAAAACTTTCAACTGGGGGTTAATCAGGGCGCTGAACCCGAATCTGTTGACTATTCCTCGCCGGACTCAGGGCTACTGTAGGTTACGGTAGGCATAATGCCTTTACCTTAAAATTTCGAAAATCGATAAATGGACCTCAAATTCGTGTTCAGCGTCCCAAATAACACCCACAGTGAAATTTTGAGTCAAATCTGGGCCTTTGGCTGAGATACCGTATACCCACCGTAACCTACCGTAATTCATTGAAAATCGATAAATGGGTTGCAGATTCGTGTTAGGCAGCCCGAATATCCCCTATGTACAGGTTTTGAAGCGATTTGATCGTAGCATTCCCGAAATCGTCAAAAGTGGCGGTTGGGCAGCAAAATATTCCCCATTTTGAAGCTTCGGACTAAAGCGGAATATTTCAAATGTTGACAAATGTTCCTTTGATTCGTAATCAGCACCCAAAACAACCCCTTTGAACGAGTTTTAAGCTCAATCCGAGGCAACTTTTTTGAACGTTTTAAAAATTGTCATTCGTGTACACTTTTTCTATTGGCAAAGCTATGGAATCGCCCACTTTTGGAAATCTCCTGTAAATCTCTGAGGCATCGAGCCGATGCTGAGTGTGGAATATTGGAGCACTTTCCCTTCCTAGAATATATTAAAGCTGCATCTCGGAACTCCATCATGTTTGCAACCCACCCCCCTGTTAGTCATCCCTAATATATCACGTTAACTTCTTGGACACCCGCATGGTCTTTTGGAAATAACGACCTCATCGTGTGTCGCGGGGCTTTTCGCCTCGATATTGGAATAGCCTGATTTTCCGAACAGGGTGTGAAAACGAACCTTGTTCAGAGTTTCTCGTGTGATATTGGGACCATGCCCTAGTGCTACTCTTATTGGATTATGTGAGCCCCTCACGATTCCTTGTTGCAGACGTTGTTACAAAGATGTCGTGTTAGAGTTTAGCCCTAAACAGAAGATGCTTGAAGCTCTTTGAGATCTCAATTTCGCGTCATTGCGCTGTTCTATCTGTTTTCCCTTTGTTATTAATTATGGCTTTGGTGGTCATCACTGTTTCGTTTCAGCGTTTGGCGGCAATGTTCGGTGAGGCGGCAGATGCTGCAGAGGCACAACCGCCTGTGATGCAGTACATGGGCGACGGGCCACCACCAGCTCAGGTATGGAGGGAGTTTGGCTCAAAATTCGCATATGCAGTAGGCCAATATATTGAAATTCTTCACGTATTCAGATCAAGGAGCTGTTGGACGACACTGATGATCTTGAATAATTGCTTTCTTTTCATATGGGTTGTACACAGGTCAGTTCTGAATGTAGCCGGTGTGCTTCGCGTGTGAAGGTTTGTCCAGAGCGCTACTGTTGTTATCTTCTGTTTGTTATAGGGACGTGTTGAATTCTTATCAGTCCATGTCACTACTTGATATCTGATGCTGACCCTCGTATAGTTAGCGTGTATTTGGAATTAGGCTGACGTAGAGTTTCTTGTTATTGATTAATTCACTATTAGAAAGAATTGGTATATAATGAAGCAGTTTCACTATCGCAACGCCTTGGTATTCTGTGACAGTGAGTGACGATATTGTTGCATGGGGATATTGCGCTATGCAGTGGCTATCAATATGGTGGAGCTTCCCCTGGTATCGGAAATTCCCCTTCTCCTTCAAAGTTTAATGTCGCGGCGCCTATACCATCAAATCCAGCATCACTTAAAACCATATCATGAGTGGTTGCAGAAAATAATTTCATCAAGATTTACGAAGAGCTCGTCGATTTTCCCGTTCCATTCTCGAGGGAATCTGCGTTTCAGATTCTGGATGGTGTTCGAGCTGCTAGGTCGTTATCTTTCCAATACCTACCAAAATGAGTCACGCGTCGCTACAAAGGTGAAGTAAAGCGCTGCGAGGGAAAAGTGGGCGTAACGGGCCACGGACTTTTGGCAAAGTATGTCCGTTGAATATGTGCCGTTGGGGACAATAAAGCAACGTCAGTGAGTTGATGAGATCAAATCGAGGCGTCATGGGGAAGCATTTGAATTTAGAGGAACCTTGTTCGAAAGCATCGTACGCGCAGGGAATCGCTTCCATTTTCTGTCTTTAACCTCTTTCAGAGTGTGATCACGCTGCGAAGCGATCGAATAGAAACCTCTCACATCGATCTGAAAGCGTCGCAGCGTTTTCAGACATAATCGCTTCAAAAAGTCGCGCAGTTCGGCGAGTCGATGCATCGATCGCATCGCCGTGCACACGATCGCGTCGCACTGCGATCGCATTCTGAAAGAGTTTTAGCCCTGAGGGTGGCCACTCAGATCGTTTGAAAAGTTTGGGACTTTGAGATAGCGTTTTCGAAAAAGGCGAACGACTCTATGGTCTGAAAAGGAAGAGCACATCGGTAGATCATCAGCCACTTTTTGTGCACGTTTTTTGCTCTTGTCCTTCAAGATCCTTCACATTTAGCGGCTCATTCTCGACGAATCACTCTCGTGTCGGGTTCAGCAAATGCTGCTTTACTCGCCAGGGAAGTGCAACTGGACGATCTAGGCGTTGTCAGCGAATTTTTTACCCATCCACATGCCTGTGATGAAGTTTTTGAATCCAGGTTTGCAACTGCAAAACAACTCTCTCAACCTAAGATTTACAGAGAGGTCTTCTCAATGAAGTCAAGTCATTTACTTGGGATCAGGCAATTTTTGGGGTGTTCAGAAAAAAAATTGTTGGCTCATATTCTCGAAATCGGCGTAAAACTTCTTAGAGGTTATTCGAGGTCCTAAAAACGAATTTGCGGTAGATTTCAGATAAAAAAACTCCAACAGGATGCAGCTTACCACCGAAAATTTTGTGCGAGATACGACTTCTGATGCTTTCCGGAATTCTACGAAAGATTCGCCTCGAACCTTCTGTAGAGGATATTTGGGGTGCTCAAACACGACTCTGAGACCTGTTTATCGATTTTCGATAGACTGCGGTAGGTTACGATAGGAATGCGGTAGCTAGATAAAAGACGTACTATTAGAACTAACTGAGAACTTTCTAGGTGTTATTTGGGATGCCAAACACGAATATGAGGCCCTTTTGATCGATTTTTGAAATAATGAG
Organism: Aplectana chamaeleonis; assembly: GCA_029168955.1. NCBI lineage: Eukaryota > Metazoa > Nematoda > Chromadorea > Rhabditida > Cosmocercidae > Aplectana > Aplectana chamaeleonis. The sequence goes on along the minus strand of JAPDOI010000059.1, from coordinate 717,615 downwards.
GTAGGTTACGCGAGCCAAATAGCACATTATCTACCGTATCCTACAGCAAGCCTCTGAAAGTCGAAGCACGGACCGCAGAATCGTGTGCGTGATCCCGAATAACCCACAGAAAAAAGTTTTCAGCCAAATCCGTAGCATTTTCCTCTGGGCGTGTCAATAATTTCCTGAGAGCCTCTTCGCCAGCTCAGAAAACCTGGTAACTGGATTGCGAGAATTGTTTTACAGCTACGAATTTGGATTTCAATGGTCTTGGCAGGTTAAGAGTAAAGGTCAAAGTTCTCGTTAAATATCTATTTGTCTATATATGCGCCACAGGTTTGACTTCGTTTCAGAATCCTATAGGCTTTTAAATGTATATTGGGTCTATACGGTGACTTGTGGGGGCCAGGCGAATTTCAGGTGAGCTTTCTCATCTTTCCAAGCAAGTCTGGTACCAATTTACCGACCCCGGAGGGATAGAAGGCTTGGTTGGCCTTGGGCGAGGATCGATCACTCGACCGTGCGCGTGATAGTGGCGCCTCTTGCCACTGCCCCACATGCATCCCCAGAAAGTGTATCAATTGTTATATATTTCATTACAAACGGCTTGATCGACTATTTGCATTGTCGGTAGAACCATCCAGGTCTGGCTTAGGCTAATTATCAATCAGTCCGAAGCCGCGTTGATTCATATGATAGTTGGACTTCTTCCTGACTACGGTGGACCTACTGATATACGCTTGCGTTTTTATTCAATTAAGTCTTCATATTCGAACGGGTGGCCTTGCCACTTCGAAATTGTAGAGAAACTCGGCGATTTTGTTCGTAACACTTAATCTGAGCGAAATAACTTCCTGAAACCGTTTTGGTATATTTATTTGTCGTAGTGAATCCGATGGTGTTGGTGTCGTGAATGCTTGAAGTAGAAGCGAAATTCTCAATTTCAGAGGTGGCTTTCACATTTTGAAACGCGATGTATTGGGTGCTGCTTTTGAGTAGAGTGGTGGCAGGTTGATTGTCGGAAAAGACTTCCTCTCCATCCCTCATGCTGAAACCACAGGTGACGCGATGATCGTCGCTTTTAATCGCATTGCGTGCGCAGGCGGGTGAGCAATGTTCGCCGCCTGGATTTTTCTTCACTACCGGTGTGGGCGCGAAGCGTTCTGCCCGGAAAGGAGTGTCCAGAAATTGTCTCTCTAATGGGTCACGATTAAAGCCAGACAGGCTGCGAATTCAATTACAACAATAATGTTAATTATTATTATTGTTCTCATGGATATATCCAGAAATCAAATCAAAAATTCAATAAATATGATACTCTGTGTGAGCTTCGCGGGCAATATCATCATAACAAGATACATATCGGAAACTGAAATCAGATAGAACTCTAACCACGTAGTGGTGCTGATTGGCTTGGTGGAGGCACATCGATGGCAGTAGGATGCGGTCTGGATACTCTAAGGATGGGTTGGGGGAGTTCGAAAGACGAAAAGTTTATCAAGAAAAGAGCCTATGGGGCAGATAGCGGAGAGTTTCTCGGATTTCCAAGTAACAAGCTTTTGGTTAGGTTAGGGTGCATAGACATACGTTCTTCGGTTGCGTAAAAAATAGTCGAAATCCGGATAAAGTAGGCAGGTGTGGTCCTGTGCCCACAAATTTATCGGCTTTGCAGAATCGAAAAAAAGTCTTTTAAGAGGAGCTAGCTAAAATGAATACAGCAACCTCTAGCGGGGCCTTTTAAAAAACAGCGATCCAACCGTTTCCCTCAGGCCATTCTGTGCCTCTAAATTGTCAGGAAACTACTGAAATGACTAGGTAGTGAAGGGCGGAGTGAATAGAAAGATATCGAAATGAGTGTATGGTGAGGAAGACGAGCGAGTGTAGCGAGTGAGGGTGAGATATGTTGGCTCTCCGGGCAGGTATGAACGGATAACGAACGCCACGAGTTCGCAAGGGTGGAAGACAAAGGAGGGAGAAGAATATCGACTACATAACAACAGTGCTGACCAGGTGATGGCTTGTGGCGTCATCAATACAAAACAACGACAAAAAACGATGTGTTGTGTTTGACGACAACAAAAAAAACAACTCTGACCTAAATCGCATATATACCCCGATTAAAGTACATAGCTAGGCAAATCTATGTGCATGCGAAAGACGAACAGATTGACCAAAACTGAAAAGTGAATACAGTATGAGGGCTATGATCGCTGCTATAGTTCTGGCAGATCCATCATTGATCACAATTGGCTTCTGACCAGTGCGTGAGCTGCGATCGGAATATACCAGTCGTCTATGAGATGCTGCAGTACATACTCCGCGAAGGCGGCACAATCAACGCTATTGATCGTCTGCCATTTGATCGTCCGGTTGTATTTGCTTGCAGTACTGGAACAATATCTTCTGGTAGTACTCGCGTGGTGTGAGCGTACGAGCCGTGGAACACCTGAAATGACTGCATTCGATCAGCTGTCAAACGTTTATACCATGTGCTGCGACTTTTGCATATCAAATGAAAGTTGGGGAAACGAGATTTACACTTCCATGTGGATCCCAATGCGACGAGGCTCCAAAACTCTATTTCACAAATGTACTACCTTCCCACAAATGTACTACCTTCCAATCTGGTCAGAAGTCAGTCTGGAACGGCACCCTCATACGCACTCGTAGGGTTTATCAGTACGCACAATAGAGGTTGCACGCTTGGGCTAACATCAAGCAGATCTCGTTTTTGAGCAGCAGGTGCTCTTAACGTCAGTATGTGCTATCGGCGCACACCGAGTTTCGACCACTCGCGCACACCGAGTTTCGACCGCTCCTCATTGGGAGTTCTCGCTGTTGTTAGCAGCACCTGTTGCCGACGAGGGATAGAACTCCATGCCGATCCTGGGGTGCAACCTCTCCCTATCAGCAGCAGGTGCACGTTATGCAAGTGGAAAAAAAATAATTTGGGCTTCTACCCCTCTGCTGGGGTCAGGTACGATCCTCGTCACTGCCGGCAGCAAGGAGACCAACCCCGTCCAAGTCCGCAGCAAGGACATCATCCTCGCGCCACAGTGTGCTTACTGAAAATGCGCAACCACAGCCTTTACCGTTGCCATGGACTGTGCAAGATCAGGCACTGAGTTCGCGCCAAAGAAAACTACGCCGTCAATACGGAATCAGAAAAGGCCAATGTCATTCTTGCCGACTGTATACAGCTGACCGGGAACAACTACAACGCAAAGTGGGAGATTAGGCTCCAAGGGAACCACTTTTAGTCAGCCTGGCTATTCCGGATGGAATGTATCTTGCTAGAACCGTTTTGGGAGTAGAATCCGATTGTGTTCTTTGCAGCTGCCTAAAACCACTCTGAAAAAAAAGTTCTACGCGTTTTTCAAAGCCTGGCGGCAAGGTAAGGGAGGCGACTGAAACCGTCAAAAGAAGCTAGTTTCGGCGAGCTCATTTTTGATCAATGAATAAGCAATGGGTGTTGGCTGAGATGCGACACCATGGGAAAGACCGGCACTAAGCAGAACAAGGGATGCCTGTTACCGGGAGGTACCCTTCGCCTCTCCACAATTCTGGGAAAGTTTACCAGTTGTATAGAGGGAAGTTCTCGTCGTCGTTCTGGGGAACTTCTCCACCAATGTCTGAGTTAGACATACCTCATAAGAAAGAAAGCCTGGGTTGAGGAACAATGTATGTAAGTTCGTGGACAACTTGCATTCGCCATTGCTTAATGATTTGCGCACTAATCGACAAAGGGGAAACATATTTAAAAGACCACTGCTTTGCGAGGCTGTCAATCGGTTTTTTGAAAAGTCTAATTTTTGGAGGAATAGGACGATTATTGTCATCAGAACCATGACAACGGGAAAAAGAATTCGTCACACTGTTGATTCCATTTGCGAATAGATGAGAGCATGGAGGAAAACGAACTCACCTGCTAGTATTGAGATCAAGACTTTCCATACTGGCCAGAACACGATCCGATGCAAATGACAACGTCCTTGGATGCTCGATCCACTTGAAGTAGTAGATATCTGGTGGTACGTAAGGCCGACCGCCGATCCAATTCAGATCCGGCTGTCGACCATTGATCAAGCAGTCGAGCAGATATTCCTACAAGAACTTCACGTTAGGAAGCTTGTCACTTGTGTAGACAGACTATGTTAAATTTCTAACCTCGGGTAATTGCGCTAATTTGTTGAGCTGTTCAGGCGTCAGACCGTAGTTCTTTTGCAAGAAGGCCACATAGCCGAACACCTCACCCAGATGGACCACCTGAAAATGAGTAGCGATTGGCACAAAGCAAAAGGGACTCTTCGGTGAGAGCACGTAATCTCTGGGAGCATTTCTAAAGAGCTCTCGATTTGAATGTCAGAAGCAGCGGTGCGGTGGGTGTTGGTGAAATCTAAGTGATAATCTTCGACAAAAAATCTTCGCTCTTTGCTTGCGATTTTTGAAATCGAGAGCTCTGAGAATGTCCCAGACCTTACATAGCTGGAGTCTACCAAACATATAATGAGCTTTTTGAGAGCAGAATAATAAATGAATTACATTTACATAAAATGGTGAATCTAAGACGACAAACCTTGCCACCGATTGTCATGAAAGATCTTCCTAGACTTCGGCCATAGAAGTGAATATCTCGAATATACTCACTGCCGACGAGGTCTGAAAGTACACGATAAGACACTCAGGTAGTTGGGAAATTGTATAATAAAGGCCCTTGTTAACACGCGATTCCCGGGCATATGGTCTCTGCGGGGATTTCACCCAACTGTCATATAGTGCGTTTTGAAAGTTTGGACGCACCACATAAACTGTCGTAATTCGATTTGGTCTGTACTTTTGTAACGCACTGTGCCTTCCAAGAGGTAGTAGGGAGACCCTCACATTTTGATGCTTATTACATGGATGCTCTTCAAACAATGAGCAATCTAGCATAAGGCCCTAGTTATACACCGGCGGGACGCTGCGGAAATAGCAAGACAACTATCACTTATATGCGCCCTAACTGTGCTCAGGCATGTCAAAAGGAACAGTGGTCGCAGAAAAACGCGCCGGAAGGCCGCACAGAGCAGTTATACACGCCTCGGCACCGTATACTGTATCCTTGCGGGACCTGCCCTGTTGGAAATTTGCCAATTTCCACCAGCTGATTATTTTTCAGATTTAAAATTGTTAAAACATTACCAAAACGACATAACGAGCACTGTTATGACGAGAGGAATTGATTATTAGTGATATTCTGCAATTAAAAAGTGTCAAAAGCGAAAAAACCGATGAAATACCATAAGAAACGCCTGGAAATTTTTCGTCTGCAGTATTGCGTCAAAGACGCAACATTGCAGACGAGACCTCGATTCACGCAGCAAGCGGCGGCAATGTCATCGCGAGACGTTTTCATTCCGCTGGTGTCTAACTAGGGCCTAACGGTAGAAATACTCAGTTTTTGAATTGAAAGAAAAGAGCTTCGGGGACAAGATGACATAGAAGTCAGACCTTGCAGGAATATTCTTTTTTTTTGAGTGCGCGAATACAGTTTGGGGCAAAATTATAAAGACAACCCCTTTTTTCTAGATAAGTATTCTTTCTAGCCTGAGTTTTCATAAAAATTGATGAAAAGAGAGAGTAGAGTGGAGTCCACCATGAGTGTCTCATTTACTTATCAATAAGAAGCGGTCGGCTGGGGATCAATGTGCATGAATCCCGTACCAGCACGCTCGATACCGATTGAGCGAGAGCGGTTGTGCTGCAACGAGTTTCATGTTCATTGATCTCAAATCGACCGCTTCTCATTGATAAGTAAATGAGACACTCTTGGTGGACTTCACTATAGAAGCTTGTTTATCATTGCTGGAGAAAATACCACGTTAGTCAGAGTCTTCATCACCGACCAAACTAAAGTCCGTACTCTCAACACAAACGGCTTTCCAAACAGAAAGGCCTATGCCAGGCAGGGACGATATATCTGTGTTATCACATGCCTACGGCAAAAAAATGACGTCTAAATGCGCGGGAAATCTCCCTGGCCGTGTTGAATCTCGAGTACACCACATTGAATAGCACGGAGTTGGAAAACACTCGATTTGTTGAGATGGGCGCTGGTTATGTAGCTCTACAAACGAATGCTGCTGGTTTGCGAATAAAAAATCAGTTCGACCTAAGCTCGTCTGGCCGACAAAAGTCCCCTAGGCTGGACTCTGCTAGAGCGTACATGCGCCTTGCCTGGAAGAATGTGATTTATCCTTACCGTGCTTCTAGAATGTGAGAAAAAGACATTGTTTGGACACAAGTTGTCTTTTGTGATAAATAAAAAGTAGAATATTGTCAGCCCAGATGACAATCCGAGGCTGAGCAATATCGCTTTCACATTTTCTGGGAGTATGGTGATGTGGGCTCACAAATAGTGCCTATTTCGTTTTGTTCCCTTCAGAAACAAAAGCTTCACGAATAGAAAACCCTACCAATGCACATCGTGGTGATAATAAGGCCAAGAATAATATAGGCTAGTGTGGCCGGAAAAAAGTCGACATTCATTGGGACAATGTCGCCAAATCCTGAAATTACGCAATGAACTGAAAATGAGCTCCCTGTATGGAATTTAGACCATACCTATGGTGGTGACGGTAACGAAACAAAAATAGAAGGCGTCAAAAAAAGACCATGACTCCCAGTATCGTATCAAATACGCACCACCAGCCACGTACCCTGAATATGATATGTAATATGGAAATAACTATGATTACATAAACATATGAGAAGTAGTAAAAGATGCACTGAAGCAGAGGCAAACTCGTTTTCTCGCGGCAGCTTAAGCTAACAAGACTCTGGACAAAACTGATCCATGAATACGTAAAGTCTGAGAAAATGAGATTGTCCGCCAATGCGGTCAGCGTGCGTGTCGAGCAGAACCATTTTTGGGAGAGTGTTTCGGTATTTTCTCTAAATTCGAATTCTCAGAGATTTCAAACAACCCAAAATTCGGAATAAACTTATTTTTTTTACGAAATATTGAATGAACATCCATTGATTCATTTACGAGAATCCATTCATTTACGAGAACTGACCTTCTTTACCTAATTTTCATGTGCTTATAAAGTGCTACACCTACATAGTATCGATTTGTACCCGAAACCCAGAAAGTTTGTTGACTCGATATACTGGGCCAGTAGGCACCGTCTACGATTATGGGCAAACGAAAGAAATGCGCCCCATGTGAGGGATCGTAGAACGGGAACAGGGCTCTTTCTTGCGTCATCACTCATCGAACTGAGACTTCTAGAAGCTGCTGCAGAAGGAAGACCATATATGAATCTTAATAAAAAAAGATCCAAAATTCATTGAAAATTCATTATTTGAGAATCCTACTCGCAGAATATCCCAGATTTTTTGGAATTTTCGACAAAACGGCACGCTCGTCAACGTTGAGTTCGCTGAAAAAATCAAGAACTCGGGAAATAATGAAAAAAAAACCTCGCGTCCCATGAAGTTTTCAAAAATTATTAATGACAAGAAAGTCTATGTGGAAAATGCCTCACATGGGAGGTACAATACTCGCCCTAATTTACTCAAAGAAGTCGCGTAAGTCGCGAAATCGCGGCTTTCGAAATGTCATTGAGCCTACAATGGAAAGTTTGCGAAATTTCTCTGATTAGCGGAAAATCCGCAGTAATAACTCTGCAGCCTCTCAATCGAAATTAGGAAAGCCCTTGACATTTTAATATTGAAACCTCAGTGCGAGTGAATTGATGTTCATTTCGTGATGCAATTACTTCTGCCAATTTGTATTCACTATGTTCCTACGAAGGAACGTTGGTGACATACTGTGGCAACTCCTCGTGAGCATGCATGCGTTCGTCGAGAAGAGCGTAATTATCTCGGGCGCGCCAGTTTATGGCTCACCTCAGGTACTTCGAGTAGACGAGGAGTACGGAAATGAACTTTATCGAAACTTTTTTATCGATTCAGATAGCGGGCGACGTGTACACTCGAATGGTACCACATACTACGGGGAAAAAATTGAGAAATAAACGAGTTATGGCGAAAAGTCGCGACATTCACGACTTCTTTGTGTAAATTAGGGCGAGTATTGTATATGTCGGATCTGCGGAAACGAATTCTATTGCTAGTATCTCTTGGGCGTATATAGTAAAACTCCCCGTCCCAAGCCGCAGGTTCCGAGAAGTTATAACCCCAGAACGGTTATTTTTTGTGGTTTGTGTACCTTCCAAGACGCGCATTTTTTTTGAAAAATCCGGAAACCAACCTGATAATTGTGTTCAGCGCTCTAAAAAAAACCCCGAGCAAAGTTTGGGGGAAGGCTCATCTTCCAAACTTTGCGCAGATTGATAGCGTTTTGGACCTTTACGGATTTTCGGTTGAGCGGTTACTTTTTTGTCAATTAGGGGTTCTGAGAACGCTTCAGAGAGATGTTACAGATTTGACTTAAAATTCTCCCAGGAGGGTTTTTTGGGGCGTTGATCGCGAATCTAAGGTTTGTTTGTCGATTTTTCAGAGATTTCGGGCTAATTCGCTCGAAGCATCACAGCGGGGGGAAATTTCGACGACAAAAAGTCACTTTCTAGATTTCCAGATTTCTTCGTTAAATGTGTCTCAAAATCATTCACTGGAGGTGAATTGATGTGCTAAACACGAATCTGAGGTCAGTCTGCCAATTTTCTGCAGATTATGGTAGATTACGGTAGGTATACGCTAGTTTGATCAAGGTCTCAGATTTGACTCAAAATTTGTATCCGTCGGTTATTCGGGGTGGTGAATACGAATTTGATGTCCATTTGCCGTTTTTCGAACCATTGAGGTAGGTTTTGCCTCCTAAATGGCATATTGCCTACCGCAACCAACAATAAACCTCAGAACTTCGATAAACGGACCCCAGATTCGTTTTCAGCACCCTAGATTACCCTTCCATACAAGTTTTTAGCAAAATCCAAGATTTCTTTTCAAAACACCCCAAAAATTTTCGACGGTTGCCCTTACCATTTCGCAAAACTTCAAAAACGCTCATAACTTTTTGGAACCAGCTGCTCGGGGCGGGGTACTGCAAAGATTTACTACACATGCTCAAAGATACTGACCATATAAGTCGTTTCCGCAAATACGACACACGCTTTGCAGACTTCCCTTGTCAGTTTTCTTCGGCATAATCACCCATGATGACACTCTTTGCACGCAGCGCAAGGTGAGATGATAAATGGCGAGATCGGAAAGTTCACCCATAAAAAGCTAATAATAAGGCTAGTCATCGAGTGTATTCCGCATATTAACACATTTCCCAAATCAGAATGATGATGCGAATGGAATGATGCTATTACAACTTCAAGTTAACCACTCCGGATAGAGTTTAACTTCATGAGAAAAAAAAGAATTACAAATAGTCGTAAGTACGTCAAAATTAGACTAATCTCGAGTAAATTGACGTTTTGAAATTTCGAAAATATTAACTTTGAAAGATTTCGGCTGTTTTCTGAGAAAGAAGGTCAGAACTAGGTCTCAACATAACGGTTCCAAACACTGTCTCAGTGTCAAAAGTCGGTGTTGATGAAAACAACTGGACTCAAGGAGGCCAACCCTGACCAAAGGAATACATTTAAAAATCGTTTTTCCTTCTCTGGTTGCGTTTGCAACCGTTTTCTGAGGGCTACACCAATTGCTCTCAAGTGAAAATTCAAGAGCGATGCTTATCATAATCAGTGTCTTCAAGAAGTGTTGAAAGAAATCAAAGAATATCGGAAGAAGAGAAAAACTGGGAAGGAAGGATATGTTTTTTTTTCGAGTAACTCATTAAAAACAGTTATGCTTATTGATAGTGCCTTCGCACCAATGGTGTTGTCTTTTGAGTTTTTTTATTGCCAAACCCATAGAAAGTTTCTCTCTGAGCTGGTCATCTCCACAATAGCGTTTTCTTTCCCATATTCCCCCATTTAGTTGCCCTAGTACCCAATTGATGTTCCCCGTTCGCCCCCTCAATTTATTGCTATGTTGGAGTTGCCACCGCCTTAGTTGGAAGAAGCGCGCGCGGGGTTACTGCAGTCATTCCCCTCGAGTAATACACACATCAAACATTCGACAGATATCATGATGAAAGTCGATTCCGCTGGCCACACTCGCCGCTCACTTACGCATACTCACTCACTCCTCTACTTCAAACTCAAAGCGAATCAATTCATTGGAACTGAAACAATGGAGGAAATTGAGCATCGAAAAATATCCGACTGCTCAATCATACGCGCATTTGGCACTCCATCGCACTCACTGGCAGCTGTCATTCAAAGAGTCGAAACGATGAAAAGACACCTTTCAACAACTCCTAAATTGGAGAAAAAAGTTTGATGGACTGCCTTGAGAGGGCATGGTGGTCTAATCGGAAGGGTAAAAAAAAAGGCACAGACGAAAGAGTTAGGAAAAACCTGGCATGTTTGTGACACGAAATAAGACAAAGACATTCACTTCCACTTAAAGGAATCGAGACACAGGAAATCATTCTCAGTTTTTTTTGTGTGCAGTCGAACAATTCGGGCTAGCTGACATCATCCACGAAACTTGAGGCTCAGAAAATGCGTCCCTCAAAAGTTGCGGCCACCTGAAATTTGCTGAGGGTTCGATCATCTAGCACTTTTTCATAGACTGTTGGTGCGAACGTCAAACAACATGGAAAACTATATTGAAACAAGCATCACAAACAGGAAAACCTCAAAATTTACAGGGACCAGGTCTCCAAATGCAAAAAAGCTTTAAAAACGATTTTGGCGTGAACTTTTTCAAACAATTTTACAGTGCATTAGAACCGGACTTTGTTTACAAAGAAAGGTTTTTTCAGAGGCTCTACTGACATTGCCGTTCACTGAAGAGGCCAAGCTATACAAAACATGAAAAAATAATATATGGTTTTCTGCGCGTACAACGCTTTCAAGTAAGTTGGAGTACAAACTCATGCACTCTGTCAGGGAAATCTTAGTTGATCCTTTCGAATTTCTTCACAATCGGTTCCTTTTTTTACCGATTGGTAAAGTATCGATGGCAACATGGAAATTTTATTGATGAATAGAAAATACCCATTGTGAAGAAGTGTGAAAGGAAAATAATATACACTTAAAGGCAGTGTTCACGATGCAAATGTTGCCCGCTTTTTTGGCTAAAACGTAAGCTTTGATTCTATCTAAGCAACCCTATGAATAAAGAACGGCCAGAAAACGGGCAGCAAGAGGGTCGAAACCCCGCGGTCCAGCCGGCCCATTGGGTCACTCTGCCCAAGTCCTGTAACAGTTGTCCTGAATTTGTTTTACCGTAGAAACAGGCACCGAAATTTCGAATATACTTCACCGCGAAAGGTTTTAGCATCCCAGCATGTTTCTTGACCCCTCTTATTTTTAAAGAATTTTTGGCGTAGGAAACAGGGAGCAAAGTCACTTATCCAAGAATTTTAATGCGCGAAACCATTCCCCAAAGTCAGATTCGATGCGTTGTCCACAGTCACACTGCGGACAACGCATCGAACTTGACGTCACCGAAACACACAAACAGGCATAACTAATTTTTTCAGAGATTTCTCTAAACAGTTTGCTCCGCTATTTGAATGTTCTGTGGGGACTAACCCCTTATTAACCTTTCTCAATGAACCTGCGTACCCAAAACATTGAAAACTGTAATACGCATTTTTATCGAGAACACTGCCTCTAAGGCCTGTCTCGCTCAGACGAGTTCAGGCAAAGCAAGCAGTGGAGCGGTCGGTCATGGCAAAATATAAGTGTTGAGGAGATTTTGACGGGAGAAGCCCGATAAGCCTCACTTTGACCGGCTCAAAATGAGGGAGAGAGGCTTTATGATGAAAAGAAAAAGGCAGGGATTTGTGGATACAACGCATCTCAAAGTACGAGTAGCAAGTTTCCAAAGAGTTTCCAAAGAGAGTTTTCAGCGGCGGCTAAGCCAATTAGGTGGAAGTTGACAACTGTCTTCTCTGCACATGAGTACGGTGGCAGACTGTTCAGATAGGGAGGTTCACTTAGGGAAATTATGATTGAGAGTGGACGAGAGTACTTCACTGAAACGTCAGAACAACCTATAATTAACTACTTTACCAAATTCTAAGTGATCACAAGTGCCAGGCAAAACCAAACCTCTCCCGCCGCTTCGCGGCGGAAGCGATACGGAAAAGTGAGAGCAGATGGTAACGTTCTGAAAAAAATACAAAAAAAAACTCTCTTAGTGAAGTCTGAGCGTGAAATTTCCCTCATGACCTCTAGAATCAAGAAACAAGAATACCGTCGATTGACATGCAAAGCGAAAATGAACGAAAACATGACAGTAAACGTTGAAAAAAAACCAGGAAGGTAGCCGAAAGACACGATATTAAGAAAAAATATGAGGATGAGCCATTTCCCAAAAGGGAACTCACCGAGCATGATGACAAGTATAAACATCACGGAGACTCGCCGTTCGTGATGTGGAACCTCCGGTTCGAGCTCCTCTGCCTGGGCCCGAGTGTCCTCCGACGGAGGACCGCCGGCTTCCGAGTTTTGTGTATGGATCTCGGAAATGTCTGGAAAAATTAAACATGGTCATACATATATGTATAATACACACAGACAGGTGGTTTTGCTGCATTGAAGAAAAATGCTCTAGGAACGACTTCATCACTGACGAACCTATGGGTTCAGAGGGAGTTTCGCGCCGAATCTGCTTAACCCTACTGTCGTGCCGTCCTGGTTATCTCCAGCCCATCGGTTGAACATTCTTACCTTCGAAAGTCCCGGCGTCTGACTGATTGTCGTGCGTTTTCCGCGGCGGTCGTCTCACCGTTCCGTACAGCTGCCGTTGCTTTTGAAGAAGTTCAATCGTCGGCATCTTCAAAGCAAAATTGACGAGGTAAAAGCCCTACCGACTGTAAGTTCTTATAGCCACAAAAGGCTTAGAAGGCCAAATCTTGCCAACCTGTATCCGCCGATTTTGTTTCTTCGCTCGACAACAAATACACTTAATGCATTTCCAACATTGAGCGTAACATGAATCCATGAATTTTCGATATGTATTATGTACCCAAATAATACCTCCTGAATTCGGCTATCGATTGATTGATCATAAAAAAATAAAATTGCGTGCTTCTGTAAAAATCTATGATCCCTACATGGTGAAGAGCTATTGGGGCGGGGAATGAGTTCGTTCGTTTTTTTTTTTCAAAGAGCTTCATTGAAATGATTTGTTCGTTGCTGAGCAAATTGTTTGTGTTTATTAAAAAGTGTTTTTTCTGCTCTACAAAACTGCGCTGTTTGTTTTCTTGACTGAATTTATTTTTTCCTATTTTTCAGGTTTGGAAATGGAATACCGAGGAGGCAAAAAACCGGGAACTTCCAGACATACTTTTTTTTCGCTTTTCATTGCTGTCAAACGGAACTGGAGTTTGCGAAGTTTGCGAACAAAAAAAATGGTTTGCGAAGTTCAAAAACGGCAACTTTGGCCTCGAAGACACGCCTAGCAGCGGAGGACTGCAGAATTCAATGAGGAGCATTTCAAGGCGCTCATGAAGGAAGATGGTCGCCAAACAAGTCCTGAATTGGCGAAAAAAAGAACTGCGATCACAAGACGATCCTCATCATCTTCATTCAATAGGATTCGCCGAAAAACTCGGAGCCTGGTGCCTCATGAGCTCAACGAACTCAATAAATAAAATCGTCTACAAATCGCTTCTCAAACACCTTGCGCGCTATCGAGCAACATGCGGTCATAAACAGCGCTTTCTGTATCGAATCCACACAGGAGATGAGAAATGGGGCCCGTACGCCAATACATATGAAGAAAAGAAAGGATAGGGTGGCCCCAGGTCTGTTTAAGCGCGATAAAAAGCGATTAAAAGTAGGTGCTAAAAATGCTGATTCCCCCACCCTGGGTATTTCATCTTCAAGCCTGAAAAATTGCAAGAAACAAAATTATACAAAAAAGCGAATGACAAGATTTTGGAGAGCAGAAAAAGCACTTTCTAATGAATACAGACAGTTTTCTTATCAATGAACGTATCAATCGAATAAAGCTCCTTGAAGAAAAAACCGAACAACTTATTCCCCAACACGACGCTAAAAACTTGTTATTGTGTCCAACTATGTTCCTATGTATGGTTCTATCGTCGATTCCAACACAAAATGTTAGATCGGGCGATTAAAATAAGATTTTCAAGGCAACCCTCAAAACCTCGCGATTCGATGCTTTTGAAAAAAGAGCAAATCGGAAAACGGCACTCACCAGATAAAAATCGTCCCATATCGGCAATGGTGACAAGAATAAGAGGTATACCAAATAATGCATAAAAAATTATTGCTATTCGTCCAGCATTCGTGCGTGGAACGATATGACCGTACCCTAAACACAAGGATTGGTTCTAGGCATCACTCTAAACATGAGAACGTCAATGAGCAGCATAAAACACTTAAAGATTTGACACCGATTCTCGATCGGAAAAAGGAAATTGCTTATTAAAAATCAGTCTAGTATTCGTCTATACGCTCGTTATCAATTTTCAGAAAAATTGATAATGTTCGTTCCACCTCTATGATCAAACCAACCTTATCGATAAATTTCCCCCGAGGCATATCAGTGATGAAGGAAATCGCTGTAGGGTTTCAATGTAGTAGTAGAGTATTGAATGGAAATAATCGTATAGTTAGTTGAAGATAAAGATAGAGTTAGTATAAAAACCATCAAAAGTGTCCTATTGCTAATTTTTGATATCTAAAGCTTCCAGGACCCCGTCAACCAGGATTCTAAGTGGGGCAGCAGAAGACTCAGGACGGTCCCTCGGAGGACAACCTTTTGAACTACGGCCTATAGTCCAATTATGTCGGGGGCTCAAACCTGAGGGAAGTTCTTAGAAAGTAGCTGTTCATCGGGTAAAACAGCGTTCTTGAAATTTGTGGCTTCATTACTGTAGCAACCATTTGGGAGGAAGCTGATGGCCTTAAAGGCAGCGTCTGCGTTGAAAACCATATTTGGTTTTTTTTTCTCAATCTAATGTTTGAACCATGGGTAGATAGTTGGCAAAGCTTGAGACCTCAGTGCTGCGTATTCATAATACTATAACCCTTTGGAAATTGCTCCGTGGTCTGAGAAGGCCTTTTCTCGGTGGATCATATTGCATGAGGAACAGAAGTGCGCCGACAGGCCGGGGAAATCCAAATTTCTATATTCCTTATTTTGACAGATCCTCGCGTTCAAAGGTGTGTTTTGCAAACTTCTTGTTTTTGGAGGATTCTTGATTATGGAAATGCCAAAAGAAATAATCAATCCAAGAAGTTGAAGGGGTTTAGCCATTTCAGACGTCCAGTCTTCCGACATTTGTGCATTACACATGACACAACGGACAGACGTGCAAAAGGAAGCTGAATGCTCCGAGATTTCTGAAGAAGCTTTTCTTCGAAGTTTGAGGGTTTTGGTGGCTCCTTGGCGATACGTCACAACGCCCTACCTGTCCAAAATAGTAAAAAAAATTTAAGACGGTTTTTCGCGCGTATGCTGCCTTCAAAAAGAACAGGTGTTGCTGACTTCTGAGAAAAAAATTGGCGAAAAAATCTGCAAAAAACCGTTCTTTGTCTCTTCCAAAACCGCATCGTGTTAATCTTCCAACCAGGATTCGTTTGTTTTACTGGTAAGTATTTGAGTATGAAGGATAGAAGACTTCACTTTAGAGCACTGCTACAGCTCCCGCACTCTGGCGTGACGAAGGAAATTTGTCATTGTCACTCAGTGATGTCAGAAAATATGGGTTACATCGCCGGCTGTGGCTTCACTGAGTCCCCACTGATATTTCCGTAACTCCCTTGATACACGGACATTCTATAGATGTGTTTGTTTACAACTTCTGACGTCTCGGTGCTTATGACCACGACTTGGATTATTCGTTTTTGATGCGCATCTAACTCGCATCGATACGCGTGCGACTCGCGACTGCGAACTATGCCTCATTTTCCCGTGGGATTCGAACTCTGCAGCGCGCAGGGTACAAGGATCTCAGCGAAGAACACTATAATAAAATGTAAACGCACCGATAGTCGTAATGGCAGTCCATGAGAAGAATATGCTAGAACCGAAAGACCATTTATACGGACCGGAACCAGTAATGACGTCTTCAGGAGTCATATAATTCCTAGTATAATCTATAAATACGTCGCGAATAATATCGTCCATCCTGAAAACGGCAACTTCCATCAGCTGAACTACATTTCCATAATTTACCAGAAGTTCTGGCTAGGGTGCATGCAGCGGTGCTTTCTCGTGTTTTAGCGCTATTTTTTAAGTGACTCCCTTCGAAATTAATTTTTTTTTCCGAATTTGAAAAATATTTGAGGATCTTGATGAAACGGTCTTTTCAAAGCTTAAAGGCAGTGGTCACGATGAAAAACGTTATCGAAAAAACTACAAAAATCAGTTTAGATCAAAAACAGCTGAAAACTATGAAGGTAGCGCGGTGAAAAACGGGCTAGAATTACGGTTTCTAGGGCCCAAAGAAGCCAGTTCGTGCACAAGTGCACAGCGCCGACCAAAAAGATCGCAGTCTCATGCGGAGCAGTCAAAAATCATCGACATTCAGAGGAAGGAATAAATGCAAATTTACCTAATAAAAACAGTTGAGCAGTGAAAGAGAGCACTCCAGTCAATGTTTTCGACTAGATGTGCAAATAAATCCGAAGGTTCATTGATTGAAGTTCAATTTCAAGCCAGCTGATGTTCTTGATATTGGAGATCATCGATGCCGATGATGTGGAGTGGGCTCGTCCACCATCAAAAGGCAAGAAAGCTTAGCTTGAAATTTGGCCCAAAACAGTGTTTTTTGGCGATTTTCTTATAGGTCCTACTACTCGAGACCCAGAAAAGGGTTTAGAGAGGAAAAGACGGCAAGCATATTTGATCGCGACCACTGCCTCTAAATGATTACTAGGGTCCAAGCCCTAACAGAGAGTTTGCTAAAATTTTTTATTGCGCCATACACTGTGCAGCTGCACTGCGCTGACAAAGCAAGTGTTTATGGCGGTAAACGTAACTGCGAAAACGACTTGCATTGCTAGCATTGCCATCTCTTAGGCCTCCATAGTAAAAGTGCACAGTATCCCGCCTCGAGCTGCAGGTTCGAAGAAGTTAAAACGGTTGCTCTTTGTACTTTTTGTAGCCTCCAAAACAAACAGTAATCTTTCGAAAATCTGGAAACAGACTTCATAATTGTGTTCAGCGCCCAAAACTACTCTCCTTAGCAAACTGGGCGGAGGCAGATTTTCCAAACTTTGTACAGATTGATGGCGTTTTGAATTTGTACGAATTTTCAATTAGGCGTTTATTTATAGGGGCTCAGAATGCGTTTCAAAAAAATGTTACAGATTTGAATTAAAATCCCCCCAGGTGGGTTGTTTGGGGCGATGATTACGAATCTGGGGTTTATCTGTCAGTTTTCCGAAGTTTTCGACTTAATTCCTTCAAAGCCTCCAATCGGGGGAAAATTTGCGGGCGAAACGCGACTTTCGACGTTTTCCGGAACGCTACGACAGAAATGGCTCAAATCATTTCTATAGGGGTTATTTGAAGTTCGAAACACGAATCTGAAGTCCGTTTATCGATTTTCCACAGCTCACGGTAGATTACTGTGAGCATACGGGAGTTCGCGCAAAGTCCCAGAAGTGACTCAAATTTCTTTGCGGGGCTTGTTCGGTGTGCTGAATACGAACTCTATGTCCATTCGTCAATGTTCGGAATGGTTGGGCAGGGTTTGCCGATTAAATGACAATGTACCAAGCACCCTACATACATACAAGTTTTGAGCGAAATCCGACAAAATAGTGCTCGAGTGGGCTCTCAATTTCGCTGATCAGAGGCGTTGAGCCGTCGCTTTTTCGTCAGAACATCCTTATCACCAAATGTATATCACCGTGGACCATCTCTCCGCTACTGTTGATAACGAAATCGAGATCACTAGAAATCCCCAGAGTTTGCTTCTCGTAATTCGCCGAAAAATTTGCGCCTCTCGGAATATAAAATCCGGTCGTGGCATCCAAATAAGCGATTGGGGAGTGTGATAAGGACAATCTATGGGCTGAACGTTCACCAGCTTTGAATGGAAGAGGCGGAGCCTATCCTCTACTTCGGAGCCGAATTAACTCTTTTCCCTCCCGCTCTTGTGCGTAGCGAGAGGAGAGACAACGAGAAAGTGTGGGGAGAAGGAGATGCAGCATACACGCGCACACGCGTGGAACAAGAGAAAATCACCAGGTAAACAAACTGGGTTCAGGTAGTGCGTCGCGTCACATAGGCACACTTCTCGTCCCCCGCGTATACGGGCAGCCACGCGCACTCTCGAATACAAGGATGCACATAGTCTTTTTATCAATTTAGTCCAGTGAATGTACAAAACGTGAATTTTGACATTGGCCATGCGACGTTCGCGACACCACCGACCAACGGGTTTCGACGGCGCGCGACGATCTACCTAGTCCATTCACTAGACTGAAACACACAGAAAGACTCTACATACAGTCGGCATTGATTGCACTGATACTTTGAGTTAGGCGTCGTTAATACTTCCGCCGCTGAGCGGCGCGGCGCAGAGCAATCCCATAGTATTGATTACGCCGTGTGATGAATAGTACAGGATTACACATCGCCGCCCGGCCCCGCGGCGGAAGTATAAACGACACCATACTTACTGTGCAATGGCGCCAACTCGGTGCGCATGTGTGTTAACATACGTGAACCTACTTCGCGCCAACACACAATAAGGAGCGCAAAGTATCAAAGCGATTCGCATCGATTGTATGTTATCATATGTGCACCTAACTCGCGCCCACACAAGCTATAGTAACCGAAAAAATGTCAGTGTGATCCTCGTCGACCGTACAACCATACATGCGTACGCCTCGCAGACATACGCTCCTACACGCGTGTACATACACTAGCTTCCACAAGCGCACGCTGCGCATATGCATACACACGTGACTACGTCATCTGAACCAGTGCAACATTCGGACAGCTGACTTACGCTATTTGTGCTCGCTCCGCCCAGATGGTGTACGGCGTGCCGTTGTTGTTCATCTCCCACAGATCGTCGATGATTCGCTGTTTAAGTGAATGCACCCGATGCGCGGTCTCATTCCGCAATCGCTCCTCGAACGGTTTTTCATACTGAAAAGCGAATAATCAGAGAATCAGCTTGGGGAATTTCGCTTTTTAGAAGTTATAAATTCTTCATCATCATCCAAAGCACATAACCCACATCAATACACACTTTTGAATTTTTCTTCAAGAAATTTTTACATTTGATCCATTCTCAAGAATGGAATCGTGCCTCTTCCAACCAACTGCTGCGGCCATAGCAACAAATTGAATTCACAGAAAAAGATAACAAACTCGTCTGCAGAATTTTGAAAATGCCTAGTTCACAGAATGAAGTGTTTCATCAGCCAAGCACGGAATGCTCTGAATTTGAGCAACGCAAAAAAATATCTCAACCGGAAATAAATTCCAGCCTTTTTTTTGTCAGAAGGACATCCATCTCCAGTCCGACTCAGGCGAGACCCCGCCCACTGTGATAGACGCAGTGGTCAATCATTATACAGGGGAAGACGTTCCTTGAATCTCATCACCGCCACACATTCCTTCTTAGACTAGGATGTTCGTGTCATATTGAGAAGTTTCCAAAACAGTCGATTAGCCCACGAAGGCGAAAAAACAAAACGTTCGAGTAAAGTATAAATCATACACATAGCTTAAAGGCATCGTCCACGGTGGAAATCACTTTTGATTTTTTGTGAACAATCAAACAATTCGGGCTAGCTGACATCACTCACGGAGCTTGAGGCTCCGAAAATGCTCCCCTTAAAAAATTATGGCCACCTGAGAACTGCTGTGGGGTCGATCATCTAGCACTCCTGGGTCGATCATCTAACACTTTTTCGTTGAATGTTGATGTGACCGTCGAACAACGTGGAAAACATTTATGGTACAAACTCTACATGCAGGAAAACTTCAGAAATGACGGTGACCAAGTCTCCAAATGCAAAACAGCCTCAAAAATGATTTTGGCTTCCAATTGAATTTCCTTTACAAATGAAGGCTTTTCATGGCCCCCTTTGAAATTTTCGTTCACTAAAGAGGGCAAACTGTAGAAAAACTTAAAAAACTATTATATGGTTTTCATCGTGTGCGATGCCTTTAATCGACGATTTCACTAGAAAAATTTGATGAAAATAATGGTAGAAAATAAATGAGATCAGTTTGGCAAGTAGAAATGAAAATGGGGAAACATACGTGATGAAAAATCGCGGCACCGAGGAGCGTATAGGCGGCTGAGAGGATGACGAGGCCGACGTGAGGTAGAGCGATCCGGAGATTCTGAAACACTGTATTCGTGGATGATCAGCAGCCCGACTACCTATAGGTCCATCGACGAGGAAGGTGAAGTCTGAATGAACCCTGAGCAGTCCTCAAACTTGACGGCTGTGCTGATTTTTCAGCGGCTTCTACGTCTGCTGCAGCTGCCCTACACTCTATTTCGAAGCCGATTATACTTTGTGAAGATTGCGGACGCGCGCTTGCAACGCGCTACGCGGACAGACAGGGGAGCCGCTCCTTCATGCCAACCGATCAGCTCAGTTTTCTTTTGATTTGATCACATTTCTCTTATCTTTTCCATCTGTTTTCACTCAGGTTTGATTGGCACATTTTGTGGTTCAATTGTATGCTTTGTTTAACAATGTTTCTATTCCAGAAACGGCTAGAGTCGTGAAAAAAGTGTACGAACATCTGCATACTTTTTCCATTTTGATTTTTTTGAAGTTTCAATAATTCGTTAGTTTCTGTTGAAGACTCTTCACTTAGATGCTCATTGTCAGTACGTTTTATCTAGGCATAGGTCTTGCGCAACCTGCTTTGGGATGGACAGCCCCTCCTGTACAAAAAAAATTGCAACAAGATCTGCTCGGATGAAGGGTACGACAGAAGTTGAGAACCAGTAATAGAAATTGCAAATTTAACATAAAAAATGCGGAATAGAAAAAATTTTAAGGAATGCTTCAACTTGACGATTTCTGGTATAACTGACACACTAACCCTTGGAAGAAAGCAAACTTAGTAATCATCACAGACAGTACCCAAAGTTATTGTCTAAAGCCTGTGCAAGCGAGACTGTCCGCCCATGCGGTCGGCTTGCATCCATCGCCAAGGCACTTTCCGTAGAAGCCTCTTCAAATCGGCAAACAGGTGAATGGGATATTATTTTTTAATCGTTCGAGTTTTAGGCTAACCCATTCACAGATAAGTGTTTTTTTTAGACAGGTACTTATAATAACGACGTTTTTGGGATTGTTTGGTCTAAGTTGGTGACATTTTATTTCCGTTAAAGGCAGTGGTCGCGATCAAATATGCTTGTCGTCTTTTTCTCTCCAAATCCTTCTCTGGGTCTCGAGTAGTAGGACCAACAAGAAAAAATCGCGAAAAAAACACTGTTTTGGCCAAATTTGAAGCCTCAACTTTCTTGTCTTTTGATGGTGTACGAGCCCACTCCACATCATCGGCATCGATGACCTCTCATATCAAGAACATCAGCTAGCTTGAAATTGAATTTCAATCAATGAACCTCCGGATTTATGTACACATCTAGTCAAAAACATTGACTGAAGTGATGCTTTCAATGTTCAACTGTTTTTATTCGTTAAATTTGCATCTATTTCGTCCTCTGAATGACAATAATTTTTGACTGCTCGGCATGATACTGCAATCTTTTTCGTCATCGCTGTGCACGTGTGCACTAACTGGCTTCTTGGGGCCCTAGAAAGTCTAATTCTAGCCCGTTTTTCACCGCTCTGCCTTCATAGTTTTTCAGCTGTTTTTGATCTAAGCTGATTTTTGTAGTTTTTTCTATAACGTTTTTCATCGTGACCACTGCCTTTAAAGAACATTTATTGTAATCTATTCATTGTGCATTGAAAAACCTTGTCAATTGTTTTTTTTTCAGAATCACACAGTCACAATCTACGAGGTAAGAAAAAGGGGTTTCTTCGAGGTTGGACACCTTGAAAGGACAAAAAAGATTTAAAATTGAAAAATGGGTTGAAAACTTTATACTGAAGTCAGATCACTTCAAAATACCTCTAAAAACAGAAACGACAATCAAGACAACCTCTGAGCTGCTTGCACCAAAATACTCACAATGAACAAAAATGTTTTTCCTCTCTAAGGAAATAAAATTGTCACATAATGGAGCCAAACAGTCGCAAACAATTAGTAGAATAGTTTATCAAGAGGAACAGCTTCTTGTATTCCTAAGAGAATGAAGATAAGACGATTGATAACGAATAATACCATTTCCAGCTGTTTTCAGCCAGGGAAAATCGTCGGAAAAATGTCTTTGCGGTGACTGTAGGACGCCAACGCCGAGCGCGTGGGTGGACAGTCTCAATCGAACAGAATGTATCATCATAAACAGTACCTTGTCTTGTTCATATCCCCATTGATGGTGAACGACTATAAGCCGAATGCAAGTATGGTCTAGTGTAGCATTAGAGTTCTTGAACAAACTCTATTTTGTCCAGGAATGATGTCGCTCGTTTCAAGGGCGGCCGCCAAACAAATGGCGGATTGGCAGAAACATTGAACTTCGATTACCATGCAATCCTCAATAATCAGAAAAGACCGAACAATTAGATTGATGGTTTGCAAAAATACGTCTTCAAGTTGCTCTCTGAAAAAAAACGATCCCTGTATGAATGCCTCAGGTAGACGAGTGACGGTGATTAGACTTCAACAGCATAAAAAGTAGGTTACCCCAAAAGTTAGTATGTATGAAGCGATAAGTCAATGAAGACCTCCAGAGCCAAGATGACGGAAAATCTGTTTTCTTAATCGAGGTTTTTTCATAACACTTTCAAGTGTGAACAGTTATGAAAAAGCGAAATGATCGGGAAAACTGTTCTGACGGTTTGAGAACAAAAAGTATCTTTCTACCCACAGCAAACTACTACAAGCCAATGCGTGCATTCCAAACTAGATGTACATTCCTGGCAAAAGTAACGATTTGGCAATGTCATTTATAAGTCAAAAAAAGTTAAAAAAATATCTTGAAATTTCTTTAAAAAGCGATTTGGCGTAAAATAGCCTGGAGTAATAAAAAAGCAGGGAAACGAAGTGAAATAACCAAGAATACGATTTGGTGGTCGGTCATTTTTTAAGCTTCTCCGTTAAACTTATCAAAACGAAGTCAAGCACGATATGGAATGGAGCGTTGCCTTCACCTAGCATGACATATGCTGATTCCCTTATTGCAGCTTTCAAAAATGGCTTAATGTTTCCGTTGCGCTTGATTTCGTTTTGATAAGTTTAATGGAGAAGCTTGTGAAATGATCGACCACCAAATGGTATTCTTGGTTATTTCACTTCGTTTCCCTGCTTTTTTATTACTCCAGGCTATTTTACGCCAAATCGTTTTTTAAAGAAATTTCAAGATATTTTTTGAACTTTTTTTGACTTATAAATGACATTGCCAAATCGTTACTTTTGCCAGGAAGCTAAATTTTCAGAAATGTCACATATTTTTCCCAAAGGTTCCCTTTCTGACTACAATTTTGCTCCACGATTTCCATTTTGGAATGATGTAACATCTCACAGACGATATTGTTGTATGAGTAAAATTTTTGAAACCTATGACTTACAACCATAAAAAATAAAACTCTGCCGCATTCGGTGCAAATGCAAAAAATCTATATTATTGATCATTAATATTTGGTCTTGCATGATGAGAACAATTTCCCAAACAAATGACTTAGAGCCATCAACAATCAAAAATCATTGCGGCATTTTGTGCAACAGGCGAAAAAATCAATATTATTGATCGGTATTTGTCGATAATGACTGATGAGCGAAATCCCCCAACCATGAAAACCAATCCCACCAGCAATCTCCACTCCTCGCCGCATTTTGTGCAAAAAGCGCGAAAATCGATAATATTGATTATCGATCGATGACGTGTCATGAGCACGAATTCTGACAAGTTCAGTACTTATTTCCGACGACATGTGTTGATTGACTGCAGAATAACCCACTTACCCCGGTCTCCACAGCCGTAGCAGAAAATAGCAGTTTTCGTGCTCCACGGCTAATTTAGTATGTAAACTTACGATTTTGAGGAACCCTTTAAAGTTAAGGTATCAAGTTCAAAATGGAATAGGAGCGACCTGCATCCATTTCCAGCCTCCTGTCCAAAAATGAGCTCCCTAGCTCAATTTTAAGTGTACCCGCAAGATCGTGAACGCCGTCTGAAAAAAAAAGGAGAATAACAACAAAAACGCTCGGTATTTCAATTTTTACTCGAAAACCAGATAACCGTTCTAAACCATTTTTGGGCACACATGTCAACTTTTTGCGCTCTTTTTAATGCAATGTAGCTCTAATTTCTACGTTCGCTCTGAACTGAGATTTCGAGAAAGGGGTTGCGCGCGTGGCCGATTCAAAGCCAAATCTGGTGCGCGCTTCGCGCGCACCACAATTTCCAGGACTACATGTTTCCGGATGTGGAATCCAAATGTGTCCATCAGAGCTGCCTAATATAAGTTCGAACAAAGCAATATGTATTTTTCACCTATCTTCCTCTGTTGGTTGAGTATTTCCTTATATCAGTCAAGTGGTTCTGAAAGTGTTTGAGAAAAATGTTTCAGGTCTGCTTTAAAACTTGTTCATAGCGATAATGCTGTGCGATAATCACCAATATAAGGTCCGTTTGTCAAAATTCGAAAGTCTTCAACATTATTTATTCGAGGTTTTCCATCGGGGGCGATTTTGAGGGAAAACGCGATTTCCGTCGACTTCAGGAATGTTAAGATAGATGCGACTCAAATTTTTTTCCTGGAGGTGATTGGGAGTGCTTGACACGAATCTGAAGTTCGTTTATCGAATTCCCATAGGTTACGGTATGAGACGGCATGTATACATGCGGTAGATCAGTCAAAATCTCAGAATTGCCTCAAAACATCTCTGCAGAGATTATTTGATGTGGTGAACACGAATTTTACGTAAGTTACCTTTCTTCAGTTGGGTGACACCTTATTCCCCGTGATTTACAGTACGCTTAAAAAACTCGACAAACTAATTCTGGATTCGTGTTCAGCACCCTAAATTACCCTTACAAACACGTTTGAGCAAAATCCGACATTTTTTCTGAAGACTTCAAAAATTGCCTGATGGTGTACCCTCACCTCGCCGAGGAGAGCAGAAAAACGCCCATAATGTTATTCAGAGTGATTCTAGGCAGAAGAGAAGGATTGATCGCATTCTACATTCAAGCTTAGTTCAATGAGCGTACACTACGTATGGAATAGCCACTCTGATCAGATGAAGTCGTATTGTCATGATTCCAAGCCCCGAGCCGCACCGAACAGGGAACGGAACCGCCTGACACAGGCTCAGATACGAGAACGAGGCGAGCTGGCTGGGACTAGATATGTAGTAGCAGCAGTGGCCCGGAGATCGATTCAGTTCTGGAAAACGAGACAAATTGTCGGGTGGCTTCGAATTTTGTTCAGTGCGGCTCGGGGCCGAGAATCGTCTGAGTTAAAATTGACTCACTCTAGCTATTGCAAAAGTCAACCAAAAAAAGACGGAAATGGGAACTCTTTAGTTTATTCACGAACCAAGTGAAAATAAATTAAGTGGCTTGAAACTGGCGAGTGAAATAAAATGAGTGATCAGAAACATTGAAAAAAAACGTTTACGGTGCGAGTATCTTCTCCAAAAAAAAACCTCAGAAAGAGGAAGTTTTCGAAGATTTTGCCAATAATGTGTTGAAGCAATGTCAGTACCATGGCTGTGCGTTATACCGTTAATGTGTAGACGTATTAACCAGCTAACACAGTTTTTTTTTTCACGAAAATTAACAAATAACGCTGTATGAAAACATATTGTCCATTAAATGCAGTGGTCGCGATCAAATATGCTCGTCTTCTTTTCCTCTCTAAACCCTTTTCTGAGTTTCGAATAGTAAGACCAATAAGAAAAAATCGCGAAAAACCACAGTTTTGGGCTAAATTTGAAGCCTGAACTTTCTAGTCTTTTGGTGGTGGACGAGTCCACTCCACATCATCGGCATCGATGACCTTTTAAATGAAGAAGATCAGCTGGCTTGAAATCGAAATTCAATCAATGAACCTTCGGATTTATTTACACATCTAGTCAGAAACATTGAATGGAGTGCTTTCTTTCACTGATCAACTGTTTTTATTCGGTAGATTTGCATTTATTTCTTGCTCTGAATGTCGATGATTTTTGACTGCGCGGCATGAGACTGTGACCTTTTTGGTCGTCGCTGTGCACATGTGCACGAACCGGAAACTTAGGGCCTTAATAACTCTAATTCTAACCCGTTTTTCACTGCGCTACCTTCATAGTTTTTCAGCTGTTTTTGATCTAAGCTGATTTTTGTAGTTTTTTCGATAACGTTTTTCCTCGTGACCGCTGCCTTTAACGCACACCCCTGGTCAGTACTATGAACACCGAAGGTGTCGATCGTAGTTTCACACTGTATTTTTTTCACAACTCCGAAAGAATAGTGAAACCGGGATTTCAATTTCAGCACATTCAGAATTTCCGTCCTAAAAACACACTTTGTCTTTGGAGAACGAACGATAACGCCCCTCCCGTTTAGCTTCTTTCAGCTAGTCAACATCTGGACAAAGCTCAAAAACTATTGTCGTCTTCCTTTCAATTCAGTAAAAAATGATTTCATTGAAAACTCCCTAGTTTTCCAGAGAGTATAAAAACGCTATTGGAGTACCCTCTGATAGGCCTACGGTACACCCACGCCGTAGAACCTGTCTCTGCCTTCGGCTACAGGTCCGCGATTGATCCAAATTGAAATTTGACCAATAGCACACCTGTCGCTCAGGGCAGGGAGAGGCTTTGCAGCGCGAGTAGACCATAGGCCTTATAGAAGCAGATGAAAGAGAAAGAAAAAAAGTGTAAAAACATATTTAAAATATACAGAGACACCTCAAAACACTACCGATATCCGCCGAATCCACGCGTGCGAGTTTCTTTAACCCACTTTTCACCCGACTATAGTCTACCAGCAGCACACTGATCTCGCCAGTGCACACGAGAAGTTATAGCCGGCACGGATCGCACTGATACTTTGCGTTCCTTATTGTGCGAGGACGCAAACTCGGTGCGCATATGTTACAACATACCTGCACCAAAATTGCGCCAACGCACAATAAGGAACGCAAAGTAGCGGTGTGACAGTGCCAGACTGTATGTCTCAAGATTTATGCGCGTTATAGTTGACAGAGCCGAACATTGCCGCAGGCTACTTTTTCATCAATGCGTTCCAATAGGACATCTCCCTGTGTGGCCAGTCGAAGGAAGGACAGAGGCGCTGATGTGTCGCCAGGCGGCTTGACTCCGGTCATGGGCATCGTCGGGTTCCCCACGGGACCGAACACGTCGCCATCATTCACACCGAAACTCGCATCGATTTCGGACGAGTTTCGACGTCGACACTAATTTTTTGACGTCGCATGCATCAAAATCGCGCCACTCTCCGATGGCGACCCGTCTGACCTCCGACCAGCCCAAGTAGAAGACGTGGACTAGCTTAATAAGGATGCATGCTAGTAGGCAGAAAGTAGAAGAAAACCAAGAAATATAGCGGGAAATGGGGGCGGTCACCTTTACATAGTGCAAGATCTCATAGAAAAATCCCTAAAAATAAGCCCGTCTCTCTCTGCTTCCTTATTGCGTGTTGGGAAAGTGCATGTATCCCAGAGTGATGCGCACTACTCAGACATTTCAATGAAAAAGCGAGTCATGCATTCCTGAAAAAGGACTTAGAGCCAAATTTCCTCTGATAACGAAACTAAGCGGAAATCGCAGAAAACTTGACCTAGAGCTTGGAAACTGAAGAAGAGAAGGCTTGGTACATTGAAGGCAGGGTTCGCGACCAAAACGATTTTCGAGCTCTCTTCATGGGAATATAGATTTGGTCACCAACAAAGAGAAAGTAAGTTGAAAAAAGAAAAAAATCCCGAAAAGAAACGCACAAAAACAAGGCAGAACGGCTAATTTTAGGTGTTCGCACGCCCCTCCTTCCTCCCCCCCCCGCCCAAATAACGATATTTCTATGAGTGCTCGTTTATCCGTCTTTTATTTCACTCTTTAAATATGTAGTCCGTGGTCTCTAGAATTGCTCAGAAATTATTTTAGAATTAGAATAAAAGATGGGAAAACAGGTACTAATAGAAACTTCGATATTTGGAGGTGGGCTGTGATTTGTTCCTGAGCGTTTGTTCTCCAACTTTTCACTTATTTTGACATTTCGATGACTAGATCTACCTTCGTATGACGATAGCACAACAACCGATTCGTCGCGAACCCTGCCTTTGAGAACATTCCTGGTGACCGACTTACTAACCTGAGTTTCGAATTATTCGCACTAAAGTTGGGTATCAGAACAACTCAATCTGACGCAGAAATCAGAGATATCATATGTTCCAAGCCTCAAAACTTGCGAAAGATGATCCTATATAGTCCACTAATCTGAGCAAAGTATGGCGGTTGTGAGATTGCGTATTTCCACTAGGCATACTGTAGGTTGCGCCGTGATCGCCGTAATTTTTTCCTGAATTTTGAAGAAAAAAAACATCAGAAACGTTGGGAAATGGTAAGTTTACCCTCACCACACATCAGTGCATCATTGATATATGATATACTGATACTAAATTCTTCATCATTGATACACGCAGGAATACCAAGAAAAAATGAAAAATTACAAAAAATGGTAATAACAGAGGAAAATTCAGTTTTTCTTGTTATTACTGCGTGTATCCATGGTAAATACGTTAGGTATATTGATAATGTTTGTGTTTGAGGAGAAAAGTTATCGTTTCTGAACGCTTTCGATGTTTTTCTCTAAAAGCCTTGGAAAATCCACAACTTTACCGTTACGCGCAACTTACAGTATGCTTAGTGGAAAAACTGCACAATCGCATTTTCAGGCTGCCGTATACTGTAAAGTGTATTTTTCAAGGATGCACATGCCATTTGTAATAAAAATCCTTGTGGCTTGAGCCGAGTCTTTGATCTTGAAGAGTTATAAGCTCAAAACAATGGATACAGTAGTGGATTATGACTGTCAGTATTCGCGTTTTCAGACTTAAAGGCAGTGTCCACGAGAAAATCAGTCTCCCAGTTTTCACCGGAAATCGAGAGGTCCGAGTCCAACTTCACCAGTAACGTTGAAAAATCGGCTTGGAACAATCACAGAAGAGCCCTATACGACCCTAAACTTGAGTGTTCCGCTCACGCAACGCTCACTCCTTTCAACCGCCTTTGATCCGTAAATAACTGGAAAACCAATTTTAAGGAAACGTCATACGTTCAGGGGGCTATAGTCTACTCCACTTACCTAAACTTACCCCATTTGATGATCGATTACCTTCTCAAAGTGAAATTTCGGGTTAGACAACTTCATTGATAGCCGATGAGGAAGTAGGCGTTGTGTGAGCGGAACACTCAAGTTAGGGCCGTATAGGGTTCATTCGTGCTCGTTCTTAGCCGTTTTGTCAACTTTTTTGATTAAATGTGGCTCGAACCTCTTGATTTTCAGTGAAAACACGGAGACTGATTTTATCGTGGACACTGCCCACAACGCATCATACACGCGGAAAACTGTATAATATTTTTCACGTTTTTATCTAGCTTGGCCTCACTAGTGAACGAAAATGTTGAGAGGGATCATGAAAAAAACTTTATGTATAAAGAAAAGTCAATCGGTACACGTTGTAAACATGAAATTGAATTTCGCGCCAAAATCTTCTCTGAAGTTTTTCTACATTTGTAGACCTCGCCACTGTAATTCTCAAAGTTTTTCTGCATGTGGGGCTTGTGCCGTAACTGTTTTTTCTCGCTGTTTGACGGTCGTGTCCACAGTCTATGAAAACAGTGCCTGATGACCCCTTCCAACCTCATAACCCAAACATTGCCCAGGGGTTGGTTACTCATGGGGTTGAACACGAGTATGAGTTTTCTCCGAAGATGACGGTTAGCTGTGGCAGATACAGAGGCATTCAACTACTGCCGCATCCAAATGCTTCTTAAAGATAACCTATAACTCTCTAAGGCTATGAGCTCGGTCTAATTCGCAATCACTTTTCACTACAATTGACATCCTTATTCACGCAGGGTACTTCATGTGTGTTGCTCAAGGCGATGGAAGCATATAAGGAACTCCCTTTTTGAGTGTGACTGTGCAAAATTCGCGCAGCTTTTACATTTCAAAAGTCACTGAGAGTATGTTTCATGTTAGTAAAAGTTATTCGAGTCCATGGCGTGCGTGTGCGCGCGTATGCTAGTTTTCCTTCTCTCTCACTTCTCTCTCGCATATTCCCAGACTTTCTCTGCCCTCTCTCCTCACGCGCGCGCAGAAGGAGCAAACAAAATATTACACTGAAATAGAGGGTACATTACAGCTTGTAGGATTCGATCAAAAGGCGCGCGTGGACGAATGTTTGCGTTTTTGACGCCCTTTTTCAATAATTTCCTTTCGAACCAACCTTTTTAAGGATCTGAGAAGTTATTCTGAAAAGGTGCAGCCGCATGCAGGATTTTTATACTCAAAGCCCTTTAAAACTATCATCTCGAACTTTTTTGTTCAAATTTAAACCATGGCAATTGCTATACCGTTGAATAGTCTTTCTCATCCGAACCTTTAAAGAAATTAGAAGCAGTAAAATTTTATTTGGAGGCGCTTTTTGAGAAAGGACGTTGAAGACGCGTCTTTACTCATCCTCTGGCCAATTACTACGAGCGGTATTGCTCATAATGAACCATGCATAAGAAAGAGGAGGACTGGATAAGCGGGAGACTCGTTTCACATCGTTGTTTTTTCAAATTCTGGAATTCCTTTGCTTTAAGAACAAATAAAAATGAGAGCTATTAAAAATGTTCCGCAAAAAAGGCAAAATATCGAGTCGTGAAGGAAAATAAAGCCGTGAGGGAAGCGACAATAGAAATCCTCCTGAGATTCACGGAAGTTGAAGGAACACAAGTGGAACCTATAGTGGCTGCATAATGTTGTGTAGCAAAGTGAGTGCCATTGGTCGATCTATCCGTTTGTAGGGAAATAGATACCCTTTGATATACAATGCTTTTGATGAAGCTTCTAAATCCAAGTTAGTGGTTGCAAAACAATGCTCTCATCCGATTTCGGAAGATTTATCCAATGGATCTTGTCAATTCCCAGAGATAAGGCAACTTTTAGGGTGTTAAGAGAAGACGTTGGCTCGCTCAAAAGTGGCTCGGAACTTTTATCGAGGGGTTATTCGAGTTCCTGACTACCCAACTGAGGCCGATCCGTCAATTTTCGTGAAACACAGATTTAAAGGCACAGTACACCCTCAGATATGAATTTTGAGATTTTTGTGTAATTGTGTAGAACACCCCTCCTGTATAACACGTGCCAAATGCGAGATCTCATGTTCTTCAACTAAGCGAGATATAGGCGACCACCACAGGCCCGACCTCCTTCGCTCACCACCACAGGCCCGGCCCCTTACCAGATTTACGAACTTCATAGCGGCTATATGGATGGGTGAATTACGACCGCGTCGCGTTCTTCAGTCCATTTCCGGACTGTCCCCATTTCCTGGTTTGCTCTTGCGCAAAGATTGCGAATGAAGAGAAATACAGGCCTGAGACAACTCGTCCACGAAATTTTTGCCCTCAAAATGCAGGCATATTCAAGGAGCCATATCTCCGTTCATAGGGGGTCTCGGACGATTTCTAAGATAGCATTGTGATCAGAGACTGACCGTCTCCAAAATAAGCATGAAATCTGAGAAATAATTTCTTGGGTGTCCTGTGCCTTTAAATGGAAACTTCTCTGTAAAGATTACTTGACTTTGGAGGTATCTAAACAAAAAAGAATCACTCTCTGATCTAGAACTGTATTCAATGTCTTCTATGGACGAAGGACGAAATTTGCTTAGAAATGTGAGAAATAGTTTTGGCACCAAATATCCTCAAATGTACTTCCATCTCTCATTTCTATCCATGAGGTGTGTTCAAGTGTTTAGCAGAACTAAGCCCTGTAAAGGCTTGATTGCACTGTGAAAACGGGCTCACGGAATTTTTTCAACGGGGCAAAATCTGCAATTCTGAAAAAATAGTCCAAGAATGAAAATTTTCATCGTATATCCTCTGCTAAATGTAGTAATTCTCACGACTCAAGGCGCGAGCGGCGCGGGCGATTCTGCTCCCTCTGTCTGTCATGCGCTCTCTGACTGTCTCTAACTGCCGCTCCGCACCAGCCTGCGTAGAAAACATGAGAATTTTGCGGTTTTTTAGCCTTTACTCATTATTCATCGATCCCAGTGCACCAAACTTCGTGGTTGAGCTTTGAGAATACATCTTAACAGATGATAATTATTTTGTCAATTATCAACCTTTCTTTTTCAAAGATTCGATTTTTACAATTTTTTTCGGATTTAAAAAAAAGATCGATAAGTGGCAGCACAATTATCATTAGGGAAGATAATGAGCACTGCTTTCAATCATGATGTAAGATATGACAGAATCCGCCATTTCTTTAGGAAATTTCCGCACAGTGCGGAATTCGCACCATTGAAGAATCACGATTAGTCCTTTTCGGTACTATAATCTAGTCCTCATAGATTTCCTATGCTCTAGGATTTCCTATGTTTTCCTATGTTCCTATGTTCTATTGCCAGCCTGGATGGAAGGAAGGAAAGATGAGAAGGAGAGGAGTTTCAAGATTTTCGGTACTAACTCAAAACGTCCACAACATTTTGATGTAGGAGTCGAAGTAGGTCAATATTTTCGAGTGACGATAAACGCCATTAGATAGGCGAAGAGCTGCGCATTGCAATAGCATAGCAGAATCCTTAAAGCATCACAGATGGTCAGGAGAAAACTCGATGACTAGCATTCGATGAAGGACTCTCTTAACAGCCCTATATTCCGTTACAAACGGCTCGATCGACCAGTTGCACTTCCCTTGCCCATTCACCAGACTAAGGCCGGGATCATACTACCGCCGCGGCGATGCGTGAGAAAACGCGGTCGCCGTAATGTAGCGTATTGGTTCTTGAGGTGAAATGGCATGTGCTATTCATCCGAAAACGGTTGAAACCTCCGTTTCCATCTAAATTTTCGAAATTCTGAGGGAATATGATGTCGCCGAGATAATATGGACTCTACAGCTATAAAAAAACTAGCCTCGAGTCGATTCGTTTTCGATCGATCTTATTTTTCTTGGTTTTGAGATAGAAGGAAATTTGTGGCTGATAGGTTCTGGTCCAGTTTTTGCGAGCATTTCTGATATTTTACGCAGTAAACCTGTGTTTGGATACAAAAGCTTCACCGTGGGACTACCTGCGGTACCCACATTGCTTTATGGCTTTGTCGGCCGAGCGTAGGTGAAAAATATTGGGTGAAAAGATAAGAAATTGTTGAAAACAGGAAATGTTCACACACACTTCATTTTGAAGCGACGTTTATTTGGTTCCATCGCGTGTGTGCGTGCGCGTACGCCGATTTCGTCATCTCCATCACACACCCTGACTGGCTCCACCCCTCAATACACACACGACCGCAAAGAAACAGTAAATTTTTCTTCGAAATAGAGTGTATGTACTCTATTCAACAACAAATACAATTAAGAGGAATAAGAGAAACAGTAATATTCAAGCGTGAATTCAAAACAAAAACAACAGAAAAAGAAAAAAATAAATAGAAAGATGTAAATGTGGACCTACCCGCTTCCACCGACTCTTCTTCTTCTTCACCGCCTCATCGATAGCCTCCTCTTCATGTTCGTCTTCACCCTCTTGACGATCAAGATATAGGTTCAGACGTTCGGCACTGAAACGAGAAATCGATATATCGATTGATGCTGATTTATAGTTTATAAAAAAGAAACTGTGGTACCATAAGGTAACAACTGTCTACTATCCGTTCATGAATTATTTATTTCTATCGAAAACAGTCTAACATTTTGGAGTTTTGAAGTCCGTTTACCGATTTCCAATAGATTACGGCAATTAATATTTAATGTTGCCGGAATATTACACTTCAGTTCGAAAACTGAGTCTGTATATGAGAAAATGTGCGTTAGGTATATAAAAAACACATCTAACTACGTCGAACGTTGGAATTATCCCATACAATGTCGTGAAATTCACGACTTTTTTATATTTCATTTTTTTCATATCGTTCTGTTATCAGCATGATATATCTTGTCTTCAGGAGAATTAGTGGGATTTTTCTGGTACAGTATTCGTATAAACATTCTGATTCAGATGGTGGCGCGGGCGTTCGAGCAAAAACAAAGAGCAAGATTCACTTGTTATCGAAGAAAGGATCGGCGCGATGGCTACAGCATTTGAACTCCGCATCGGCACGAGGGAAGCAGCAAGAAAAGACATTCTCCTCTCTTTTCATGATGTTCTTGTCTCTTTGTCCTCATCAAGTTTAGCAAGTAGAACGTTCTCATTCAAGTTAATCTCCTATCAATACCGTTGTGTTTAAGCAATCGTCACCATCTGATTTTTGTTGCTCTTTTTTATATTGCACTCGTTTTTATAGTTTGCTCGTGATTAATTTGGTTTAATTACCCAAGTTTGAGGTGAAAGCTGTCGAATATTAGTGTCGTGTTTATCAACCGCGTGGCGATTCCGGATTCATCGGAATTAGTGGCGAGCATCGAATAAGCAAGAACAGAAATAAATTATTACGACACTATTATATCCCACTTTCGACATATGGTGCATCGGCCAGGAATCGAACCCGGGCCGCCCGCGTGGCAGGCGAGCATTGTACCACTGAACCACCACTTGTAAAGGTGGTACACCAGCAGGTATAAATTCTCAGCATTGTACCTGATTTCTTGTTTGATCAGATTGGCAAAGTATGATCACATCTTGGACCTCCTGCCCCTAGTGATCACCTCGAGGGACTATCCAATGTATATCGAACTGAGCATCACATACCTTGCATACGGTACACAAGGAGCGGATGTGGAAGAATCAGATGCGATTCGACGAGTAAACCAGGCATATGGGTTTCCAACCCTCTCTGTTGGAGAAAAGGCTCTAGGAAAGTTCTGCAAAGTCTTGTCAACCGACTTCCTCCCATGGTGCACGTACTACAATAACAAGCAAGTATCAGGCATGCTGGCAGGCCTTCTGTCAGTTTTTGAAGGCACCGAAACGGCGCCCATCATGGTTGATGAATATAGTAGCTGGAAGATTGGCAGGCAAATAATACTGGACCATAGGAATAAGCAGATCCAGGAAGACCCAATGGCCAGTGATGAGTACAAGAGAATTGCAAGAGAGGTTTACAAAGAGGACGTTCCTCCGACTCTGGCACTTACTGGAACAGATGTGCCTCAGGCACAGGCTCCTTCCCCTCCCACTACTGGGACGACCAACTCACCTACCCTCCCGTCGGGAAGGTCGGTTACCAGGAGTTGGCAATAGGCCACTCATACCTCTATGTGATAGTTAATGAAAAAAAATGCTTGGAGCAATTGATGGCACGTCTCGATTGTATGAGAATAGCAAGGTGAACCCATGGGTTAGCTGCTGCTTCTGTGGAACTATGTAGTGGGAAACACTTCTCGGACACATGTCCGACGGTGACGAGCTCGTACATCCGACTTCAAATGGTCAGCAAGCAGAAAAGTTGCCACCTTTCCTCGACTTCTGTGGACCGTACTGCAAAGGCCAGACGAACAAAGGCTGTTGGCATTGCAAGCAGATGAGAGGGGCAATTTTTGATGACATCGTTCCTAGCACGCCTCATCATCGGGCGCTTTGTCCAATTCCGGAAATGAAGCAGCAGATGCAGCAGAGGAAAGAAAACCTCGAGCAAGAAATCTTGAACTGTCCAACAAGCAAGTAAGGCGAGGAGCAATTATGATGGTGGGGAGTGTCGTACAATTCACGACTTTTTTATATTTCATTTTTTTCATATCGTTCTGTTATCAGCATGATATATCTTGTCTTCAGGAGAATTAGTGGGATTTTTCTGGTACAGTATTCGTATAAACATTCTGATTCAGATGGTGGCGCGGGCGTTCGAGCATAAACAAAGAGCAAGATTTCCATGTTATCGAAGAAAGGATCGGCGCGATGGCTACAGCATTTAAAGCCAGTGTCCGCGATAAAAACCATGTCTGATTTTTTGGTGGAGATCGGCAGCTGCGGGGCCTAGCGCAACCCTAACGTTGAAAAAACTAAGAAAAATGAGCTCGGAACGGTCCCCATACGGCCACAAAGTTGGACATCCGTCAGCCCGTCACACCCAGATGCACTTTCCACGCCCACCGACGTGAACAAATGAATGCTCGAGATTGTGAGATGAGCGATGGTTTCCGATCAATTGCCCCGTTCTTCCCTTTATTCCCAACTTCTCTATTTACTCAGGTCAGCTTGCATACATCGGCTGCAAAAGACGGAAGTTACAAGCCCCGGACAACTCGTCCACCATTTTCCCTAGCTCAATTTTCGAGGGACCATACCTCCGTTTCTAGAAGGTTTTGTACGATTGCAAAACATCATTGGAATCAGCATGGGACCGTCTCAGATAGGCGCAAAAGCAGAAAAACGAATCTTATCGTGAACACTGCCTTTAAACTCCGCATCGGCACGAGGGAAGCAGCAAGAAAAGACATTCTCCTCTCTTTTCATGATGCTCTTTTCTCTTTGTCCTCATCAAGTTTAGCAAGTAGAACGTTCTCATTCAAGTTAATCTCCTATCAATACCGTTGTGTTTAAGCAATCGTCACCATCTGATTTTTGTTGCTCTTTTTTATACTGCACTCGTTTTTAGAGTTTGCTCGTGATTAATTTGGTTTAATTACCCAAGTTTGAGGTGAAAGCTGTCGAATATTGGCGTCGTGTTTATCAACCGCGTGGCGGTTCCGAATTCATCGGAATTAGTGGCCAGCATCGAGTAAGCAAGAAAACCTAGTATTATTATGACACTAGTATATCCCACTTTTGACATATAAAATCTCAGAATAATGAAAATATAAAAAATATACAATGAAATAAATAAAAAGTATAAATAAATATCAAAGTAAACTTCTGAAGGATTTTTCGTCTCTTACACCAGGTTGAATGCCTAGTTCATACTTTCCGCGACGCGCGACAGTGCATATCAGCCCAATCGAATTTTGATCGTTTTAGATAAAAAAAAACAATATGTGTCATCGGTTCTTGCATTCAGTGTGCACTAGGCCTTACAAGAGAAACCACTTTAGCGTAGTCCTAAGTGAGCTGAACAAAGTATAAACCTTGCAGGAATGTTCTGCTACAAGTAGTGAGAACTGTGAGTGTCTATTGCTCAACTTATTTGTATTCCAAAAAGGTTACAGGCCTAAGACGGTTGGTTGAATTCAAAAATGAAAGTTTTTCTTCTTCGTTCAGGAAGCTTATTTGAGGTGCTGAACCGACAATGAGGTTCGTTTTCACTTTTCCGGCCGACTACGGTAGGTTTCGGCGCGTACATATGTTGCCATTTTCCACCGTAACCTACCATAGTCGTCTGAAAAACTCAAAAATCGACCACCCACTTTTGGGTACAGCAACCTAAATAACCCCCTGAATGAAATTTGGGTGAAGAGGAAAATTTTTTATTTCTGGTTTTCACCTACTGTTTTGAGTAATATTTTTTGGCAAGAGAAACTCAAAACTTCAACTACTACCTGTACCACTAATACCTGTAAGTGGCGGGAGGCTTTGTCCTAGAATCACACTCTTGTAGGGCCTTGTTTTATCTATTCAGTCGCTTGTTGCCACAATCTTAGTCAAATCTCACGTGCAGCTGAAGCATTTACACGAAGAAATCCCTATTGTTACGTTGCTGTCAGTCCCAAGTTGTTGAACGACAACGATAGTCTCCTCTATTTGGGAAAATTCGTCCGTATAGACTGAGAGGCTACTATTCTATCAGCTCCAAACTGCTGAGTGCTTTGCTTGTCTTCATCAATCGAGTGTATTTCATTCGTTGTGTTATTTTCAGCATCAATTTGTTTTAATTAAGTCATATTGTGTACGCCGGTGACGGCGTACAAATAAATAAATAAATACATAAAATACTTTTACAATACAAAAAGACACTGATGTTCCCTATAATTACCATGCGTTTTACACATCTTCCCTCATTTTCCCGAATATTTCGCGCTTTACACCTACTTACCGTTACTTGCTTGCATTATCTGGGTATGAGTAAACCAACGTGCCGCCGCTCAAGGGTTTATGTGTTTGACTTCTGCTGTAATGTTTGATTTTTTTCACAGTTGTTCACGAAGTTTCCCCCCATCTATTCTTCTTGTTCATGTTGGCGTGTCTAGGTTGGGCGCTTAGCAATAAATAAATAAATGAATAAATAAATAAATAAATGAATAAATAAATAAATAAAAAAATAAATAAATAAATAAATAAATAAATAAATAAATAAATAAATAAATAAATAAATAAATAAATAAATAAATAAATAAATAAATAAATAAATAAATAAATAAATAAATAAATAAATAAATAAATAAATAAATAAATAATAACCGCTAGCAGAATTTGGCCACAATGCTCTCTCGCACACATGGACTTTCCTTCATCTTTACATTTTTTTTGTATGATTTCAAGGCTCATTTTTCCCATGTTCTAGATTGAGGAAAAGATGACATTGAACATTATTGCTAGCCTTCGAAGACAATATCGGATCACACTTGGGAAGGACCCAGTGCTGTGTAAATAAAGTCTGTCCGAATGAGACTGTCCGCCCACGCGGTCGGCGTGCGTGTCAAGCCACTGTCGCTAAGGCATTTTTAGACGAGTATTTTCACCTATGCAAACATCTGACAAGGATAGTATTCCCTATATGGCTAGTATTTCTGCTAATCAATTCACAAGCCTGAACAATATTTTCGAAACAGCGGCTTGACAAGCACGCCGACTGCAGAGGAAGACAGTTCTATTCGGACCAACTTCATGAGTATTGGGCTGAGTAAAAAATTTTAGCTTGTTTTTTCGATTGGAGAATACGCATATAATTTCGATAGTCTTGTCGACATCTTTCAGGTTGCTGAGAAGCAAATAATCTGCTCTACAAGCACATTGACCGATTCAACTTTTACGAATTTTCGTATCCATGAACTAGACTGTTGGAAAGAAACTTAAAAAAAGTTTTATGCACAGGAAATTCAAAGAAAAATGATCGCTTCGGGATTTCACTAACTCAATCTTGTATTTCAAGAAAGCTTCTTTTCGAACGCCAGCAGGCAAAATACAAAGTCAAATTTTTCGAGAAAGTTCGAGAGAACGACGAGTACATGTATCAGATCCTGACTCACGCACACTTTCGCCACCCGATCGAGCACATAATTTTGGGCGGAATGGCATCGATAATTTGCTAGAGGTGGGAGCCGTTGTGAAAAGTAGCGTGGAATACATCCGCATACCATTATAAAGCAATACAAAGCGCACTTCATCCTCTATCCACAGCTTATCGTCGTATACAGTAAGCCTCAATCTTTTTCGAATTTTCTGCATGAGTTTAGCGTGTGGTTCAAGAGCTTGAAGGCAGTGTCCACGAAAAAATTTGTCTTCGTTTTTTTCGCTGGAAATTGAAAGGCCTGGGTCTTGTTGAAGCGGTAGGGTTGAAAAAAACAACAACAAAAACGGGCCCGAAAGAGCCCTTATCGACTTCGAAATCCGCTCGCGTTAGACCTTTCTAATCAATCGATACGTATCTGATACACGCGACGAAAGGACTTGGGCGAGCTCATTTAGGAGCTAAAAAGGACTTTTTAGGGCTCGTTTTTATTCGCTCTTTCGACCTTATCGCTCCAATGAGACCCAGACCTTTCGATTTCCGGCGAAAAAAAAAACGAAGACGAAATTTATCGTGGACACTGTCTTTAAGCCAGTATCTTGGAGCGCTTGTTTCCGCTTGCTGTCGGAGCACCAAATACGTCATTGCTGATAATTACTTTACTCCTCTGAGCTGCAGATGATAGCCGCAGAGCATGTACGTGGAAAATCTGCAATGGGATGAAATTGCATTTTGGTAAAGTTTGCTACAGGTAGTTCCAAGGAACGTGCCTAAACTGCAGAACAGGTCTTCCTCAAGTTACTCCAGCCTTTTCAGTGAACCAACGCGTTGCAAAAAAAGTGTCCATCGTCCATGTTTTAGCCGTTGTCCACACATTCTTGAAAACTGCCGTGTTAACATCGGCATTCTGGCCAGAATTATCGCGCTATGAATGCCATAATCTCTGAATTTAAGGCTATTTTATCCTAAGTCATAAGATAAGGAATGATAGTTTGTGAAATGTCCAGATAGTGTTCACCACAATTTGCTTAATCCGAAGTTCGGTCGTGTCAAAATTCTACCGGGCCTTGTCCTTATAGTCTTCGCATAAAAACACGAGATCACAGAAGTTGAAAATTTCTGTGAAATGCAAATTTTACCTCATTGAATAAATTTCGCCACCCTGTGCTGGGGCTATAAACTGGTGCTCAGAGGAGTATAATATTAGATTGATGCAAAAGTTTCCGCACTTGTCACGACTTTGAATGAAAAACTTTTTTTTTTTCAAAAACAAACAATGCTCACTCAACAAAATAATTTCCTTCACAATCAGGGATCCTTCGCCACCCATTGGGCAGATCATGAATTACTCTGGTTCTTTCGAGTCGAAGTATTCTTCTAAGGCCATTTTGACTTCGTCATCGTTAGTGGACTGTTTTCCATCTCGGAAGTGCTGCATCGAGCGGAACAGATGGTAATCGAAAGGGGCAAGATCTGGGCTATGTGGAGGGTGAGGAAGAACTTCCCAGCCCAGGTCCAGCAGTTTCTGTCGGGTCATCGGAGATACGTTTGGCCGACCATTTTCGTGAAGAAGGCGAACTGTGTTCATCCCAGGGCGAAGTCCGGAAACCTTTGCATCAACCTTATATTTAATCAGCAATGGCTGATTCGGTGCTTTCATAGAAAGCGAAGGCGAAAATAAACATTCAAGAAGATTTAATACTTGAAAAACACACCAAATTTAAAAGTGAAATACTCCTAGTAGTGAACTTGTTTCACGGATAATGACGAGAAGCCTTAGATACAAGAAAAAAAATCTGACCATACATACACTTTGCTGAACCACAGAAAAATTATTGAGAAAAAATTGCAGAGCGAGAAACGCTACGAATGTTTTTCGCAACCCATTAGACCACCCCAAAATGTACTACCTTCCACCTCTGCAGGGCTATTTTCAACAGCTTCATAATTCACACTTCAACGCGCACAAATAAATAAATATATGAAGTGAATAAATATTCGTTATCTCTTCTTTGCTGGTCTGATTTTTCTCCTAGATGGAAATCTCCAAGTTGTGCCGAGAAATGGAGAGTAAAATAGCCCCTTCCATGGCTGTTCTCAGGGAGCGTGTCGCTATGTGCGTATATTTTCACTCATTGTACCCGAGAAT
This sequence comes from Aplectana chamaeleonis, assembly GCA_029168955.1. Taxonomy (NCBI): domain Eukaryota; kingdom Metazoa; phylum Nematoda; class Chromadorea; order Rhabditida; family Cosmocercidae; genus Aplectana; species Aplectana chamaeleonis. The sequence goes on along the minus strand of JAPDOI010000059.1, from coordinate 676,112 downwards.
GCAAATCGGATTTTGGTGTCCGGATCTCGCGCATTAGCTTTATTAGCCGAGAGAGGGTTTCGGCCTAGCATAGACATCTTCGCACTTCTGATCCAGATACCTAATTGGCGTCATATTTGTCAAGAGGCAAGCCAAAAAACGACATAGCTGATACAAGGGAAACTTTATGCAGTAGCATGTTGAATTCACTTGAAGTCACTTTTCTGTGCTATCAACGTACTAGGAGGTGTCCTGAGAGTAGTCGCACCTCGATACGACTTTAGCAAACAACTGCACTCTTCCCGAGAAATTTAAGGCATTGCACTTATTGATCTGGATGGACAAACACTTTTGAGCTGCTAAAGTGAAACTTCCCTGAAGACCTGAGACCAGCGATAGACCTCCTCTACTCGTAAGCTAAGCCACACATAAGTCGGTTAAACGGCAGCGCGACACTCTTTCCTAATCCGCGAATTCTCGGTTGGTGTGCTATCGACATGCGAGAAGGTTACGAGTGGTGGGCCAATAGAGCTAAATTTAGAACCTCTAGGGAAACGAAGGTCACACTGGTAAGGCTCCAGCCATGTTGGGAACAGTTAGACAGATTGTTGAAGCGTTGACAGGGTTCGGCACGAAGTGTGGACAAGGCTAAATTTTCTCAGACCCCCCCCCCTCTCTAAAAACAAACTTTTGGCTATTTTCTCAGGCCCCCTCCCAGAAGCGTTAACAGGTCAAGTTTTTGGCGTTTTTCTCGGACCTCCTCACAGGAGTGTTAATTGTCTGTTTTCGTACTAAAATTGAAATAAATAGAACAACTTATTCCAAAAGATGTATAATTTGAAGAAGAACAACCATTTCGAAAAAACAAGACATTAACATTGAAATAGATCACGGACGAGGTTTTTCTTGACGGATTACATGAAGTTGCCTGCGTTTTTGAAAAACTTAGCTAAAGTAAGGATTTTGATTATAGGTGCGGTCGCGCTGGAAGTCTACGTTTTTGCAAGGTATGAGTCAGGAGAATACGATGATCGAGTCCAGCGTGGTCGATTTACCCTGAATACTCCTTTTCACCGTCCAACATAGATGCTGAACACCGCTACAGTATGAGGCCTCACACTTTTCTCAGGTGTGGCCCCGCCGGAAGTCGTCAATTTCGAAATTCAGGTGTGACGACAGTAGGATATTTGAGTCCAGCGTGGTCGATTTACTTCATACACAATCTTTTACCGTCTCAGTGTAACGCCGAAGACCGCTACATAGGAAGCTGAACAAGGTAAAAAACGTAAAAAAAAAACATCCAAGTCCACAAACCTGGTGTAGGGTTTTAAAACACCTGTAACTTAACTTCCAAAAGAGCTACCCCGGGTTCGAGAAAAACTATTGAACTAGGTTTGTAACCCTACCGAATGAAACATTACTCGCTCCCAGAAGACGCCTTACAAAAAAATTTACAAGGTGTGGACATTTGATGTTTTGAGCATAGATGTCCACACCTAAATGCACTGGCTAGAGAAACCCAGTCAAGAGAAGAATTTCAGGAAGATCTTGAAGACAGTGTTCATGAAAAAATCTCTAGTTTTCTTCACAATAATGTGAGCTTTGGGACCTACCGATGAAAACTATGAAAAGAGAATCTCGAAAAACTATCGGGAAGTGGGTGAAAATCGCGTGGGCCAGTCAACCCATTGGGCCACCCCGCCTCCCAAACTAATCCATTCTGAAGAAGCTTGAACAAGTAAACAGCCGGTCAGCAAAGGTAATGGCTTTGATAAGTGGCAGTGGATGAGGTGGATCATGCTATCACATGGAAGGACTTCATTCCTTCACACCGGTCAATCCTTCCAATCTCAAAAATATGACGTCATACAAGAGGTACTGCTCAGGCGGAAATAGTGCTTTCTCGTCACTTTCAGCAGTTCCTACTGGTACTAATGTCACAGTAAGCTCCTAACATGTCATAATCAGCAAAAAACTGAAAATGCATGATTTATCGTGAACACTGCCTTTAAGGAAAATTTTTGGGAGAACAAATAGAACTTTGGGGTTTCAGCAAATGCCTTTTTTCATAAAATTCTGTCAATAAACATTTATGGCAGATTCTCTCGACCGGACCAAAGCCTTTACGAATGAGGCTGTCCGCCCAAGCGGTCTGCTTGCGTGTCCAGCGGCTCTCACGAAGGCCTTTTTTGATTTTGTAAATCAAACAGCAGGAATACTAGACGAATAGCGAAGTGAATAACCCATTAAACTGTTTGTAGCCGTGGAGAAGCTTGATCAAAAAAATGCTGACGAGATGTTCGCTCGACACGCACGCCGATCGCGGTGGCGGACAGTCTCATTCCAACAGAATTTATGTAGGCGAGAAAGTTTTCAGGTTTTTCCAACTCATGTGTCACCATAGCTAAAGAGATTTTTCTTGGCAAAACCCGAAAACAATTTCTTATGTAAATAGTCGACATGGTCGGCCGGTCTTATATGGTAGTTCCTTGAGATTGAGAATTGCGCTTCTCCTCCAAAGAATAATGACACGGCACCAACCCCACCGGATTCCGCACTACCAAGAACGATACCATAAGTGGTTCCAGAAAATAATTTCGATTAGATGAAATTTCACGAAGAAATTATCCGAAAAAAAAATTGGAAAATTCGAAAAACCGAATAATTCAGAATCGATTGCATCGAGTATCCGAAGAATAAAGAGTACATAATTTTCCAATAATATCCCCCAAGTTTAGTGGACAGCGTCTCCCAAATGGATCAAATGATCATCAAGTACATATTTTACGGAACAAAACAATGTACAGAAACTCGAACCTGGAAGACTGCACCGCGACCCATCGGAGAGGTCTATAATTATGAAGCGCTTGAAATGGGATGCGAGACATTTTCAGAAAACTGAGCAAGAAGCCAGTTTCTTAACAATGAACTTTCTCCTAATGCACTTAAACTAGGCTGCTTCATTACGGAGGCGCTCCACTGATGACGTTCCTATTTCCAAAGACTAATTACTTCACAGAAACTCATGGCGAGTCCTACTTAGTCAAGTCCACTGGCAAACCTTTCGAAGCCTTCAGAGCAAACGATTTGTGGGAAGCACTAAAAGTGGTTTCTATATGTAGGCAAACGATGTGCCCCAGATACTGCTGCACGGATATACTGTGCTTCTCTGGGCCAAATTCCGGTCCGCAATTGCGTCTCGACACGCCTTGCGACCGCACGCTCCCGAGTCGGAAGAGTCTCCAGCTCCGCAGCCGCCGATATGCTGACTCTAGGTGGGTTCTGAAAACTAAAAACTTTGAAAAATGGGAGAAAACTGTATAAAAAAGCCAAATCGAGTCGGCTTCGACGCTGGAAACTCTACTGAGTCGAGCGCGTGCGGCCGCAAAGCGTGTCAGGACGCAATTGCGGACCGGGATTTGGTCCAGAGAAGCTCAGCACACAGAGTCGGGCCCAATGACACTGTCCGCCCACACGGTCGGCGTGCGTATCCAGCGGGCCTCGCAACGTCATTTTTCGAACTTGTAAATCGATTCGCTGGTATATTAGACAAATAGTAAATGATATCGCAATTAGATGTCTGCAGCCGTGAAAGATTTCGTCCGAAAAATACCTTCACGGCGATCATTCGACACGTACGCCGGCCGCGTGGGCGGACAGTCTTATTCGGACAGACTTTGTTTGTACTACCGCTCGTAGGATTTGATCAGAACGCGCTCGCTCGCCGATGCGCTTCTGCGTCTTAGGCATCTTTGCTCAAAGAACATTCTTCAAAACCAACTTCTTTCATATCCGAAGAGCCATTTAGGACCAAGGTTAGGAAGACTATCCGACATTGTCACACATGCTAAGGTTGAAAGTAGAAAAATCGGAATATGATTTGCAGGTCGCTATATTTACAGTACACATATGTAGCGCTGCGAAGCCGCATACTGTATTTGTATACTGTATGACACACTAAGTATTTCACTCCAAAGTTTTCGTTGAAACCCCAACAAATATCACACAGTTGGATAGCACTTCTCACTACAACCTCAAATAATTTTTCAGATCTTCAGATTTAAAAGGAACTATTCAAAAAATATGCTGTAGACCAAATCCTACTTGCGCTGTTGTATCTTTAGTGGCTGATATGTTATCACTGGAGAGCTGGACTATTCCAAAAAGATTGAGAGGAGCCCACACACTTCTCTTAGAAACAGTGTTCACCATCATCTTTAACTTGATTGCTAAAACAATTACTTAGTCCACGCATAGGGATGTGATGACAAAGAAATAGCAAAACGCACCGAAAGCAGATTAAAAGTTGTACAGTCACCCCGCCTCTGCTCTCAAAGAAACTGTTTGTTCAAACGATAAAAACCCTACATAGCGTGCCCAGCCTTTGAAATTCTCAAATCTCTGTTGCGCCGCTCTTTCCTTTGGACTCTAACTAATACTGTTTTGCATAATGTATTCTTTCACTCTCGTCAGACCCAACTTTCACCGGTCGCAACCACCGAGAACTCGTTCATACAACCGGACATCTAGTCCCATCCATTTTTTTCACTCAAATATGGTATTTAGTGCGTTTTTCGTCAATTTATTTTGATTTTCCGTTTTCATGCCTATGGCTGCTATGGAATGTTTTCAAATGAGAAATCAAAGACCGAAAATCTTTGTGAACACCAAACGGAGCACCAGAAGTGGTTTTCCAGAGCAGACTTCCCTGATACATCCTAGTTGTTCCAGGACTGGCGGGGCCTTTGTTTCATGCCTAGAACTCGACAACACGCTGCGTTATTGAGAAAATTCTCTCAACCAAAAATGCTCAAGCGTCATAAAACTCGCATTCAAAGAAAGATGTGTTTTCGCCTTCAGCTGAAATTTAGATTTCAAAAACCTCATTCAATTTTATCGGCAAGCTTATGCATGATGACCACCGAGGAGCCTTAGCGAAAAACTCAATCATGGAAACTATCATCAATTATAATAGTAGAGATCAAGGTGCCCTAAATAAAGGCGCTTTGTACCTGTCTGTCAGAACCACATGTTGCTGACTGCGCGCAACAATAAAAAAATGATAATTCTATCAATTTGGAACATTTTTTTTTACAATGTTGCAAAAGAGGTGCATAAATTTTCGAAAGTCGAGTGCATTGTGATGGATGATGACACTTCTCCGGATAGAAAGAGCGCGTCAATACGTGCGCAACTAGCCACTGGAAGGGGGACATGAGGAGACGTCAAATACATGGAGAACACTCAACAACTGATGAAGAGTCGAAGTTTGAGAATATTGATCAGAAAAACGGCTGCTCATCCGTAAGTACCAATAAGAAGGACTAAAAAAACGCGAAAAAAAAACAAATCACTACGCCCAGAATAGAGAGATAATGGAATGACGATAGAGAGGAAATGCACAAAAAACCAAAGAGAGACATACATATTGATGACAACGAGAGGAGAAAGGAATGTATCTATGCTTTAGAGAGCTCGGTTCGCTAGAGTACTTGTTCACATGACAGAAGAATTCCGCTTTGTGTACATCTTTTAGGGAGGCCTCAAGTTTTTGAATGCGAGTTCACACTTTTACCCCATTAACCACCGTATGGCCCACCATGGGTCATACGGTGGCGGCTATTTTGGACCGCTAGATGCACCGGTGAGTCAAGCTTTTCAAGAATCAAGTTCTCCTCTAAAAAAAGGAATCTCAAGCTAATGTTTAGGCTAGACTACAAACTTCGCGCTCCATCGGTAGCTCCAATTCAACTATATGATTGGAGAGTTCTAATGATATAGCGAACTAATATAGAAAAAACAGCCGCGAGGAACGTTTCCTCAAGCACCTCATAACTTCTTTTTTTCCTGTGGCTAGCTTTCAGGCCCCTAAGAAAGAATGCGCCGCTTGAATTCTGTTTCATCCGTCATCAAAAGGTTCCACAGCAATACTTATGTAGCAATACTGCAGCAGATTAAAATTTTTTTAAGCTAAAATTCGCAAATCTATAGGAAACCTTGGGAAAACTGAATCCAAGATTGTCAGACTCGTAAAAGCGATAAGAAATACCTCTAATTGTAAGAGCCAACAACTCTGGAGTAATAGTGGTAAATCAGTGATTTCTGATAGCCTGTCTGCGATTTTGGGTTTTGGCTTTTCTGCAAAGAAAGAGCGTTGGGAGCCAAAACGATGAAACTGTTAATACTTCCTTGCTAGCTGCAATATAGACACAAAAAAAGAACAAATGGTTGCTCAGAAATTAGAGAGTGGGGTGGGACCCAACGGTGTACTCTGAGAGATTCCCCCGCGATCGTTCACGGATAGGATCCCCTCGGTCTAGTAGGGGCCGAGAGGATACTAGCATGGGGCTATCGCGGAACGATCGCGAGATTCTGCCAGTCTCAAACCGAGAGCGTACCGCGTTCGTTCATCAATGCTCCCACGATGCTCTATAGCGGTGCCTCGAGGAATCGAGCCTGGGCCTAGCGATCTCGAGATCCTACCAGCTTTAACCTGAGGGCAAATCGTGTCTATAAATTGATGTGTTCGGGGTTGTTACATCGCGAAACCGCGATGAACCGAGCCCGGAACTATCGCGGGACGGTCGCGAGATCCTGCCAGCCTCCACCCCTGATCGTACCGCATCCATGCCCTCTCGATGTTTCACCCGAGCGAGTGTTGCTTATCAGGTCAGCATCCAGCTATAAGGTATTCCCCTTGCCGTATTCCGTGCTGCTTTACAAATCTGCACATCATGAGAACGCGGAACCGGGGGGAAACAATCACGGTACCACCGCGGATCGCGAGTGCACCACGGTACTAGCGCGGTAAACCTCTCAACGAACGGTACGAGAACGAGAATGCCAACGGATGAGTCAATTGGGTAACTATCGCGGAACGAACGCGGATCGCGGGACTAGGGGGAGACGAAGACGGTACTATCGCGGATCACGGGAGCATCACGGTACTAGCGCGAAAGATTTTCTCAGAGTATAGAAGGTCCTGTGCCCTATATGGCAAGGCATTCTGGAAAATAAGATGAAGCCAGTGTTTTTATGCTAAACGGGGGCTTCCATTGCTCACGTTGACTTCTAAGAGTGGAAGAAGTGGTTCGGACCTTAGACAGCTTGTTTGCAGCCGTTCTTTTGCGATTCCTGAATCGTTTTCTGCCGTTCTTTCGACACTGGGAGCCGAGGTTTCTATTCGCCCATCATTTTACTCTAGAATTACGCCAATGGTGATCATCGTGAAAGCTGTCTTTAAGCTCACACGACTCGATTCCTGTCTAAATCTCATGCGCTTCACCGGTCGTAGACTTCCAAGAACTTAATCATCTATCATTTAGTAGACGTTTTGGAGGGTTTCGCCTTATAATGGAATCTGGAAAGCCTGACTGATTTTCGAAAAACTAGCCTTTCGAATCTGATCTCATTCATCAGGTTAGGGTTTCCACAGAAGTGAATTCCTGAAAGATGTCATGAGCCCACCAACATTTCTAGGGAACGATCCTAGCCTATCACAGAAGGCCTTTTCAGTAACCCTAATCTCCGGTATAGGAATGGCTCGGAAACTGAGAAGAAGTGGTGCACGCTATGTTCTTCAGAGTATGTGCTTACAGCGAACTTTAGCCTAAAGAGACTTTGTTTATTCTTTTTTAATTTCAAACCTTTTTCCCTGACTTCTGCACTAACTATAAGTCTTTTAAAAAATTGGAAGGTCTCCCGAATTTCGCTGCTGGGTTGGAGAAGTTTCTTTTCCTTTATACTGAAAACACATTTTCCGAAGAATGTTTCTCTTCATTGGATGTGACGTGAGATTAAGATATTTCGTCAGAGAATGTTTCCAGGATGCATGCAAAAAAGTGGTCCCCTGTGCTTTTTAGAGCATTTATCATCACAGTGCATGCTTCAATTGCTCCACTGGATCCAGCTGCATTCTCGGATAAACTAGCACTCAAGCGCTGTATTATGTTTACTATTACACAATCGTCGCCATAAAATGTTGCTCATAAAAGTCGTCTTAATGGCCGCGCAATTGTCGGTCGCTGGTTCTCTTCGACTGAGTGTCAGATGTGTCATGGCGAGATATGAATGAAGTTAGAGTTCTCCCTTTTCGAACTGCGCGGTCCACAATTTATCACGCAACGCAGCTACAGCAAACAGTTTTCTGAAGTATTTAGGAAACTTCATTGACTACAAATGATCGAGTGAGTGACGCCTAAGCACCTCACTCATACATAGCAAAATTACCTTTGCCGTGATATAAAAAGCGAAAATTTACATATCAAGATGCACAAATTCATTGAGTCAACGCAGGCTTTTTCATCTTCATGTGTTATCTATCTCTTCTTATCCGTGTTTTCTGGCTAGATATGGAGTCTGATGCCCAATTATTGTTAATCCTGCTATTTCTAACGCTAATCTTATCGCCAGATAACTCGATTAATTAACACACCCGCGCAATCCGATGCCCCGCTGTTGCGCTATGAGCACGTTAATATAGTTCCTTCCAATGAATTAGAACCCAGCACCGTCTAGAAACATATGCCCTGCAAATCACATCCTAATTCAGTGTTCGGTCAAACAGCTGGGCATAGCTGATATAACTCACAAAATTTAGGCTCCGAAGTTTGCGTCCCAGTAGCGTTAAAGGCAGCATACACGCTCAAAAATGCTATAGATTTTATGGTATGAATAGAAGGCCTGGAGCTGTTAGTATTAAGAACTGAAAAAATATCAGGAAAAGAAAAATCGAAGGAAATAAAGAAACAGCGCTTTGATTGGAAGCGGACAACACGCTGGCAAAGGTACATACACGCGCTACTCCGCCAAATTTTCGCCCTTGAAATAATGGCATTTTTTAAAGAGTCATAACTCCGTTCGTTGGGGGTTTTGAACGATTTCTAAGATACCATTGTGATCAGAGCGTGATCCTCTCCAACACATGCCAGAAAAATAACACTCTGGGTGTTCTGTGCTTTTAGGGCTCTCCTGAAAGTGGCTAAGGGGCCTGGAATGTGGTCCTAGGTTAGTGGTCTAGCGATAAAAGGTGGGATGTCATCTGCCAGTTTCAAGAAATCGGGAATTATTAGGGCCCAAACTCAAAAGGCAGAAAAAACTTCTGGCGTGATCATGGCGCGAGCTTCAAACGCAAAAGGCAGTGGTCGCGATAAAATATGCCTGCCTCCTTTTTCTCTATAAACCCTTCTCTGGATTCAGAGGAGTAGGACCTATAAGGAAAATTTGCGAAAAAAAAACCCCTGTTTTGGGCAAAATTCCAAGTCTGAACTTATCTGTCTTGTGATGTTGGACGAGCCCACTCCACATCATAGGCATCGATGATCTCTAACATCAAAAACATAAGCTGGCTTGAAATTGCAATTCGATCAATGAACAATAGCCTTTGAACTGACCAGCTCAATTATTTCTGTCCTCATCTAGTCAACACTTCGCATGAAGTGCTTGTTTTCTATGTTTCATTGGTTAACTTTGTATTTATTTCTGGCCGTGAACGTCAATGATTTTTGACTATACACACATGAGACTGCGATCTTTTTTTTGCGGGGCTGTGCACGTACCTATGCACGATTCGGGAACTTAAGATCTTAATAACTAAAATTTTAGCTAGTTTCTTGCCGCGTAACCTTCGTGGTTTTTAACCAATCGCAGATAAGCTGATTTTTATGGTTTTTTCCACAACATTTTCCTCGCGACCACTGCGATTAGCAATTTGAAACTGCTCATTTTTTTCAGAAACAAAGATTTTCTATAGTCTTTTAACAATTTTCATCCAATAGAATACCCCAACAAGGCGAAAACACAAAATAAGAGATTGTTCTATGCGTGTTAAATGCCTCCAAAAACATTACCCTAACATCTTTTCTGAAGAGAACATACAACAATGTGCTCAGGAGAATTGAAAAATAGGGAAGCCACTGTAAGCTCTGGTCCATCCGTAGTGACCTGTTGATTTCGATTATCACCAGCAGCGGAGCGGTAGGCCTCGGTGAAATATAACTAGTGATAAGGAGGTTTCGACGAAAAAGCCACCGCTCCGCGCTGTGATAACCGAAACATGAGTTCACTTGGAATGGAACAGAGTCTAAACCGCTTCTCCCCCTCCCCCCAACAAAGAGCCGCTCTGACATGTCCATTTGACGATCTTTCGAAGCACGATCTCAGTGTGTTTTTGATTGTTTATCTCCACACTGGTTTTTCTTCGTTCAATAGGATAGCCAATAACGGGAGCACAGGCTTCAGACAGCTCGTTCACACCACTTTCACCACTCCAATTCGGACAGTTTCCAAGAAATCATTAATCTTTTCTCCTATTTCGGAGTGGAATTAACTTCGTTCAATGCGTGTACGTGCGTATGCGGCGCCTCCCTTCTCCCAGCACTTTCTCGTTGTTTCTCCCCCGCTTCGCAAACGCACTCGAAGGAACAAAGTAAACTTCGCTCCGAATTAAGGGATATGTTGTTTAAAGGCAGTGTTCACGATAAAAAACTTTTTTTGTTTTTTTTTGCCTATCCCGAAATCGGTTCCATTCTGATTCTAATTATGCCTCTGGAATCGTACAAGACCTTCTGGGAACGGAGTTATGGTCTCTCAAAAATTGAGCTATGCAAGCATGGTGGACGAGTTGTCCGATGCTTGTAACTTCCGTCTTTTGCAGTCAATGTATGCGAGCCGACCTGAGTAGAGAGAGAAGTTGAGAATGAAGGGAAGAACGGGGCTATTGATCGGAAACCATCGCTCATCTCACGATCTCGAGTGTTCCATTGTTCACGTCGAAGGGCGGAAAGGGACCGGACTTTCCCAGAGTGGCGGGGTTCTCCCACTTTTCTAAGCCGTTTTGCGGCTCCTGAGTAGCTTTTCGCCCCGTTTTTTCGACGCTGTTCTGCTTCTGAGAGCCACGAGAAGCGTTTGTCATGGAAAATTTGAAGATGAAGTTTATCGTGAACAGTGCCTTTAAGAGATTCTGAAGGTGTGGTTGTGATCAGCGCGTGACGATCTCCACGACAAGTGTCAAAAATTGGCCGGACCTCGCCTTTGAAATTAAATGCCTACTAGGCACACGCGACTCAAGCAGTGGGTTTAGAACATTTCCTCACAAGACCACCGCACAGGATCTGCTTACTCTTGTTCTGCATTCCATAACCCATTCACTGAACCTTTGTGGACAACCTCATGATGATATCTTGGATAATGAAGCCAATCCGGAATGAACTCAATATTAGATAATTGAGAGGTACCCAATGCGAGCAGACCTCTATCGAAAAATTGTTGCTCGGAAGCCAAATATGAATTCACATGAGTACCCTTTGAATGCATGTTTCCCACTTTCAAATGAGCAGAAAAGTGCAATTCTAGGGTCATCCGCACACTTTCGGATTCAATGTGTAGCACCTCATACGCTCTTGAACGTGTTTACTAGTCAAAATCTGTATGGAGTTGGAATCGCACATTACTAACCGATGCCAATAAATAGCGTTGCGGATTGGAAAGACTGATCTCGCCAAAGGAGTGGTCACTTAGCTACCTCTAGGAGGTAATGTGCAGCCAAGGCGTGACAACACAGCAAACTCGTGAGGTAGCAGTCAGAACTGAGCCGACTTCACATTCATAGGTGTACATACTCTACAGCTAGCTCTAGAAGCCCAAGACTTACATAACCTAACACACAGCTCAAAATGCGTCCTTAGTCTGGCTGTGCAGAAGTACCCTAGATCTCCATTTTGTTCTTAGAGCATAGTCCTGAAATTGCAAATTCACGGCTGCCCTGCACTTCTCAGTGTCATTAGGGAAGCTCCGAAGTGGCAAAAAGGAGCAGCGGCACAGCGGTGTTGCAATTTTCTCTTATGCAAAAAGATATCATAATAGCCTAATGAGAGTTCAGTCCCTACTTTCGATGGAAAAGGTTCATATTGAGAGCTACACGCGAAAAGGAAAAGAGAGAAAAAACATAGAAATTGCTTCAGAAATGACAGTACATGCGTTATGGAACAAATGATCCATCAAGCACATTCCTCGAAGCCTCATCGATCATTCTTGAGCAACAGCAGAAAAAACGATGGCTGACACAACTTTGGAAATACATGTGGCTATGCGAAATCTTCTCTGGAACATAAGTTGCTTCAGGAAATAAACATTTATATAAATAAATATAAATATAAATTCAAAAAAATTAACCCATTCACGACCACGCCTAATTTTGAGTGGCTGCACGTTCGGACCGCGTGCAATATTGCGTCACCGTATACGATGTCCCACCGGTGGACCACTTTTGCTCGAATGGCATGCCACCAGAAAATCGATTTTCGTTTTTTTTTCAATGTACGACTGTTGACGTCAAAATCATGATGTCAAAGTATGAGCTTCCAAAACTCTTTCCTTTCAGAGAAATGGCCTCCTTAAATTTCAACTGTGTAGATTAGAACATCCACAAAATCACGAGAGCTCGTTGGGTTCTAGCGCTGTGAAACATAAATTATCGTAGATTACCATAACGGACATTCTTATGTTCTTCAGTTGACAGGAAATGCTCAGAAAATGATATTTTTCAGATTTGCACAAATTTTTGAGTTAGCTACCCCCTCGCTCTTGCGGTCTATCGCATTCCGAGAGGAGTGTGTTTGTAGTTAACATTTTTAGCATTTTTTTGGCATTCAGACGTGGAAAATGCTCCACAATTTTCATATTGACTGGGAATGCTGATGGAAATGACTTTTTTAGATCTTCGCCCATTATTTTTTCTCGGCCACCCCCTCACCTCTCCGGTTCGGGGCCTTCTAGGGTGAGATTTTTCGTGAAAAACCTTCTTGAGCGTTTGTTTCTTTTACATTTATGCGTGGAAAATAGTTCTGGTATTGCATATTGACTAGGAATGATTAGTTTAATAACCGTTTCTTAGATTTTCACTCGTTTTCTGCTCTGGCACGTCCACAATTTCTATTCCGCTCTTTTTCAAGGTAGATTTCACCGAAGTTGGAGCCCCGGCCTACGATGGTACACCAACCATAACCTAGCAAGTCTTCCAAAAATAGACCAAGCGTCTCTACATTGATGATCTTCGCATGAAAAAAAATTCTGTGAACAAATTACGGGCGAAAGAAAAGCCGATTCTCTACGCGGGAATGGTGCGCAATATCAGTAATCATATTTCTGTGATATATTAAATAGTGCTACACGATCTGATCACTTTTAGAAGTAAGGATTATTTCTCGAGTATTGAAAAAAAGAAAAAATTCGCCATTTACATGTTTATAAAAATGCGATCTGTACTCAAGTTTGCGGTTTTCGACCTCGCCGCATTCGATGGGTCGGATATATTGTAGTGGTGAAGCTTCCAGCGGACCACAAAGTTCATAGTCGAGTCTAGAATAGGTCAATACATTGACCATAAATAGGTTTAGAAATTCCTTCATGCGGTGGAGAAATAGATTTTCGGAAAAAGTGTCCCTTCGGTGGGACGCGCGGTCCGAAGTGGTAGTCAACGCGTGTCCCACCGGTGGGACACGCGGTCGTGAATGGGTTAAAATATAACGGCGGACAACAGATGAGGTCAGAAAAATACTTTTGAGGGAATTTTTAAAATAACACGAGGATGAAATCTATAATCGACCCCTCAGGAGATACTTAAAACGATCCGCGCTTTCACGAAACTGGTTCTTTTTAAAAAATGGCTAAATCGCATTAACAAGCACACTAGAATTTCTTCTAAAAACACTGCTAATCAGTGGCAAAGTGAAAACAAATAGGCGAAGTTGTACGAAGTTGTATATCAATTCCTCTGGGAATGCGCCACACATTCGCCATCAATTCAGAATCGTAGAGGTTTTTGAATGTGTTTTGGGCCTATACAATCACTCGAGGAGGCCAGCCAATGTTCAAGTCAGTGTTGCCATCCTAGACAAGTCCGGCACCATTTTACTGACCCAAAGGGATAGAAGGCTTTGCTGGCCTTAGGCTAGGATCGATCACTCGACCGTGTGCGCGACAGTGGCGTCTCTTGCTACTGCCCCACAAGCACGCTTTGATCAAGGATATGTGTAAATGTCCTGTTTCCCTTTCCGGTTTTTATCATATACGTTTACCGATATTTTTGAATTAAATGCGGAAAAAAACCTTGCAAAAAATCAATGTGAAGACAAGTTAAAAGTTTTCCAAAATTTCCGTCCTTTCCAGTTTCTGTTTTCCCACCATTAAGGCCAAATCATAATCATCATACTGCGAAACTTGGACGAGCAACCCAACTATTTCCATCGTTGAATCCAACCCAAATCGACAAACCTAAGGTTCGCGCAATGACAAATTTAGCCTGTAATGCATGCTCAAACTACGAGGTCGTACATAAGTTGAGCTGTCAAGAGCAATGTGAGCTCCTAGCCGCATTGGCTTCAGCTTTCCAGAAAACGTATGGATTCATCGAAAATTAAATACTTTCCCAATAAGTTCCTACATAATATGCTTATGTCGAGTCATCGAATCTTGGTAGCGACTGAAACGCTCGATATCGACTATTCAAATATTAGATCTAAAAGAATGAGTTAGTCGAAAACAAGTTTTCAGAAATTCTGTAGAGCCGAGTTGGTCGGGAACTAAATTATTCGAAAGTTTGAAATTTGAGGTCAGCCGAAGACTGAAATAATCGAAAACAAAACTCGAAACTCTGATGTATACTGCATACCAGGGCTGTGCGTTATAACGTTAACGTGTTACCGCATTAACGGGTTAACGCGGTTATTTTTGGAAAATTAACGATTAACGCTTAACGAAAAAGTTCTAAAATCACGTTAATTTCCGATTCGTTAATAGCGATGGAATAAAGGCGCTGATTGATATGCATCAATGGAAAAATTTGAAACTGGGGCCTAGCACGTCGAAAAATTTTTGCTTGTGAAACATATCACAGACTTTGATGTTTCCCATTCCATTGTTTATCTATTTTGGTTATTTCTTCTTAATATCGAAGAATTCCATTTCGTAATCCAAAAGAGAAATGTGAGGTCTAATCTACGTCTCCGCGGTCGAGTAAGGTACCAAACGAGGGTTGGAAGCAGGGATTGAAGGCCGGGTTGCAGTATGTGGTGGACCGCACTACAGACTAAACCGAGACACGGAATACTAGGTTGATGCAAAAGTTTCCGGACTTTTCACGACTTTGAATAAAAAACATTCATTTCAAAAATAAACAAGGCTCACCCAACAAAATAATTTCTATCACAATCTAGGATCCTTTGCCACCGATTGGGCAGATCACGAAATCCCGACGCGTAGAACTCTGGCTGCTTCGAATCGAAGTATTCTTCCAAGGTCATTTTGACTTCTTCATTGTTAGTTCACTGTTTTCCATACAGGAAGTGCTTCATCGAGTGTGACAGATGGTAGTCGGAAGGGGAAAGATCTGGGCCATATAGAGGGTGAGAGAGAACTTCGCAGCCCTGGTCGAGCAGTTTCTGTCAGATTATCCAAGATACGTGTGGCCGAGCATTTTCGTGAAGAAGGCGAACAGTTTTCATCCCAGGGCGACTGGACCTGGGCTGGGAAGTTCTTCCTCACCTTCCCTATAGCCCAGAATTTGCTTCTTCCGACTACCATCAGTTCCGCTTGATGCATCACTTCCTGGATGAAAAACAGTTCACCAACGATGACGAAGTCAAAATGGCCTCAAAAGAATACTTCGACGCGAAACAGCCAGAGTTCTGAGCGTCGGTGATTCATGATCTGCTCAATCGGTGGCGCAGGATCCTTGAATGTGATGGAAGTTATTTTGACGGGTGAGCTTTGTTTGTTTTTGAATAGAATGATTTTTATTCAAAGTCGTGAAAGGTACGGAAACTTCTGCATCAACCGAATAGAACCTGCGTCAAGTGTGGGCATATACAAAACCAATCCGAAGTGGATTATAGAGCATTTGAGCAAGGTGTCAAGTTCATCATTCCACGTATGTCAGACAGTGTAGCACACCCTGTTGCCAAGACGTTTCAGACACCCCTTCTGGAGTTCCATCCACTTTCCACGGCATCCTGTTTAAGAAATTTCAGGTTTCAGTGAACCCCCACTTGCGCTTGTCACTCTTTGTACCGCGCACTCTGCACATGAAGCGCTACTCAGTTTCTACCACGCGGCGCACGCCCCCATGAAGCGCTAACCATTTTTTCACGACGTCCTGCTGACGTCATCTGAACGCCCACCAACTTTCCACGACGTCCTTATCTAATGCCCCACCCACTTTCCATGACGTCCTGCTGACGTCATTTGAAGGTCAATTATATTTTTTTGGGGACCTCTGATGGTTTATCGATTTTTGCTGTATCCAGGCAATGCTTCTAAAATTTTTAACGAGATCGAAAATTAACGAGCTAACGCATTAACGGGTTAACGCGGTTTTTTCCCAAAAATTAACGATTAACGCTTAACGAAAAAACAAATTTTCATTAACGCACACCCCTGCTACATACTACACATAGCACTATTTTCCTCCGTTTCCAAATCGAAAAGAAAACAAAACAGCCCAGAGAGGACCGAAACACGGAATCGGAACGCTTTCGCATGCTCCTGCTGTAAAGCAACCTTATTTTGCCATGGATATCCGCTCTACATTTTTTAACTTTTGTTTTTTTAGCCGCTTTGGGGACTTCACCATGTTGTTCAATAAGTTTTGTCGTTCGATAAGAGAAACACAATTTGATGGTTCAAATATACACTTTATTATTCCCTACAATCTCCCTGAACATCAATACGTTTGCTCCAACGACCCTACAATCTGTGGATCCATGAATATGGTGGATGCTCCAACAATTCGAACTTTAATTCATGGATTTTAGCGATGGTCAAAATGCTCTTGTGACACCGTGCATTGTCCTGATGAAAAAGGATTTTCCTTGTGCAAACCGGGTCTTTTTTTCACAATTTTTTCCTTCAACTGGTCCAAAAGGTTGCAATAATATTCAGAATTAATTGTTTTACCAGTTCGTAAGTAATCCACAAACAAAATTCCTTTTGCATCCCCTGATGCCATAACCTTCTTGGCCGATTTCCGGACACGAACTCGTTTCGAAGCCGAACAACCAGGTTCACACAACTCTTTAGCCTCTTCCTTTGATTCAGGATCATGATGGTAGACCCAAGTCTCATCCATAGTGATGACTCGACGCACAAAAGTCACTTTATCCTATTTAAAGAGCTCCAAATGTTGCTGAAAGTCGCATTCGGATGTGTTTTTGTTCCATTTTTAGCAAATGCGGCTCCCATGGTGCACACAGCTTTCTAAAACCCAATATTTTACTTTGAATATGGCTCACACTGCCTAATGAGATGTGTAGAGTCTCTACTGAATCTTTCTCAGTCAGTAGACAATCTTGCAAAACCATATCCTGTATTTTGGCTATGATTTCTGGTGTTGATGCGCTTTTTGGACGTCCTTCACGTGGATCGTCTTCAAATCTTGGACGACCACGTTTCAATTCAGCAACCCATCTTTCTACTGTTCTAATTGTAGGTGAACAATTATTATAAACTTTTAACATTCGTTCGTGAATTTCTTTTGGTGCTACACCTTCCAAAAATAAGAATTTCAACACTGCACGATATTCAATTCAAATGGTAGCATTTTCAAGTTCAGGCGTTTTCCTGCATTGCAGCTATAAACTTTTCAATATCATGAACTCCTTGTCGATCACTCCATGTCTCTAAAACAGATGTATCGACGCTATTATTGCCCATACAGCAGCGCTCCCGGAAGGGCAGCCGTATTCGTGTGATATTATTGGAGCAAATCGCTTCCCGATTAGACATTTGATGGTGTAAGATTGTCGTCAATAAATGAACATCTGCCGGACAAGATGTGTGCGAAGCCGTGTCGGAGCGGCGATGAATTCACCAAATTATTCATCAGCTACGAGCAAGTTTTCTCTACTCTTAGCAAAGCAAAACAATTCTTTCACCCACGGTTAAGTCAACTATGCAGTCGGCTAGTAAGGGGTGCGACTACGGCCAGGAACGGCGCATTGGGATGCGAGCACTGGATTTTGTGACAGGCCTCTGACAAATAGCCGATTTCACTTCGAACTCTTTTTATCTCCGCAAATGACGTCACACGCCCGTATCATAATTGGAGATCTCGGTTAGGCGCAACAAAGCTGGCGTTTACCACAAAGTCTGCAAAAATTGATCGTCAGCCTTAGTGGGTGGCTAAGGAAGTTAAAAGACACAGTCCAACCTCAGAATCTAAATTTTGTTTCCCTGCTTATACTGAAGAAAATTTTATGGTGATCACAAAAGTATCTCCAGAATCGCTCAGAAGCCACTACGAGCAGAGTTATGGCCTCTCAAAGATTCTGAACTTGAACGGCGAGAAGTTCGCGGACGAGTTGTCTCGAGCCTGTCTTTTCTCGTTATTCGCAGCCATCGTTTTGAAGCAGGTCACAAAATAAAGCCAGACCGAAAGCAAATGGAAGAACATCGATTTGGAACAAAATCGATCGCACTTCTCTTCCCTATTGAGACCGGAAGCTTGTCGGTGGGCGCTACACTGTTTTCTTCCAGGGGGGCGGGGTCAACTTTTTCCTCGCTTTTTCTTACTTACTTGAGCGAAATGAGATTTCGCGCTTGGCAGGGTTGCTATACACGAGGACCGGAGCATAATATCAAAAATTACCCCTGAGCTTGGACTGTGACTTTAAGGGTAAATGTCGAAGCCCAAAATGTTCGCATGATCGAAATTCCTGTAGAAGGCTAGATACCAAATTATAATATAAAGAAAACCTCGCGCAAATTTGAGCAAAATAGCTTCTATCTTCGAACCTCTCCTCGCATAACATTATGCTTGGGCTCTACCAAGGAAAAAAACCATTGTTTCTTGTATTTGTCAACTTTTTTCGTGCAACCTGTCCAATATGCTTGAGACGCCCTTGTCTATTTTCGAAACATACATTTTCCCTTATAGAGCAAACTCCTTTAAAAGTTCGGAAATAATCCTGACAGTCAATGGCACTCCAAAAAAGTACAACGAAACATTCTTAGTATATAACTTCTGTGAAAGTTCAAAATTCTCAACACGTGCGGCGCGTGCGGCACGCGATGGCGGTGCCTTCGCCTGCCTTACGGTCTATAGCTTTCCCTAACCACCATGCCACGAAGTCCGATCAGACGCAAAATGCGCGGCCCGAAATATCCGATACCGGTCAAGTGAAAAGTGTAAAAGCTTTCTATACGAAAGGATAAATCGTATAAATAGTGGATAGGAACTAATAATCGAACCGATGAGAACCGGTCAGATTCAAGAAGATGTCGGATAAAAGTAGGATAAATAGGTATCTCTAAGAATTCACTTGGCAAAGTTTAGGCCAACTCTCATCCATCGATCTACCACGATGTACCTACAGGCCTTTCGCCAGATTCAGTCGAATGAATGGACTAGACGTGATCATTTGCAGCAGCCGTGCGGCATTCGCGACGTCGCCATTCAGTGGGGTTTCGCCGAAGCACACAGGTCGAAGATACTCGTGCCGGTACCTCGCGGTCTCACTACGATAATGCGTGGTCTCATCACGAAGATCCTCGAGCCGCCTGCTGCAACAGCGGTTGTCCGCGACCGGATTTCGTCCTGATAAGGACTGCATGAGGCAAGAAAGTACATCGTCTACGTTTTTGGTACGCGTGAATGTCATATTCAAAATTGTCAGGTTCTTTTTATTCTATGAAAAAATTGGTAACAAGAACTTATTGTGATACTGCCCTGAAACATTCCATTTGAGGATGTGTCGAACTACCCCTTTCCGTTCTCCAGAAAATTTCCCAATATCCGTTTTCTGGCTTTCTGGAGGGAGACAGTGAAAAAAAATCGAATAGAAAACGAGCTGTTGATGGAGAGCGAGAGTTCAGTTTTTTGTTTTCTCTGTTTTCTGCCCTAATCGCATTCCTGGTTCCCTTACTGCAATGTTCTGTTGATTGCGTCCAGCAAACAGAATCTTGAGGTGTAAAACAGACAATTTTATATGCTGGGATTGTTTCGAAGCATTACTTAATTACAGCAGCAAAGTTTAGTCGTGTATAGATGTTGTTGCCCGTATCTGTAGTTACCTGTATTGATGTTTCTTGCGCTTGCCTTATGTAGCGTACTCAATAAATAAATGAATAAAGTCTAACGCATATACCATTTTGATAAGTTCTGAAACGTTTTCGTCTTCAAACACATTAATTGCACTGAGAAGCGACACCATTGATTTCTTTTTTTGCTAAGTTTCCCGAAATCGATTTTCCAACTGCAGAAGGAAATGTTTGATGAATGCATGACAAATTGGAATGATGAAAAAAGGATGTGCGCTAATGAAAGGCGTTTTTCCTGCAAAATGTCAATTTTGCTGCTCAGCATAGCTGTCGCAAACTCATACATGTCCAGCGGAAACATATTCCTATGGGACCTCACACTGACTTTCTGCAGGACATATTTATAACATAACTGTTCATCGAATTCTGCTCAACCCCGAACAGTAATTTTCCTTTCAAAGATGGACTACTCAAAAAACACGAGAAAAGTTAAACCAAGTTAGGCCAAACTTTTCTCACGAGGGTTATGTATACTAATGGACGAACGAAATGTATTCTAATTAGGTGAATTTCTAGAAGTATTTCATAAGCTTAGTGTTTAGCTGCTACAGAGATCTACGAGCTGAATTACGGTGAGGTTTCTTCAGTTGTGCGAAAAGGTAGGATACTACCAGATGAAGCAATTGCTGAGGTGTTCTGAAAAAAAATTGTTTTGAGTTTGACTAAAAACTTTTTATGTAGTTTAATCGGTGCCCTGAATGCGATAAACAGGCCCGATTCTTGCTATTTTGAAGCTATTTGTACAATAAGGTGAATTAAATGTCATACTGTTGGCGTAACCTACCTTAGCAATCCGAAAATCGCTGTATGGACCTCAAGATCGTATTCGGCACCCCAAACAACCCTCAATAAAAAGTAATCATTTAAACCCGATGCTTTGACTGAAAGGCCGTGTACTCAACGTGTAAAAAGTGGACCTTAGTTTCGAGCTGCATGGTCAAGCGGATGCTGTCCTGCGGGACCAGCAGGAGGATGTGAAAATTCTCAAAGAATTGGAAATTCGGATGAAGGGGTTCGGGAAAATCTTGGGCCAAATAAAAAAATTTGGAGGATGTTTTTGGAAGATGCTGAACTGACATTGTGCAAGGGTCGTCAGTAGGGTAAAAGTGTAGAACTCATCACAATAAAATACAAAAAAATACAATAAAAGTTGCAAAACTGGAATTTTTTCTAAACATTTCAGTCCCGAAATTGCCATAGAAAAATTTCGTGTCGGGGTGATCACGTGAAAAATTCTTGATATTTTTCAAAATTTTGGCAAAATACACAGAGGGTACCTGAAGTCTGTTCGAATAAGACTGTCAGTCCACGCAGTCGGCCTGCGTGACGAGCGGCCGTCAGCAGGGTGTTTTTCGGGCGAGTCTTTCAACGACTCGGACACAGCTCTGGTTGGGATATAATTCACTATTCGTCTGATATTCCTTCTAATATACTCAAAGGTCCTCAAAATCCTTTCGCGATGGTTGATCAACATGGGCACGGACCGCGCGGGCGGACCGTTATTCGCGGAGACCTAAGCTCCGACGAGGGATGAGACAACCGTCTGCTTTACCTAGCCGTGCTAGCCAATCCGATTAAATTCTATAGAGAAGTTTTGATGTAAGTTTCCTCGCGTTGTGGAAAAAACTAGCATTATGCTCCGAAAATTAACCTCGGTGATAGGATTCGAACCAAACCTGTCGAAGGTTTTTGAAAATCGACAGATGGCGCTCTATCTCGTGTATAAAACTCCGCAAAACCCAAAAGTTTCAAGGCAAGTCCGCAACAGTTTTCCTGAGCGACCTAAAAATTGCCAGATCCCTAGTAAGTGTCCTAACCCAACTGAGACAACCCCTTCGTAACCTGGCTCAAAGGTCTCCGTAGCCGCAAAAAAAACCAGATTAGGAAACACTCCTACCAGTACACCTATTAAAAATATATTTCGCTGAAAACGGTCCGGTAATGCGATAGTAAATACTTCCGTAGTTAGCGGTTAATTTCACAAGTTAAAAAAATGTCAAAAAAAAACAAAACAACGAAGAATGAGAAACAAGACAGTGAGTAGCAGAATAATAGTTTTGTCACCTTTAACCAAAGCAAAAAAATTATGCACACGAGATACCAAAATGATAAAGGATAAGGCGTCTAACCTGAGCTCTTCGACCTCTTTCAGATTGTGCAGTGAGGGCGGCGAGCTCGGCGGTCCAACGCTGGCCGCCGTGGACGGCCGGTGTTTCATGTAGAGCGGATTTAACATTTCACGTAATCATTCAAACGGCAGGCAAATGAATGACGACGCCACTAACCGGCCAGCCAGCCCCCTAGCACAGAGTAAGAATAATAAGGAGAATAAAGGAATAGGGCGAGGACGAATCGAGAATCTAGTAGATGATCGATGGACGGGACTACTCTGAGTATTCTAGTGAAGAGGTCGACAAGTCGAGGCAGTTGCAGAGGTCGGTGGCCGGAGGGAGGAGTCACCGACCGCGCACTCGTCCCCTGGGGGCGGGCTGTTAGCGCTCAGCGATTGGACACCGAAACGCCCTTATTCGCGCACGGATTTGTAGAAAATTCACACTCACACACAAACAAGCGAATCGACAGAGAGGAACTCCAGGGATGAGCACTCTGCTACCCTAGTCCTAATAGTGCCTTAGTATCAAAACAGATACGCTGTTTTCAAAAAGCGTCCATAGTGAAAATTATACCCCCTTTCTACACGCTTTCCTGTAAAGTGATATCTAATAGCCACAAGAATCAGGAGAGACGGGACGGGGAAAGAAGCAGAGGAGATGCATCCGAAGATTTTTTTCAACGGAAAATCGTTTACAATCTCTGTGAGCAACTTCGACATGACATTACCAAGCATAATCGTTTTCGTCTCCGCTAGTACGAGCAATCGTTTTTGCCCATATCCGGTTCTTCGAGAGGATTCTATGGAAGTTGTTATTCAACCCTTCGTTCTCCTCCTTTTTGATTTCCGGGAATCTTCGGAGTTTTTTGGATGGAGGAAGACTCTTTTTCATCCCTTGACAGGGTAACCATCAGGGATGTGCGGCAAACGATTTTGAAAAATCGGCAAACGGAAATCGACAAACTTTGTTCAAAAATGGTCGGCAAACGGCAATCGGCAATCGACAAACGGCAAAATAGAAAAATCTCGTACAAAAACGATGCAAATGTTCTAAAAAAAGCATTAAAAATACTTCTTTCTCATGCACAAATCGTATTTCGATAGCCAGATAAGAAATGGTTTCTGAATAGTGTATGGCCGACTGTCCTTGAACCTCGGCATTTTGTTCTAGTTCAATAACACCACGAGGTTTTTCAATAATACCACAAGAAATTTAACCTCTTACTTTGGTAAAATACCTGATATAAAAAGCAGCACCGAAATGGGCATTCTATTGAAGACTGGTAATGAGAATGTTGTGGTGAAAGGATAGTAATTTTTGCGGTTCTCTAATATTAACCCTTTTCGGAATATGTAGTAGTCAAGCAATTATTCAGAGTATCGCGCAATCCAATCAAAGGGGATGAGCATTCGAAAGTAGTTTAAAAAAAGGAAGAGGTCAGTGTGTCCCTACTTGACTTGATTATTTTTTAACGAGCGTGGCAGCCCTTCTCTTGCGGAAATCGCCGCTGCGACTCCCCGATAAAGCCATACCGGCTCCGCGAAAGGTACCACAGCGGCTTCGCGAAAGTGCCGCTGCGGCACCGCGATGGGTGGCTGCGCCTTTACAAAAATAGGACCAACTGAGAGTAACTCATATAAAATCACTCGTGAGCCATACTAAAACTGGGCGGAGCCTACGAACAGAATTGTGCACTTACGGCTGTCAGGCCCTTTATCTGATTAGGAAACTTCCTCAGAGTTCGCGACGTACTCGTTTCGTGCCTCACGGTGTGTTTTCTGTTTAACCGGAATCTAGATCAAAGATAATCACGTGAAAAAATACAACTAAAACGCACGTTTCCGAACAGCCTTGGAAACATTGCTGAGAAACGGCTAAATATTCGGCATCTCTCCCCTGCGACCTTTTAAATTTCTACTGAACTGCGCGCTAATAACTCAAACACATTGAATGGGATAGTTTTTCAAGCTTTCCACCAATACGACTCCTAAAAAACCGCGGTTTGCTCAAACCACCTCCTTCCCAAACTGTACGCCACCCCTTAATCCGAACACCGTCGACTCCGTAAATCCAGTTTATAGTCAGGCAGCGAATTTAACCGAAACGATTGTTCCCCACAACGTGTACATCCTCCCCCACCCTTTTAACTCAGAACTCCAACTTTCAACTTGGTAGCATGTTTCTCAGCGTAATTGTGAGCAATAGGAGATGGGAAAGTGCATAACCCCAGAAACTGCCAGTGAAGTCCAACGTTCTCCACACGACGCTTTGAAAAATGTCTGAAGAAATTGAGCTCTGAACCCTTTGTGCCCTCTCCTGAAAACGTTTAGGGTGTTATTTCTTGTCCCGATGAACCCTACATTTATTGATCAAACCTCAGCAAGGAGAGTGTGGTGAATTCGGTACTCTTCGAGACAAGAGGACCCACACGAGCATGACACTACAATACTAGCAATTACTTTGACATGACAGCACGGTAGATAACATCAAATGGCTTGAAGTTTTGAAGTACGTATAGCCTGTCTCCCTACTTTCGAGCCGGTCGCTGCAAGGCTTATGGGATTTACCATGCGCGTCCTAATGGCGGCGTTTGTTATCTATTGCGCACTTTTTTGCCGAATTTTGTCGAAAAGTGAGAGGAAAAACGGCAAACGACAATCGACAAAAATCGTCCAAAAACGGCCGGCAAACGGCAATCGGCAACCGGCAAACGGCAATTGCCGCACATCCCTGGTAACCATTCTAGGGGCTCTTCATACTCCTCAACGCACACCGCGTCACGAGCGAATTATACCGTATGGGGCTTGAATAACTTGATTTCTCCGTGATAAGTCGCGAGTAAATTGATTACAAAGTTTTAAGTATTACGATTATTTCAATTAGGATAGGGGTAATGGGTAAACCATGCAGCAAAAACTAGGTTCAGGCGGGCGTTATCCAGCTGGACAACAGGGGGGAAATTTCAAATTTTTAAAATTTAAAAATTAAAAAGAAAAATGAAAATTTTAATTTTTTTTTGATTTTCGAAATTTAGATTCTTTTAGGGGGGGACGTAAAAACTTTGGGCCAAACTTGGAAAAATCGGGGGTGTTTTCAGTTGCGTTTCTCTTTATGTGAAGAAAACAGGTCACGGAACGAGTGGTTCGGAAGTCGCTGTTTGACATACATATTGTAATAGCATCAAAAAGATCAGAGAGAACAATATTACAGCACCACAACTGCGAGAAATTGGCTAGTGCTACATGATCTATCATTGCAACAACATTACCAAGCCCAGTTGGCCGAACGGTCCAAGGCGGCGACCTCCCAACCGGATGCTCCTGGGTTCAATCCCCTCTACTGAGGCATTTTTGCCACGATGTTTTTTGAATCTAACAACTGTACGTGGCATTTTCATTACAGTTTATCGACATCAGCCCCCACAGAGAAGAAGAACAAGCATACAGAAGAGGAAAACACGGAAACGAAGTTTTTAATACAAAATAACTCTGTATGGGTGGCTATGGCTTGGGGGGCCAACTGGGGAGTTACTTGCGTTTTCTACCCGAATTGACGGCCAACTTTTTAACGAAAATGGCATTAACGCACACCCCTCACCGCAGCTTCTCTGTTCGTCAGCGCTGCAACAAATGATTTTTTTGACTAGCTCCACCTCATTTAATGTGTAATTGTGCCTATTGAATTTGTAACTAATGATATTTTTTTAACTAGGAAATTAGAGGAGCACGCTCAAGTTTTGTGTTGTTCGACAACCTCCAATAGTTTTTTCAATCATAAATTTCTTAACCTCTCAGAAATGCCAAAATTGCCAAAAAAAAATCCTCTCAGAGGCATACCGACAGGCACCAAGATTAAAAACCAAATGATACGAAATTGTAGCGTAAACGCAGCCTTTTTTAGACATGTGAACCAGTTGGGAACTCGTGTAAATCGGTCCACTCATCCTCGGATGGTGGGCTGGTGGCAATAATTGGTACAGGAAGTTGACCGATTCTGCGAATACTTTGTTTGGCTTTCTTTACTGAAAAATGTTCACAGCGGTCATTAAAGGGAGTTTTCAATAATAATTTCTATTTCGAAATCATTAGCTGAAACGAAGGGTTGACTACCTGGCAGAGCTAATTTTGTTTAGATATTGAGTAAAGTTAAGAAAATGAAAATTCTTTGAAGGCAACGATTGAAACCACCTTCAACTTATCACCAGAATTCGTAAACTCCGTGGTCTATTGCAACAACAGTGTTGAAAAGCGGCTTAAAACGAGCAACCTATAGCAATATGCGGCCCTAAAGCTTTGAATACGGTGTGCTCGCCCCACCCACTTCCTCGCTAGCCACAGGAAAGTGGGTGGAGCGGGCACACCACCCTAGAAAACCGCCGCATTCAATGCGTGTCGAATATGCATTCAACTCGAGTGACCACATCCATCGAAAAGCTTCATCCCGGGGGCACGTGCTCCAAACAGCAGCACGTGCTGCAAAATTTCATAGCAGGAGCATGTGCCGCAAAATTCAATCGCAGGAGTACGTGCTGCAAGGTAGTGCAGCGCTATCGTAGCAGCACACAGACGCGACGCAGCTGGCACATCGACGTGCGAGGCGGCCAGCTCGCCGAGCACCATCTGGAGCCGTCAGCGATTGGACGAGGCTTCCAGCGGCCGGGCGGGTAAAGTACCGCAAACTTGGGTAATTGAACCGGTGAAGCTGCCGACCTCTCAGCTCCGTCTCAGGAGTGCATCGTATACTTTCCTATATTGTATGATCGTTTTGTCATCGAGTTGAATGTGTACCATGCACGCATTGGACGGCATATTTGTTGGAGCACGTGCTGTATTTTGAAAGACAATAGGAGCACGTGCTCCCTTAGCAGAACGTTCCCTGAGTGTGCTCGAAACCACCTTGTCTTCGAATTGAATGCATATTCCACACGCACTGAATGCGGCGATTGCCTGAGACATTCAGGTTTCGGGACCGCGGGGAAGTGTGAGGCAAAGGAGACGAAGCATGCGCGCGCACACGCTTACGATCAATGGCAGTAAGATTCGCTGCGAAGTAGAGGATACATTGACTGCTCAACTGGGTTGTTTTCAAATTGTCGGTTCGAAATTATTCGCAAAATTATTCGAATCGAATTTATTCGAATCTGTTTGAAATTCGGAACTCAAAAAAGGGGGTTATCCAAATGTACTCGATATTCGGTGTTTTCGTCCAAGACAAAACTATAGGGCTTAGAGCTCGAATCTGAGGTGCATTAGTCGTTTTCCACGAAATTATGACAGAATACGGAAGCTTGTACGTAATAGTCCTACAAGGCTCTTTACTTTTTGGTTCATAACTTTTTTCACTACTACTCGGCGTTTTAACCATGGCTAGCTTAACCATGGTTAAGCACATCGTGTGCAGATCGATCAGCCTCAAACCATGGCTAGAACGTGGTTATCGTTTCGTGAATTCCACCCTGGAAAGGAATACCCCGTCCCTTTCCTCTAGTATTAGGGATCGTTTATACGGGTCAGGGTCTCTCTACACACGGAGGGATGAGCACGGACGAGATTTATTGCTGACGCGACGCGCGCGGCAGAATTTCTATCCCCATAACTAGAGCACGTCTGCCAAAGGTGGGTTTTTTCCATGACATTTCATGTTTCGATTGATTCTCATATCACTTTTTCTATATGTTCACCGATTGCTCCTCTCATTATCCTATTCTGCACACTCATTTCAATACATTTTGTTTGTTCTCGTGCCGTTGAAAGTGTAATACATACCTATTAAGTTAAATCGAGCATAATTTTAGATGCAGTGATGGGATCGCTGCCGCCGAAAACCAGTACTAGTCATTGAAATGAGTGCGCAGGATAAGGTAATGAGAAGAACAACCAGTGAACATAAAGAAGAAGTCATGTGAGAATCAGTCAAAAAAATGAAATGTCATGAAAACTTGCGACCCTTCGGCAAACGCGCTCTAGTGATGGGGATAGAACTTCCGCCGCGCGACTCGCGTCAGCAATAAATCTCGTCCATGCTCCTCCCTCAGTATGTAGAGAGACCCTGACCCGTTTATACTTCCGCCGCCGAGCGGCGCGGCGAGGTGCAATCCCATAATATCGATCGCACCGCGCTGCGTGATCAATTTTAAGTGTCGTTTATACTTCCGCCGAGGAGCGGCGCGGCGAAAAGTGAAGCGGCGCGGCGCGCTGCGCCGCATGAAAATCGCGTCACTATTATGTATAATCGAGCTGCGACGACTTGACGCGGCGAAGTCGCAGAATTACGATAAACACTGCCTGGAGTAGCTCTGAGATAGCACAAGGTCGATTGTAATGAGTGATTTCTTCTGCAAAAGAAACATTTATAATCTTTTGTATCATAACACCGCACTCGAAAGCAGATAGTCTTCTGAGAATTTTTTTTCTATATAAAAATTATTTTAAGAGCAAAAAAAAAAGAACTCACAACCCAGCATACTCTAAACAACTTCCAGGACCTCGGAAGAAAATTTAGCGATCAATCAGAGGAACCAAATTGAGAATGTATATGAAATATCAGCAAAAAGCATGTGATGTTAAAGAGGATCGCACGCGGCCGCCGCGCCGCCTCCTATCCCCGGGCGGCGCGGCAGCACACAGGCGGCGGCTGCGTGCGGCGCCGTCGGAGGATTTCGAGCAGAAAAACTCTAAACGCCTCGCGGCGCCGCGAGGCGGCGTCGCTTGTTCGATACGGCTGTATTGCATCTCGCCGCGCCATGCCGCGGCGGAAGTATAAACGACCCCTTACAGCAATGCATTGTGCCGCGCCGCTCGGCGGCGGAAGTAAAAACGACCCCTAATACACAACGATAAGGCGTTCAAAACAGCCGACTCGGGGGAGAGCAAGGGAAGTTCGCATCAGGGTTGTTTCCTTGGCCTTTCCCTGAGCATGATGAATGCGAAAACAAAGCCGCATCATATACGGTGATGCAAACTGGCTAGTCTCGGAGTCTCGCAACAAGTTGAGGGGGCGAATCTGCCACTCAAGGAGTGTGTAGGCTATCTCTGTCCGGATTTCAAGGGAGATAATAAGCCTTCATGTAGACTATCGTCAGAGGCAATTATTTGTGGCCCTATTTCAATTTTCAAGAGCAGGAAGCTGTTGAAAACAGCTAGTTTTGGCGAGCTGATTTTTGATAATTCAATGAACAATAGGTGATGGGTTGCGAGGGCATTGGGAAGACCGGCGATCGGGAGAACAAGGAAAGACCTGCTAGCCAGACGCCCCCTTCGTTTCCCTTCAGTTTGGAGGTTTCCCCAGTTGTTTAAAGCGAAGTTCCGTCGTCTTTCTCGGGAACATCCCCACCAATGTCTGAGATGGCTTTATGGGTAGTTCTGGTGACCAGGTCTGGTCATTCCCTGGTACTCAGATATTTGTAGGGAAGTTCCCGAGGACAATAGACCTGATTTGGTCGTTATCACTATCAAGGGGACGTCTCGCATAGGCTTATATGTAAACTGTCGTCAGAGGTAGACATTTTTGGCCCTGTTCGTTTTTCAGGAACAGCGATTTTTAGCAAGGTGATTTTCGATCAGTCATTGAATAATGAGTAGACCTACCGTGGGGAGGTCGCGGGAAGACCTGCAGTTGGGAGAACAAGAGAACTCCTGCTAAGGCAGCGTCCATACGTCGCGAGAGCGGGCGCTCCCGCTGTTGTGCGCCTCTCGACGCCCCTCAACGCTGCCCGCAAATGAATGCAGGCAAACACCCCCGACCTCGTGTTGATTCGATTGGAAGCGTTTGATCGGGTGATCAATCGCCCGAGTCGGCGCAACGGCTGATGATTTCCCACGATTTCTACTTCCGTGGTGGGATTATGGAAAACAAGGGCAGTAGTTTCGCTACAGATTTAGTGCCACCTGCTTTAGTGATGGAGCAGTGAGCTTCAAACTTGCTGCTTGCTTCGTGGTGACGGCGCAAGCGTGCGAGAGCGAGCGGGCGAGGGCGCGCGAGAAGGAGCGCCTATGAGCGGCTAGCGAATCGTGTGCCCACGATGATCATCGATTTTGCGTAATCGCACGCTCTCGCCACGTATGGACGGAGCCTAAGGGAACTTTCCCTAATGCTCCGCCGTCAAGAGGTCCCCTTCGTCTCGCCCGATTCGGGGAGAAGTTCCTCAGTTGTTTTGAGGGAATTTCTGCTGTCGTTCTCGGGAACTTCCCCACGAATGTCTGAGTAATTTCTACAACATCTGCAGAATGCAGGAATCCAAAGTAGACGGTCTAGCAGTATCGGATTATTATTGTTCTAACAACTCCAGTTGGAAAAAAAATCCAATGATTCAGCAGTTACTATGTTCAGGCCCGAATAATTTCGAATAATCCGATCAATCAATTTTTCTCCTCAATCTTGAAATAATTTGAGCTCTTCTTGGTTTTCAGACATCAAATAGTTGTGAAACTTTTCATAATTCATGGCAGAGTGGATTTCTTCGCTTTCATAGAATCACAATTGTCGGTTATTCGAAAATATGCGAATATTCGAGTTTTCTCGAATAACAGATAATTTTGATCCTGTGAATGCGAAAAATTTCACTATGCCATGAATCACGAAAAGTGTCACTACTGTTTGATGTCCGAAACCAAAGAGAGCTCGAATCACTTCGAGATTGAGGCGAAAAATTATTGATCGGATAACTCGAATTATTCGGGCCTAACTTTATATGCTTAACAATGATTCCGTCAGAAGTAGGTCATTCTATGAAAAGCTAATTTCCGTTTCCAGGAACGAATCCCAATGAGGATAGACGCACTCTATGTACTACGCTAGTAATCAGCCGTAGTGCGAGAAATTAGAAAACGTTCCGTTCTAAGACGTCTTTAGATGTCTACTTTGACAACGGTCGATGCGGTTTCACATTCAACGCAAGCCATTGCTTCGTTAAAGGCAGTGATCACGATCAAAAACGTTACCTAAAAAAACTAAAAACTAGAAAAATCAGCTTAGATCAAAAACAGCTCAAAAACTATAAAGGTAGCGCAGTGAAAAACGGGCTAGAATTAGAGTTTCTAGGGCCCAAAGAAGCCAGTTCGTGCACAAGTGCACAGCGCCGACCAAAAAGATCACAGTCTCATGCCAAGCGGTCCAAAATCATCGACACTCAGAGGAAGAAATAAATGCAAATTTACCTAATAAAAACATTTGACAAATGAAAGAAAGCACCCCATTCAATGTTTTTGACTAGATGTGTACATAAATCCGGAGGCTCATTGATTGAAATTCGATTTCAAGCCAGCTGATGTTCTTGATAATAGAGATCATCGATGCCGATGATGTGGGGTATGCTCGTCTACCGTCAAAAGACAAGAAAGTTCAGGCTTCAAATTTGGCCCAGAACAGCATTTTTTCGCGATTTTTTCTTATAGGTTCTACTACTCTATACCCGGAAAAGGGTTTAGAGTGGGAAAGAAGAGCTTACATATTTGAGCGCGACCACTGCCTTTAAAGGCAGTGTTCACGATGATTTTCGTCCCCGCGTTTTCACATAAAACAATGCGTTGGCCTCCAAGTGTAACCAAAATTGCGAAGAAACGGCGGGAAACGCATTAAAACGTCGTATTTCAGTTGCATTAATCTATGGCATGGATTAGTTGTCCGGTTAGATGAACATGTTCATGGTGGTTGACACCGGTGGAAAATTGGGTCAATCGAGAAGAGAAGAATATTTTAAGTAAAGCAGGGTTAGTTAGGGCCCTAAGGAAAGAACGGAACAATAGAGAGTAGAGAATTGCAAAGGACGGGTCCACAAAAGATTTCATGGTCACAACAAACACTTCCTGTGATACTTAGGAGGCGAGGTGATTTTTAGAGGCATCGTTTACGATGGATTTCGTTTCTGAGTTTGCCATATTTAATGAGAGCTCTAGCACCCTATATAACAGCTAAGTCGAAAAAACCGCGAAAAAATCACAGAAAACTTCTTTTCCAGGCCGAAAATCTCTCAATCGACTTTTGAGAAAGGAAGAGTCGATCGTTAAAAATCGCTGTTTTGACCAACGATCTCACGATTCAATAAAGTTTATCTTTCTCTCGAGTGATTTGTGAATAAGGGAAGGTTAACCGATGTGTAGAGAAAAGTCATTCTTCACGTGATCGTATACTCCATCAACTTTCCTTCAGTTCTACTGTATCAACTGTTAATCATTTACTTATATGATGGCTGACAGCAAATTGTGCCAGATGGCTGACGGACGGCTGGCCTCTTTTGGCGTAATTTGAGACATACCGCCCCATTTATCTTCACAGCGTGTTTTTAAGCCAACAAACTCTGCCTACATACGTTCTTAGGTGGGCCCAGAAAATCATCCGAACCGAAAAATCTGTGAGTGGTTTTCAGCGCGTACGATGCCTTCAAGGATTTCGTGTACTTCCGAGGCGTTTTTCTCAATTTCTACGTCATTTTAGTCCTACCCGGGAGCCACTTTATCAATATAGCGAATAATCTCAAAATTGAAAATTATCGTGAACACTGCCTTTAACGCATAGCATAAAAGATTAAGAGGATTTGAATTGTAAGACTAAAATCTAAGAGTTCAATTACTAGTGGAGTTTTTCTGTCACATTTCGTACGTGATGAAGGAACCACATTCATGGTCGGGCCTGAAGGAGAGTCTCGTGATGCGCAACCGTCTCCTTGTGGCGAGACAGGGCGATACCCTCCCGCTTCGCCAGATAATATTCTAGTTATTATACCATATCATCCACATTGCCGAGAGAAATAAAGAATGCTAACTCGACACAGCTTTACTTTGTCAAAGGTTCCCGGTGAAACCATTTAATAGTTCTCAGCGTTTTAGCGCAGGCAAGCTCAAGAAGCGGAAGGTGTGTAATGGTGAAAACTCCTCAGAGGCGGCATGCATGAACGCTGCGACGAAGGTCAGGGCGTCGCCCCGCGTGCTATGCGCGCAGCGTCGAGCCACGGGACGGCCCCGAACTGCATGGTGTATATTGGTGCGCCGCGGACGCGAATGCACCTTCTACAGCGGACTCTACGCCAATAAGCATCTTTTGCGTATCCCAGTCGCGTTTGCTTCCAACTATTGAGATGCACGGGATGACAAAATAGTGGCAGATAGCGACTGGGATAACAAAAGATGCCGATGGGCGTAGAGTCCGCACTAGAAGGTGCATTTGCGTCCGCGGCGCACCAATATACGCCATGCGGGTGGTCGTCTCGTGGCGCCAGACTGTGAGGAGGGCGGGCAGATCAGTGGGAAAGGCTGTCACACCTATCGGTGAGGTCACTTCTGCAATCATTAGCGCAGCCTAGCCCTTCCCACTGATCTGCCGCCCTTCTCTTTGTCTGACGCCACAAGACGTCCACCCGAGCAAATTTGGCGGTGGAAAGTGCATTTACGTCTGTCATACACTATTATACGCTATGCACTAAGAGGCCGTCGCGTGGCTCGACGCTGCGCGCATAGGACACGCAGCGGCTCCCTGACCTTGTTCGCAGCGTTCATGCATGCCGCCCCAGAAGACCATCAATTCTAAGAGAAAAAAACTTTTGAAATCCCTCTGAAGCATTCAGTTGCGTCTGTTTGTTGATTGGAGAAGTATGCAGAATCAAAACGTAGGGAAGTCTTCCGCGTCTTTATATTCTTAGGTACCGTCTACTTCGTTAGGGAATTTACTCGGGTCCATCGTGTGCGTGTGCGCGCATGCTGCATCCCCTTCTCCCCACACTCTATCCCTGTCTCTACCTTCGCTCCGCACACGAACGCTAAGTCACAGGATAAACGTTGCTCCGAAATGGGAAGTGGATGACTTTCCTGTTCTTTCTTTTATTCGAAATTATGCAAAAACAAAAAATTCTCAATGCGCATATTGGACGATAGGATTACTCAATGTAAAGAGTTTTCAACGCTTTGGGATTTGTTCCTCTGGTTGGACAACTCTTCCGTGATGAAGGCGAGCTCGACCAATGGGTCGACCGTTCCACTCAAATTTCACCCACTTCTTGACCGTTTTCGTCGTTTTTTTCTGGCTTGTCTTCCTAGAGAAAGCCTAAGCTTCAGTTACTGCGAAAAAAAGGGACTTTGTCTCGAATCGTGAAGACTGTCCGTAAGATCAACAACATCGTACCAGAATAGTTGCGAGTCAACTCATTCCCATAGGTTCGAAATGTTCCCTGATTGCGGCAAAGGGGTTGAAGCCCGAGAGTAGGGAAAATTCCGGCGTGTGAATGAATCTTCAGTGTTTCTGCTGCTTCAATTAGAAACTACATACGTTCCGAAGTGCGCTAGATGTTTGAAAAATGTTTTCCATAGGAGTAAAATGAGCGTGCGAATGGGCTTGGTCCCATAACTGGACTTGGCTGAGTTCGGTGTGTCTTACATTTGTGTTCCTAAAGAGTTGGACATGTCTAAAATGGCTCTGAGATCAAGTGAGGCGTCGTTCTGGGCTGAAATTCTACCCCTCTTGGCTAGAATTTCATACGGAAACTGAAAATACCTAAAATGCTTATGGTACAACCCAAGTCAGTAGCTCTTTGAAGATGGTACAAAAATTATTTATTGCCACAATAAAAAGTTTCTGTGGAGTTCCTTCCTCATTTTTCTAAAAGACATTTTTCTGAAAAAAAAGGAAAAACCACACAAAAATTTGTGAGTTGGAGGAATGTTTAAAAGGAACTGGATTATGATTTATTGAAATTATCTAGGTCGGCACTCCTGAATTTGCAGCCGCTTCATACTTCTTGTTCGTAACATTTGAACTCCACATTTCGGCGTTCAATATAAAATGTCGGCTAGTTGAAAACACATGAGGATTACCAAGATGAGACTACTTGCAGAGTCTAATGAGTCCCAGCTTCTGCAAAGCATGATGTTTCTTTTCCTCTACAAGGGTATCATCTTTTGTGATCTCAAAAAAGTTAGAAAATATTCAAAAGTCACTCTAACCAACTAAACTTCATGTATTTTTTCGGCCGCCATCAAATAATTGAATAATGAATGCCGATAGGCAGCTGTGTCCTATTCTCTGTAAATGATTTTTCTGTCTTCCTTCAATTTTACTTGCGGAAGGGAGGGGAATTCCATGAAAAAAAGCCGATGACTGTTTTTATCGTGAACTTGGGATACCATAGAATCCTAAATTGTCAGCTTTTCCTAGTGCCTCTGAGTAATGTGTTCGTGCAGAATCTCGCCAATTCATATGTGACCGCCGGCGTGGAGACCCCTGATGGACATGAACCGCCTTCATGTCCCAAAGGTACGCGCTGAGTGCGGTGGCGGCGATTGGTCGTGCAATGGTGCGACGGGACCCGTCCGCAATTGCGACACGGTGATGAATGACGGGTGTCGCGCGCGCGATACCGCGACGTCGCATTCGTTGTGAGTGCTCTCGGCCTTTCCTCACGAAGCCATTCATCTCCTTTCCTTCGCACTTCATCGTTTTTTCGCTGGCCGCCATGAACGAATATTGACCTGGGGAGGTGAGGAAAATGCTCAACGAATACTCTACCTACAAAGGATAGGCTATCCAGCGTTTGGAATCAAGGACATTTTTTTAAATGTTTCAGGGGCTGCGTACGCGCAAAAAACGTATCAAATTTTCAATGCTTTTTCACAGATAAACCCTCGAAGTAGAGCAAAAATGCCCCAAAACACCCTCAAAATTCGAAGAAAAAACTTCCAAGAAGGCTCCACAGAAAGCTGTCGAATTACCGCTCATACTCAACACTGTCTCTTCTGCACCTATCATGGCGCCTCTCTACCTCTCGTTGGATGACGGACGCAGCGAATCTTTTCGGACTACAGGGCGGTTTTCATCGGGCTGTAATGTTATGGATACGCAAAAGCAAGGTCTTGGACATTAAGGACAAAAAGGAAAAATCGTAATGAGAAAACGAAGGCTAAAGAAATTGAAAAAAGTAAAGTAAAAAATGAAAAAAACTAATTAAACTAGAAAAAAAGAATACACAAAGAAATTGTAGGGGAGATCCCTCGATACTTTTCACTTTTTCAGTTCGAATCACTTTTTTATGATCATTAACCTAAAATAGGATTGAGAAGGGAATGTCCTTATGATGCCGTAGGAGGAGAAAATGACGAATTTACTGAACATGGACAAATTTGCTTGCCATGGCTACAAAGTTTTACTGGAGACTGTGTCCACGCTACCGTGGTTACGCTTTCATCGAAGCATTTAGCCATGGGAATATTTTTGAAACGCACCCCAGGGTAATTTTATCCCAAGTTGTCCACTTGAACAATGCGTTGACCATCATGTGTTACTAAAGTCACGAAAAAAACAGCGAAAAACTTTCTAAAACGCCTTATTTCTGTGAAACAATTTTCTGGCCCGTACAAATTGTCCGGTAGGACGAGTTCTCGATGAATGCGACCTTATCGAAGGGGTGAATCGAATGTGGAGGAATATATGTATTATGCCAAAGAGTAATATGTAGTTAGGGTCCAAAGGAAAGAAAGGGGGAACACAGAGTTGAGAAATTTAAAGAATGGGTACACAAAAGATTTTATCGACGCTACAAACAGCTATTTCAAGAGTACTTGGGCGGAGCGAGACTACAGCATTTCTCGTACTTTTCGTGCATTTTCCCCAATTTTCTCGTCATTTGAACTCTACCGGTGAACAAATCGTGTAAACAAATAACCTCAAACCTGAAAAATTATCATGAACCTAGCATCTGACAGGAAAACTACTTTTGGTGAGTCTGATTTCGCAAATGAATGCACATTTCTGAAACGATTTGTGGAAGTACTTAGCTGTTCATGCACCAAATGCTGGTCATTAAAATTTCCATCAAGTGTGGCCTACTATTCCAAAGCTTAACCCCTTGATGAAATTTGGGTGAAAGAAAAATTATTTCTGGTTTCCTCCTACCATTCTGAGATTGTAAGTTTTTTAGAATACAATAGAAATTAGGTTTGGGATATGGGGCATGTACTTACATGTTCTACTACTACATTAGAAAGAATAGCCTGAATCATACCGAGAACCTGTCGGGAACCTGCCGCCGCGGTCCCGGACCAGAACAGAAGTGACAGATTTATAGCAGATTCGCGGTAAAACCCAGAAATTGCATAGATTCTACCGAGGTATGTACCT
Organism: Aplectana chamaeleonis; assembly: GCA_029168955.1. NCBI lineage: Eukaryota > Metazoa > Nematoda > Chromadorea > Rhabditida > Cosmocercidae > Aplectana > Aplectana chamaeleonis. Next base: position 638,829 of record JAPDOI010000059.1, on the reverse strand, counting down.
GTGTCTCGACTAAGCAAAATTCAGCAACAGCGGCATTCCGCCAGGAATCTGTCGTGATTTTTGTCACTGCATCCAGACCTCAAACCATCAACTCTTCTCAATTCATCGCATTTTAGTCGCCGCGTAGTTTCCATATTAGCTGCTGCACTAGGGCGCCCTCATTGCAATTATGGCAAATAAATTTACGGCAATTTTTGCGGTATTTTCGCTGTAAATTCGCGGCTGCCACTCCTCGGTAGTTTTCTGGTAAATTCAAATCTTTTCTGCGGTATTTTTCAAGATTCGCGGTACTTTCGGGGTCAAATCCTAGTTCGAAGTGAATTCTCGGTAGATTCCAGGCGATTTCTTACAGAGTAGGACTTGTCAAAAATCGTCCTCGAGGTCACCATCCAGGACCGGTCCTGAAAGGTCAGGTGCGGTCTAGACGAGATAAAAGCATCTTAGCGATTGGAGAGGAATAGGACGACGCGACTTCTGTGGAGCATCATGGTTTGATTGTCGTCCAAACTGCCTTGTAGTCGAATCACAGATTTCAGTGTTACGACCAGAGCTCTCATTCGGCCCACAATGTGAACACGTGCTGCTGGAGGAGCACGTGGCCGTATCGTCGCCCAAACGGTCGACTTAAAACCTTATCATGGTTAAATCGGACCCTACAATGACAAATTGAAATAGCCGTAGTTACGCTATTTCAGGCTGGACTAGAGGTAACCCACTCGCTTCCTCTCTATATCACCATTATTTTTGTGCAAACTTTAAAAAAATGGCTTCCGCCGCAAGTCTGCAACAGCTGAGAATCAGTTTCGTTCAAGGATAGAATTTTAGGGGCCGAGGTGAGCCGATTGGACATTATATTTTCGCTAGCGGTCCGCCAGGCATCCGTTATGTCTGCCGTTTTTATGGTTCATCTTGCAGACATCCAATTGAATTTTTCCAGTGATGGATCGGCGAGTATTGAAATATGGTGCCCGAGTTGCTACAAGCCCCTCTGAACTAATCAGGTCGCTAGTTTGAATTTATCAACGAGATTACAAATATGTTCTACCCTTGAGCCGACGGTTTTTGATCCCTAGGAGATCAGAAGCAAATTGTTTTTGATAGAATGAGAAAAACGATAGCTTCAAAAGAAAAGCAATTTTCTGTGAGTCCATAGGTTTTTGTGCAAAGAAGACTTGCATTTAAGCCAAGAACGTTTTGTTGAATTCCAATAGAAAACTCAATGAAACTCTCGACTGCTGAGCTCAGATAGAATTTGATAAATTTGTCGTTCAAAGCTCCCCATTATACATTCCATCCGATGGCCAAAATCGGGTCGGATCGGATTTTCAGATATTGCCAATCTTGCAAAACCGACTCATCGGATAAAACGGATACTAGCCCAAACCAGTATTTCGGATAACCGATAGTATCCGAAACGAGAATTTTCGACCGGATCGAATACCGGATATCCGATCGGATAAAATCGGATTCACCGGATAATTCGGATGAAAAAACGGATAAGAAAAATTTTCAGTAGTAGCGGGGATTCGAATAAATGTATTCAAGCAAATACCATTCGAAAACCAAATGTAATCCTCGTATATTATTCGTAGAAACAGGCAAATCACCTGTTTTCGGAAAATGTCAAAGCAATAGTTTACATGAGCAGTTGGACCGGTACTAGCAAACCTTCAGATTGAAAAAAATTACAACAAATTATCGTGCTGACCATAAAACAAGACATATTTGGAGATCTTCGACTGATATGGTTGCTTTAACCGTACAGCGCATCTGGGCCCATAGCAATCCCTCCGAAAGGTGGGAGCTCATAGCTGCCTCCCCGGCGCGAGATGGTGGCTCACATCGCAGACGAAAGAGGTGGTGGCCGCTCTAAACTCTGGTACCGCCGTAGTGACCTGTTGATTTCGATCAATACCAGCAGCGGAGCGGTGGGCCTCGATGAAATATAACTAGTGATAAGGAGGTTCCGACGAAAAAGCCACCGCTCCGCGCTGTGATAATCGAAATAAACAGGTCACTACGGCGGTACTAGAGTTTATCCTAATGCACATGTGCGTGCTGAGGTGGTGACTTCGCTCACAGCCAGCCGAATGTCACCCACCTCGGCATGCAGCCATGGACCTGAGGTCTGAAAGGGAGCCACGAGCTGCGAGTGAAAAGTGGAAATAGCGCGCACATTGCAGAGGCGCGTAGGGAGGGAGCCAAATCATGGGTCGTGCATGACAGAGATGGTGGCAGCGCTGGGAGGAGAACACGATCCCTTGATCTTGCTGACGACGTTTGACCATCTCCGTTGATGTTCAAGTGAAATTGTGAGTTTTGGGCTGATCATGCGAAAATTCCACGCAGTGGCTGTGGATTGGGCACTGAAATGGTAGCCTTCCCTAACGTGTGATAAATCTTGGAGAAAAAGTCTTTATGAAGCCTACAACAACGGAAAACGCTTCAATGAGCTGATTATTGCTGCAATGATGTTGGCCGTCTTTCAAAATCAATCGCTCCTCATCAGTTATTGATTTATCGCGGGCGCTGTTTGTTTATTATTATTATTTCTGTTTCTGACCCCTCAGGTTGGCTACTTTTTTCATAAAAGGCTGTACGTAAAGTGTCTATACTGTATGTTCCACTCCGTGAGTTTCCTTTGCGAAAAAAACGAAAAAAAATGTGATGTTGAATTCGAAAAATTTTTATCTCTAGGGTGCTTAGCGAATTTTTTCGTATGGTTTCATGGTTCACTAATTTTGCTAGCTACGAGATATTTTTACAGATTCTTCGCGATGAAAAGTTTGAGATTGAGTTTCAGTAAACCATATCTCTAACTGGCTCTGTTCGTTTCGATCAAAATGGCACTGTTCTTCAACACGTTTTTTCAGCACATAAGCTGTCGGAAATGCATATTGGATAACGCCATCCCCCCCCAAAAAAAAACCTCATCTACATACTAGCATACCGTGAGACACATTGTGTACAGTGTTTATGAACAAAGTGGAAGAAAAAAATTTGAACAGCAAGGAAAGGAGGAAACGGCAGCAGCAGTCAAGCATAGCAGCAGAAATAAAGGTGATGATCAATTTTCTTCAAAGAAGAGAAGCACAAGGGGTTAATGATTATGAGCTTCTATCAGACAAAAAATCTAGGCGATAATTTCTCGAATGAAAAATCCAGAAATCTGAGAGATACCTATAAACATTCAGGATTTGTTCTCACTTTCTCGCCCTAGAAACAATCAAGAACAGGCCTACACCTCGGTTTTCAAAGGGGAGCCGAGTTATCATCAAAATTGTTGGGTGTATTTAAAATTTTCGTGATAACTTGTGAACGGTTTCCCAGCCTCTAAAAAGGGCATTTTTCTTCTTCGGAAACATGAAATATTCAGAAACATTGAGAATTGCTTCTATTCTTAACTCATTTTAGTTCGATGTTTGTTAAGCGAAACGTGATCATGTACAAACATGGTTCCCGAAAGAAAAATCATAAGTCCTGTAAGAATAGGAATGATTCTGGAACTGGAACATCACCTGCTTGATTTAGAAGAAAGTAGGTATAGCACGGGAGTAAAAAGGTCAAGTATTATTCTGACTAGTTCTAAAGTAATCTGCGGACTTTTCGAAAAAAAAACAGAAAACATGAACTTCTTTGCAAAATTTGTTCTTGTGCAACTGCTGAAAACGTCTAAGTAGAGATAGCCGTGCATAGTTTGTAATAAACTTATCAGATAAGGATAGACTGCAGACCTAAAGGGAATGATTTCGATGAAATAGATTGCTGTTGACTGTTTTGTTGATCTCACACCCTTGTTAATACGGAGAATGCCGCCTGCAACATGGTCGCACGGTTCAGTTGCTGTGCGCGCTGTCGATGCAAGCAGCATGGTGGTTCGACTCCGTCATATGACTGATTTTCGCAAATAAAATTATCATGTAGAAAAGGGTCGCTCCGGGTTGGCGACAATAGTTGGCATCTGGGCACGATGTACCTCGAGTCGGTTGCCATCTTTATGTGGTGGCGGCGGGGGGTTTGCTACGGGCCCTGAAGGCACGCGTACAGTCTACTATTTCGGTGTCGTCTACCGACACATCTTCCTCTCCGAAAGTAGATTCGGCACTATCCGAGTGAGCTTCAGCATAATCAGATTCGACCTCACTGCGCCTATACTTCTCAACGACTACATGTTGGTACAGGGAATTTCCCGAAGACTGACGTTTGGAAAGTAATGTAGCGCAGCGAATCCTGGGTAATTGAATATTTGGAGCCGCATTCCTCGCGAAGGGATCGGCCGCGGCACGCTGCTGCTCGCGCAGGATTTCCAACAGCGAAACCAGAAACCTCCCGTCGTAATTGAAATGAGGCGTAGGCAAAATGCTCTAGCCGTACACAGCACAAAAAATAGAAAAGTACGAGAACAGAGTCCAGGAATTATCTTATCTGTTTTTTTCATTCTTTGCGTATGGAGAAAGCGGAGATATAACCCATATAAGGGCGACAAAGGGGTTGTCCAAAAACTGGGTTCCGCCCGGCCGCGGTGATTTCATTACTCGGTATTTCACCCTCCGTTAACTTCACAACACCCGGAGTTTCTGTCCAATTTCAGAATATGAATAGTTAGTAACCTAGAGATGTGATATTCTATACAAAGTTGCTTTTCTAAGTGGGCTTATTTGACAGATAAAGGACCTCCTAAGATCGCAGCGAGTACGAATGCTCATAGAATCGTGCCGAAGGATGACGAAAACGGTTCTGAATGGAAGACTTGGATATTGACAAATACAAGAACGGGTGTGAAACATCCTTACTGTATTCCTCTCTACGTTTCCACGAGAACACGCGTAGTCGTGCCGCTGCAGTCAATTCACGCAACAGCGGTCTGAGTGCCCTTGCTGGCACCGCCTGGGGCAGCGCAAAGGAAGTTCTGCTTACACGTATAGAGCCATTTTACTGCCCGTTTTGAAATATGGTGCCACCATTTGGACTAGGCATCTGTCTGAAACCTCTTGGTGCAGACTGCAGCAATCGCAGAATACTGCGCTCGGGCTCGTTACAGGATGCCAAAAATCGACGCCTATCCACCAGCTCCACCAGGAAACCGGCCGGCTCCCCTCGAGCAGCACGCAGTCTCAGCAGTTCCCCATTGGCATCGTCAGGAACCGGTGAAGAATAGGATGGAACGGTTGGGAGTCCCCGGTAAATGTCCTGATTCTCAACGTTTTGGACAGAAATCATCGCATCTTTTTTCATATCCGGCCAGACCTACAACCATGTCTGCTGAAGATTTATGGTACAGGCCGTGTGAGGTTGCCAACTTTCTGCGCCTCTGATGCGATGCTTTCTCATGGCTAAGAAGAAAAATAGTAAAGGAAAGAACCTTCTGAATTTCGAAATTTCAATTTTGGGGCCGACAATGCGTCAATGTACACGTGCGCGCGTAGATCACAGGTGCACATCAGCCTCATTTGCGTCGCACACGTCGACGGAAACTGATTTCAAATTTTGAACAAGGCACAAACCGTGGGCAGTGGGCCAGCACTTACCTTTAGGGCGCGTTTGTTGAATTGAGTGAAATGAACGCAATTCTATCCGGTTTTATCCGATTTTCATCTCGAATTATCCGATTTTCATACGATTTCGATCCGATCGATTGTCCGCTTTTAACCGTCTTTCTATCCGATTATCCGGTTTTCTGATGGGATCCTTCGATTTTCACTTTTCCGGTTATCGGATATTTCGGATATCGTGTTTTTTCGTCTGATCGGATTTCGGATCAATCCGAATTAGCCATTTTGACGTCGGATCGGATTTCAGATAATTATCCGATCGGATTATCCGACCCGAAAATCCGAAACCGACTCCGTCGGATGGAATGTATACTCCCCATCTCTCTAAGGCAGCGTCCATGCGTTGCGAGGGCGCGCGATTGCGCAAAATCGACGGCCATCGTGGGCATATGATTTTCTAGCCGCTCTCGTGCGCTCGTCCTCGCGCGCCTACGCTCGCTCGCTCTCGCGCGCTCACGTCCGCTCCATAAAGGAGCCAGCAAGTTTAGGTATAATGCTCCATTCCAGAAGCAGGGATCATCTACTATTCAAAACAATAGCCTTCTTTACCCATTATTTCACCACGGCCATCACAAACCGTTTGAAATTATCAGTCAACGCGCCGACTCGAGCCATTGATCACCTGGTCAAACATTGTCAATCGAACCTACACGTACATAGCAAGAAGTGTTTTTTCAACTCAGTTTGCGTTTGCCTGCGTTTTTCAGCGTTCATGAGCGTTGAGTGGCGCACAGCAGCGGAGACGCCTGCTCTCGTCACGTATGGACGCTGCCTAAATTTCTCATGAAGGCCACAATTCTGTTGGTTGATTTATAGATCACGTCCATGCCTGGCAGAATAATGCTACAAATAGCCTAATCCTAGAGGATTTCTAAAAAAAGGATGTCTTTTTTTTCAATTTGAAATGAAGTCGCCTAGAAGCTTAGTTGCAAACCCACCCAGAGCGGTAAGTTGAATTCGGATGGTAATATGATAATACTTGCGCGTGTGGGGCAGTAGGAAGGGGGGTCACCGCTGCGCACACGGTCGAGTGATCAACCCTCGCCCGAGGCTAACCCAGTCTTCTGTTCCTAAAAGGACAGTACGTTAGTATCAGACTTGTTTGGAAGGATAAGAACACTGACTTGAAAATCGCCCCCGCACGTCACTGCATAGGCCCAATACAAATTCGAGAGCCTCTACGATTCTGAATTGAAGTCAAATATGTGGCGCATCCCCAGAAAGACTGATAGACGCGGAGAATTCATCCTTTCAATTAGATAATAGATTTTTCAAATAAAGAAAACTAAATTTGTACGCAAATGCAGAATTCATCGTTGCAGTTACTCAAGAAATTCTCGGCCCTGAACCGCATCGAACAGTAATCAGACCCGCTTAACAAATCGTGGTGATACTTTACGTCCCTAAATGTGCGTTTGCGCGAAAACGGTGCGCATATGTTATAACAAACGTGCACCGAGTTTGCGCCACCGAGTTTGCGCCTACGCACAAAAGGAACGCAAAGTATCAGCGCGATCCGTGCCGACTGTACGCGTGCCGTCACCATTATGCCTCAAACTGAATCTATAGCATTTTTCAAGGATTAACAAAACAATTCAGTGATTTATTACCTAAACAGTGTAGGACGGCTGACATCATTAGATATAGTGAATGTGCGAACAGGGCAATGCATTTGCCGCAGTACGGCGCCATTGGGCTCGAGTTGGTTGGCCAGATAGACCCTCCGACGTTGAGGCATCGATGAGTTAATTAAACCGAGGTGGCGGAAATCAAGGAGTGGCCAGGAAGAATAGCAGTCGGCAAAACACCGCCGAACGGAACCAGCCTTTCGCTCGCGTTGTCCAAGAGGAGGTGGAACTGAGGATGTGGTGGAGGCAGTTAAGTGTGCATCAGCTTCAAATAGGAAATCCTACAAAAAAACCTCTTCTGCAAATCCGCAAATGGTCTGGCACATTCCTTTCTGAAGAGACCTACGAAAAGGACGGAATGGATACCGATTTGTTTTTGCACGCCGAAAGGTGCGCGTTCCTTGTTAATGAATTGATTTTGTTAATTGTTTCTAACTGAAATTTTACCCAATTTTTTCAGTTTCCCTGCAATTCTGCAACCTTTTTGTTTCGTGCTCATCGCCGAATGTCGTTCCACACCCTTTTTGGCGCGTATGCAACTGGATACAATAAGTAAACAACAAAAAGCATTATTGTAGTTTTCAAGATTTATCGATTTGTGAAAGTTCAAAACAGGCCTACAGCTGATCAGCAGCCGAATCTGGTGAACAGGGAATCACTAACATAATCTGGGGGCTAAGTCCCAAATTGTGGGGTGGAAAAAAATTCGCACCCAAGTCCAAATTTTGCCCGCCCAGAAGCTCCAACCCTTTGGAACAATCAGGGAGCGTTGCACACTAGAAAGTTCCATCGATTAATTTTTTTTGAATATTTGTAGAAACGAATTACTCTAATAAACCACTTCTTTGAGTATTCGAATAACCCTTATAATCCGCTTTTTGAATATTCGAAAAAATATTCAGCAGAAAAAAACACGAAAATTCAATCACCGTAAATGTGCGCTGAAACGCTTCGAGAAGGGCAATGGAACATTCTCAAACTCTTCATTTCACAAGTTGTCTTCTATGTTCAGATTATCTACTTCAAAATTTAACCACTTTTTTCACATTCTCAGGCAAACCATCGCTCCGAGCGGGACCGGCTCCTCCCAATTATGACGTCATCGCCCGGACAGCGGCCGAGAGGCCAACTGGCACCGCGGTCCCTGTCCGGTGTCAGTTCGCCCCTCGTTCGCTCTCCGGCCGCTCTCGGAGCCACAGCGGTGCCATCGCCAGAGATAGATAGACGCGGGATTGGTTGTTCTTTGAGTGATAACGTGCGAGTCACGTTATCACTCAAAGAACAACCAATCCTGCGGGTATAAAGGGCGGCTCGCCTCGTGTAGACGGGTAGTTGGCCTTTCGAGGCCACTCTTGAGAGGTGACCTCGGATCACTCTCAGGATGACAATTTTTGGCGGCCGAGGGGATCCCTCATCGCTCGCGGTGGGGAAGGCTTCCTCATTGCGGACCATGCTGGGACGGTATCCTTGTTGCGGCCTGTGGCAGGATTAACCTCCCGACCCGCAGGCTGTAACAGGTGCCTTATCCTCTTAACAGGCTTAATTCTCTCAGAAGAAGCGGAAATAAAGAAAAAATAGCAATTAGGAAATTTTTGAAAATCGCCCGAACAGAGACCGCAGCGCCAGTTGGGATCGAAGACCGCTCCGAGCGATACTGCCGTGGCCCGGAAAGCGGCTGCTGTGGCCTGAGTAGATGGCTAATTTTCGCTCGGAGCGAAGAGGCAGCGCCGCTCGAGTAGCTCTCCGGTACCGCTCAGAGCGATGGTTTGCCTGAGTTCTCTACCGTATGTTTGAATCATTATACCCATATTTTCTGGCCACGTCCATTTTTCCGCACCGCCGGGCAATTTGAGCATTAACCCAGGGTTTTCCTTCCCTTGAAAAATCAGGAGAGTCGTTACCTAGTAGGAAAATGGGCGTGACATAGTGAAATAGCCTTGAAATAGTCCACCAGGCTCCTCATCGGCTCCTGGTGGCTATTCCTCGGTTATTTTCCGGCTAATTTTGAGTTTTTTTGCGAAAAAGCCCAGAAATTGCAGGCAATGATAGAGAAATAATGAAAAGTAACCGAAAATAACCCAGGCGCGGCCGGCACCCGACACGCGACGCGGCCGTCTCGTCTATCCGCCATTCGGGTCCGCCACCGGCGGGCGCCTCCAAAGGATGTGCGGGGAATGCGTCGTATACTTCCCCGAAGAGCATTCTTGGCTATTTCGCGGCGAACATCATTTGGCGGCTAGTTCTCACAATCAGCTAATCGGCGGTAACCAGCTATTTCCCGGCTAGTTCTCGGCTATTACGCGGAAAGCAGGCATTTCGCAGTTGTTTCTCGGTTGTTCCTAGACGAAAACTTTCGGAAAAAGAGAAGCTGCCTCTTCTCTGCTGCGACAGCACCAAAAAAAGACACTGCCTACATATTGGACCTGAATCGGTTAACGAATATCGGAGTCGTACTAAAAACAGTGGTTCTGGGTATCCGATTCAATCGAATGAGTCCACAACAGAAACGCTACTCACCACTATTTCTTACCATTTGTGACCTATCTGAATGCATGGGATACATACAAGCGCACTTTCTAGTGCGAATCGGACATCCGTCGTTCGATTCGGTTCCAATGTATAGAAGACATGAGAAAAACAAAAAGGGGATCAAAACAGGAGGAAAAATGAGTGAGCAGAAAAAGAATTGACCCTGAAATGGCCTAAATGGCATTTAGAATGGAGCGCTGCAGTTGCTCAACAAAAACAACTCCACCAAACAGGAAAACAAACACACAATTCATCTCTGACGCTCCGGAAGTGAGTGCAAAATAGGCTGTGACCTCGTCGAATACTCGAATAGTTTATGCTGAATACTCGAATAAACGAATAACTTGAATAATCCACTTGTTTGAGTATTCGAATAATAGAACAATATTCGACTAAACAAATATTCGGTCAACACTCTGCTGCACTTCCACCATAGAAGTTGTAAAAATCCCAGGTATTCAATCCATGACCGGAAATTGGTTAGCGGCGCTCTACAGCACCCCATTATCAAGCGCAGTTCCGGGTCTGAGTGCGAAGGAAGAGTTCCAAGCTTGATCTGCTGATCTGTACTCAGTACACATATGTCCATACATAGCATACATGCTCAGATATTTTTGGGGGAAATCCCGAGAACAATAGACCTGATTTAGTCGTTATCACTGGGTCGAGGGGAGAGGGGAGAGGCATCCCCTTAGGCGGCGTCTAGAGTTCAATCGCGGCGCGACGCGACGTTATGATTAGCCTACGTATCGATCAAGCGACGTCGCGTCGCGTCGTCGCTAGGTGTTAACAATGAAGAGGCGCGATACATCGAATTTGACGCGCAAATTATAACCGCTCCGCGACCATAGCGTCGCGTTGCAATGCAACGCGACGTGATGGTCGCGGAGTGATTCTCATCATTTTTTCTTACACCATCGGGACTCAAGGGGCGTTTTTGATTTTCTCAAGACTTTTGAAAGACTAGGTTGATTGAAATCGTTATGGATTATTGTACTGTTTTCAGATGATACTGCAAACAATTTTGTCTGCGTATTTAAAGACAGTGTGATGAGGGTGATGGTTTCAAAGGGTTGACGAGCTATAAAGTTTTTTACGGTTTACAAACGACACTAGCATAATTCGGCCTCATTTCACCGAAACATCCCTAATCTGTACTATCAACTCCAAAAAGAAATTCCAAGCATCCTTTGCTCCCGATGTCTTTTTGATTGTTTCGTCATTAAAGAAGCAAGTTGTCGCAACGAAAACAGAAATGTGCCATAATAATACAGATATAAGATAAAAAAGGTACATTACACTTAAATAGACAGAATAAGATCAAATATTGATTAGTTTTGCTTGGATAAGGAAAATTGCGGAAATTACGCAATTGCGCGTAGTCGCCTAGCGTTCGCGCGCCGTTCACACCTTGATTCCCGCGCGACGCGATTTTTGCGTCGCGCTGACATGTACCATCGCGTCGCGCCGCAAAAACTCTGAACGCCGCCTTACGGAGGGACGTCTCGCCCGCTCGAAACAGTCGATTGTGGGTGAAGTACAAGTGAAGTTCGCATCACGGTTGTTCCCTTAGCCTCCACCTCCGAGCGTGATGAACGCGAAAACAAAGCTGCAGCGTGTACGATGATGCAGACTGTCTAGTCTCGAAATGGTCTCGCGCTTCGGAAAGTGAGGGCAGATTTGCCACTAAAGAACTGTGTGGGTATATCTGTCCAGATTCTAGGGGAGATAATAAGCTTCTCTTTAACTTGTCGCCAGAGAAGATAATTTTTGGACCTATTCCAGTTTTCTAAGAACGGGAGACCGTTGAAAACAGCAAATTTTCGCAAGTTGATTTTTGATCAATCAAAGAACAGCATGGGGTGGACCGGCAAGCGAGAGAAAAAGGAAGACTTGCTGACCGGAGGTCCCCTCCGCCTCTCCTCGATTTGGAGGATTTTCCCCAGTTGTTTCGAGGGAAGTTCCGTCGTCGTTCCCGGGAACATCCCCACGACTGTCTGAGTGATAAGGAGATCACCAATATTCACAGAATAATTCAAAGAATGAGAAAATTTGCCATTGCGAAATTTGCGAAATCCGTTTGGTGCTGAAAGATAGGGAAAGTCGTCACCCACGATGCACAACAGTTTGAATTAATAAAATTAAGCCATGCTCATTGAATGAAATTTCAAATTGAGAAATAAATCTCAAAACTTCTTTGTGCCCCCATCTCCAGATCAGGAGTTCCCTAGAAAGCATACCATGGTCCTGACTGGGTATTCTGCATATTGTAGTCAGCATGACAGTGCTAGTGAACATTTGAATAAGTTTTCTTTCCACAAAAGCACTGAACATATGCATCTATGATAAGCCATTCAATGGATTCTTATTTTCCACAAAAAGTTGTTTTCCTTGAACTCTTAAAGAGGTTGCGATTTCTCTAACCTGAATGTTGCTTGTCCGTTGCCCATACGATAGAGCTGTGTCTGTAGCGGTATCATCGTGGGGTACGGTGTCCATGCATGTTCATCCGCAGCGGCATCATTTGCAGAAGTTTCGGACACTTCCGGAATGCTGTTCAGCAGCACAGTGAGCACCGGAGGAAGCGGTGGCGGATTGTGGACGACGTCGAGTGACTTTGATGAGGACGACGTGGTGACGATTCGCTGAGAACGATGATCACGATGCATCGCCGCAGTTGAGTTCGTCTGTTTATGACAGATGGCCGACGACCGACGTCGCGGCGCTTCCGAGCCGCATCGGCGAGCTGCCGGGGCAGCTAGCCGTGTCCCGCAACGAGCTATGATAAACCGAGACGAAAACGAATCCCTGCATGAATTGATTGATTAGGAAGAGAAGAAGTGGTTACCAAAGAAGAGAAACGAATAGGAACGAGAGAAAAAGGCTCAAGATAAAGGAACATGTAATGATTGGTGCAACAAAGTATGCATTCTTTCGAAGATCTTGAAGCACATACTTCTTAATTTTCGTTGTGAATTGGATCCAAAAAAATATCACCTTCATTTTACCGGTTTAACTGGCGAATGTCCACATTTTAGTGCGAGCGATCGCGTCGCGTCAATTGTTCGCCATCAGCTATGTACTTGCCAGAGGCTAAAGCGGCGCGGCCGCTCACGGTGATTCAGGTTGCCTACAGACCTATCTCCAACCCACAAAGTCCCAATGAGAGATCCTACGCTTGAAAAGCACAACTCCACGTATGTACAAAATCTTAGGAAAAATCATCCAATCGTATAATTCGTATTGAAAACTTTATTGGGTTGTGGCCTTATAGCTAGTACACAAAAATGGAAGAGTAGCCCCTTTTTTTGCCAGTCGAACTCCGTTCGGGACCACTTGGCTTGAATGAAATAGCCTGGGGTATGAAGGTGCAAGAACGGGTCCAGTTCCCCATTTTTGAGTGCTGAGAACAGGGCTGTGCAGGACTGTTCCATTCCCCATTCCGTTTCCGTATTTCCAGTGGTTTTTTGGCTGTTCCGTTCCGCTTCCGTTTCCGAGTTTCTAGGCCCGGAAACGGAATATGTTAGTGCAACACGATCTATGATAGTGGGCCTAGGCAAGGATTCTCGAAGGTTTGATGAAACGCTGAAAATGACAGCCGACGTCTTGTGTTCAAGCGAATATCTAAACTTGGCTGAGATCATTCACGAAGTTTGGGGGCCTGCGATTGAAACCCTATAAAATGATGACAAGAAATGGGCGTGGCAGGAATTTAAACGCTTTTTGGGGATAATTTTTCGAATTTTGTAGCTCTTTCTCTGAGATTCTTCATGAAGCTTTTTTTTCTTGATGCCACTTCTTCACTTGTTTACCGCTACGGCTGCAAGAGAAATCAGGATAGTTTTTCTGCACGTTCAGTATGCCTTTCAGAAAAGGAGACTCGGCGCAGACAGGTGGAGGTGACCGCGGGCAGCGGCGGGGCTCGTTCGAGATCATAAGAGCATTTTCTCACACGAAGGAGTTTTTGGTTTCAATTTTCGAATTCAATCATTCGATATTCACTCCAATAGGCAAATATGTGTCGAAAGAAAAAAAAGTAGGGGCTGATCATCTGAAAATTTACTTCTGATCAGCCTTGAAGGACACCTGGCCTCGCCTGGACTGCTTTCTGAGAGACAGGCTGTACAAAAGAGGAGTGAGGCAACAAAAAATAAAGTTTCGGAAAACGGCAAAACCTAAGACGGCCTGCAAACTGCAGTCGGCAAACGGCGATTACCGCACACCCGCGTGTACACTATGTCAAAGGGCGGCTACATATAATGAGTATTTTCAGAGGTTACCTTCTCGGATTTCCAAAAGCAATACTTCCAAATCGTTGAATACCTTGTAGCGAATTTATTTTGAATGAGTATTAGTTTATTGGTTGAAATCACTGGTTAGTGAGTGAGAGCTGCGGTCATGAGCAGCAGCCAGGCTCAGGCGTACGGTGTGACGATGTAGGGGGGGGGGGGGCGCAGGCCCCCGGTCCGTCATCATGCCGAAAATTTCCCTCTTACCGTAACCAGCAGATTTTTTTCTCGGCAGAACGGCGATTGGCGGGAATTTTGCGCGCACAGAGCGCCGCCTAGCCGTAACTTGTTTCAAAGTCCTACGAATTGAATTTTGATGTCATTTTTGAACAGCTTTCAACGAGAACCATACAATAGTGATACGAAATAACTGAGTCAATACCCGAAATCAAACAAAAATTGTTTATTTCCACATTAAATTTCCTCATTGTGAACTTATCAGACGGTCACCTTAAGAGAAATCTGACGCGTTTCGACCTCTGGTCATTGGGGATCACAGAAAGAAATGCAAGTACTACGAGGAGACACCGGAGTCAGAAAGTCTTTTCACGTACCACTGCATTGGCCTCACTAACAGGAACAAGAAAAATCTGAAAATTCATCCCGTCAATTTTGAGGTGAGTTGTGGCGATGGGGCGCTCCGTCTGGACTTTCAGGTCTGAAGAGGTCGGAAAAATATTTTTCTGGATTGGGCTGCTGTAGTGTTTATTTTGAAAGAAACTATTAAAAAAGCTGTCAGCCAAGTCCCAGGTCGATCTGAGATTTTTGAGCCGATTACGGCCGGTGTGACTTGATCTTCAACGACCGTTTTTGCTGAAAAATCGTTCGGAAGCATTGTTCGATAGACACCACTGAATTTGGCTCACACAAGGGGTTAAAGTCACAACCTTGTTGGGAGGGGGCCGCACCGGATCCAAAGCTGGAGGAGGGGGGGGGGGCGCACCTCTCACGGGCCGATCACACCGCTACGCCTTAAGCCTAGTTTTGACTGCATCGCTGCTGTTTTTCATCGCAGCGATTTCACACCCGCTGCTGCAGCGATTTAGCAGCGGCAGCGATTCTGTTCATAGTGCATAGCCTCACGGATGATCGAAGAAATTCAATCAATCAGTGAAATTAATGGCTGGTTGTCATCAATAACACGTTTCGACTCATAAACACTGATTTTATCATGTAAAAGGATCAACGTTCACTAGACGAAACGTGTCATTAGCTGGCAATCGCTCCATCGCTGCCATAATGACAGCGATGGAGCGATGATCAGCGGCCACTGAGAATCGCTCTCCAAGCAGCGATGCAGTAAAACATGAGATTTCGTCGCCGCGACCCAGCGATGTAGGACGTTTGCCACGAAGCGATCACAAGTGATGCGCCTTTCCATTGCGCGCGATGAAAAAGGAACAGTTGTGCCCCGCATGGCCGCAGCGACCACCTGCAGTCAAAACTAGGCTTTACCCTGGCAGCAGCGAAGCGTAAGAATCAGACAACCCCAAATTTCTTTGGTCTCTCGCGTTTCCGTTTCCGGCTTTTTTTGGTCATTTTTCTTCTGTTTCCATTTCCGAAAATCTTGAAAAAGATTTTCGCACAGCCCTGACTGAGACCTTAAAGGCAGTGTTCACGATAATCTTCGATTTTGGGATTAATCACTAAATCGATTGTTCAGCCCCTGGGTAGAACTGAAATGACGAAGGAATTGAGAAAAAAGCACCACAAGGTAACAAAATCCTTACTCTCACCACACCTCTTTACTCTCGCAGAAACTGTTCGTCGTGACAAAGAATTCATTTGTGGGCCCGTCCTTTGCACATATTTGCTTCATGTTGGTCCGTTCTTTCATTCGGACCCTAACTGATACTATTTCGCCTAAAATATTCTCCCATTTTAATTAGCCCCATTTTTTACCGGTGACAACCACCATGAACATGTTCATCCAATCGGACATCTTGTCCAGACCAGAGAATAATGTCTCTGAAATAAGGCGTTTTAGTGCGATTCTCGCCATTTCTTCGTAATTTTGGTAGACACTTGGTTGCCAACGCGCTGTTTTGAGTGCAGAACTCGGGGACGAAAATCATCGTGAACACTGGCTTTAAAGGCAGTGTTCACGATGAAAATCGTTTTTCTGTTTTCCCGCCTATCTTGAAAACGGCCCCATGCTGATTCCAATGGTGTCTCTGAAATCATACAAGACCTTCTGTGAACGCAAGTATATGGCCTCTCAAGATTTGAGCTATGGAAACATGGTGGACGAGTTGTCCGAGTCTTGTAACTTCCGTCTTTTGCAGCCGATCTATGCGAGCTGAACTGAGTAAAGAGAGAAGCTGAGAATGAAGGGAAGAACGGGGCTAATGATTGAAATTCATCGCTCATCTCACGATCTCGAGCATTTATTTGTTCACGTCGGTGGGCGTGTGATGCGCTTTTGGGGTTTTCAATGCGCTCGAAGTTGCAACTTCGGGCTCTTTTGGGGCTCTTCCTGGCTCGTTTTCATGCGTTCTTTCGACGTTAACGTTACAGAGTGTCCCTCCACTACCCAATCCTAGAGGAATTTCGGAAATTTTTTCCATCGTGAACACTGGCCTTAAGTCTCTCTTCCTTTGCACGCGTTCGGGCGGGTAGAAGCGAGCCGCTGTGTTGGATTTCAGCGAAGCTACGACTACCGCTAACTCAACGAAAAATTTTGGACGCTTTCCGTAGTTCTTCGAACCAATCTCATTGAACCCATGTTAGAAATGAATTTCTCGAGAAGAACTCGAAGAAGAAATTTGAAGTGGATACATAGTGCCCTTGAGGAAATTAGTGGAGAACGGGTAAATTGAAAATTTTGAAGAAACTGTTTCCAATAGTCTCTAGTCTTTTCCGTTTTTTGGCTGCAAAAAAGCATCGTATTAGCAAAGCTAAGTGATGAAAGAACAAAGGTATTGAAAAGAAGCAGATTCTATGATTGAGAAGGATTAATTTGGCGATGAGATGAAAAAGAAGAACCACAGGCAAATATAGCAATTAGGTAAAGTGCAGCACCAAACATCGCGAACCCTTCGAAACAGTGGGCTTTCTTTTAACTGTTATTCAATATCGTAGAACATATAGGTGGAGACTAAAGTCGAAGGGATGAGTGCAATTCGTCAGTTACCCAACGTGAAACACAACGTACAGCATTTGACGCCCGTACCCAATTACCAGAAATCGGCTCCACACAAAATCTAATTTGTATCTGATTCCAGCTGAGTAAGTATTCAGACAAGAACAACTCTTTTTAAAGAAAAATTTCACTATGAGAAGGTTTCTGCGTTATCCTCAGACTAGATAAATATACCCTCTGCCAATGAACCACCAAAAATGTCAACCCCAATATCGAGCTTTAATCTGAATTGCTAACAAGATCAGCGGAATTCTAGTAGAGAAGAAGAAAAGAACTGATAGAGGCTGTAAACACCCTTCAAGACGGTGGCGCGAAATTGGAAATTCATTAGATCTGCGCCAAAAAATAGCCCAGCTCTATCCTGCTGCTGGGCGAATTCCACGGGAGACACATGCGGCAGGTAATTGTCGGAAGTAGTCGTAGAGAGAAACACGAAGGGTGCACTTCGATCAAAATGCTTCCTTCTCATGTGGATAGAAATTGTACGATAACATCTGTAATCACCTAAAAACGAATTCAGTCTGGTGAATCGAAGTTTATCTATGATGCAGTTTCGCTCACTTCATGCAGAGAGTTTTGAATTCGTATTGGGCTGGTCCATGACCACTTGAAAGGGCCACGAATTGCTAAAGTTCAGTATGTTACCAAGCTGTGGCCGTATTCATGGAAAGGCGGGCGCAGGAAGGGAACGTAACCTTCCCGTACCCGACGTATGGCCACCAGTAGCCGTATTCATGAAACTCTGGAAGGCTTCCGGGAGGGTACAAAGTCCACCCACTGTTGAACGAGTTTCCAATTTTGCCCTTCCTGAGTACCTGGCAGGTAGGCAGGAAGGTTCCCGGCTACCTGACGGGTAGACCGGTGGTCCTGTTCCTGAAACGGCGAGCGCAGGAAGGGGACGTAACCTTCCCGTACCCGACTTATGGCCACCAGTTTTGTGCCTCTCCTGTCGAGATTTCAATAGTTGCGGCCCACTCTTCGCCACCTGTGAGAGCAGAGACAGGCATAAGTAGCCACCTGCAGAGACGGAGAGAAGACCGCCGGGTAGGAGGCAGCTGGGTCTCAGCCCGCTATCAGTGCATTCCGGGGGACACAGCATTCCCGGCCTCGACTGTTCGGTTGGACGAGCAGAGCGCGCGCTGCCTGCAAGTAACATATTGCTCACGTTCTAAAACGCAAGATCGACGTAGCAGGCAGTCGCAATTATCTCCGTCCACCCGCCAGGTGACTAAAAACCCTTTGTGGCCGTATTCATGAAGCGTTGGGAGCCTCGCGGGAAGGTACGAAGTCCACCCGCCGTTGGACGAGTTTCCGATGTGGCACCTTCCCGAGTACCCGGCAGGTAGGCAGGAAGGTTCCCGGCTACCTGGCGGGTAGACAGGAAAGTTTCCAACCACCTGGCGAGTGAATGGAGAGAAAGTCCGCTGTCTGCTACGTCGATCTTGCGTTTCAGAACGTGATCAATATGTTACTGGCAGGCAGCGCGCGCTCTGCCCGTCCACCCGCACAATCGAGGCCGGGCATCAGGGTGTGAGTATTTACGACTAACGACTAACGAATTTAACGACTAACGGGCTTTTTGGTTGTTACGACTAACGTCTAACGTCTAACGAAATGAAAAATATTTTCGTAAGCAATCCCGAAATTCGTTAGAAAATCTTTAGTCATTCAAATCGCGCTCCAACTCAAGGCCTACACCAGGATTGATACATATTGCCCTGTTGGTTGTTCCAGGTGAATGGTACAGAATAATCATAATATCAGTATTTATTATTTTTACTGAATCTGCTTCGCAGTTCTGGACCCCCACATTAAGACCCCACCGAACGTTGCGACAGGTTAGGCGCAGCATCTTTGCGACTTCGTGCCGGTCGCACGACTTTATGGTAGGCTCACTGAACCAGTTCCGAAACTGACCGGCTCCAGCTGAGATTTTTCTAGAGGGCAGCACTTATTGCTTTTACACAGCGGTAATCTAATATTAGCAATAGCACTTGATACTTCGAGATATAGGATTTCTCTATAGTGGTGATGGGACACCTCAGTGGATAAAATTTTGATTGGGTGCTAATTTCTTCCGACCCTTCCTCCTAACAATTCGTGCCAAGTAGGTGCAGTTATCCGTGTTGTCACCATTAGGTAGACCTCATACACTTAACATCATATAGCGCTGAACTGCGAATTATGAACAGAAAAAATCGAAGAGTTCAAGATTTCCTCGGTTTCCCACATTGCTTGCTTTCTCACCGAAAAAAAGGACAAAAATCAATAAACACTATCGAGTTTTAGATTTTCATTCATATTTTTTATTATGCATATGATGGTTTGCAGCTTAATCTGGGTTATCTGACGAACATTGTGTTGGGTGTTTAATGTCCATAAAAGTTTTGGAGAACAAACATCTCTTCATGCGTTCCTTTTTTTTCATTCATAAAGACTTTTTTTGCGCATAAACTGTGCTTATTTTCAAAGCTTAGATTTTTAACGACTAACGAGTAACGACTAACGAGGGTTTTCGCCGGTTGAACGACTAACGGCTAACGAATTGCAATATTTCAATTACGCACATCCCTGCCGGGCATGCTGTGCCCGCTGGGGCGGCATGCACGTACGCGGCGGGTTAGGTTGGGGTTAGGCAGGGTTCGGAGCGTCGGCGCGTTTGATGATAGCAGCGCGAGGGCTAAAAGGGGGTTAGGCTAGCACTGAAAAATCGTTCCCTCGCAAACCCTAAGTAGGAGGGTGGGGCAGCAGAAACCCCGTTGAGACCCCAACTATTGATTATCTCCAGCACTCGCACAACAATGATCGAACGCGCCGACGTCCCAAACCCTGCCTAACCCCAACCTAACCCTCCGCGTACGTGCATGCCGCCCCTGGAATGCATTGGATAGCGGAGCTGAGAGCCAGCAGCCTCCTACCCGGTGGTCTCCTCTCCGTCTCTGCAGGTGGCTACTCATGCCTGTCTCTGCTCTCACAGGTGGCGAAGAGGGGGCCGCCACTATTGAAAACTCGACAGCAGAGTCACAAAACTGGTGGCAATACGTCGGGTACAAGAAGGTTGCACCCCCTTCCAGCGCCCGCCGTTTCATGAGTACGGCCACCGGTATACCCGTCAGGTAGCCGGGAATCTTCCTGCCTACCTGCCAGGTACTCAGGAAGGTGCAACAATGGAAACTCGTCCAACAGTGGAATTCCAACAGTGGGTAGAATTTGTACCTTCCCGGAAGCCTTCCAGCCTTTCATGAATACGGCCACTGGTGGCCATACGCTGGGAACGAGAAGGTTACGTCTCCTTCCCGCGCCCGCGGTTTCATGAATACGGCCACAGATCTGCTAAGGCCTCTTTCAGAGTTCGATCGCTGTGCGATGCGATGGCATGTTTTGAAGACGCGATCTCGGTCGATGCTCATGGTTATCGCCCCATCGCGTCGCACAGCGATTAAACTCTGAAAGAGACCTAACAGTTCCAGCAAGCTCGGAGGAAGAGTATGTTGTTTGGCCTCAAATGCACAGTATATCCTCAGGTATGAATTTTGTGATTTTCACGCAGTTATGTAGTAGACCCCTTCTGTACAACAAGTGCCAGATGCCAGATCTCCATTCCTCCCAACAAGCGAGATATCTATCGACGACCACCACTGGCCCCACCTCTCAGTCACCGTTACGCGAATTTACCGTCTCGGTCATTCTCAGATAGCACTCCATTCCAATTATCACTAGCAGCGAGCGGTGTTTTTTTGGAAACCTTTATATTTCACCAAGGCCCACCGCCCCACTGCTTACGGTAGTCGAAAATGAGAACCCTTTAGGCCTCGTGCATACCTCCCGCGACGGGCGACCTGACATCGTGTTAGGGATAGATATCGACAGAAAATCGACATGGCTCAAATTCACTGTCGCTGTCGCGCGTCGCGGCCAGTATGAACTAGGCCTTGGAAATGCGCCAGAATACATAACATCGGCAGGGATCCTAATGAGACTTTGCGTTCCGCACTAGAGATTGGCGCAAACTCGGTGCACCTATTTTATAGCACATGACACCGAGTTTTCGCCAACCTTCAATAGTGAACGCAAAGCCTCATTAGGATCCATGTTGGCGGTATTTCTTTATAGAATTTGACACATGGACATCACCGACCACTCTGCAGATGCGTATCCAAAATTTTACGTGAAATTCTCAGCAAGGCGTTCAAACTCTATCATGCTTATAAGAAATCGGATTCAAGCGGTGTGTTAATTTAGTTACATCTAACATTTCTCCATCCGCTACTACCTTAGTAGCAGTCGTGGACTCGCGAAAGAGGGCTCATGCCTAATCACTCAACTCAACGTCCAGCGCTCCGCAGGCTCGGCCAGGTTTGTCTACTAGTCGATTCAGTTGGTTGCATGCGCTGAGGCCTCAAAAGACTTGAACGCCTTTCCGGTACCACCATGAGAATTTTATGAGTTTTCGCTTGTTCATTTTAAGTGTTTAATATGCTGACAGTAGTGGTTTCACGACGTTTACGATCTTGCGAAACTATGCTGATTTCCAAGGATCTGAAAAGTGGTTAGGACTACAGAAGAAGTGTCTGAGCTATCACGGAGCAGACACAATCCTAGCCATACGAGCCACACATGGCGTGATAATTGACAGAACGTCTGAGCGAGTGGCATGGAATGGGTGAATCACAATTGAGACATTTCATGCTCTTCTGGTTTCAGTCTCCTCGTGTTGTGATGGTCTCGGATTAGAAAATGTTTCCAGATTGTACTTTCTATCCAGATAAACAATAAATAGCACTTTACAGAAACGGTTGTCTGACAGAGATAGATTGTCAAGAAGCTCACATGAAACAAGAGCTAACCACGAGCTAAAATCTTCAGATTTCATCTCCGTGTGACTTTAGAAATTTTCTCGAAAGTAGAAATCTAGCAACACTGACCACTATCGCCACTGTTCAACAATGCGCACGGCATTGGAGTCGCGTCCACCAGTGTGAAAACCACACCTCAAGAGATGAAGCACACGTCATCATCAGCTGGGAAGTGAAGCCAGAAATTGTGTCCAAGGAGAACCATGATGATGTCATAAATGTTTTAGTAACAAATTATGTTCTTGTATGTTCTTTTTGTAATTTTTTCGTTCATATGTCATGTGTTTCTAAGTATACCAGTTTCTAGTAACTTTTCAAAGAGTGGGAGATGTTTGGCAATCTGTCTTATACACTAGAAATTCAACTCTACTGAAACCCCTACACTGTATACATTGGATCCGACTCATTTTGAAAAACTGCAGAAGCTGTTTTTCTCTTCACTGCCAGCCTAATGCTTTAAGAAAAGATTGTTTTTCAATCGAAACTCATTGAAACATTCATGCGAGGACAAAATTACCGTCGACTTCATATGAGAATTCGTAAAATGAAGGTTATTTGAAATGATTCGTATATCCGAAAAAATTGGATATTTTAGAATATCTTGCCACAGAATTTCCTAGTTTCTCAAAAGTTTAGATCATTCGGCCTTTTTGATCTAGACGCATCTAAACGTAAACCTCTCAGTTCAGGGTAAAGCAGAAAAGAGCGATTTTTGAAATTATCCTCAATGAGTCGGATCCAATGTATACTACACGGCAACAGTTAAAACCAGCTAGTGGTGAGAATGCGTTGAACGACATTGACTGAATTTTCGAACGCTTATAAATCGTGACCAGTGTACCCTCTATAAAACGTCGTAATTCACATCATTGAGGCGCGAGCGGCGCGCGCGACGCCTGGGCCTCCGTCTGCCCTCCGCTCTTTCACTGTCTCTGACCTCCGCTCCGCACCAGCACGTGTAGGAACCAAGTGAATTTCGCCGTTTAATAGCCTGTACTGCTCTCGGGAATGTCATGAGCACTCGATTTCACTCACAGGGCCTGGTCAGTGTCTCGATTAGCAAGTTTCCAAAGATTTCTGGAAATATAGACAATGGGATGCCGACTGGCACGTGTGTTCTTTATTACCTCGGCCTCAAGCGAGGGTATTTCTCTGAATTCTGGGAGAAGCACAAGTAAATGTCGACAATACCGTAAGCGAACTCCAGAAGCACAAACAGGACCCGGAAACAAAGATCATTTTTACAAATTTCTATCCCCGCATTTGATTTCGTGTACTTCGAGTCCAAAGTTTTTGAAAACGGGTTCACTGCGTGCACGGTGAGATTGGCGCAAGTCCATAGAAAATTGGTGACATTTTGCTTACAATTGCTGTATCATTAATTTACAAAAATTTACAATCAACAGTCCACTTGTTGCTAAACGTTAATTCTACATAATTGCAAGTCTGAAATCATCAAAAATCATTATTCGCTGCCTTTCCAATCTCTGTTTCGCTTATTTTAATAAAGCTGGAATGTGGAAAGATTCTTTTCACTTTTTATCTCTTGAAACACCATTAGATTATTAGATTATTGCAAAAAGGTCGATGGTCTTAATAATGTTATGACGCAGTATGGAATAAAAAGAATGCATCACCACGCAAAATGATATCAGAAGGATCACGTTTTGCATGATATCTCACATACACTCTAGTTCAGAGAGGAGTTTACACGGTTCCCTCATGTGCGCATGCGCGCGTACGCGCAACGTTTCCCTTCAAAATGATCATTTTACAGTCGAGAATGCGCAGAACTTAATGGTTAAGTATTCTGCACACTGTCTCACCTGATGATAACTATTACAACAATTATCGACTATTTTTTCGAGAACCCAAAAAATTGTTAATAAAGGATTTTTGGAAACATTTTCGAAAACTAACAAAATAACTATTGTAGGATAAGGTACCATCCACAATGCTTTAATATCAAGTTGAGAGCCCTGAAATTGCTGAAACATGGGGATATGATGGAAAGTGTGATTCTTGGGATGTTTTCAAAAATGTTCAACCGCCCGATTGAAAAAAAATCAGCGAACCCGTTTTAGTCCTACATATAATCTAGCCTCAAACAGAACGAGTGTTCTATGAACTCAAATCGCTCTGATGAATAGAAAGAAGGGAACAAGTAACATTTAAATGGGTTTCGGTGACCGGAACATGCTCTGATCTTTGATGTTTAATTTGAAGCAGGTCGAATTTTCACGGTGGCTGAAAAAAAGCCATTAGATAGGAAAAGAGTTGAGTCCTCAAATGGTTAGCCAAGCTTGATGTATGTAAAGGTCACAGTCCGACAGTGAAAACTCGCTGGCACATATTTGGCGCAAGACTTTCTTAACAACCTCATAAAAATTCAAAAAGGATAAAAATAATAAATAAATTAAATTTAAAAAATAATGATCAGAAAAATAAAAAAATAATTTGATAAAAAAATCTATACTCTATCTCTTACTCGAAATCATCATGGGTATATACTGGATCGCATAAATTAAAACTCCTGACAAAATGAATATCGCAATAGAAAACGAAGCATATAGAAGAAACAAATCTTCAAGAATAATCTCTGAGTAAACTAATTGAGATCAATTAGCCAAATTGGCCACTTACCGGTATATCCTTGCGGTGAATCTGGCGCGCGCGAACATTATTTTGGCCGGCTAGCGAGCATCTGAACAGAAAGAGGAACGGCTGAAAGAGAGAGGAGTTGTTGATTAATTAGCGATATGAGTAATTGAGATAGACGACAAGAGTCACGACAACGGACGAATGGCACCGAAGCTACAAGAAGAAAAAGTCCCGGTCAGCTCCGCCCTTTTCAATTGAAAAATGGACTCCATTACGGATACTGAAAGCTCCTGAGAACCTAAGCAAAAATCCTTCAACCACATAAATAGTACATACATAGTTCCGTTCAAAACAGCTATTCCCATTCAAAGAATGGACTGTGTCTCGACACCAGGAATTCCACTGCATGTGCAATTTGTCTAGTTTTCGCAACGCATTTGCGATGTCATATTGCAGGGAATAATTTATACCATTGCCAAATGGAGCAGCAACTAAGCTCGAAGATCAGTAAAAGAGATACCCTAATTTTAAAGCAGAATCCTTGCTCAACGGTTTCTAGTTGAAGAATTTGAAACTTTACAAAAAAGCTCGAATATTCGTAGCTTAATGTTGGAAAATATAAAATAGAATAAATCAACATAGCCGAAGTCGACCTTTTCAGATCTAACAAGCCTTCATTGATTCTACTCATGATAGTACTGTGAGGTACAAAAACCTGAAAAACCTATCAGTATCAGTCTTCAAGCATTACTCAAAGGCAGTGCTTACGATGAATTTGGATTGTGAGTTTACCGCAAATTATGGGAGGTCTAGTGAAGTTGGCACAGATCGCACCGATACTTTGCGTTCAGTATTGGAGGTTGGCGCAAACTCGGTGCCACGCGTTATGACATGCGTGCACTGAGTATGCGCCAACGGTCAATAGGACACGCAAAGTATCAATGCGATCCATGCCGATTGTACGCAGAGCAAACCCTCAGGAAATTAGGCAAAATCAGATTTTCAGCCCATAGTAGGCCCAATATTACTCCTGAGTAGGAGATAGGAGGAAATGACCCACATTGGCAATTGATGCTTCTCAATGGTAGCGTACCTTACCAGCTTTACATAATATGATTACTTCTGAGAAGCTTTCATGAGTTTCTCGGTTAGGGGCGGATCTTGCCAAAAAGGGCAGAATTCGAAACTTTTTGTAATGACAAATCAAGGCGTTTCTGAAGTCTTTTTTGCGTGCTCTCTTTGCGGATGGTTCCTTTGCCAATACGCTATCAGTTCTAAGCAGAAAAATCGATAATATTTTCATCACAAACGCTGCCTTTAGGCTCTCATCTCTAATATTTTTCGATAAGATGTATGACCCTGTGGTTCACTGTTGAGTAGTTGTGCGAACTTTCAATTCGCTTTTTTACACCTTTCCTAGTTTTGACTTTACTGCTTTATTGTGTTTTTGCGCGTCGGCAACGACGTACAGTAAACAAATAAATAACTGAAAAGCTAAATAAAACAGCAAATAGAAATATAAGTAAATAAATGAATAAATAAATAAACAAACACGTGAATAATCAATTGAATAGATTTGAAAAATATGACCTTGTAGCGCACTTGGAGTGTCACAATCCTTTCTCTATCCACGCTGAAAGCCACAATACACCCTCTAACAAGGATTTTGTGATATTCGGATTTTAGTTATGCCATTATGATCAGCGAACAATCTCCTCCAAGCTAAAAATGAAATCTGAAAAATTATTTTTCGGGTGTCCTGTGCCTTTAGTAGGATATCTGTACATGGCATGTACATGAGCTCTAGCGGAAACCACCGAATCAGACATGAATCTTCGAAGGTATTCACTCAATTTTGAAACCACTGATTCGGTTTTTTTTCGATTTCCGAAAATAAATAGGGGAAATTTCGTACATACATGTGCCTAATTGATATAATGTGAATATCAAAAAATGATCAATTTATGTGAACTGTATTCTTTTAAAACTTCAAAGAAGCCACAATACTAGATCATGATTCATTCTGTAGAATACTGAAAAAAAATCGAACGCGATTAACTAGGGCTCGTAAAGGCAGGGTTCGAGATAAAACGATTGTTGCTTTTCTCATGAGAAGGTACAATATCCACCCTCCAACTTTGCAAAACAGCGCGAAAAGCGTTTTCTCGCGATTTTTCTGCCCTTCCCTCATAAATCCGCCATTTTTGAATTTTCGCGGATAGAAAAGGTACTGCTAGAATCGCCTCATCAAGATATACCGAATGGTATTGAAATTGTGTATAGTTCTAACTATCCGATAACTATATGTACGTATGTCGCCCCTCCCAGAATATGTTTTGACTCCTGCGAATGAAAAAGCCGGCTGAGCATCCTGGCGAGTCCAAATATGTTTTGGAAAGAGCAACATACCTATAATTAAAGACAGTGTTGACGATGAATCTCATATACTAGTTCGCCTCAGAATGGGGTTGTTTGTTCGTGAGCTATCGAATAGTGAACAGCGAAGAAAAGCGCTCAAAAGAGGCTAAAATAGCGGCTTCTAACGTACGTACAGATTCAGGGCGTGGACGAGCTCACGAGCCCTGCTAGTTTCCGCAAGCGCGCGCTAATGGCGAAACGTGCGCCAATCGATCAGGTGGACGTGGCGGGGTAGCCTGGCTATTTGCCATTGAGAACGTTCGTGGCGCCACAAGCTCGTCAAAACGGGGGGCGAGGCAAGCTAGGCAGGCGTACTGTGCTAACTAAATCTTCACTTCGTGGCCGTTTTTATCAGTTTCTGGTCCGTTTTTGCTGCTTTCTTAGACCCTATTCCCTCCAGTATCTGCCATCGTAGTGTTTCACACTGAGAACTCAAGGACAAGATTTGTCGTTAACACTGCTCTAACGCATAGTTAAAGCTGTCAACAAAATTTCCATACCAACTTGTATATATATCTCGATGAGGCGATTCTAGGGGTGTCTTTTCTATCCAAGAAGATCCGAAAATGACGGAGGTATGAGGGAAGAGCGGAAAATTCGCGAGAAAACACTTTTTTCGCTGTTCTGTGAAGTTGGAGGGCATGTATGTATTGCAGATCAGGGGTGCGTTCCAAGAACGTTCCCAAGACGTTGTGGGAGGAAAAGCAACCTCACCATGGACAAATTTGCTATCCATTGATGCGAATTATAGCTGAAAATTGCTCCCTCGCGGCAGTGGCTGCGATTCCATGGACGCGTTTTGCCATGGGAATGTTCTTGGAACGCACCCCTGGCTATCACAAAAATGAGAATAAGTAACAAATAGAATGTGACTCGAGAAGGAACAAGTTAGAACGCCGAAATATTTTATTTAGCTTGTTTTGTCAACTTTTGTTCTGCTCTTCTGGGAGTGCGCTTTCAAAGGCACAGTCCAACCTCAGGGGTAAAATTTGATATTCTATTCCGCCCACCGTGAATAGCAACCTTGCCAAGCACGAGATCTCAATTCGCTCAAATAAGTGAGAGACTACACGGAAAAAGTCGGCCCCGCCCACAACACCTTAGAAGCATAATCAAGCGTTTTGTCCCGAACAGGGAACCAAAATCCTTGTAAAGGGAAAAATAAGTTTGTGTGGCCATGCTCAAAGGCAAAATGTGCAGTAGCAGAGCTCTTGGTTCCCTTTCCGGGGCGGTGTGCGCGTTTAGGCTTTTGGGGTATTGTGAGCGGGGCCGACTTTTTGCCTGTAGTTTCTCACGTATTAGAGCGAATTGAGATCTCGCGCTTGGCAGGGTTGTTATTCACGGTAGGCGGAATATAATACCAAATTTTACCCCTGAGGTTGGATTGTGCCTTTAAAGTATTCGGTAGACCTTCAAAGAGGTCAGCAACAATTTAAAGGCAGTGTCCACGATGAAAACCATGTCTGTTTTTTTGGTGGAGATCAGCAGCTGCGGGGCCTAGCGCAACCCTAACGGTGAAAAAACTAAGAAAAATGAGCTCGGGACGGAACCCTATGGCCCCAAAGTTGGACACCCGTCAACTCGTCACACCTCAGATGCACTTTCCACGCCCAACGACGTGAACAAATGAATGCTCGAGATTGTGAGATGAGCGATGGTTTCCGAACAATAGAGCCGTTCTTACCTTCATTCTCAACTGCTCTCTTTACTCAGGTCAGCTCGCATACATCGGCTGCACAAGACGGAACTTAAAAGCCTCGGACAACTCGTCCACCATGCTTCCCTAGCTCAATTTTTGAGGGACCATAACTCGGTTCCTAGAAGGTCTTGTACGATTCCAAAAACATCATTGGAATCAGCATGGGCCTTCAAGATAGGTGGAAAAGCAGAAATACGATTCTCATCGTGAACACTGCCTTCAAAGAGCAAAGTAAAAATCAGCAAAACAAGCATTTACAAAAATCTCGTTAATTAGGGGTGGGCGGACACCGAGCAATTATAAACTGGAGTCGTTATAAAAAACTAAAAAAAAACTAACTAAAAAGTCGTTATAAACTGTTTCTGCCTTTATTTTCTCTCACTTTTTACTTAATCTCGCTTTTGTGATGGCCAGATCTACAGACTGTAAAAAAAGCAATTCTCTTGGTTCCTACGCGTGTGCGTGCGGAGCGGAGGTTAGAGACAGCGACAGAGCAGAGGGCAGACGGAGGACGGAGCATCGCAAGCACAAGCACGCGCGATGACTGATGCAAACTTAGATTTTTTCACAGAGGGTATCTGCCCATGAGGAAAACACAGCAATCGTTTTCACAGCGAACCCTGCCTTCGAAGATTAAAATTCTAATTATGTCTAGATCTTGAAGTGAGAGAATCGGGTGTTGTTGTTTCTAAGCGAAAAAAACTCCCTCGTCTCAACGAAAAACATCTCAGCCGCTAATTTATTGGCAGGTGATTCGCGAGATTTATGTCTGTCACAGCAGGAAACTGACAACATGAGTAAACTGATCAAAAATAAACAAATGTTCAAAAAGGACTAGATTCGAGCAAATTTCACAAGATTCTTATTTCACAGGTAGGACTTAGAACTGGTGTTACCCAAACTGGAAAACTCTGCCTTCTCGAGATGCTCACCTTTGTCCTTTTAAAGGCAGCAGACACGCTCAAAAATGATATCAATTTTATGAATTAAACTAAAGGTCTGAAGCTGTTAGTATTCAGAAATAACGAAAAAGACGAAAACAAATAGACGGAAATTAAGATATAAGGGTACGTTGTATATTGGCCCAGAAATGGACGAGTTGTACGGCAATGGCTGAAATAGCGGAGCTAGCCACAAATTTGTTGGGATAACGACGCTGATGTACTCGTACGGCCCTTTCTGGAACGTTTACGCCGTTAGAAGCCTAAAAAGTAATCTAAAGTGGCCGCAATCGAGCATTGAATACCTGTATGGAGGGGCGGAGCCCGTATCGATGGGCGGAGCAAGGATGATTTCGTGAATGATTACGGCTCAAATACGGTCATTTGGACTCGTTTTTAACGCTTGCAACTTCGTGAGAGCTCTTCTAGGGCCTGCACGACCCCACTAATGTAGATATCTCGACAACTTTTTCGAGCGTGTCTGCTGCCTTTAAAGACAAATGGCTTTGGTAATGAGGGGAAACAAAGAAAAACCACGGGGAAAATTTAGGTCCCTCATTTCGGAAACTTCATTCTGAGAGAACGGAAGGAGGCAGCTTTGAATGCATTGGGACACCAGTTAGCAAAACGTTCGGACTTAGGTTTTCGCCTTAGAGCGGCAGATCATAATCCTCTCACGAGTTGATTAACAAATTTTTTAAAATGTTTTCCCATGCTACGAGCCTAATGCGTCACCGAAGGAAAGACTGGAAATTCGAAAAAAAATGTTAAAGAGTTACAGGAACATATTAAATTTTTCTCAGACTGCAAGTACGGTTCGTTCTAAAGGCAGTGTTCACGATTAG
The DNA here is from genome assembly GCA_029168955.1 of Aplectana chamaeleonis. NCBI lineage: Eukaryota > Metazoa > Nematoda > Chromadorea > Rhabditida > Cosmocercidae > Aplectana > Aplectana chamaeleonis. Next base: position 608,329 of record JAPDOI010000059.1, on the reverse strand, counting down.
AGACCGCATTCTAGTTTTCTATATTTTTGAGTAGGCAAGTTTACGGAGTATTCATGAAAGCATCCATGAAACTCTCGAATATCGGAGAAAAAAATGTTCAACAAAACCTATTATACATTTATTTACATACGCCTGTTGCTGTGTTTTGTGCACTGCGCACAAAACGTCAAACCAAACGCCGCAAATGTTTTGAACTTTGAAATTTTTAGGTGAGTGACTTCCTTGTTTTCTGTTTCCTGCACCAAAAACTCTTCAAGAATAAGGTGGGTCAATATTTCGCGACAAAGAGCGATCCGGAATTCGCCTTCTGCCCTCTGCTGAAAGGAACGCAGGACTACTGTTACATGACGTGGGCGGGGTGACCCAATGGGTTGGCTGGACCACGAGATTTTCTCCCAATTCCTGATCGTTTTCCGTCGTACTTCCCTTCTTACTCTTCTTAGAGGGACCCAAAGTTTACGTTTCCGCCAAAGAAGGGACAAATTTTTCATTCTTTAAAAGCAGTGTTCACAATGAAATGAATGTGCGTGCCGGCTGCTCATCGCTTCTGCCTGCGGATGATGTATGGATATTGACAAGCTCTTCCATTGCTCAGACAATAGGTGCGGACTGACCGCTGGCAATCAAGACCTCTGCGGGCGGTACGCCAGCAAGTTGTGGGCGGATCGCTGCCCATCGTGGCCTCGCCGGGCGGATCGCCGTCTCTCGTTGTCTCAGCGGGCGGATCGCCGCGTTTTGGCAGCCGGATAGCGGCACCTGGAGAAGTTGATCACGCTAGCAGGCGGATCGCCGCTTTAGAGCTTGCCGGCGATCAGCCCGCCACCTGCAAGCGATTCGCACCCAAGGTCTCTGATAGCCAGCGATCCGCCAGCTTATCTATGAGATGCAGCGATCCGCCCGTAAACCTGCCAGTGACCCGCCCGCCAGAGCTTTGATAGCCAGCGATTCGTCGGCTCAAATTTTACACGGAGAAGCTTGTCAAACATTGACGAGTTCTTTTCTGGTAACAGTATCATGCTCAGAGTAAACATACCGAAAGGTATAAAAGGCGTTCCATCGCACTGAATGCTCACTCGGCATTTAGAGGCTGATCCTGGAAGGTGACATCATGTCACCTTTGAAGGATCACTCAAAGACCGGAGAATAATTTTTGGCAGCTGAGGGGATAGTCCCCACGGCTAGGGAGGGGTGGTCCCGCACACGGAGACCGTGAGGGGAACCATCGGAATAACCCACATGTGGCCTCGAGGGAGAAGCGATGGTTATTGGCGGGCGGATCGCTGCCTAGTGGCGGGCGGATCGTTGGCTACTGGCGGGAGGATCGCTGGCTGCTGGCGTGCGGACCGCTGGCTACTGGCGGGCGGATGGTGGGGGGATGTCGATCCACCCGCTAAAAGCCAGCGATTCGCCCGCACCTACTGTCTGAGTGATTAGATCAAGCAACAGTGTCCTCTACACGTCATTATCCGTAGTTATAAATGAACCAATACGTCCATTCAATTTATCTTGAACACAAAATTTATAAATACATGATTTTGTTTTCCTTACAAGGAGAATATTTCTTTCAGTCACCAAACAGTCATTCGCCACCCATTTTCCGTACTATCTTCGCCCCTCAATACAAAAGCGCTGAAATTGAATGCTCGAATACGGTCATTTTGGCCCGTTTTTGATGCTTCCAACGAAGTAAGCTTTCCAGCAAAGGCTGTGCGAGTCTACAGGGGGCGAATAAGTTCCTGCCGCGATCACAATTTCAGGCGAGTAGTTGCAGTTGGTTTTATAGAGAATGGCAGCAGTGCTTCCGACGTGAGCGGTTTGGTTGTTCGCCTCAGACATTTCCGCTACTCTGCTCGTAAAGATCTACAACGTTGGGGTGAGTGTTTGGAACTCGTATCACTGTTTTGTCAATATTTTCGAGAAATACATAATGTTCCAGCGAGAAAATCTCAGTCAGGAAGGTGAACTTTTGCGACTACCGTCTATCGGCCTTTTTTTGGGTGGCACTGGAGAATCAAATACGAGCGAAATAAAAAAAAAATTAAACGTTAAACACTTTCGAGAGAAAAACTTGAAGGAAAGCTATGGTCCTGTCAACTTCTTCATTGGTTCGAAGGTTGCTAAAAAAGACGAATGGTTTCAAACAACAATATTTACAAAGATTCCTGGCACAAAGTCAGTGACCGGGGAGAGGCAATAAAAGACAGACTGCGTTGCTGGCGAATATCTTTACCATTCACTGGTTGGAAATTCCCCGTTTCAAGTTGGTCTTAAATATAGAGAAGACTTGAAGACTTGTTGGGATCAGGGGTGTGCGTAATTACAATTTACGATTTACGATTTTACGATTTACGGTGTTTTTTGGACTCGTAGTTACGGTTTACGATTTACGACATTTTGGACCGTAAATCGTAATTTTTCGTAAATAAAAATATGTGCGACGGAAGTTGATAACAAAATATCTCTAATTGACCTGCTCTAATCCCACTTTGCGTATACTAATATTTTTAGTAAGGAGATGGGACCGAACAGGCGTGTGACTACAACACGATCCCATTATCATTCTTTTACGCGATTCTATCATTTCAAAGCGGGACACACGGTCGGAGTTGGAGGGGCTGGATAACTGATCCGGGTTGCTTGCCGCGCACGTCTCACTAGCTGCCGCCTACGACGGAATGCAGTCTGAAAGCACTCTTCACGAGTACTTTGTTCTCGAGTTTTTCATGAAGATTAACTGTTGTGATTCCTACTACTGGATTAGAGCCAAAACATCGAGCGAAGCAGTCTGAACTATCCAAAAATTGCTTCAAGTACTGCTCTTGGCCCGCCTTTTGAGAGATAATGTCTACTCTGAATCGACAAAAATCAACAAGAGGGGCGTCCTTTTTTACCCAAGAAGTTGGACTCTCAAAATCGTTGCATCCAGTTAACTTCTCTTCGTCCGCGGCAAGCGGACACTCAGAAAAGGCGTGAGCGCTTGTTTAAACGCTCATCTTCGCCCTTTTCCTTTCCTCTAACAAATGCGAAATGTTGGGGCGCCTTGGCATTATTCCTCCACTATGGGAGCTAAACTACACAAAGCGGCAAAATTTAGAAACCATAAACCTATGAATCTGCAAGGTATTTAGAAGATACAGGAAAAAATAATTTGGGCTGGGCACCGATACTCGGCTCTAGATAATACAGAGTTGCCACGGGTCGGACTGATACATTGCGATCTCTATTGAAGGTTGGCGCAAGTTCGGTTCCATATTTTTCGACGTACGTGCACCGAGTTTGAGCCAACCTTCAGTGGAGAACTCGAAGCACATATCAGTGCAATCCTTATCGAATGTATAATCGGTGTTGGGGTTCCGCTAGCAAAAGAGAGTAGTTCTAAAATTCGGCTGTAAGAAATCGCTCAGATACGGTAATTTTGGCTTGTTTTTACGCTTACAACGGCGTTGGCGTTTTGGGAGAGGAATTAAGAGTATAATTGTAACCCTGTTGCCCAGCAGGTACTCGGACAGCTAAATCACGCAGGCGGATTTTTCAACACCTGGGAAGAAGTTGTGGAATGAGTGATAAGGGAAAGCAGAGAAATACGGGTTAGGCGGTCGCATTAAAGGTATGGTATACTTTTACGAGACACGGTCGCGTCGCTCTGCACAACGACAGCGACCGCCTGTCGTGGAGCTTCCGTCTTTTAAACCTGTCGCTACCATGCGCTGAGCAGCGACAGACTCCGGTTTTTTTTTCAGTATGTCAGCCCTCCGCGACATTTCACTGCGGCTCACACGCGATAACTGTTCCTACGACAACCGATGCCGTTGCTCCGATGCGGGTCTCGCCGCGATTTGTGCTAGATTTCATGCCTGTCGCTCATGACAGCGACAAAGTATAAAATACCCCTTAGACGTGGTTAGCTGTCAAATACTGAACGCAATCTCATATGTATATGCTTAGTACGTGCAACGGTGGAAAGTAGGACGGTAGGTACATAGTTTCGCTTGTTTCACCATGATAAAATATTTTTAGTGGCAATTGTTATTATTTGCTGTTTACGATTTACGATTTACGGTTTACGATTACGATGGTTTTGTCGTAATTACGATTTACGAAATTTGAAATTTTATTTACGCACACCCCTTGTTGGGATGTCGTGTAGCTTACGGTCGGCATTGATACTAGTGATCCTTTGCGTTCCCTATTGAAGGTTGGCGCAAACTCGGTGATATATGCTATAACATAGGGGGCCCGAGTTTGCGCCAACCTTCAATGGGTGACACAAAGTATCACTAGGATCCATGCCACTGTACCATCCCGACCATACTGTCGGTATGGATTGTGGTGACGGAACCAAGTTTGCGCCAACTCTCAATCGGGAACGTAAAGCGTCACTAGGATCCTGCCGAAATTTTGTGTATTCCGTGTTGACTATATCTATGTGAGTCATGATCCATGCAGTTAATCGATGGGTGCATCAGGATCATCGCTGTCATGGCCCGCAATGGAGAAGCCTTTCTGACCGTGGGCCATCGGTACCGAAAATTGTCTTTCGGAGATTTACCCGATGTCACCTCTCAGGAGTAGCATCGAAAGGCCAACTGCTCGTCGGTACGAGACGAGCCGCGTTTTATATATGCAGATCACGTGACCGTACGTAAGCTCTTAAAGAACAACAAATCCTACGTTTCTCAATCTCTCGTGATGTCGCCACAATTCTCCTGAGGGCAACCGGACGGGAGCCGAGACTGCTCCAGCAACTGGACGAGAGTCGCGGTTGAGTTTCTACCTTCAACTGCTGTCCGGGCGGTGACGCCATTATTGGGCAGAACCGGGTCCGCTCCGAGCGATATTTCGTGTGAGTGTATGTGCTACTCTACACACATCCGTAGATGCCATGAAAAGAGCATGCCGAAAGCTTAGAATATACAGTGCATTCGGAAATGATAGGGACACCCCTGAAAACCACAGTCTTTATGTTTAAATTGAGTGCGGCGTTCAGTAATGCTCATAAATGAATTCAGCAAGGGAAATACCCTCTGTTCACTTGTTTCTATCACAATAGCATAATATTGTAATATTTTATTTTAAATTGTCACATTATCCGCCGTTCGGAAACGATAGGGACACTATTAAAAAACAAAAATTATCAAACAATGTATGAACAAAACATACACATACATGAAATCTAATATGATATCGCACCTCCAGAGTTGGAAATTAATTCAAAAATTCTATTCGGCATAGAAGTGATCAAATTGGATATCACATTTTTATCCAAATTTCTCCAGGCTTCGAGTACAGCGGCCTTTAGCTCGTCTACGGTCCCATACTATTCGCGTAAATCTGGCGCACAATTATGCCCCAGATATTCTCTATCGAGTTGCAGTCAGGACTACACGCGGGCCATTCCATCACGCGAACTTGGTTTTGTTGAAGCCACGCCTTTGTGGATCTGAAGACATGGACCGAGCTGGAAAATGTAGCGTTGACGCCTGTTTCCAGTGAAGAACGGCAGAAGATGCGCACGCAATGTTTCTTGATACTCCTCTGAATCCATCCGACACGAAGTGAAGGCGATTTCCAAAACACCTTTGCTGCAGAATGCTCCCCAACACATCAGCGAACCGCCTCCGAAATTTCTTCGACTAAATACCATCGGGTCCTTGCGAAGATCTCTCCAGTAGCATCGAGCACCGTCCGGTCCATCAAGGTTAAACTTCTTTTCGTCGGAGAAAATTACCTGGAACATGTCGCCTTTATCTTTTTAAATTTTATCGGGTTTTTAGAGAATCCCTTCCCTTTGACCAGTCTGTTGCCATGTTGTTCCTTGCAAACCGGAGTCGAGCTCCTTTGTGGGCTTCTGAGAGTGATAGAGCCTTCTTCATCACTTGTCGGACAATGTTTTCGTCTGCGTTTACGACGCTCCAAACAGTAGTCTTCGACACATTGAGCGACAACTGAGTCCTCACTTGGTTGAGAGACAGACTACTGTTTGAGCAGAGTCGGCTTATCCTCCGTGCATCCCTGCCGCTGACCTTTCTTGGGCGTCCAAGACTCTTCGCCAAGCCGTAGGAGTCTGGAGCCTGTCTCGTAGGAACTGGCTGATGCAGTTGGGCGAACGTCCGAGCTGGGAGGCAATTCGACGTTGGCTCAGCCCGGCAGCGTTGAGGGCACGTATTTGGGCTTGTTCGGAAACAGTAAGCGATGTACCACGGCCCATGATTGTAATAAAGATGTTGGGTGTCCTCGTGTTGCGTTCATGTAGTGAACTTGTAACGGGAAATTTTGTTCAAAGTGAAAAATTCAATTTTTTGCAGGGTGTCCCTATCATTTCCGAACGGTGAAACTTTCTAAATGTAAAGGCAAAATCTTATGAAATTAGGCACGGTTTCAAGGAAGTTGCGAACAGAGGTTTTTTATCACGCTGAATTCATTGATGAACAGTATTCATCACCATTCTCAGAAATTTTTTGAAAAACTCATTTTTTAGAGGTGTCCCTATCATTTCCGAACGCACTGTAGTAAGTGTCTACACATTAGCGACTATTGGTGACAGTCCCCCGAAAAGTTCGAAGGGTCTCAGAAACACGAAAGAACGACAATAAGGAATCTTCTCTGTAGATAGATTACCTGCATATGTATGTACGTTTCTCAATAAAATGGTAGAAAATAATCAGTTTAGGGTAAGGTGTCACACCCACTGTCCATGTACACTGCCCGTGGAGAGTCAGCGCTCTTCCATGTCAATGGATAAATGCCCACAAGTACTCCGCGTAGCGGCGTGGGTGTTCACACTAAGTTTAGACGTACGTAGTTGAATAGGGAACTTCTCGAAGCACTTAATCAAAAGGTTTTGTGCCTTAGGCCTCTTTCAGAGTTCGATCGCTGTGCGACGCGATGGAATGACAACCATGAGCATCGATCCGGATCGCGTCGCACGTCCATCTGCATTCAAGAAATGCCATCGCGGTCGCACTCTGGAAGAGGTCTTCAATTCTCGATGCAAAAAGAAGATTATGTAAGTAAATTTTTCAAGAAATGCTACCACCACCTAATTGAAAAACCACTTTTGATGCTGTTATCTAGTCTCCATAAGGGTCAAATGTTCCCTCAGCTATGACAGCTTTGATGCCTTCATAGGACACATATATCTAAAAACATGCTGATTATTCGATACTGAAAGCACACATCAGATTTCGACGTGGTATTCAAGAGTGACCGAGCTTCACGAGAGGCAAACAGCCACGTCAGATATGTAGATAAAGAAGCGACATTCTGATGCGTATGTATAGGTCTTTCGCCGAATTTAGTCTAGCGAATGGATGAGGTGCGATGTTTGTGGCGGGCTGTATGGCATTCGCGACATCACCTGTCAGCGTCGTTTCGTTCGCGCGCGATGATTTACCGGTGCAGCCCCGTCCATTCACTGGACTAATTTGTTCAGAGAGACCATATGCACCTACATGCATTTTGAAAATCGAAAAACCAAAAAAACATCGGACAAAGCGAAACCATAAAACACGAAAACTTATTACTCAGCTCAAAAAACATCATGTTTGGATCCTGTACTTTGAATAATTTCAAAAGAAGAAGATTGAAATAGCAGGAACAGGGTTGGCTTTCATTCAATAACATGTAAAACTTTTTTCAGTAACTAGATTCTGGACGCTGCGCACCAAGCTTTCTCACGCAACTCATCTAAGCTACAAATTGTAGACAGCCAGAAAGTGCAAATATTTTTGCTCACTTCTCCACTGACTTACGAGCCAATGTCTATTTAAAGTTTCTTTGATGAAACGAAAAAAAAATGACTAAGAATTGATTAACAAATGTTCATGTCTCTCTCTGATGGTTGAGAATGGGACTGTGCTATGCACACTAACTATAAGAGCTACGAAGTATTGAGCAGAAAGTCTTGAGAGTCCACAAAATGTTCCTTGCACTCAGTCAAACATTTCCTTTTTTTTTAACAAAATAGAAGCGCTTTTTCCCGAAAGTTCCTATTTTATTGCTAACTTGCCAGTGGATAACTATGCTGCTATAATCAGGATCTATTTATGGCCTATTGTGTCCGCTTCCAAAAAAGTGTTCAACAGTGGTGATATGAGTCACGGCACAGAGACCAGATTTTCCTTCTTGGCCAGCTTAAAATAGCTATAACTGTTGATGAAAATTGCTTTGCACATACATACCCACTACTATGTATAAATCTGTAATACATGTATAGTGAATGTGTAGAGCGCCTTGAAAAGATAAATGGTCTCAGATCTTAAGAATTTTTCCTGAGGCAACTATAGAACTGATTTGAACAGAGCTTACAGGTCGCTTTAGAACTGAAGGTTCTTTTCGATTTTGCATAGAATCAGGGAAAGAATGCTTTACCTATTGAGATGTTGGCCTTCCGCCTTTGACCTCCTTTTGAAATAATCCATCTCTAACGTTTTCTCAAGTCAGAATTGTCTTCTTTCTAACCACAGGTGCACAGGTGAACAAACTGGAGCGATATTTTTTGTTACTCACATTTAGATTAGTTAGCTTATATATCCTCTGTTTCAAAGTGAAATTAATTTCCGCTTATCGCGCGCGTCTTCGCGTGAATCCGCGCTTTCCCGTTGTCTCTAGCCTAGCTCTGCACAAGGGCGCAAAGGAACACAGTGAATTTGGGTTCAAAACAGAGGATACTCTATATTACAACCACCAATTACCACGTCAACGGTTTGTAGCCGATTTTGTCCCGCAATCCTTGTTAATTCCATTTTGAATGAAAATCTTTTTTATTACAAAAAATTACAATTTTTTTTGTAATACAAAAGATGGAAATTTTGATAATTTTTCCTAAAATGGCTGATGAGCGCTATTACTTCCGCATTTCAGGGGCGGTAAAAACAAAGCACAATGCCGCTACACGAGTAAGAATTTTGCACCGTCCTGTATTTCTTCGCCTTTGTATTTGCCGAACCCCGAAACAGGGTTGGACCGCGACCATTTTTCTGTGCCGCCTTCTATTTAGTACATCAACACCCAGGGTTTCCCTCCTTCCGAAATCGGAGGAGTCGTTGCGACGCGGAAAAATAGGCGTGGTCAAGGGAAATGACCAAGTGGCTTGTTATTCAGTGTAGAAGTTTTTCTGTATCGTTGCTCTGCATACTTGTTACTGTCCTGAAGCGAACCTGTGTATGGATAATATCGTGCCTTCCTGATTTCGTATATCAAAATGCTGTAAACACAATGAAGTACTCCTGGTTGTTCAATTATGGATGTTTTCAGAGGCTTGCCTCGAAAACCTGGTTTATTTTTCACCGTTTTGCCTCAGCTTTGTTTAAAAAATTATCCAAAATTATCCGAGCCGATATCCGTATCCGCATCATTAGAAAATGGCATTATCTAGATCGATTCATTAACCGGGAATTTTAAAAAGGAGATAATCCGAATCGATCCAATATCCGAAGAATTGTCTTCGGATAACAAGTATAGTGTATGCTGCCTCTAATCTCAACCTAAGTCTCTCCAGCGTCTTAGCTGATATTCACCTATCACAAGACGTTAAAAATATCAATTTAAAAATAAATTCGAGAAAAGGTGGTTGTCACATTTAGTTGAAAGTGCGCTAGGAATGGCGTGATGTGCTGCAATGTGTGGCCGTGATGATCTGTTGACTAGCAAGCGAAGAGCCGTGAAATGGGCATTCATAGCTAACGAGCGAGTACACGCAGAAAGAATGCGAATAACCACCGATAGAGCTATGATTTGTTAGGCGGAAAACATCTCCCGGGTGATAGGCCATTTGTTCCACATTCCCAATGTATGCAATATTTCGGGATATGTTCACCAAATCGCTACTCGTTAAAAGAAAAGCAGCGTTCATGATGAAAAATTTCCTGCTTTCTGTTCTTCCCAGATTTTTCTAAGAAAAGCAAGAAATAAAGGAAATAGATAATTGCCAGAAAGTGGGTTTTGATGACGTGGACCAGCCCATCCACCGGATCAGCCCGCCCACAACGCAGAAGAGTTGGTAATCTCAAGAAACGCTGTCAATATGCTGAATACTCCTCGTCTCGACAGAGCCTGACATCCAAACATCTACACTAAAAACTTTTCACTTCTGGAAAATTTTCGAGAGTAGAAACGCACACGAGTGTCTCCCACTTAAAGGTTCAGGACACCCAAAAAATCATTTTTCAGGTTTTATGCTGGTCTTGGAGATGGTCGCACTCTGATTGCAATGGTCTCTCTGAAATTGCTCGAGGCCCCTTACAAACGGAAATATGGCTTCTCAAAAATGCCTATACTTTGAGAGCGAAAATTTGGGGGACGAGTGAGATAGACCGGCGATGGACTGAAGAACGACGACATGTTGAGTATTCATCCATCCATTTAGCCGCTATCGAGTTCGTAAATCTGGTAGGGGGCCGGGCCTCTGGTGGCGGCTGGAGGGGTCGGGCCCGTGGTGGTCGCTTATATCTCGCTTATTTGGAGGAAATGAGATCTCGCATTTGGCACGTGTTATACAGGAGGGGTCTTCTACACAATTACACGAAAATCTCAAAATTGATATGTGAGGGTGTACGTGCCTTTAAGATGTTTAAAGCGAAAACAGTTAACAGCGTTCCAAATCCCACTACACAAAACTCACAACATAGGCATAGGGAAGGGAATCGAAAGCTTTAGGCATCTTGCATAGTACTCACCAGGGGTGTGCGTTAATGAAATTTATTTTTTTCGTTTACCGTTAATCGTTAATTTTTGAAAAAAAACCGCGTTAATCCGTTAATGCGTTAACACGTTAATTTTGCATTTCGTTAACAATTTTGAAAACATTACTTGACCACCACGAAAATCGATAAATAACCAGATGTCCAAAAAAAAACATCAAACACGTTCCATACCAAACACCGCAGTCCGTACACTCCAAACTTGGAAATCATCTTCATGGATTATTAATACTATCAGCCAGAACAATAAACGAATACTCTTCAAGAATAGGAATCCTGACATGCAAAAAAACATAGATGGATGGAACATTAACGAAATAAAAATTAACGTGATTTCGGGACTTTTTCGTTAACCGTTAATCGTTAATTTTTGAAAAAAAAACCGCTTTAACCCGTTAATGCGTTAACACGTTAACGTTATTAACGCACAGCCCTGGTACTCACCACAAACGCGGTATGCGCGTGCCGCCCATCCAGCACCGCCATTGCGGCAACTTGATAACTGTACTTTGACGGTACTTCAAAGTCACTTTGAAAGGTACTTCGTGGGTTTACAAACTAAGTTAGCCGTGGAGCACGAAATCTGCATGGACATGCTACGGCAGTGGAGAGCAGGTTGGGATGGTGGATCTGCCGTCAATCAGCGAAGGTACATCAGGTACATACATAAGTAATGAACTTGTCAGGGATTGCACTCAAGACACCTCAATGATCGATAATCCGACTGTGGGCGAACAGTCTCATTCACACAGACTTTAACTAAGCTACTGTAGCGAAGAAACTGCATAGAAAAACCCAATTCGACACTTGGTTATCGTCAGGGTTTCGCCCTCTCACCACTGGAAAGAGCTATCCAAAATTTCAGCCCTAGTTGAATAGGGTCGATTTTATGTATACAAACCTCACTCTCGGGTCTAGTATAGACAATTTCAAATTCTTCCAATTAGTTACTCACACGCGCGTGTTCCGTATATCCCGCGGGTTTCTCTTTTGCCACGTCTCGATCGGGAACCCGTTCGAGCTCGTCACAACCCGAATCGAACCGAAAACCATCGCTGGTGTGGGGAACGCCAATCAACTAAAGAGGTAGAGACAACGCAAAATTGTTTGTTGGTTCGGTGTAATCAATCAAATACGTAAAAAGATGCAGACTGTGGAAGACAGAGATTGCGCGCCGCGCGCATAAACTCATGGAGGGGAAATTACACTGAACTAACGAACAGTTCTCCTTCGAGATTATATTGAATTGCGCAATATTTCCAATTTTTCTGAGCACGACCGTCGCTAGTAGGAACTAAAAAGAAAACCCGATGTTACCTAATTTTTATATGAATGAATAATTCGAGTAAAGGCGCAGTCCAACCTCAGAATCGTCTTTCTGTTTTCCTGCCTACCTTGAAAGCGGTCTAACACTGATTCCAGCAATGTCTTCGAAATCGTACAAGACCCCCCAGAAACGGAGTTATGGCCCCTCAAAAATTTAGCTGCGGAAGCAAGTTGGACGAGTTTTCCGGGGCTTGTAACTTCCGTCATTTGCAACCGCTGTATGCGAGCCGAACTGTACGAAGAGAGAGGTTGATAGTGAAAGGATGAACAGGGCTATTGTTCAGAAACCATAGCTCATCTCGCCACTGTTGTGCTCGAAAGATCGTAAAAGGGGCGTGCCAAAGTGGCTTCCTAATGTGGGCGCGCTTCCTCCCATATCTCGCTCATTAGGAGTAATTGAGAGCTCACACTTGGCAGGTGCTACAGGGTTGGTCTAATTCACATTTATGTGGAAATCTCAGATTTAGTCCTTGACCCTGGACTGTGCCTTCAAGCAGTTTTGAAAAATCTTGAATGATTCAATTTTCTGAGAATAGCCCCAAGAATAGCCTTATTTGGCCTTTTCTCAAATTCTCGAATGAATGAAAATATCGAATGAGGATTCAGAAAGCTTTCTCAGTCAGTTTTCATATTCGAACGCCTGTCCTATATCAAATTTGAATGAAAATTCGGGTAGATTATACAGATATTCAGACGAAAACTTGAATTTAAGAATTAGTCCGCAATAATTATACATAGTTCGAAGCAATTTTCGCAGTGACTGAAGATTTCATAGCAGTGACCCGAATTTACAGGATATTCAAATTATCGAATAATTTGAATTCCCGAATGAACCGTATTTTAAGAAACCGTTAGGTTGAAATATTTAAATGAATCGAACAATAAAAATAAACAATCTATAAATTACTCGAATGAATCAGCTACTCGAAAAAGCCAACAACTGAATTCCCTCAATCAACCTGAGTTTTTGAATACTCGAATATTTTTACTAAATTGGACAGTTCTCAATAGAATAGAATTGAATATTCGAAAAATATTTGATTATTGCGAATGCTCGAGTATTCGAAATTTCCAAATATTCGAGTATTCATCCGAGTCGGTCAAAATACATAGTAGCAAGAGTAGCTCTCCCTCTCGAAAACATGAAAAGTTCCAAAAAATTGACATCGAAACACCAGCGCGAACGATGCCTTTAAAGTATAGTTGTACACGAACGAAATTTTCGAAAAATTTTCAAAAGATTTTTCGAAATTTTTTTCGTTCGTTTTCGTTCGTTCGAAATTTCGTCGAACGAATTTTTCTTCAAAGTTCGTTCGTTCGAAATTTCGTCGAACGAAATTTTTCTAATTTCGTTCGCTCGAAAAGATTTCGAACGAAAAAATTTCGATTTTCGTTCGTTCGACATTTTTTTCAAAATTGTACAACTATACTTTAAAGGCACAGTACACCCTAAGATATGAATTTTGAGATTTTCATGTAATTGTGTAGAATACCCCTCCCGTATAACACGTGCCAAATGCCAGATCTCATTTCCTCCAAACAACCGAGATATAAGCGACCACCAAAGGCCCAACCTCCTAGCAGATTTTCGGACTCGATAGCGGTTCGATGGATAGATGAATTCCAACAAGTCGTCGTTATTCAGCCCATTGCCGGACTGCCTCATTATCCGGGCTTTCTCTCACGCAACGGTAGCGAATGAGGAGAAATACAGGCCTGAAACAACTCGTCCATCAATTTTTCACCCTCAAATTCAAGGCATCTTTGGGGAGCCATAACTCTGTTCGGAGGGGGTCTTGGACGATTACAGAGATACCACTGTGATCAGCGTGTGACTCTCTCCAAGATAAGCATGAAATGTGAAAAATAATTTCCTGGGTGTCCTGTGCCTTTAGGTTGTGGTTGGCACTGTGGAAAATGTTGTTTTCAGGATCGGAAGTCCTCGTTCGAGGAAGGTAAAAGCATAGGACTTTCCAATAACTGAAATCTTCAGAAAGGTTGAAAATTCAGGATTAGTTACTTCAAAGTGGAGCATCCAGAATGATTTTGGCTCCTATATTATATTCGCGCGACATATTTTTTAGCACTAATATAACATTTCTGATTCTGAGGTTGTACAAAGTTCAGAAGAATTGAGAAGATAAGTCACCTTACAGCTGAAGATTTTTTTTTCATTCAATAGAATTAGTCCTTTTTTAAGTGAATAACTAAGTAAAGAAAGAGTAATAAGTTCTCACGCATCGAGAAAGATCGAGAAATGAAATCGCCAATGTTTCAGTTCATGAGTTAAAGGCAGTGTTCACGATGAAAAAAGTTTCCAAAATTCCACTAGGATTGGGTAGTGGAGGGACATTCTGTAACGTTAACGTCGAAAGAACGCATGAAAACGAGCCAGGAAGAGCCCCAAAAGAGCCCGAAGTTGCAACTTCGAGCGCATTGAAAACCCCAAAAGCGCATCACACGCCCACCGACGCGAACAAATGAATGCTCGAGATCGTGAGACGAGCGATGATTTTCAATCATTAGCCCCGTTCTTCCCTTCATTCTCAGCTTCTCTCTTTACTCAGGTCAGCTCGCATAGATCGGCTGCAAAAGACGAAAGTTACAAGCCTCGGACAACTCGTCCACCATGTTTCCATAGCTCCATCTATGAGGGACCATACCTGCGTTCACAGAAGGTCTTGTATGATTTCAGAGACACCATTGGAATCAGCATGGGGCCGTTTTCAAGACAGGCTGAAAAACAGAAAAACGATTTTCATCCAGAACACTGCCTTTAAATATTTCAGTTGTTCAATTTGTCCTCTCACATAAAATCGGATGATCCTGTTTCCTCCTTTTCAGAGTGTCACCTATTTTGAAATATATAGGTTGCACTTTGCTCTCGGGATATTCTTTGTGCTAAAAACGAATTATTCATATTATGACTAACAAAAGCGTCCCTGAAAACCTAAAATTAGCACAGTCCGCTTAGAGAATAACATACTCCAAGTTCGCAGGATAAAAAAAGAATAGAATACTAAAAACGAGAGTGCGAGGAAGAATGGTGCAAGCCAAGCGTTGCATACATGTAAAGGTGGATTAGTTGTACGGCTATATGGCGTTGAATGAGAATCACGAATCTGTGAGTGAATTGCGGATTTCGTTTATTATTCATCACTAGCATAAGGTCAACTCGTGGATCAGTTGCACTTATCCGCTACCACAAAAGGGAAAGAATTGCATCAGTGATTCTGCACCCCGACCTCGAAAGGCCCACGAGGTCGCTGAGGCGAAATATGGTGGAAGGCGCGAACATCAAATGAATTTGTTAAAGTGCATTAAAAAAGAGGAGAAATGTTGACACCGACCGAGGCAGCTAGCCGCCAGAAATTCGACGGTGGTTATTTTTTCTTGCAAAAAATAACATTCTGTAAATGTTCGCAGTAGATATCAAGAAAAAAATGAAAGAGTGTATTTCTTCAATACCGTGTTTTACCTAGTTCAGGTATACTTATGCAGTCTGCGGAACCATTTGTAGTGGCCCTGTTACCTTTGGGTATCGGATATTACAGGAGCAACACGTAACCTGAGAGCAAATAAACGTGCAAAAACTCAAATTCCACATAACAAATCGCGTTCGCAAGTGAGCATCGAGCCGGAAAGGCGCGTAGAAAAGATTGGGTAGATATTGACAGAGGAATTCTTGAAGCGGAACTGAGGTAGATTTGAATGAAACTTTCTGAACCTATAGATTGCTCACGTTTCCAAGTTCATTTTTCTAACTCACCGAAAATCTCTTAAACAAAGAATTATTATCCGATTCAACGTAAATTTGTCATTCTTACTTATCTGTTCTCCATACGCGGATGAATCGGACCGATTAAATTGAACACCGAGAAAATCTTCTTCTCGGAGACAAGGGTAGCGATCTAAATAGCTTCCGTGTTCCTTGTAGAAAACGTAAGTAAGGGGATCCACATCAAGAGCCTTATCGAAGAAAAACTGCAAAAATTGCTTCCAAAGTCTCCAAACAGGTCTCTGAAATCTTAGGCCGAGATCATACTTCCCGCAACCAGCGACAGCGAAAGGGCACATCAGGCATATCGATTTTCGGTAGGCAAACATTGCGTCGCGTCGCTCGTCGCTGGAAGTATGATCCCGGCCTTATTTGGGAGGCTAAGCATTGACTTTTTGATTCTCCCATTATTCGATTCCGTCGAAGGCTCACAAAGAAGCGCGAGTCGGCAATTTATGTATATACCCTCTATTTTGGGGTCAAATTTATTTCCGTTTATCGCGTGCGGTTGCCCGAGTATGCTGCGTTTCCTTCTCCCCTACAGTTTCTCGTTGTCTCTCGCACTAGCGCGCGGAGGAACAGAGTAAATTTTGGCTCCAATTTAGAGTACACCCATTCATGAAGCCGTAATGATGTATCTGAACAAAACTTGCAGCAGCAAAATAACTCTCCCAACCGAGTTATGGATGATAGTTCTCAGTAGGGTCGAGACATTTACTAGAATTCAAGCAATTTTTAGGGGTTCAGAAGAAAAAGCTTGGGATTTGGCTCGAAACCTGCGTGTATAAGGGCCTTCGGGGTGCAGGACAAAAACTTGAAGTCACCTATCGACATTCGAGAAGCTTCTACGTTTGGTTCGATTTAACTTCGACTTAAATATGTCATTACAAGGCAATCAAGTGGCATACACTCGCTACAAATGGCTTAATCGTTCAGTTCCGCTTTCCTTCCAACATGAATAGTTTCTCAATTTTTCTGGCTATTCGTGAGTCCAAATTCTTAGTTTTTTTTTGGAATATCCGGCCTATTCGAAAAATCAAAGAACTCAATCTCTGGATGCTATTAGAGAAATTTTAGAACGTTACACTCATTAATACCCTGCACCGCATGAATACAATTTTCGCGCGGTACTGTCTTGTAAAAACGGGGAGCGTTTCCCAAACTTATATAAAAAAACGCCCGCTGCAAGCAAATCTTTAGAAAGAAAACTTCACTTGTTTCAGAGAACGTTGTCATATTCTCAGATCAAATTCCTACCTGATAATCAGTGGCCGTATTCATGGATGCACGGGCATGAATACAGGTGCAACATCGAAAACTCGTCCAACAGCGGGTGGACTTTGTACCTTCCCGGGAGGCTCCCAACGCTTCATGAATACGGCCACTGCTTTGTGGACCGAAGTTTCCTAAAATTTGAATGCAATGATATGCCTTCGTTTCTCTGAAGCGTTGCGCGCGTCGAAGTGCAGCGAAACTTTGAGGAGTGTCTGTACAAGTATTTACATAATAGAAGATCAATCATTCTTTGTCTTTTCTTCATACAGTAGATGCCGATGGGACAACTTGAGATTTGTGCTAGTTTTTTTCTGAACTCCTTAAATTAATATTTTGGGGATCTCGCACAAATCCGATTATTTCAGAAAGTTCCCAAGCGAGTTTATTGAAGGATTTCCGAAATTCTAAATGCACAAATCTCGAGATTGCCTCGCTTGCAGATGTTGAACTCGTGAAGATGTTGCTCTTTGAAAAGTTTGCTGCCACGATATATGTATATCTTCTGAAAGTGAATTTCTGGCTGTACAAGATAGTGAAATTACTTTTCCAGAAGTAATTTCGTCTGTTAATTCTGGGGTGAATGAAGCGAGGCCTCTTTTTTGAACTTCGACTTCATCACTTAATATTTATATAAAGCCGAACTCGCTCGGGTGAGTCCGGGCAGAGCAAGCAACGGAGCGGTCGAGCATGGCAAAGCATAGCAGTGATGAGGAGATTTTGGGTCGAAAAAATCCTGGGAGAAAAATTTCAAGGAAAGCTAAGGTCCTATCCGTTTTTTTCGTGTTGAAGGTTGCTAAAAAACGAATGCACTCAAGCAACAATATTTACAAATTTTCTTGGCACGAGTTCAGAGGTTGAGGAGCTGCAAGATAGGACAGAATGCGCTTCGGGTGGATATTTCCCCCATTCTTTGTTTGAAAATTCCCCGTTTCAAGTAGGGTTCAAATAGTGAGAAGAACGGAGAACTCAGTTCACTTCCCGCTCGAAGTCTAAATGCGAGAATATAGGGAGGAGAAATATAAAGAGAATGTAGTTTCTCAGTTTTTTGAACGTTGACTCCAACTCATTCACAACCATAGCTTCGTTGGGTAGAGCCAGGTAATCCATTAACCTGGGGGGGGGGAACGCCCACCATTGAGAAAACCGGTTTAGGCCGGTGGAAACACTCCAAAAAAATGAAAGTGACCTGACATTGATGCAAGTCATTTTCAAGATTGGATGGGTGCCATTGCCGGTTTGGGTCCATAACTTTTTTAGGCTTAGAGATAGACATTTGCTGATGGTTGTTTTCGGAATTCACATAAAGTTGTGCATCGAATAGCTTTCTCAGGCTTGAAAAATATCTTCTCACTCTTCCAGCCAATTTTGGCTTATAAAGCACATTTTTGTGCATGAAGTTATTGGTTTTTCGTTCATAGCTTTTCTACGCCAAGAGATGGGCCTCTGGTGAAGGTGGTTTGCGGAATCCCCATGAAATTCTGCGGCGACTAGTGTTTCAAGGTTGGAAAGTATTCTCTCGATCCTTCAGCCTAATTCTTTTTACGAAACACCGGTTTGTCGCTTATAACTCCTTAACAGTCAAAGATAGGGTTGTGGTAAATTTAAGTTTTTGAAATTTACGTAAAATTCTGCGTCGAATGATATATCGGTATCTAACTTTGCTTTCTCCATGAGCCAGCCAGGTCGGTAGAGCCGAGCTCCATAGTGATCTTCATAGGGTGCTCTCGCCTATATCATATAAATGAAAGACGCAGAGTTCTGCTGGAGCCAACAACAAGGCTCGGCTCCACCGACAAGCCCGGCTTAACAAAGTTAGGAACCCTATATATCATTCGACGCAGACAGAATTTTACGTAGTAAAATAAGGTCAAAGAGTTATAGGCGAAAAACAGGTGTTTCGTAAAATGATTTAGGCTGAAGAATCGAGAAAATATTTTCCAACCTGGAAACGCTAGTCGACGTAGAATTCTATGAATATTCCTTAAAGAACCTTCACCAGAGGTCAATCTCTTAGCGTAGAAAAGTTATGAACGAAAAACTGATATATAACTTCTGGCACAAAAAATGCACTTTGTAAACCGGAATCGGCTGGAAGAGTTAGAACGTATTTTTTTGAAACTGAAAAGTATTCGATGCAGAATTTCATGAGGATTAAAAAAACATGCTTCACCAAAAGGTTATTTTCAAGGGGAAAAAAGTTATAAGAGGAAGGCTGGCACTTTGCAAGCCGAACTTGGTTCGGAGTTCTGAAGCGCGGTAGATCCTCAAGAAACTTTAAATATTTTCACGGAAAGTTCTAAAAAAAACCTTCTTCGCTTTAAGGCACAGTACACCCTCAGACATGAATTTTGTGATTTTTATTTCATTGTGTAGTACACCCCTCCTAAATAACACGTGCCGAGTGCGAGATCTCAATTCCTCCAAATAAGCGAGATATAAGCGGCCACCACAGGACCAACCTCCTTCGCTCACCACCACAGGCTCGGCCCCCTACCAGATTTTCGAGCTCGATAGCGGCTATATGCATGGATGAATTCCCAACGAGTCTACGTTCTTCTGCCCATTGCCGGGCTGTATCCATATCCTGGCTCGGTCTGGCGTAACGATTGCGATTAAAGAGAAGTACAGACCTAAGACAACTCGTTCACGAAATTTTTACCCTCAAAATATAAGCATCTTTAAGGAGCCATAACTCCGTTCATAGGAGGTCTTGGACGATTCTAGAGATGCCACTGTGATCAACGCGTGACTCTCTCCAAGATAAGCACAAAATCCGGGAAATAATTTTTTGGGTGTCCTGTGCCTTTGAAGGTAGCCATTCACGCTCGTAAAAGTGGTTGAGACAACAACATGAATATAACCGTACGGCTTACAACATTATGTCTACGCATTTTGAAGCGTCAAAAACGACTCATAATGCCGCTACATGAGTAGTAAGTTTGGCCCGTCCATACTTTCACTCCCCCAGTATTTGGCTTCCTCCTTCAACGCAAGGTTTCTGGGTCATGATCGCCGTCAATGACGTGTGTGGTTTACGTGTCAGGCAGTCCACCAACAGTACCGACCGTGAGGATGACACAGCGACTTTGCGTTGGAGGATGCCAAACAGAGGGGGCGTGAAAATACGGTCGGGGCCAAACTTGCTACTCATGTAGCGGCATTATCAGTCGTTTTTGACGCTTCAAAATGCGTAGACACCATGTTGCGCGCCGTACGGTTCTATTCACGTTGCTATCTAAACCACGTTTACGAGCCTGCATGCTGCCTTTGATACCCTTCTCCGAAATTTAAAATGTTACTGGCTGGAAGCCTGTAATTTCTTGGTAGAGGTCAGGTTATCTCGTGAAGCTTGAGGCACAGAAAAAGACGAAAAGACCGGAAACTTGAGGTGAAAAAATGATGTCTTTAAATCGGGGTGAGAAAACACCTTCACCTTTTTGTTTGTCAAGCTCGTGACGGCGTGCTGCTACGATAGCGCTGGACTATCCTGCAGCACGAGCTCCTGCCTTAAAACTCTGCAGGACGTGTTCGTGCGATGAAAGTTTGCAACGCGTGCTGCTGTTTGGAGCACGTGCGCCTGCGATAGTCTCTTGATGAGTGTGGTTACTCCAGTTAAATGCTCATTCGAGACGCATTTTATAAGGCGATTTTCTCAGAATAACTGCTAGGAGTGGGGGGGCAGGGCGGAACGGAAGTACTATTTTGCCGCCACTGCTCTAGTGATATCCACTCAGAGGAGGATAACTTAGATGCGATTTCTGGCCCGTGTTTTCAATTTTCCTAAAGGTTGGGTTTGGTTGAGGTGGATGTGAAAGTTTAGACGGGTTCTCACGATAAGCTTGAATATTTTTTGCAGCCGTGTTATTCTATTTGAGTCCTCGCTACACATTTTTATGAAAGTAATATTGTGTTATAGTGGAGCTGCCGACAGGCCACGAACTTCACAGTGGAGTCTAGGATAGGTTAATACATTGATCTAGAACAGGTTCGGAAGCTCGTTCTTGCGGAGGAGAAACCAATTTTTGAAAAGTGTGTCTTTGTGCACGAAGTTTCAAAAGATGCATGCCCCACCGCTGGGGCACGTGGTCATGAATGGTTCGAATTAACTGCTGTGATACCGATTTCAGAAAAATTTGAAAACAGGTTCCAAACACAGAAAATATTGAGGGTTTCAATTAGAGATAGTTTTGTAAGGAAGGAAGACATTATTCAAAAGTAAAAAAGAAAACTTTAAATATCAGACGCAGTCGCCAGTACATGGAAAGCAGTTCCAAGAGAATCTTGGTGGTTCCGTGACAGGCACAGTACAGCGGCTCCGTGTCTTGCTGCTGGCTCTTGCAGTTGCCCTTTGTGACAACTGGCTACGTGAAAGACTACATGCTGTAGAGGAAAAGTTGAATTACAGAGAACCTGAGTGTCAGCAACAGATCAAAATCGTTCTTCTGAAAGCAAGACTTACTTGATGTATTATTGAGAACTCGAGAGAGACAGACGCCGCAGGCAAGGTAGAGAGATAGAGGGAAAGAGAGAGAAGGCGAAGAATTAGGAGACTCTCTCTCCGAAAAGGAGTGTACTGTAAACGCTGAATCGTTCGTCGGGCCAGCGTTGTATGCGTATATGCGGGGTGCAGTCTCTAAGTCTTCGGCAGACCCGACGAACGATTCCGCGTCGATCATACGTATACTCTGTTTATAAAGGTGGGCACTAACTCATGGTTTGCCACTGGTCCTCTGCAACTGTAATCGACGCTGACCCCAGGAAGTGATTGATTTGTCTCTGTGAGTAGCATAGTGAGTGGTTTGGTGGCGGCAGCTATGAATCGATAGCTCACGCAGATGCATGCCGGCGTCGGACGAGATCGCGTCGACTACAGTAGTAGAGGGTCATTGGCGAACCATAAGTTCGTGCACCCCGTCGTAAACAGAGTGTACCACAGTGAAGGATGGATGACAATTTGATAAAGCCTGCATGAAAGCGGACTTTTGTCTAGGAATTGTTTGCTATTTGAGAGGTAATCGAAGCGATTCGAAGCGATTACTTTTAACCTTTCCCAGTAAATGGTTCAAAGGCAGTGTTCACGAAGAAAAAGTTGCACGTTTTTTTGGCTAAAACGTAAGCTTTGTGTCCCTCTAAGAAGATTAGGAACGGAAGTGTGACGAAAAACGGCCGGTAAGTGGTTGAAAATCTCGTAGGCCAGCCAACCCATTGGGCCAGTCCGCCCACGTCCTATAACAGTTCCCCTGAATTCGTGGTTAGATGAGCAATTGCTTCCGATCAAGAGCCCCGTTCTTCCCTTTATTCTTAGCTTCTCTCTTTACTCAGGTCAGCTCGCACACATCGGCTGCAAAAAACGGGAGTTACAAGCCTCGGACAACTCGTCCACAATGCTTCCCTAGCTGAATTTTGAGGGGCCAGAACTTCCTTTTCCAGGAGGGCTTGTACGATTCCAGGGACATCATTGAAATCAGCATGGGACCGTTTTCAAGATTGGCGGCATAACAGAAAAACGACTTTCATCGTGAACACTGTCTCTAATCAGTGAACCCGATCCAAAAAATTGGAAGCAGCAAAAAAACCGCATCATATTTTCTTATGCTTTTATGCAGTTGGGAGGAGGACTAATGTGAAATGGCCTCAGGAAAACCTTGAAAATTGTCGGAAAGGAAGCAGAACCCGAATCTCAAATTCTTTCAGATTTGTTTCCATTTGTTTGAAATGATCATCGCAAATTCCGAAAGTCCGAAGTTCTGGAGAACACAAGTTTTTAAAGCGTCGTTTTGCTTTTTAATCTGTCAGAAGAAGAATTCTAGACGATTAGAGAGTTCGAGGCAAATTAAGTAAAGAAAAAATGAAAATAAAAAAGTATATTAGCCGATATTAGGGTACGATAGCTGTGTATAGCAACCCTAAAAGCGGAGATTCTCAATTCGCTCAAAGAGGAAAAGGAGAGAAAAAGAAAAAAATGTTGGCCACGTCCTAGAAAAGAGAAAAACCCTGAACAAGTTTTCGACCTCGATTAGGACGAGATGTACGATGGATCTATTTTATTCAAAATCTATGTTCTTCTTTCTTTTATCCTTCTGACTTGATGTGGTTTACTCCAGTGCAGACTCTGCAAACCAAGGGAAAAAACAGGACCGAATGAACTTGTCCACAAGACTCTCGCCTTCAAATTGACAGTTTTTAAGGGGCCATAACTCTGTTCTTGGTGGGCTATGAGCGATTCTGGAAACACCATTGCTATCAGCGCGAAATTCTCCCCAAGTCAAGCAGAGAAGCTGAAACCGATTGTGAGGTTGAACTAGGCCTCAAAGGGTTATGCTATGCTTTATCGCTTTCATGAACTGCCGGCTTGCTATTTTGCACAAATCGCTGCGGGGAAGCAACAGCATTGGCCGTCGTACTCAGAAGTTCGCCGTTGTCTACAGGACACGGATGAGATGTTTTCTCACGCAATGCTCCCTGTAGACATCCAAAAAGGGCAGGGATAGCCCCTCGAGAACTGCCCGTCGTACCCCTTCATGGTGCCGTAGACAGCCTATCCGCGGAAACGCTGTTGCTGTAGACATCCCATGAGAGGATGGTCTCCACCCTCGATTCCACGATCACATCCTATCAACATCCCACAGACCTGACATTACCATCCCAGTGAAGCATCAGCCGCCCTATGACGTCACCCCTTGAGCGGGGGTATCCCTCCTTTCGAAAATCGATAATAAGGCTCGATTTCACCGGTTTCGTTTCTAATTCAATCGCAATGTAGAAAATGGATTCTCTCGATCAAATTTCTCACAAAAAAATGCACCAATGAAATAATGTCGTCATTACGCGGATAACACTCTACTGCTCAGTCGATGTCGTTATATACAACTTATTAACACTTGATGGACCGCGTGTCCGCACTTCGCACCCACGGCTGTTTTGCCCCTAGGACCTCGTGTCCACACTGCGCACCCATGCCAAAAACTCAATTTTTTCGTTTTACTTCAAGAAAAACGGACTCCTTTCAATTATTGCTTTTATATCTATGCTTCATACAACTTCCATCAATGGTATGCAGTTATTAAGCGCCGTATACCTCCTTTTGACTTAGGCAATTACAACAGAAAATCAGTTTAAAAACTCACTGAAGCGATTTGCCGTGGAGCACGCCGGTCCGCTACGGGGGATAGCCTTGGAACGCGCGGTTTCCTAAGTGTTAAGGAAGCGGTGCTATCGCAGCTAGGGAGGGGGCACTTGACCATCGCACTTGGCAACGCCCATATCTCCGTGTCGCCGCGGAATTTCGGCACCAGACCCGGAGTTTTCCTCTCCCTTCCAAAATCAGGAGATCCGTTGCGGCGCGAAAAAATGGGCGTGACCAAGGGCGATGACCAACTGCCCGCCCTCACTGTGATGAAAATCCTCTTTTTTGATTCAGAGTTCACCACATTCCTTCGCGCGCTTGTGCGGAGCGAGGAGGGAGAACCGAATGTGCTGGAGAGGGAGACACAACACACACGCGCACACGCGTGCGATAAACGGTAGTGAAAATTTTCCTGAAATAGAGGATATACAGTCTACTGCAACGGAAAGCATAATGGTGCGACTGCGTATTTCCTCTAAGAAAACTGCGGCCGTGGCTGGCTCGGTTCAATGTTTGCGGATATTCCGCCAAAGTCGACGGCTAAACTTCAATTTTTATCGAATTTAAACGGAAGGCACCAGAAATATCGAAAACGGTAAATTTCTCGCCAAAACACGACTCCAATACATTAAGAGTCCTCACTGAAGATACAATCAGCAGTAACACAAAAAAAAGAGAAAAAACTCAAGAAAACCTGACAGAAATATCAGGTGTTCTTTATCGATTGATGGCAAACCTGGTGGAGAGCTAACCATGGTTACAGTACGCTAAGTGGAAATGCGCAACCGCACCACCGAACGCCGGCCGCAACACCGCCCTTTTACGCTACCATATAGTGTGTACCGTCGAACCTGCGCCGAGTTGCAGCGGGCGCAACGCGGCGCGGCCGCCGGCTTGAATCAGATTGTCCCCGCCACTGAAGTGATTCTGCTAGCCTGCTACCCACGTTCTCAGACAAACCATCGCTCGGAGCGGGACCGGAGAGCGACTCGAGCGGCGCTGTCTCTCCTCTCCGAGCGAAAATTAGCCATCTATTCGGGCCACAGAACCGCTCTCCGGGTACAGTCCCGCTCGGAGCGATCTTCGGTCTCAAATGGCACTGCGGTCCCTGTCCGGGCGATTTTCAAAAATTTCCTAACTGCTATTTTTTCTTTATTTCCGCCTCTTTTGGAGAGGATTAAGCCTCTTAAGAGGGTACTTGTTACAGGGGGTCAGGAGGTTAATCCTGCCACAGGCCGCAACAAGGATACCATCCCAGCATGGTCCGTAATGAGGAAGCCTTCCCCACCGCGGGTCATGGGGAATCTCCTCGGCCGCCGAAAATTGTCTCCCTGAGAGTGATCCGAGGTCACCTTTCAAGGGTGGCCTCGAAATGCCAACTACCCGTCTACACGAGGCGAGCCGCCTTTTATACCCGCAGGATTGGTTGTTCTTCGAGTGATAACGTGGCTCGCACGTTATCACTGAAAGAACAACCAATTCCGCTTCTCTCTATCTCTGGCGATGGCACCGCTGTCGCCCTGAGAGCGACCGGAGAGCGGCCGATGCTGATATTCCTACCGGACAGAGAACGCAGTGCCAGTTCGCCCCTCGGCCGCTGTCCGGGCGATGACGTCACAATTGGGAGGAGCCGGTCCCGCTTCGAGCGGTGGTTTGTCTGAGTTCCTAACATATTTGGAATTCTTCACCCTCGCATCCACGAGAATACTGGAAGTAGGCTGGCGGAATCCCTTGAATAACAGTGGGGACAATCTGATACACGCTGCGCGGCCGCGCTGCGCCGGCTTGAACTCAGCGCCGCCCGGCTTGGTTATCACAGGCTTGACGGCACGGTGCCTAGCTGGCAATCAGGAAGGTGTGGAAGGAAAAAAATCATATAGAGAAGAAAGAAGTGAAATGATTACGAAACGGAGCGAATGGCCTGAAATTGAAAAGACAGAATTTACTCCAGTATTGAGCATCTAGCAATGCATCCCCTGCTCACTTTTTTCCGTAGTCTTCTCCAAAATATTGCAAAATGTGTACGCGAAAAAAGGCAGGAAGGCAAAAAAAAACCGAACGCGCAATTTTCTTCACATGCTTGGTTCAGTCAATCTCTGGATGTGGGGAAGCCGCATTGCAACTGAGAGCGCGCGTATCGTGCGTGTGGGGTGGCTCCCTTACGGGTTGAGAACGATCGATATCGCCCGCCGCTAATTTTCCGATGGTCAACGTTCTCAAATTTCTTCTTCCTCATTTTCTTTCTTTCCTGGACTCCCCCGTTTCCTAATATGTATATCTGGTAACTTTTCTATAGTTGCTGTATATGGATTCTGGAAATAGAAAACGATACGGTCCAAAACATACCATGAAGAAAAAATGCGCCGCAATGCCCAATGTGTAAGTATAGAGTTGATACACGAACGATTGCTTTGAAGAAAAAAAGAGAGTGAGAGCGGCGCTGGGGCTTCGGTGGCGCAGTGCGATAAGGCGCTCCCCCGGAAAGGGAATATGCTGGTTCAATCTCGCCCGGAGCCAAGCGTTTTGCGATCAACTCAGCACCTTGTGTAAAAAAAAAGAGAATTGAGAAAAAAGAACCAAAAAAGAGGTGGGAAAAGCGAATTGGTTTCATGTTGTACATGGAAGAATCAGCGTTGAACAACATCGATCGTTTTTAGTACGTAGCGGTTAAGAAACAACGTTCTGTTGAACTGCCCGTCGATCTGCACAGCCGTAGACATCTCGAGTTGTCGTCCTGTAGACAACAACTCGCTCTGCCTCGATTTGTAGCAGTCGGCGGGATTGCTGGCGACGAGTTGCTTAACAGCCCGTTGCCCCCTGCTCAACGGCACAATGGGACGGCCCCACGTAGAGCTGCTTGTTCGCCACCGGCGTCTCATTTTGAGCGGAACGACGTCCTGTAGACAACGGCGAACGCCTGAGTATGTATACAGCTGCCACGCGTCCGTCGCAGCGACGTGTCGCGGGGAGCCGGAGACATACTACCGTCGAGGCGACGTGTGAGAAAAAGCATTATCAATCAATTGCCGCGATTTTGTGATGTTCAACTGTTTTGACGGAAAAACAGCATTCCCTTCCGTGAAATGGGGTGATATCTTCGTCCGAGATCGATTAATCTTCGCTCTCAATCGCATTTCAGAAATCTTGAGCAAATATGTATAAAGCCGCAATGGCATCGACACCGCTCTCCGTTGAGCAACGTTGCGATAACATCGCAGCGATATGCATATTTCTAAAATCTTGGCAATGTGGTGAGCAACGCAGGTGATAATAATTCTCGGGTGAATATCTCACCCCATTTAACTTCGTTAACATAAATTGGGCTGATAAAACAATAGATTTCTTCCAACGCGCAATATCACCGCTATTTTCCACGCAACGCCGCGACTGAAGTATACTACTGACATAAGTGTGCCGGAGCCTGCTGCTTCCACTGTCGCTCGTCGCTATGCAGCGCACTGCGACAACTTTAGATGCCTGCAGATTTCAAGCCGCGGCGTCACTAGCAGCGACGAACAGCGCTGGGTGATGCAATATCGATTACATTCGGCGACGAGGGCGACCGGCTCGGCGTGAAGGGCGACTAGGGAGCATCGCGGAGTGTTTTGACACTGCGACGACCCTGCATCACTGTCAGCGAGCGGCAACCGACGCCGCGACGATAATGTTCGGAAACATTTTTGTCGTTGCGTCAATGCTGACTCTCGGCGACCAGTAGCCGGTCGGTTCAACTCTGCAGACCCATTTTCGGTCTAAGGACTGGAGTTCTGCGACTGGTGGTCGCTGTCGCTGCGAACAGCGAAAGCGACCAGTGTCGCAGAAGTATACTATAGCCTTAAAGCACCATTCCACAGTTTTGAGCTCAGGGCCCGTAGCAAACCTCCCTGATGTTGCGAACTCAGCGCTGCCTCCGCGCCATCAGCATGTGGCTCACGTCCAGGCAGCCAAACGTGAGCGACTTCCTATCTTAATGCATGTGGGCGGCGACAGATAGTGACAGCGGAGGCAGCCATTTGCCAGTGGTATGTGAGCCACCTATGGACGTGAGGTAGGCGCTGAGGTCGATGTTGGCCGCGAGATGTGCGAGACAGTGAGCAAAATAGCGCGCACAGCCACGAGAGGCACCAGCTGCGATCTCGGTCATGGGTGGGGTATGACCGAGATGGTGACGGCGCGGAAAAGATAATACGCTCCAGTGGCAAACACTCCAGATTTGACCACCTCTATTGAGATGTAAGGGCAGATCCAATTATTGCAATGATTGCGTGAAGCCTTTATACAAAGACAGCCATTTTGGTTTTCAGCAGCTCTTCAAATGAGAAAGGTGATAAACTGGAGAATCTTGTGAAACTCTACCGCTAGTATTAGAGGCATAGATCATCGTTGATGTGTGTTTGCTGTCTGCTGCAATGGTCGAAATCAATCGCCTCATCAGCTGCTTATTTTTCCTCGAGCCTTTGTATTTTGTATTCCTTCTCTTTTACGTCCCTATATTTCCGCCACAGGTTAGTTTTGTTCTGATATTTGTGAGCTCCGTAGTAAGGGTTTCATCACTTGCACGTGTTTATAAGACTTTTTTCTTGAATTTTAAACTAAAAAAGTGAAGAAAATTTCAAACGTCCACATTTTCCAAGAGATTTGGTGTATTTATCAGCGTTACCTTCTGTTTTAGCACCACAATGGGCGTTTTTGAGGGTTTTTTTATGGCGAAAAATACGTGGTTGTTTTCACATCCAACTATTTTCTCTTTTTTTTCTGCATCAGTAATCTCCCATTTGCTACCAGAGGAGTACCATCGATAGACCCCTATTGTTCACAAGGGTCCGCGTTGGCACTTTATCTGGTGCACAAGTGGAGATTCTCTAATCGCTACACTTCATTTTTCGTTAGCAGGAGATCACTTCTCTGTATGGTAGACATACAAGTACCTTACTTCCGAAATTAAAGGTAAATAATTTGATTTCTTCCATATATATCCTTGAATGAGTGTGCGATTTTAAATGAAGATCAGAGTGTTCCAGTATCGGATAAAGGCACAAGTAGCTGGGAAAAGTGTGTGCTTAACTTAGGACCGCACATTTTGTATTCTTAAGACAGAGTGTCAATAAAACCATCAGAATTGGAACAATTCGCAAATTACAGTGTTCGATTATTCGGAAAGTTCAGGAGATCTAATTTTTGGTTTTAATTATACATACTGTTCTGGATTCGTGAATTTTCGGGGGTCTTTTTCTCGAGTATCCCCATGATTGCAAGAACATTCGTAAATCTCCTTCGAATCCAATGGAGAACAGGTGTTCTAATTGATTTATTTGCTCAGAAGTATTGGAATTCTGTTCGTCTTAATTCTTTCGTTGGCAAGTTTCCACCAGGCCATATTGAAGTTATTCTCATTCATTCAAAAGCTAACATCAAAATTGAGCCAGGCTGTAGATTTCGAAAGTGCATTAGAACCTTCCAAAAAATTTGTGAACATCTGGAATCCTAAATGGAAGAATCGTAAATTTTCATTCCCAGTAAGTTGAACTTTAGAGCATCCGAAAATGCTCTGAACGCTTATAGGTTTGATTGAATTCGACGAAATTGAACCGAAAAAGTTTTCTGTGAAACACATGAAATGTTGTTCAAATGCACGCGTAGAAATAAATATCTGGAGGCCAGCCACGCATATTTAGTGACCATTGGATAGGAAACGGATGAATCGGATGCACGCGTTCCAAGCAATTTCATTGAACAATCTGTTTGCGAAGTTTCTTCACATGTCGTAGCTTTCAGAGGGCAATGTGTTTTCTTGTCAACTGCTGTCATGGTCCAGAGGACGTGTGCGCTGTCATTGCGAATACGATCCTGGTTCGGCACCGCCCTGCAACAGAGTTTTGCCAAGAAGTGTATGCTGGGGACAGGTCCCTCCAAGTTGGTTGTCATAGGTGGCACCTGAGAGACGATGTACCTGAGGTTGGTTGGAATCTTTATGTGGTTACGGCGGGGGGTTTGCTACTGGCCCAGCAGGAGACCATAATATTATGATCCACTTTAAGGCAGTGTTCAAGACCAAAAGTTTGCCGTAAGCTACGGATCCCTCTTAGAAGAGTTAGGCTCCGTCCATAAGTGGCGAGAGCGTGCGATCTCGCAAAATCGATGGTCATCGTGGGCACACGATTCGCTAGCCGCTCACAGGCGCTCCTCCTCGCGCGCCCTCGCCCGCTCGCTCTCGCGCGCCTGCACCAGCACCACGAAGCAGGCAGTAAAAGCAGGTGGCATTAGACCTGTAGCAAAACTACTGCTCTTGTTTTCCATAATCCCACCACGGAAGTCGAAAACCGTGGGAAATCATCAAGTGTTGGGCCGACTCGAGTGATTGATCACCCGGTCAAACGTTTTCAATTGAATCAACACGAGGTAGGGAGTGTTTCCCTGTGTTAATTTGCGGGCACGGGCTGCTGCAGCGTTGAGGAGCGTCGAAAGGCGCACAACAGCGGGAACGCCCGCTCTCGCCAGGTATCGACGCGGCCTAAGAACGAAAGTACGTTGCCAGCCGACCTATTGGGTCACCCCGCCCACGGCATCTAACAGATGTCCTGCGTTCGTTTCACCAGAGAAGCAGGCCCCGAATTCGAGAAGATTATTCATCGCGAAATATTCTAACATCCCAGCATGTACATAGTCGTAATCTATTTTAAAGAGGTTTGGGCACAATAAAAAGAAAGCAAAGTCAATTACCCAAAGGTTTTTGAAGCGGGGCAAACCATTTCCGACGTAAGGTTTGACGCTTTGTCAAAAGTCTCCCGAAACACAACAACAGGCATAATTGAAATTTTCAGAGATTTCTTTGAACAGTTTTTCCCGGCTTTTGAGTGTTCTGTGTAAACTTTTCCCTGTTAACCTCTACTCGGTGGAATTACCTACTCAAAAACATCGAAAACAAGAATAAAGTTTTAATCGTGAACACTGCTTTTAGGTTACAGTTTTTGTCACACTTTGCCAGAAAAATCCCCGTTTCAAATCTAATATAAAATTTGACAAAACTGGAACTTCCATTCATGGATGGAGACGAAATCAAAAGTGAAGGCTGTCATCAAAAAGAAGGTGGGTATGGAATGTTCAGGGCTGGAAATCTGCCACGCGGTACGGCCCCTGCTGCCCCCTGTCTGATTAGTAGGGTTAATGGCTTGCTACTTCAGCTGTTCCATGTAAATGATCAAGGCGATCACGCGCGAGGATCATCTGTTCAAGGGGTTTGTTAGTGAGATTACCTTACCGTAAAATACTAGCTGAAAGGGTGCATAGTAATCATCCATGCGCATCCCGACGTTAGGCAGGTCAACTAGAGATCGGCAAGGTTCTTCTAACAATACGTTTTGGTCTCACCGCCATCCAGGGCTTAGTACTCGTGGATCGGCTGTTGTGCGGTGCCTTAGCACTACTCAAAGGACCGTTCGTCCCATAGCGTTCGCAACATATGGATTACTGGCCTGGTTTGCCCCGTAAAGTCTCATCACCATAAACAGGCGAATATCCAATTAATTCGGTTGGCTACTTGAAGTCTCTAGAGTTCGATAATCCTAAACAAGGCAGGATACGCCGTTGGGCATGCATTTTGAGATTGCCATGCAAGAGCTAACTATACACAGCACTCCCGTATGACACCTTCTGGCCTAAGTGCAAGATCTCAGCTGTTCCAAATATATGGGTGACTCTAAGATGGAGGACAAAGGGGCAACCCTTTGTCGGGTTTCTGGACTCCTTTGAGTAGAGACAAGCGATGAAATCCAATCGAGGTCTTGGACTTTCAGTCATCATTATGTATACAGATCAAAATTTGGATCTAAATCGGCTGACCTGGATTCTATCACGAAAGAACAAAAAGACCTAGGTTCACAGATCTGTCAGTTTTTAACAACCGTTCATATAAAAAGTAAGTTGAGCATAACTTTTATATGAAAAATGTGTTTGTGGAGAATGACGAAACTGAAAACGTGGTAAATAAGAGTCGTTTACCAAGCGCGCTGAGGAATTGTCAGGTCTTTCAGAGAGTAGACGTCTAAATTGCCTGCATCCACTACTATAACGGACGAAGTTTCAGGAAAACTGACACTTATGCATGCATTTCGTCCTGGATTTGCGCTTTTCGCGTCTTATTTGCCCCGAAGGGTGCCTAACTTGTTTGGGAAAGTCTAAAGTGGAGTGCGAATGTTGAATCAACCATGTTCGGAGCAACTGGAATTGAAGGTGAAAACCCCAAAACAAGATGATTCAGCTACATATTTCTCTGCTGGATTAATATGGGATATGATTATCTCGTGTGGCTGTGGAGTTTTGGTTCAAATGTAACGTGTGTAACGGTTATAAATGGATAGAGCTTTAGCAACTTCGCGTAAACCCTTCTCCAGGTTGAGCAACGTTTTGTACCTACCAACTGAGAATGAACGCATCCGTAATCGGTTAAACATTCATGCGCTTTCCATTTCAGGATCTAGTGACCGACTGAAAAAGGGGTAAAAATCGAGAACCGAAATTCTCTCTATTTTTGAGTGCGCTCAGCCGTCGCATAACCTTACAACAAATCCTGGTCTCTCAAGCTTCCGCGTAGTGTTATCCTTCATACCACTTCGTATCACTGTACGAAAACAATGATAGGAATCACTCAGTTCGTTGGCAAAGGTAAAGTTTTACATCATCTGCAGCTGACACAGCTACCGTGGGTATGAACCGTTTTCATGACCTCTTTTTCAAAACTCTAAAACGCTTAGCACCTCAGTTTTACACTTCATTTCTTTGACTCTACGCGATGAGGTCCGGATGGTGCAGCGAAGAATCGGTGACTGTTCTTATTTTCTCGTGCCCTGTCCTGTCGTTTGTCGTTGTCTCTATCAAGTCCGCAGAGGAACTAAGTACCCTCCATTGCGAAGCTAAATTTTCTCGAGCCCAACGCGTGCGTGTGAGCGCGTACGCTCTCTCCTCGCTCCGCCCACCCAAGCTAAGTGACACTATAATTCGCTCCCAAATTGAGGGTGAATTGAGGGTAATTGAGGGTTCGAAAAGGAGTGTGAATTGTGCCCCCCCCCCTAATTTCGAAGAATCCCCAACGTTTGCGAATCCCCAACAAATAAAATTGTGCTGAACTATCGATGCATTCAGGTTGATAAAATTTAGTACGCAATTGAAATCCAGCTAATTTTTCCCGCATTTATCGCAGTTTTTTTTCCGAAATTTATGGCAGTTTGTCCCCCTAAGTGACAATTTTTTCTGTGGCGTCGAGTAACATTAATAAATATCGACAGAGCTGACTATTCCGTCGGATTTTCGCTTCTATCAGGCAACTATTACAGGAGCCTTGAAAAGGGGCTGTGGTCATAGAACAGTCGGCGCGGATCATAGTGACACATTTCGTTCCTTATTGTTCAATGGCGCAGACTCGGTGCACACATGCTATAAAATAAGTGCACCGAGTTTACCTCAACACACTACAAGGAACGAAAAGTATCAGTAGAATCCGCGCCGACTGTATGTACGAACCGTTGCGTCAACTTTGAAATCGGCGAATGAAGGCAGAGAAAATTCCGTAAGGAGGCTGATGAATGACAATTTCTAAATTTGAGAGAGAAGAGTTCAGGATGGGTTGAGGTAGTATGTGAGAAGAACACAGATAGGGCTGAAGTTCTACTCGCTCCTCTCATCATAACGAAATCAACGACGAACAGCCACACAACAAACAATTACGACAGCCGATGAGGGCAGTGCGGGCCACGAGGGAGTTAAACTGAGTGAATATCCACAAAAAATGACCGAGATTCAGTGAGAGTAATAGAAAAGGCCGCGCTTAACACATTTGTGATTACTGTCCAACTTTTGTCCAACTTACCCTAATCCTGGTGATGATAGCCGCGAAAATTTTCGGAGAATTTTTCTCTCGAACGGACTTTGAAGGAACATTGAGTGCTAAATGCGAATGGCAGAAGGTGGTCGCTCATAAAACTTATGCTATTCTTTCATAAAGCTATCGCTCACCTCTGGCTGCACGTATACCTCATTAATCTGGTGAAAGCCTGTGCGTTTATTGGCCACAGGAATCTTTCATTTATGCAGTAGGTTGCATAATCATGGAGAATTTATTGAAATAATTGACACCTACTTCGCTTCTAAGAAGTCTTCTTAGAGATCTCAATTCTAGTGTGGTTGTAGCCTTGAAATATTGAATTGTGAAGATAGTATGTGCAACTTAGGCACTCAAACGTACCCGGAATAAAACATTGATTGCATTTCAATGCCTCTCCGTATGTAGCCAGCAAATCATACATTTTGCATTCGATGAAGGCCACGAGACAAAAAAAACAAAAAGAAAATTGAAAAAAAAATCAACGAAAATTCTTTTGGGCAAGATACCGGCATAGCGTTTGCGTCTTAGGCGAAAAATGTAGAAAGGAGTTTTTTGTGTCTTATTCACGGCCAGAACACAAGATATATGTTCGGTATCGTAGCTTTACCTTTTCGGACAGTAGATAGCTGGTCAATAACTATCAAGTGAACGCACCTTTGCGTATCACTGCCAGATCGAGCTGTGTGCAGCGACGGATTCCGAACCGAGTACACAGAGTCAATGTAGTTATGTGGAAGAGGCCTGCAAAGAATGAGTTAAATGTTTCCCAGGAAACTGTATCGAAAAGTCACTTCGGAGAAGTTTTCGGAAACGGAATGTTCTAGTGAGGTTCTAACATTGGTTTCCATAAGGTCAATGCCATACGGGGTCTGCAAGGTTGAAGTCGCAGAGATGCTCGCAACGACGAACAGAGCTGGGCGATGCAATATCGATTACATTCAGCGAGGAGGGCGACCAACGCGGCGTGAAGGGCGACGAGGGGCACCGTAGAGTGTTTTGAAGCGGCGACGAACCTGCGTCACTGTCAGCAAGCAGCAACCGACGCGGCAACGAAAATGTTCGGAGACATTTTTGATGCCACGTCAAGGCTGACGCTCGGCGACGAGTTGCCGATAGGTGCATTTCTGCAGACCCCTATAAGGTTCGTCGCTGTCATGAGGAACATGCATAATATTCAGCACGATTCGCAGCAGGATCAGCATCGAAGCAATGGCATTGTTCGTTGTAGAAACAGTTGCCGCGCGTCCGTCCGTTGCGGAGGGTAGACATACTGCAACTGTTTCAAATACTGTCGCTGCCAGTGTCGCTGTACAGCGCACTGCGACAGCGACAGTTTCAAAAGGCGGGAGTTCTGCGACAAGCCGTCGCTGTTGCTGTGCACAGCGACTGCGATCCTGTGTAGCAAAAGTATACCATTGTCTTAGAGGAGTCGACTACACACAGGTGTGCGTGCCCTTCTAGATCCATGGTACACTACGTCGCTGTCATGAGCGACAGGCGTGTCGTCACTATTCGCGTCGGGAACAGCTTCGGGAGAACGGGCGGACATCACAGGAACAGTTGGCGCGCACCCGTCGCGGCGACGTGTTTTGATGGGTGTCATACACCGGGTGCTCAGCAGGGCTGTGCGGAAATCTTTTTCAAGTTTTTCGGAAACGGAAGAAAAATGGCTGAAAAGCGGCAGAAACGGAAATCCGGAAACGAAAACGGAAGAGTTTGTTTCATTCTCACGCTTCGCTGCTGCTCATTGCCCGCAGCTCTCACTCGATAAGCAATGATTTCAGTCAATAATTTAATATTTATTTAAAATAAAGTCACTGCAAAAAGCATTCAAAAATTTCGGAATCTGGCTACTGGAAATCTGGAAACACAATCTTGAAAATTACTCATTATATAGAGCCGCCCTCTCAAATAGTATACAGCAGGGGTGTGCGGTAACTGATGTTTGCCCTCGGAGCTTGCCGAAATTTTAATTCTTGTTGCCGCTCACCTCTCGAATACGGCCTGTCCCCCAGAAAGCAGTTCAAGCAGCAGTAGGTGTCCTTCAAGGCCGGTCAGATGTCAATTTTCAAATCTTTTCTCTTTACTTTCTCTTCTTTCCAACCATATTTGCCTATTTGGGTTGATATCAGACGATTGAATTTGGAGACTGGAAGACAAACTCCTCGGCGAGATGGGAAAATTCCATTTTGATGTACCTCAAACGAGCCTCTCCTCGTCACCTTCATCTGTCTCCGCCGAGACTCCTTTCTGGAAGACAGGCCGCAGGTGCAAAACCTAAACTATCTCGATTTTTGTTACTGTCGTGGCGGTAAACAAGCGAAGAACTAGAATCAAGGAGAAAAGCTTTAAGAAATCATTGAATCCCAGAGAAAAAGCAACATATTTTCAAAAATAATCTTCAAAAGGCGCTTAGATTCGTGCCACCCCCATTTCGTTCATCACTTTGTAGGGTTCCAATCTTAAGCCCCTAAACTTGGTGAATGATCTCAGCTACGCTCAGATATTT
Organism: Aplectana chamaeleonis; assembly: GCA_029168955.1. NCBI lineage: Eukaryota > Metazoa > Nematoda > Chromadorea > Rhabditida > Cosmocercidae > Aplectana > Aplectana chamaeleonis. The sequence continues at coordinate 571,738 of JAPDOI010000059.1, read as the reverse complement.
GCTCGAACACGTGAGGGCGGATGTGGTCTTGAGCGTCTCATCAAAACTCCAAAAATCCTTGCGTAGACCCACTATCATAGATCGTGTTGCACTAATTTATTCTGTTTCTGGGCCCAACAACTCGGAAACGAAAGCGGAACGGTTTGAAAAACACCGGAAATGCGGAAACGGAGTCGGAAACGGAACTGTCCCGCACAGCCCTGGGTCAGGAACTGCGACCAGAGACAATGACGAGATTTTGAATTTCGATTTTCGTCCCGTTTGTTCTTTTGAGGTATGTTTTGTAATGCTTTTGATTTGTATCGCGTTTCTTCATCATTACGCACAAAATTTTACCTAGAAATTTTTGAAAAATCCGCATTTCTGATTTTCTGTGTCTAGGTTACCTCTGCACTGAGTGGGAGTTACTTTAGGCACACAAGCCGATTCTTTTAGGTTCCACCAAGTTTCAGTATTTTCGTCGAAAGAGGAGCGTTCAACTGCGACGAGTTCGCCTTTGAAGGCATCATTTTTCTCAAAAATTTTACACGGAAATCACAGTGAATAAATGCAAGGATAATGAAAACAGGAATTTGGTCTGCATTTTCGAGCGTGCACTCTATTATACGCGAATCTGCGGAAGCTGCGACGGCGAGCCACGAGTTACACGCTGACAAGTGCAGTGGCCTGCTCCACAGGAACCCATAGTGCGCAGATTGCAGTAAAAGCTGAAATCCTAGTACCTTGATAAGGAGACGCTCTGTTATTCTATTAGGTGTAGTCTCAAATCCTTTCATATAGAACCCGATAGTCCGACGAGGCTGAGTCGCGCGTTCCCAGGTTTCGGATAGAAGACTAGGTACGAGGAAGAAGCGAACCACTCTGGACCAGAGTATAACCACAGTTGTTATGCTAAAAACGTATCTGGGGAGAAGCAGCAGAGCAACTCACGAATTCGACACAAGTACAATATATTCGTGGTGATGGAGCTGATGAGATTGATGGATCTTGCTTCTCAAATTCGCCGCCTTCTACCCCTTTGCAAGTGTTAGCGCGGCTATTTCGTTTCCCACCTGGTGGCACCATTACATCAAATTCGGCTCACGGAGGTGTTTGTTTGTTTTTCTGGCACTACTCGATTCAGCTCGATGGGAATAAAACATTCATGAACACAATGACACTGCGTGTAAGAGAGCTGCGTAAGCGTCGAAACACGCCTACCAAAAACAAAAGTCGATTTCATCTGTTTCATTACAGACCTTCATATATAGTAAAGATAATTGTCCCAGAGGCCTGCAGGAACAGTCTTCTCAAGGAGGTCGACGGGCAAAACAGCAGATCATTCAAAAAACAACGGTCATGGCTGCCGTTACCTTCACATAATTTTAGGTGCGCACTTACACGTTTCAAATTTAGATTTCTCCAAAATATGAAAGAAGATCGAACAGAGATTAAAATAAGTTTCACAAATAGTTGAGACTTTATGACTTTCACTGTAGTTCCTGCATCTATTGGGTTGGGGAACAAAGTCCCGCCGTTTCGAATCCACAATTTTGCTTCGATTTCTGGGAACTTCGCTTACGTTTCAGCTCGTTTGAAAGCAATTTATTTGCTCCTCAAAACAGAACTGTTGGTGTTGTTCGAAAAAAAAACAATTGTATCGATATTCAGATCGATAAAAAAGTGTTTAAAGAACTGAGCTTAACTGAGCCGAAAACCAATTAAAATGAATCTGATTCAGAGATCACTATCTTGTAGAGCACAAAGATTTCTTTCACAAAATCTATAGCACTATGCCGAAATTTCGGGTAATCCTTTCCCAACGACGACAACCTCAACACCTGGCTCACGCACTTTCTCGACCTCCACCTGACAAGGGAAGTATACAAAGCGTAAGTCGGATCTGCGAAAACGACTAGTATCGTTAGTATCTCTTTTGGCTCAGTAGTAAAATAGCGCCGTATTCCGCCCCGAGCTGCAGGTTCAAAAAAGTTATGAGCATTTTCGAAGCTTCGCGAAAAGGCAATGGTACCAATCAGACATTTTTTTGAAGTTTCGAAAAATTTTGTCGGATTTAGCTCAAAACTTGTATGTAGGGGTAATCTAGGGTGGTGAACACGAATCTAGAGCCCATTTGTCGAAATTTTGAGGTTTAATGTAGGTTACGGTAGGTAACATGTCATTTGGGATCAAAACTCTCCTTAGTATTCTGAAATTCGTCAAACGGACGTTATGTTCGTATTCTCCACCCCGAATAGCCCCCGTATACAAATTTTGGGTAAAATCTGAGATTTTGACCGAACTACCGCATACCCACCGTAATCTACCGTAATCTGGAAAAACTCGATAAATGGACTCCAGATTTGTGTTTAGCACTCAAAATAACCTTCGGAGAACGATTTTGAGGCATATCTAGTGGAGAAATCTGGGAATCTCGAAAGTGGCGTTTTTCCCTCGAAATTCTCCCCGCTTGGGAAGCTTCGAACGAAATTAGCCGAAAACTTCGGAAAATCGAATAATAAACCACAGATCCGTGATCAGCGCCCCAAAAAACCTCCCTGGGAGAATTTCAAGTCAAATCTGGAACATTTTTCTAAAAGGCTCCCAGAGCCCTCTAATCGGTATAAATAAACGCCCAACCGAAAACCTGTACAAGTCCAAAACGCTGTCAGTCTGGACAAAGTATGGAAAATGCGCCTTCACCCAAATTTCGCTCAGGTGTAGTTTTGGGCGCTGAACACATTTATAAGGTCCGTTTCCGGATTTTCCGAAGACTAGTGCGCTTTTTGGAAGGTAAAGAAAGCTAAAAAAAACCACCTTTTTGAGCTTGTAACTTCATGGAACCTGCAGCCCGGGCGGGATACTGCGCAGTTTTACTATTGAGCCACAAGAGATAGCTACGATACTAGTCGTTTTGGCAGATCCGACCTACGCTTCCTATACTTCCCTAGTGAACAATTTCAGGCGGAAGGGACCGATAAACTTGTCAAAAGGTAAAAGCTGTGGACAGAAACAAGGGCATTTATTTGAAGAACATAATGTTGGAAGTTGCTATTTTTTAATGAATGCCGATAATCAAAAACACGAGACCTTATTCTTAAGCGATAAGTTCAATAAAAACTGATAACCCATTTCAGCATTGTGTTATACTCTCGTTGTCGAAGCTAAATTCCGTTCCTAAATTGCGGACTGGGGCTGTTGCATCACACAACACAATGGTAATCGTGCTGGGAGAAAGGGTAACCGTGCCAGGACCAAGTGATCCAAGCAAGATTATCATTCCGTTCCGTGATGCAACAGCCGTGAGCCGCAAATGCGGACCGGAATTCGGCTCCGAAAACGACGGTAGATCATTTGAAAGGGAACTTCACACTCCAAAAGGAAGTGTAACTGAACTTTCGAATCGAATTCATTTTCATTCATTTCCGGGCCAACTTTCTACACTCCACTTTATCGAACCAACAATCTATAGAATAGCCTTTTTTTCTGAAAGACGCAGCTCTGCCGTATTCAGAAAATCGTTTCTTTCAGAACGAACACGTCACCGAAGTTCACGAAATTCAATGCGAAAACTGTGCCCTTGAGTTTGTCAGCCGCATGATTACTTTGGGATTCTAACGACATATTCTGGGCGGGCCACCTCTTTATTTTATTTTTGAAACGAGAAATTTTGGCTGAGATCACATTCTGTTTTTACCGTATTTCCTCTTTTAGAAGTACATGTACTTCTAATACTCAGGCCCCTATTTTATAGATATACTCTATTTATTTTGAATTGCACAAAACACGGTCCGCCAATAGTCCTCTAATTGGCCTGCTAGTACCGTAGTGCACGTCCACGACGCGTTCTCGGCAGACCCGGTGTGCAGAGCGATCGATTCGTCAATGCCGTCACTCGGCCACCGGGTGCACGCCCGGGTCTGCCGAGAACGCGTCGTGGACGTACATTACGGTACTAGCGGGTCAATTAGAGGACTATTGGCGGACCGTTTTTTGTGCAATTCAAGATAAACAGAGTATACTTCTATTAGAGGTGTACTTCAAATAGAGGCTTAACTTCTATTTCTCAGCCCTCTCTTTTTAGTGTACTTCTATTAGAGGTGTACTTCTAATAGAGGGTGTACTTCTAATATGCTGCACATTTTTTGGATTTCCAATGGTAGACTGTTAGCATTTCCTCCAGTATAATACCAAAATTTGTAAATATTGAAATTTCAGACCGCAACCACGGAAACTTAGCCACTTAGGTTTAATCGAATCGAGAGGCTTTCACATTCACTAATATCATTTTTCAAAACTATTCACACTCTTCCCAAATTAATTTCCTCCAAAAATTTTATAGGTTCGGTATCCCTTCCGTTGACACGTGTTCTATGAGGAAGAGAGAACCCAATAGAAATCGACTCGTTGGGCTTAAAAACAATAGAACTGATGGCCTTTGGAGCCGTGAAGAGCGATTTAAAAAGCGCGGTACTTGTACAACTTGACGAGAGCTCTGTTAAAGGCGAGATTTTTTCGTCCACAATCCACTGTAGTTGGTTCCTGATTTCTCTGTCGTAGAAACTATTCCTCTACATGAATGATCTTCATGACGCTGAGGAATCTTGGCTTTTCGAGGATCATTAAAGTCAACGTCTTGTGCCAAAAAAGTCAACTTCGAACAGGGAAACGTGCGGGGAATCGTCTTGCGCCAAAAAAGTCAACTTCGAACAGGGAAACGAATAGGGAATCATAATTCTCTTCATCAAATCTTACAACAACGAAAAACTGACCAAATAACGCTTCTGGGGGGGGGGGTCTGAGAAAGTCGCCGAAATATGCCTCTGGAGAAGGGGGTCTGAGTAAAATTGTGTTTGTCCATACCTCGTGCCGTACACCGACTTTTAATCATTAAAGCCCAATCAAATAAAAACTTTTAGAAAGTACCTAAGTGAACTCCGTGCGTTCGCCGTGATAACAGCAATATCAAGTTTCAACTCTGTGATTTTTCTTGGTCATTTGAAGCTCGCTGAACTCTCATCGAAAGTGGTCTTTTGAAGAAATCTTTGGCCAAAAAATGGGCAGCAGATAGTTGTTTACTGCGAACATTAAAACCTCATATTATTGAAATAATATCTCGTGCAAACTGGTCTTTCCAAAATGCCACATTCGAATTTTCTAAACACTTACCCGAGTACCAGAGGTCCACTCCGAAATCGGTGTATTTTTAAAAGAGGTGTACTCCAAATAGAGGATGTACTTCTAATACTCAGACCTCTATTTTACATGTACTTCTATTAGAGGCTTACTTCAAATAGAAGGTGTACTTTTATTACTCAGCCTTTCCTTTTAGGTGTACTTCTACTTAGAAAAATCAAAAGAAGTTACTTGTAAAATAAATGTAACTTACTTGAATGTCTCAAGTAACTTACATATATATTACATGTAACATATGTACATTTAGATTACATGTAACTTACATTTATAATACATGTAAGTTACACTTATGTTACATGTAACTTACATTTAAATTTTCACTATGGGTGGCCATCACGTGACGCAGACGACACGCGACGCAGAGGGCGCGCCCTAGGCCACAAACTACGCCAAAAAAATGCTGTGCACGGCCTTCCCTGCTGGTATGAGGTCAAGTACCTCAAACTTGGGTAATAGAACCAACAGCAACGCCAGTCGTATGGCTAACCCCGCGAGTGCGTCGTACATTAGCCTTGGAAATATCTTCTTGCCCGATTTAAATTACTTGCGACCTATCTCAAGTCATTTAAGTTACATGTAACATATCTGAGGCGCACTGCACGCAGTATCCTCTCAGAAATTGAAAATAATTTACTTGTAACATATCTAAGCCTATGTAAGTTACTTGCGACTTATCTCAAGTCATTTTAGTTACAAGTAACATATCGGAGGCGCAACGCACGCAGTATCCCACCGATTTGTTACATGTAACTTAGATGACCTGAGATAAGTCGCAAGTAACTTACATCGGCTCAGGAATGTTACAAGTAACTTGTTTTCGGCCTTTTATGTTACAAGAAACTTGTTTTCATTTTTCTGAGTATTAGAGGTGTACTTCAAATAGAGGTGTACTTGTATTAGAGGTAATACGGTATTCTCTGCAAAAAAAGGTTTCCGGGCCTTATTTCCGGGTACAAAGCGCCGCATCACTCTGGCAGGTACTAAAGGGTCAAGTCAGATAATCTAAACTGACTTTATTCAGATGACCTAAAATCGTTTCAAATGACCAAAAAGCCCCATGCGACGAAGCGGCGTTACAGCGAGAAATCCGCGGCACTTTTTTTCATTGAATGGAAAACTCAGAAAAATGAAAACAAGTTACTTGTAGTAATTTACTTGAATGTCTCAAGTCACCTACATTTATATTACTTGTAACTTCAATTTATCTTACATTAAAGTTACATGTAACTCACACTTACATATTCACCGTGGGTGGCCATTTCGCAACGCATACGATACGCGACGCAGACAACGCGTCCACGCGCGGCCCCGCAAAGCAGAAAACGCTCTGCGGGGCCTCCCCTGTTATTTCGGAGTTCAGTACCTCAAACTTCGGTAATTCAACCGACAGCAACGTCTGTTCTGAGACTGACCTCAGAAGTGCGTCGTATACTCCCCCAGGGAAAGGACTTCTTGTCCGATTTGAGTCACTTGCGAATTATCTTGGCCAAGTAAGTTACATGCAACGTATCGGAGGGGCTCCACCTTCTATAAACTACATGTAACTTAAGTGGCCTGAGACATGTTACAAGTTACTTTTCCAGAGACGTCCGACAGTCTCGTGTGTTTTGTAGAAGGTATTAACACACAGACTGTTGGGGAACTCACCAAACCGGCAAACAATTCTGCTTTGACCAGATATAATTTATGGATATTTAGAAAACTAAATTTCAGCTCAACAAATATTCCGAGTGATTTTGGAAGACGGAATGACCAATAAAAGAGATTTCGAACAAAGCAAGCCAACCTTTCGTTCAATAGCGACGCAGCCAAATCCGGCATCGTGCCGGATGTTTCTTGGCCCTGAGCGACAGCGACGGCTGGCCTTCAGCGACAGCGACGTACATAGCAGTGCACTGCGACCGCGACAGGCCTGTCGTTGGGTATAACAATGGCCTTATATACAACGATAAGGCGTTCGAAACAGTCGACTCGGGGGAGAACAAGGGACATTCGCTTCACGGTTGTTCCCATGGCCTCCCCCCGAGCATGATGAACAAGAAAACAAAGCTGCAGTGTATACGATATATGCAAACGGGCTAGTCCCGATGTGGTCTCGCACTTCGCAAGTTGAGGGAGCAGACCTGCCACTCAAGAGCGGTGTAAGGTATCTTTGTCCAGACTACTAGGGGAGTTAACAAGCTTCTCTGTAACCTTTCAACAAAGGTGAATATTTTTTGCCCTATTCCTGCTTTCGAAGAACAGGAAACTGTTGAGAACGACGAGTTTCGGCCAGCCGACTTTTGATAAATCAATGACCAATGGGTGTTGGGTTGCGAGAGCTTGGGAAAGACTGGCGATTGGGAGAACAACAAGGGAAGGAAGACCTGCTAGCCGGAGGTCCCCTTCGCCTCCCCTCGATTTTGGGGAGGTTCCCCAGTTGTTTTAAGGAAAGTTCTGCTGTCGTTCTCGGGAACTTCCCCACGAATGTCTGAGCGCGTTCCAGCCGTGGTTTTTGGCCGATCGATCAGCAAACAGCGAATTCAACCACTCACACACTCGCGGGGGTCGGTGGCCGGTTGAGAGGAGTTGAACAGGTAGCGTGCTGCCGCTCGGAACAAAAGAAGGGGCGGGCAAGGCCCGAAAACTCCCCCATTCATGCCGAAAACTCCGCGTGTCAACCTCCCACCGACCCGACAATGCCACGTCACAGTTGGACCTTTCACACCGAGAGCTCTGCCTAATCACCTCTCACCGACCGCTCAAAGTGAGGTCACACCCACGTGTTTACACCGAAAGTTTTACCTTATCACCTCCCACCGACCACCACCTACCACTCCTGCAGTCGCGGGCGTCGGTGGCAGCATTGGCGAATCAATCTGCCGCCAACGCCCACCAGAGCGTCGATATCCCGAACAATACCAACAGCAACGACAAGCACAAACACCTCACATTTAAGGACAGCGTATACATTGTGGGCTGCCATTCACGCGCTGCAGCGTTCGATCTGCGCCCATCACAAAGACCGGGGCTTTGTTAAAGATCTTTGCAGTTCGGTAGGAGTGAGCGTCTTTTTTCCGATCATCGCTATCAGAGGTGATATTTCGTCATAATCGACCGCCGCAACTGGTGTTCTGAAAAAATTTAAAGTTTTTAGGTATTGCCTCGGAGTTTGCCTCACAATTCAAAACTTTGCCTAACAAATCAAAAATTTTCAAATTCAAAAAATAAAAAAAACACAATTCAAAATATTGCAAAAAAAATTCACACATCGTACGTGTCATATCAACAGCTACGATGGTCCCGCCACGATTCATGACGATGAAAGTTTAAAGGTCTCAACATGCAACAGGTAGGGTGGTCCCACCACGTTGCTGTGCGCGCTCCTCCTAAAGCTTACTCACTTTCCACGACCTTCTATGTGTATTGCGTGATTGATACAATAACGCGCTCTGACTGATGGAATCAAAAATTGCGGAAAATCGGAAACCCGATTGTACAGACGTTCGTCGGTCAGACACCTGGTCAGACACACCACCACGCCGATTATTATATGAAAAGGATGAGGATAAGAATAGGGGTGAGGATTCGCTAGATTCGCGTTCGTTAAAACAGGTCAGACCGCGGCGACGTTTCATTTCCAATAACGCGAGCTTTGCGGTAAACCCGAAGCCCGCCCACTTCCACAAAGAACACGCCATAAAACCGCCAATGTCACCGTCGACTGCGTACGACGCGCTGCGCGACGCGCGGGTCGGAAGCGAACGAGTTTTTGCCGCCGCGCGGCGGCTGAAACGTCGCGCGGCGGCCAAAACTCGTTCGCTTCCGACCCGCGTGCGGTCGCGCAGCGCGTGGTACGCAGTCGACGGTGAGGCCTTGGCCGTTTTATGGCCTGTGCCTCATGGTGGCCCCTGAATTCCGCACACTCTGTGCGCGTCAATTCCGGAGCCCCTCGCACCACCGCACACTTCCGGTGTCGTTTTATGCGGTAAACCTTAAGCCCCGCCCACTTTTACAAAATACTCCTTGGCTGTACCTGAGTCCCTCACACATCAACAGCTATGATGGTCCCACCATGACATGACAATGAAAGTTTAAAGGTCTCAACATGTAATAGGTAGGGTGGTCCCACCACTATCCATAACTGTGAAAGTTTGAAGGACCCAATATGCAACAGTTAGGGTGGTCCCACAACGATCCACGAAGTTTAGAGGACCCAATATGGAACAGGTAGGGTGGTCCCACCACGATCCATAACTACAAAAGTTCAAAGGACCCAATATGAAACAGGTAGGGTGGTCCCACCACGATCCATAACTATGGAAGTTTGAAGGACACAATATGCAACAGGTAGGGTGGTCCCACCACGATCCATAACTATGAAAGTTTTAAGGACCCAATATGCAACAGGTAGGGTGGTCCCACCACGATCACCATGCTGTCCGCGCTGCTCCTGAAGCTTACTCACTTTCCGCAATCTTCTCTGTGTATTGCGTGATGAAACAATACCGCGCTCTGACTGATGGTATCAAAAAATGCGGGAAATTCGAAACCCAATTGTACAGACGTCCGTCAGTCAGACATCTGGTCAGACACACCACCACGCCGATTATTATATGTAAGGATTAAAATGAAAACTTCGGCAGGTTTGAGTCATGCCGAAACCTCCGCCGATCAGCCAGATCCGATCAATTTGACTGGGAAAGGGGCGTTTTAACCGGCCACCGACCCCCGCGATTGCCTGAGAATGCACATATTAAGCATGGTTAGAACGTGGTAATCGTTTTGTGAATTTCAATTCTCAACAATTAAAACAAATACTTCTTTTTTTTGGTTGGATATGTTCATCTATCAACAAATGTTCAGTTTTGTCACTTTTATATCGGACGTCGGTTCGGGGTCGAAACGGGGTTTTGTTCTGATAAAGTTTGACAGAAAGTGCAAACTAAAGGCAGTGTTGACGATAAAAAAGCGTATTCTCGTTTTCGATGTTTTGAGTAGGTAAATCCACTAAGTAGAAGTTAACACTTAAAGGCAGTGTTCACGATAAAAATTGTTTTTCTGTTTTTCCGCCTATCTTGAAAACGGCCCCATACCGATTCCAATGATGTCTCTGAAATCGTACAAGACCTTCTGGGAACGGAGTTATGGTCCCTCAAAATTTGAGCTAAGGAAACATGGTGGACGAGTTTTCCGAGGCTTGTAGCTTCAGTCTTTTGCAGCCTATGTATGCGAGCTGACCTGAGTAAAGAGATGAGTTGAGAATGAAGGGAAGAACGGGGCTATTGATCGGAAATCTTCGCTCATCTCACGATCTCGAGCATTCATTTGTTCACGTCGGTGGGCGTGTGATGCGCTTTTTGGGTTTTCAATGCGCTCGAAGTTGCAACTTCGGGCTCTTTTGGGGCTCTTCCTGGCTCGCTTTTATGCGTTCTTTCGACGTCAACGTTACAGTGTGCCCTTCCACTACCCATTCCTGGTGGGAACTGAAACACATTTTTTATCGTGAACACTGCCTTTAAGAGACGTCGTGCCCACTCTGCGCACACACACCATGGACTAGATTTTTCTGTTTTTCCAATGAAAAAAACGGAATCCTTTTGATGATTGCATACCTAAAACACCACGTTAAACTGGTATGCAGATATTGATCGCCATACATCTCCTTTTCACAATCTCAAATGCAACAAAATTTAAGAGCTCACTGAATTGATTTTCCGTGGAGCGCGCAGGTCCGCTACGGGAACTGCCCGTAGAACACGCTGTTTCTTAAAACTTAGGAGACCGCGCGTCCTACGGCTAGCCCTCATAAAGGACCAGCGCGCTCCACGACCAATCACTTCAGTGAGTTTTTAAACTGAATTTTTGTTGTAATTGCCCATGTCAAAAGGAGATATATGGCGTTTAATATCTACATACCATTTATGGAAGCTGTATTAAGCAGTGATATAAAAGCAATAATTGGAAGGAGTCCGTTTTTCTTGAAGTAAAACGAAAAAATCGAGTTTTTGGCGAGGGTGCGCAGTGTGGACACGCGGTCCATTAGGTGTTAAGGGCAGCGTACGCGCGAAAAACCGTGTTCATTTTTTTCACAATTTCGCGCAGGTAGGCCTACCAGGTTGTGATACTATATCGCAAAGGGACCACCCAAAACACTCAAATTCCTGAGAAAATTCGTTAGGAAGTCCTTGAGCATTCAGCTCCCTTTTTTCACGTCTGTCCGGCGTGTCTTGTGCAGCGCACAAGTTTCGGAAATTTGAACGGCTGATTTGGTTTATCCTCATTCACTTTTTGAGTTCCACAATTCTTCCGTCTTTCTGCTGTCAAAAAGTCTTTAAAAATAAGACGCTTTCAATACACACTTCCAAACACGAGGATCCTTCGAATTAAAGAATATAGAATTTGGGCTTTCCGCTACCTGCCCTAGCCCGTCATGGCGCTTCTGTTCCTCATGTTAGATGATCGACCGGAAAAACGCCTTTTCAGACCACGGAGCGGATTTTCAGGAGCCTATAGCATTATTTTACGTTACATTGAAGTCTCAAGCTTCACCAACTATCTCCACTTGATTCGAACCTTGGATTGAGAGGAAAAGCCTTCCTCAGATGTGGTTTTCAGCGCGGACGCTGCCTTTAAAGGCAGTGTTCTACGATGATGAAAAAGTTTTCGAAAAATTCCACTAGGGATTGGGTAGTGGAGGGGACACTCTGTAACGTTAACATCAGAAAGAACGCATGAAAAACGAGCCAGGAAGAGCCCTCAAAAGGCATTCCGAAGTTTGCAACTTCGGAGCGCATTGAAAACTCCCCAAAAGCGCATCACACGCCCACCTGACGTGAGCTAATGAATGCTCGAGATCGTGAGATGAGCGATTGATTTTCTAATCATTAGCCCTGTTCTTTAACTTCATTCTCAGCTTCTCTCTACTCAGGTCCAACTCTGCATAGATCGGCTGCAAAAGACGGAGGTTACTCAATCATGGGACAACTCGTCCACCATGTTTCCATAGCTCAATCTTTGAGGGACTATACCTGCGTTCACAGAAGGTCTTGTATGATTTCAGAGACACCACTGGAATCAGCATGGGGCCGTTTTCAAGATAGGCGGAAAAACAGAAAAACGATTTTCATCGTGAACACTGCCTTTAAGTGTTAATAGGGGAGAGTCCCCACAGATCACTCAAATACCGAAGAAAAACTGTATAAAGAAATCTCTGGAAAGCTCAATTGTGCCTGTTGGTTTATTTCGGGTGGCTGCATACAATGCTTCAAATCTGACGTCGGAAACGGTTTGCCCCACTTCGAAAATCCTTGGGTAAGTGACTTTGTTTTCGGTTAATTGTACCGAAAACTCCTCAAAAATAAGATGGGCTGATGCACATGCTGGGATGTTGGAATATTTTGCGATAAATAATATCCAAGAACTCCGTGCCAGTTCCTCTGGTGAAACGAACGCAGGACATCTGTTATATGACGTGGGAGGGGTGATCCAATACTGGTCCACGAGATTTTCACCCCTTTCCTGGCCGCTTTCCGTCGTGCTTCCGTTCCTGCTTTTCTTAGAGGGACCCAAAGCTTACCTTTTTGCCAAAAAGCAGGCAACTTATTCATCGTGAGCTCTGCATTTAGAATAGTTAATTAATTAGACATTTAAAATTTATCTTACGGCGCCCTCAAAATTACGATTTGTCAATTTTTAAGCTAGCAGAGGCGATGCGGGTGCGATGTTGTTTGCGCTGTGGAATACCCGAAAATATCGAAGAGAGGCGAAAAAATTCTCAAAATGACCGGCAAATGGAAACGGCCACATCTCCTTATCAAGAATTCATAAAAAAAACAAGGAAAATACATCGCGTAAGAGGAAACAAACGGAAAAATTACAAAAAAAATTGAAAAAGCAAAGATAACGAACGGAAAATTGGGGTTGTTCATGAAAAATGGTCACAAAACCCTAGTTGAAGAAACCGACCAAGGAATATACTCACGGTGGTATTGGTGGGACGTAAGTGCCAATGTGCTGGGAGAGTTTCTGCTGGATTGGATCTTCACGTTGTTTGGAGACGGCGTTTGGCGTCTTCTTCTTCGAGTGTTTCTCCGTGGTGAGCATCACCGAGCAAGCATCTGAAGTTAGATGAATTTCATCACGGATCGGTTCCTCTCCCAACGGCTCCTCCCCTTCTTCTTTTGCTCACATTTGCTTCCATGTCTTTCCCTCTCTTCTACGGAGTTCTTTGTTTGCTCAGTTTCCTTCTTCGGCACTCAGTGCTCCGACACATGGCATACACACTCACGTCAAAGCAAAGAGATCGACACTTAGTCAATGAACAGACAAAAAAATTTAGCATGGACGGCCCCGAAATCATACGCCGCAGAAAGTAAGCAGTAGGTTGGTTCTCAGTAGAGCGCGATCCGTGCTCATTAGCGAACTTTGTGATTTCGCTGCTTTTTCCTACCTATCGAACCAGTTCAAAGGTAGTGTTCACGATAAAAAAACGTATTTTGGTTCCCTATGTTTTTGAGTAGGCAAGTTCACGAAGTAGTCGATAATAAGTAAAATCCCCCATGAAACTCTCGAATATCGGAGAGAAAACTGTATAAAAAAAAACTGATAAGATTTATTCACGCCTGCTGGTGTGGTTTGTGCTTTGCGGACAAGACGTCAAACCAAACGTCGCAAATGATTTGAGCTTAGAAATTCTTAGCTTAGAAAAAAGTGACTTCTTTGTTTTCTGTTTCCTGTACCATAAACTCTTAAAGAATAAGATGGGTCAATGCACATGCTTAGATGTTAGGATCTTTCGCGACAAAACAAAAATTCGACCTCTGTCCCTCTGGTAAAAGGAACGCGGGACAGCTGTTACATGACGTGGGTGGGGTGATCCAATGGGTTGGCTAAACCACGACGTTTTTACCCACTTCCTGGCCGTTTCACGTCGTACCTCCGTTCTTACTCTTCTCAGTGGGATCCAGTGCTCACGTCTCTGTATTTTTTGTGAGGTGTCAGGAAATCTGCAGAAGCCTCGAAAAAGGTTCTTATGAAAGGTGCACGATACAATTCGCAAAACTTCCTCTCCAAAAGTTTGCCTCTGGTGAGCTTTTGGTGAACAGCACCTTCTTCCGGCACTGGTCTGATACCAATCAAAAACAGCGGCGAACAAAGTCTGAAAAAAGTGCTACGCACCGAAAGCTCACCAGAAGCAAAGCTCTTGAAATGTTCTGCTACTTTCTCTGCACACCTTTGACAAAAAGGTTTTTTTTTTCGAAAATTGCAAAGTGCAATAAAGCCCGGAGATAGCAGTATACGGCTGTAATTATTTTGTTATTTATCGATAGTTTTTGATCGAAATTTTAATTTTTGTGTCCTATAGACACCTGGTCATAGCTTGAATTGCAAATCTGTGTGTACATATGAAGCAGAAGACATTTCACTGATATATTCGAAAAAGAGCTTGAAACAATCTAAAAATATTGGGCAAATGCAGATCAGAACAAAACATCTCGTCAGAGAAAAGGTTTACCTTTGAGGAGTTATACAGAAACTACTTTTTAAGAGCCAGAATACCAATCTCTCTCAACAAAGGCAAAAATTTTCAAGAGCTTTCATATGGGCGTTGTCAAATTGTCCAACAAGAAGATAAAATGACGTTCCTTGAGCCTTATCGAATGGGACTGTCCGCCCAAGCGGGCTGCGAGCGTGTCGAGCAGCCAAATGCGACATTTGCAAAGCAAAGTGCGCTGAATTTGTCGCACTCGTAGTTATCGTAGCAGTCGCTGATGGCATCTCCATTTACGCGGCCTGGGACGTGAAGTCCACTTGCCTGCTAGCCGGTGTGAGAAAAGGCCACGCCCGTGATCTTACAAGAATACTGGTATATCATGACGAGTATAGCAAGAATAGTCAAGAAACCGAAGTCCAGGGAGCCTTTGCACTATGATGACGAACTTAATTAAAGACACAGTCCAACCTCGGAATCGAGTTGTTGTTTTCCTGCTTATCCTGGAGAAAATTTTATGCTGATCACAATGGTGTTTTCAGAATCGCTCAGAACTCACTACCAACGAAGTTATGGCCCCTCAAAATATCTAAATTTGAACGGCGAGAAGTTCGCGGACGAGTTGTCTCGAGCCTGTTTTTATTCGTTATTAGCAGCCATCGTTTTAAAACATGTCACAGTATGAAGTCAGACCGAAAGCAAATAGAAGAACATAGATTTTGAGTAAATTTAATCGCGCTTCTCTCCCCTATTCAAATCGGAAACTTGTCGGTTGGCTTCACCCCTTTTTTCTTTAAAGTGGGCGTGGCCGACTTCTTCCTCGCTTTTTCTCGATTATTTGAGCGTATTGAGATTTCGCGTTTGGCAGGGTTGCTATACACGGCGACCTGACTATAGTATCAAAAATTACCCGTGAGCTTGGACTGTGCCTTTAATGAACGACTATGTGTTTTCAACTGGTTCTGATAAAGAAGTAAAGAAAGCATTTTTTTCTGGTTTGTTAATTGATTAGCAGGAGTAATAGATGAATAGTGAATATGATCCCAGTCAGTTGTTTGAAACCGAGACGCTCATCCCAGAAAATGCCTTCGCCACAGCTGCTCGACACGCACGCTGACCGCGTCGGCGGACACTTTCCTACGGACAGACTTTAACGAGGATTTGACCCCACTACAACAAGAAACTTCGAAAAAAAAACGATATTCTGAGGATTGAGGGGGGACCTAGTTCTGGTTTTTAATGTCTCGTCAGTAGACAGCTGAATAGCTCTTGAACATGCTTCTCAGGGAAACAGATAATTTCTATGTGAACTTCGTTCAGGGGAATTACATATGTGTTTCGTACATGAACGACAATTTAGGCCCGTTTCGGTTTTTTGGAAGACTGTGGATGATAACTGCAGTTAAAGGTATCGCTCACGATGGATTTGGTTTTTGAGTTTTCCATACATAATGGAAGCTCTACATCCCTAAATAACAGCTACTTCGGAAAAACTGCGGAAGAATCACTGGAAAATATTTTTTCGGACCGAAATTCTCTCGATCGACTTTTGAGAAAGGAAGAGTCGATTGCCAGGAATCGCTGTGTTGACCCATGATCTCACTATCAAATGAAATTCATCCTTCTACCAGAAGATTTGTGGGGAAGGACAGGTGAACCGAAGTATGTGTAAAAGTCATCCTTCAAGTAATTGTAAGGTATAGTCCATCCACTTCCCCTCAGTTGTACTGAATCAATTGTTGATCATTCAACATCGGCATGGATCCTGAAGAGACTTTGCGTTCCCCATAGGAGGTTGGCGCAAACTCGGTGCACCTATGTTATAGCATCTGGCACCGAGTTTGCGCCAACCTACAACAGTGAACGCGAAGTCTCTTCCGGATCCATGCCGACGTTACTTATACAATGGCTAACAGCAATTTGTGTCAGATGACTGGCGGAGTGCCGGCATCTTTTGACGGAATTTTGGGCATTCGGAATCATATATGTTCACAATAAAGCATTTTTGACCCAACAAACTATCCCTACATGGTTAGATAGATCCAGATAATCATTCAAACCCATAAAACGGTGAGACGTTTTCAGCGCGTACGATGCCTTTAAATAATCTTTTGATTCCCGCATCCTTCACGGCTCCACCGGAAACGGCTTTCTTTTCGTGCTCATCGCCAGGAGTAACCCCCACTGGACAGGGTTCGCGCAGCTTTTTTTTTTGATTGCTGTAGTCCACTTAAAGGCACTGTTCACGAAAAACTTCGTTCTCGAGTTTTTCATGGAAAACACTTTTGATGAGCCTTCGAAGAAAAACAGCGTCGAAAGAACTAGACGAGACGCCATCGTGGAGCTAAAAAACTGCTTATAAGAGTGGGCAAGACCTGCCGCTTTGGGCAGATGCGGCCCCTTGAGGCTCAGTTTTTGTGCATCGCCGTTCAGGCTTCCATCTGGGGTGCGATTGATGAACGCACATTCGCTGGTTTGGTTTGATTAGGGTTTGGTTCGGTTTGCAAGCGACCACTCCGTAACAACCAAACCAATTGCTCCGCAACTAACCAGCGATTCACGAACGTTTTCGCCGGTTTGGTTTGCAAACCGGTTGTTGTTACGATTTTGAACAGGTAAACCGGTGTATGCTGACCAATTCCCGGGCAAAATAGGTTTTATTTTTTGTTCGTTGATTTCTTTTCTTTTGTTTGTTGATTGAACTGGTTTGAGGTATTCCGGAGATACTATTGCATCAGTGCGTAATTTTCCAGTCCAAATTGCACCTACCCTATAGTGTATCAGGCGAATAATATTGATTAATATTGATTTTTTCAAATAAATCAAAGTTTTGCTCGAATATGAAAATGAGTTTGATTTTTGATGACTTTTTAATGTAATTTTTTTTCTGGTTCCATTAATGACGTTAGGAGGAACGTTAACATAATTTATTAAAAGGCAAAGTTGTGTGTTCATTCTCTAAGATCACAATCGTCATTTGTTCGATGAATATTCGAGGAAATACTGAAATAACTCTAATTTGCGATCCATAGCATGGACAGAATTCTACATTTTCGTCAGTCATGGGCACGCTCATCTCCAGAGCAATTATTTGAACTAGAAACAATTAGGAACCAGTGAGGTAAAAGAAATGGAATTTATTGGGGAAATCGATATTATCCATTTGTTGTACCCTACTCTGCGCATGCCAGTAGCTTTCTATTAAATGAGTTTCACTGGCTGCTTCTTTTCCAATCTTCTCAATTGAGTTCTTCTTAATATCCGCTACAATCTCTTTTTAAAGAATACAATCTGAAAAGAAAGCCACGATGATACAGTGAAACAAAGTATTCGATACTCCATGTATTTATATTGTGAAACTCGGTAAGCATTTTAGGAAGTGAAAACTTCGAAAAAATAGATTTATGGTGAGGATAATGGAATTTAAGCAATGAAAAAACATGGCGTCATTTCGAAAGCTTAGTGTAATTGCACGATTTGCACGGAATCGCACATCTGGCTGGCTAACCGCACTTAGCCCACTCCTAACCAGCCTCTTCGAGGTGGGTTGGATTCTAACCCACCCGTGACCCAGAGATAGCCAAACCGGAGCTTGATGAATAGCTGGTTTGCAACCAACCCGAAACAAACCCTAACCAAACCAGCGGAAACGCGTTCATGAATCGCTACCCTGGTCTACACAGGCGTCTCCGAGGGTTATTTCAAGAAAAAATTTATTATTTTCGACTTCTCCAGTAAGAGAAACGTAAATAAAAGGGTTGGCCCCTTCAGCGAAAGAAGGAGAAGATAATACAAAAGGAACAATAACGACTTTGCTGATTTCTAAGGCCAGGACGGTTTTCCTTCTCGGATTTTCCCGCACTAGAGCGTACTAGGCGCTACATTCTAAGATATGCAATCATGGGAAGATGATTAAAAACATCTTCAATGAGATCCCTAACATATTATGTTCCTCATTGTTAAGGGAACAGTTTTTGCAGTTAATTTTCTAAAATGTCGCTGAATATACGTAAAGGCGTCGTCCGGAAACCAATTTTTTTCTCTATTTGAATAACGGGAAGTCGAGGTGTGTAGTTTGCAAAGTTTGAGACCTCAATATTGCCTATCCATGATAGCTCGCATTTTAGCTTCATGAAAACGGTTTTGTAGTCTGAAAAGCGGAGTTTATCGGTCAGACATTCAACACAAGGAAGATGTGCACCTTGGCAGGCGCAATCGATCCACTGGTGCAATACTCATTATGTCGAGAAATCCCAACATCCAGAGACCAGAACCTTATTCCCTCTAAAAAAATCTTAACTAAAAAAAAACAAAAGAAATTCATCCTTCTTAGAAGTTCAGAGCGCTGAACAGTTTCCGATGTTGCAAATTATGTCCCAAAGAACACACAAAATAGGCGTAGGTGGAAATTTGAATGCTTTCTGGAGGGATCGAGGATCAAGTAAAGTCCACGTAATCATTTTAGTCTATTAAATGGACGGGGCTGCGACGGTAGATCGCCGCGCGCAATCGAAACCTCGTTGGCCGGTGATACCGCCTCACGGCCAGACCTAATAATCGAGCCTGGTCCTTTCACCAGAGTGAATCTGATACGCGGACCATAATTTTTTTTGCAAAAATTGAAGATTCATAGGGTCTATTCGCTTGATTGCTCCCCTTCGTGAGTCTAAAGTCTGTCCGAATGAGAATGTCTGCCCAAGTGGTCGGCGTACGTGTCGCGCGGCGGTCGGAAAACATTTTTGAACATGTAAATCGATAAGCAGGATTGTTAGAAAAATTGTGAATGATATCCCAGCCAACTGTTTCAAGTCTTGAGAAAGCTCCTCCAGAAAAAAAGGCTTCAAGAGGGCCGCTCGACACGCATGCAGACCGTGTGGGCGGACATTCTCATTCGAACAAACTTTATCTGCGCAGTAGCACTGAGAATAGAACACGATTTTTTTGCTCACACGCTTCCCTTAATGTGAGAACCTCTTAAGGTACACCTGGTTACTGCAAAACTTTCCATAGAAGAACTATGGACTCACTAAATCCATATATAGATGGTTTCTGTTTTCGATTTAGTCTGACGCATGGACCAGGCGGCTGGCCGTGCGATGTTGGCGGCCTCACTAGAGAACGGGGTTTCGATTCGAGCGGGGTGATCTACCGTCGCAGCCCCGTCCATTCATCAGACTAAAATTATTACGCGAACTCTGTGTAGTCAGAAAAAAAACGAGGAAAACAGAGAAAAAAACAAACTGAAGCTGTCTCACAAAATGTCATACGCTTGTCAAGAACTTTTTTTCGCTAAATCTACGCTCATCCTAGAGAGAAGAGAAGTGATTCACATTACCAAGTTCGCTAGGGACTTTTGAGGGTCGACTATTCTTCAAAAACTTGATAGATGAAGTGAAATAAAAACGAGCAATATGGACCTCTAGTAGAAGTCAGAAAAATTGCTCGAAAAAAGGCAGAACAATGAAAAAGAAAGAAAATCAGTCATTTTCCACCTCTCGATTCCGTACTTCATTCCTCTCTATATCCCTTTCTCTCGACTCTCCTCATTCCTCTTTCGCTCTCTTCCAACGTGGGAATACGTTCCATAATTCTTGCGCAATGAGCAGCAAACTGATACCTGGCCACGTCGCAGTTCGCGGCCTAGAGCTTCGACCTCATTAGATTCGTACTCATGTCGTGCTCATGACTGGCCTGAAAAATACATACGCAGGCATAGTAGATGTAAACGATATAAATAGGTGAACGAAAATTGGACGTATCCTTCATTTCCCGGCTACTCGTAGTCCTATTATCACAACCGTAGATGCGAAACGGTTGTTTTTTGAAAAATTCAACCGTGAGAATGAAGAAATCATTCTCAAAACCACACCGCTTCTATGACAGTGATACAGAAAAGTGCGAGTACCGGGGAAATGAAGGCTATAAGCAACAGAATTTGTGTAAATCTTGGGTGATACGAATAGGCATATCAATTTGTTTGGGAAGCTTCGAGATTATGGGAGAAAACTGCAGAACGAACGGAAATGGTGAGGATTTATTCATTTATTTATTTATTTATAGATACGTCGTAAACGACGCGACAAAATGTCGAAGGAACAGATCTGGTGTACAAATTCAACATACGAAATGGATGTGGATATCACGTCTCAAGAAAATTAATAAAAACACCGAAGCGATGCTGGTATGCTATGTAATATTGTGACTGATGATTATCTGCCTTGGAAGCTAATCAACACCTTACCTGTGGCTTAAGAACAAGTTACTTGAAGGTTTCACCCAGCTTACATCCTTAATATCGGGAGTAATTTGTTCTTCGCGTTATTTAATGTTACGCGCAACATCTAATTTGCATGTATTGCAGAGTAGTGAAAAGAGTTGCTTAAGTATTGTCTTTAACGCGGTAAGTTTCTTGAAGTCTTCAGGCATTATACATAGCTTTTTTGGAACTCATTGGTATGAACACGATTATCATAGATCTGCGTACAGCAAAAGCGGTTGTCTGCAACTGTGTTTGCGGCTCTAATTCCTCTCGGAACCACTTCGCTTACACTGAGTAGCGTGCCGTGTCGAACTGCAAAATAGGACAACCCCTTCCCCTGTGTGTAGAGAGCCCCTATCCCTGAGTAAGACAGCATATAAACTGAACCGTACCTTAGACCATAACCAAAGAAATTCCCGGGTGTGATTTTTCGGCAAATACCTTACACCTGGCTTCTTGGTAACCAATGACGGCTAATTCACTGAGGATCAATGCTTATCAGACCAGCTGCACCTCGACTGAATGGTTTTCTGTAAGTGAATGTTTTTAAAGGATCCCATAAAGATCAAGAGAAGCAGCGATCTCAATGCAGTACACAGAAATGTGATTATGGCAGTGTTCAGACTTAAAACCGTATTTTATTTTCTAGTGTTCCGGTGTTTTTGCGCTTGATATAGAGGAGAATATCGAAACGGCTCCACAAAACATCTCAATTCCCAAAGAACGAATTCTCCTAAAAAAATAAACACTGCAGTTCATTCCCGCCCCTATCCATACTCTTTATCTTTGGTGGAGCGGAAGCACCTTTTGTCTAGATCTTTTTGCTTCAACAAGCTTTTCAATTTTAGGTCGAACCGAATTCCGGATAAAGATTATTTGGCAGAACGTCCGAAAGTGATTCGGTTGTATGGAACAGCTCATCTGTTTCCGAGAGAACTGCGACAAAAAGGATTCTAAGCGAAGAGTTGCTGCGTCTATTAAGCGCGGTAGGTTAGTTTCACGCAGCAGAGGGTGCAGATTTGGAGAGATTCGTAGGGAACTTGCAAACGCAGCAAACTAACCCCTATTTGGCCTAGCCGGCCAAATGTGGATTTATTCTCGGCCGCATGGCGGCTATATCTCGACTGACACCATGCCTGTCCACGAAATAGCCTGCTCTCGTCGTGCATCAGATTTCATCCAAAATTTTAAGACTGGATGGTGAAGGCTTCTTTGCAGGCTACAGGGAATAGGCCGACAACTGGGACGCCCATTAGGGTAACTCAGACTTGGGCAGCTCTTACCCACAACTCTAGTCCTTCATGGTGTTTTTAATGAATTCAAGGTCTGCTATTGTTCAAGTAGGATATTCGTGAGCCATGGTTTGAATACCTAATCTTTTCCTCCGCAGTCCATTATCCTTTCAGCAGCCAATGCTATGCGGGCATTTCAAAACCATTACATTCATTTCTATCCTTATCCAAAAGATGCCTCAGCAACAGTTTCAATGGTTGAATTTCGAAGCAGGTCTACGTCAGAGTCCTTTTCAGCAGTGCTGTGCTTCGGTGCGATGAGTCAATGTTATCGTTCATGTTCTCGTGTCACGTCAAACCGCCATGACCATTTTTGACCAGTGTGATAGCTTATACTGTAGGCACCCCCGAGTCAGTGTCATGAGTTCGTATTTAGATCAAAGAGGTGCCCCCGCATTCGCTCGTGAATGGTTTCCTACCAGTTGCGCTGGATCTCGGTAGGGTTATCCTATAGACAGCTGCTCAATGGTCAAAATCTGGTCAAACCCTCTGCTTGGGCGGAAGTGATGTTAACGAGAGTGTCAACGAAAGCTCTCATTCATGCTGCTTGAAGAGCAACAGAAAAATAATTCTCTATAGCTCTATTTGTTTCTATCTATTTTCTCAGCCATCCCTTTTGGAACCCCACAAACTGTTGGCTGCTACGGATCTTACTGAACACAATTTTTTCTATAAGTGAATGGCCACTGATTTTCGAAGAGCTTATAATCAAAACGTCAGCTCTTTTAAATAGAGGCACTGTTTTCGCGTGCGAGAAGCTTAGTTTGCTTCAAGCTTCTTTTCTTTTTAGTCAATCTGGATGTATATTAATTACTTTCATGTTTCTGTTCCTCATTCATAATTGACAAATAAATGAATGAATGAATGGTGGCGTCGTGTACGTTGCCGGCTAGCAGAGACTTTTAGTATGCCTCAGATAGCTTCTGAATGCCCAGGGCGGATGTACGCTGGCTACATACTGGCCAGATGTGAGCTAATTCCACGCTATTTCGGACAAGGCTGGCATTTCGATGTCAGCTCCATGCAGTTTCTGTGCAACATTACCACGAGACTGAACGAAGAAACTCGGCGTGTTACAACGCACTGGAGCAGACTGGCTCATGTCGCTAGAATTTTTGATTTCAAAGTGAAATTGCAAAGTATTGTATTCATGCAAACCTATACAAAAAAGACAGAAAACGCAAACACATCAGTTTTCATTAGAAAACCAAATTGGGAATAAGTCAGATTAATATATACGGCAATGTATAACGATTGGTCTGGAAAACGCGTGCGTGTCGAGCAGGCGTCGCGACGGTGTTTTCCCGACGAGCCTCCCTACGACTGTTGAAAGCTGACAGAGATTTTGTTCGCTATATGTCTCACATTCCTGATGATTGAAAAGAGGTCCTAATAACGCCTTAGCGATGGCCGCTCGACACACACGCTGACCGCGTGGTCGGACAGTCTCATTCGGACAGACATTATGGCTAGTGGTGAAACATGAAGGAAGGGTGGAAACCCCAACAGAGCTCGAATTGATTGCGGAGAACATTGCAATAATAGGAAAAGAGAGATTTCGGCAAAACTTTCTGGTATTTTGTACATGCTCTAGGGGTTTATATATAATAAATTCTGGTGAATATCCTGGAACTCCGCAAGGGGTAAATCGGATGCATCACTACATCGCACCTCGTCAAAGGAACCAAATACAAACTTCCTGAGTAAGACATATTCATGGCATTGAATTGGTTACCTGGGCAGACAATGCGATTAGTTTGCCTGGAGCCTGCACTCAAGCTGTTCGAAGCATATCGTCATTTTGCAGCATTTCTTTTGTGAGCCATGGAAACTAATAGCTATCATTAATCAAGAAATAGAACAGGAGAGTAATGATGATGGATCGTGAATACGAGGGTTTAATCTTCCACATGACCTTCAGCTCGATCGTTTAACATAATGTTGTTGTTCAGTGGCCTTACTGAAAATTTCATATTTTTCTTGATCTGGGACTTCACAGAAAAAAAAACGGACATCAAAGTTATATTCACCAGAACTGGAGTTAAAGCAGGACCATGACATTTGCGTATGCATTTACCAACACTATTAATCACCATTTCTGCCGTTTTCCCAGAAAATCAAGCTACTCAGCTGCATTCCAAAAAAAGATTCTCAACAATCAACGCGTACACAGGTGAAAAAGTGCTGCTGTTTGCCAAATAGGCTCACGACGAAAGGAGACGGGAGGCGTTTCCGAAATCGAGGAGTTCCATCTTTCCTAAAAAACGAACAACGGCTGTGATTGTTGTACCCCTTGCTGTGCATAAGTTCTTTCTTTGATTATGCACATTAGAAATCCCTTGTAGACGGCACCCACCACAAAGATATCTCAGAAACTGGGGGTAAACGAAACATATGAATGATATTTTTTGATGAAAGCAATTTAAAGCATACTTCATTCTATTTGGCCGATTTGTCTAGTAGTGCATGCTTTGTTGGAGTGACCAGAATATATATGTACAAAAATCATCGAAAGAACTCAGAATTTTCGTACAACCTACATGGACCAATTTCGCGAATAATATGCTGCCCTAAACCGTATTATATGCTAATTGAATAGGCTCATTGAGTCCATTACGCAGCTCTCTGAGCTGGTCCTTCCATTAGCTTGGAATCAAGATTTGCTAGAAAGCAACTACATGCATACGTGGTTTATAGCAATAAGCTCAGGGCATTTCTTATACTCCCTCCTTTTCGCTCATCTCTAGCGGAGGGCGGCCGCTTTTTTGACGAAACCTCCTTATCACCAGTAACGATTCGCCGAGGTCCACCGCGCCGCTGCTGGCGGCGATAATCGAAATCAAGAGCTCACCAGAAATCTTTCAGAGTTTATCTTGCACAAATTGATCCATTCACGACCGCATAGAGTACTGCGTCACCGCACATACCTGGACCCACCGGTGGGTCATACTGGCTCTGATGTAATGCGTCTTTCACAGTCTGCCGGACGACGCCGTTCGGCACGTTATAAGGCAGCGTCCATACGTGGCGAGAGCGGGCGTTCCCGCGGTTGTGCGCCTCTCGACGGTCCTCAACGCCGGAGCAGCCCGTGCCCGCAAATTAACACACGAAATCACTCTCTACCTCCTGCTGATTCGATTAAAAACGTTTGATCGGGTGATAAACCGCTCGAGTCGGCGCAACGGCTGATGATTTCTCACGGTTTTCGACTTCCGTGGTAGGATTATGGAGAGCAAGGGCAGTAGTTTTGCAACACGCTTAATGCCACCCGCTGTAGTGATAGGGCAGTAGGTTTGAAACTTGCTGCTTGCTTCGGGATGCTGGCGGAGGCGCGCGAGAGCGAGCGGGCGAGGGCGCGCGAGAAGGCTCGCCTATGAGCGGCAAGCGAATCGTGTGTTCACGATGACCATCGATTTTGCGTAATCGCACGCTCTCGCCACGTATGGACGGAGCCTAAGGCCTCTTTCAGAGTTCGATCGCGCTGCGACGCGATCGTGGGCACGGCGACGCGACCGTCGCGTCGCCGTGGAAATCGTAGATTTTGGAAGTGTGAAGGCCCAATCGCGGAAGTTGGCGACCACGCACTTTTACGTACACATTCTAATCGACGCCTATTTCATGTTCGCGCTCCGGCACTGGGAGAGGAGATCTACGGGAGAAATTGACGCTTTGGAGGAATTACAGGAGGTATATTGTACTACAGATGAACGAATGAAGATGATGAGGTGAACTAATGGAGTAATCGCCGCTCTGCAGCCACGACGCAAATGTTTTGCCGTCATTTCAAATGTACTAAACGCAATAAACCCCTACAAACCTCAAATATGACGCCAGACATTCGTCAGGATCACTAACATGTTGTCTAACAAAGGTATTGACAATGTTGCTGGTATAAAAAGCTTCTCATCTCACGGTGTGCCTCAGTCGGCTCTTCGGAGCTGAACCTGGGAGGTGACCTCGAGTCACTCACCTGGGGTGCGTTCCAAGAACGTTCCCACGACGCTATGGGAGGAAAAGCAACCTCACCATAGACAAATTTGCTTCCTATGGATGCGAATTATAAGTGAGAATTGCTCCCACGTGGCCGTGGCTACGTTTCCATGGACGCGTTTTGCCATGGGAATGTTCTTGGAACGCACCCCTGAAGATCCACCGAATACCGAAGGATAATTTTTGTCGCCGAGAGGGGGCTCCCCACGGCTCGAAGGGTAGCGTATATCAAACGAATAAAAATTTTCGAATATTCGAATAAACGAATAATTTGAAAAATTGACTCTTTCGAATATTCGAATAAACGAACTATTCGAAAAATTGACTTCCCCGAATATTCGAATAAACGAATTATTCAAAAAAAATTACTTCTCCGAATATTTGAATAAACGAATTATTCGAAAAAATTACTTCTCCGATTATTCGAATAAACGAATTATTCGAAAAATTGACTTCTCCGAACATTCTAATAAACGAATTATTCGAAAAATGGACTTCTCCGAATAATCGAATTATTCGAATATTCGATTATTCGTTTATTCGGCCGAATATTCGTTTTCCGAATATTCGTTGACGTCATCTATCGGAGGGGTGGTACCCAACTGTGGGGCCATCTCCACGGTCCACGGTGGGGTGCATACCACTGCGGACCGTGGCGGTGAGAGTCACCCCACTGTGGGACACCAAAGGGGATCACCCCGGTGGCATGTCCCAGGGTCCCCTGTGTGAACCCGGAAACAGTGTATCCTGTAAAAACGAATAAGGTTACCGCCTACATCGGAATATGGAATTCCCTCCAAAATCGAGTTCTGTTCAACTGCAGTGCTAGTATACCTGTTAAAAACATGTTCGATTTCGGTCATCTACAGGAGAATTCCGTTCATCTACAGCTGATAGCAGTAGATCCTCCGGGTAACTCCAGTGGATGAGCCCTCCCGGTGTCAGGCGGTGTCGCGCAATTGGTTTGTCATTTATGATAAAGGTGCACTGTGGTTTGTCATTTTATGAAAATAATTGTTTTGTATTATGATTGTTTTGCCTACTTATACTTATTTTCCTGAATCAACGTGAAAAAGAGGAATTTGTACGAGGACATATGAAGCGGTCGCCGCGATCGGTCGCGTCGCCGTGCATTGCACGGCGACGCGATCTAACCATCTCAGTCGCCCAATCCCGCGACTTTCCCCGCGATCTTGTCTGAAAGGCCGGCGACCTGATCGCGCGACGCGACCAGATCGATACACAGTGTTTTCATTCGGTCGCGTCGCAGAGCGATCGAACTCTAAAAGAGGCCTAAGATAGGACTGCGGCGCTCGACGTCAGTGCGAAATTTCTCCGTTGATTGTGGGATGGTCGATATTATCAGTTGGTCTACCACAGGCCTAGCGGGCGCCGCGCGCGACGACGGATAGCATTGCCGGATGCGGACGGCAAAATAACTGTGAAATGGGGCTTAAGGGTCTGAGCAGATCGGCATCGCAGCGCGGCGCGACTTTTTGACAAGCTGCCATACTGATAGATCGTGGCGATCTATCAATACGGCTCAAAAGTGTTATATTGAGGAATGATTACGATTCTGGGGTGGTAGTACATGGGTTTGAGGGCGAGAGTAAGTTCGCTGTTGACCGCCGCTTACCGCGAGCTTTCATGTGACGATTTTTGGGCAAGAAGTCATGTCATACGAACTCTCGTGTCACGCTATGAGCCCTTATATGCGCATAGTGTAAAAAAATTACCCGAAAAAATACCTCAATCAGCCTTTTGTTTTTTGAAAAATTGTGATTTACAAAACAATTCTGAAAGATTTTCGAGCTATTTTCAGCTCGCGTTTAGATCGCGCGAAACCGCAGAATGGAGATAGTGTGAATAAAGAAAAAAGTGGGTAGCTAAAAGCCCTTCGGAGGACCTTTTCGGAAATATCCGTCTTTTTCTTCATCATACTATATCTCTGTCAACTCGCATCAAAGGCACAGTACACCCTCAGACGTGAATTTCATGATTTTTGTTCGATTGTGTAGCAGACCCCTCCTGTATAACACGTGCCAAGTACGAGATCTCAATTCCTTCAAATAAGCGAGATATAAGCGACCACCACAGGCCCGACCTCCTTCGCTCACCACCCCAGGCCCGGTCCCCTACCAGATTTACGAGCTCGATAGCGGCTGGTTGGATTGATGAATTCCCAACAAGTCTTCGTTCTTCAGTCTATCTCCATCTCCTGGCTCGCTCTCGCGCAACGATTGCGAATGAAGAGAAATGCAGGCCTGAGACAACTCGTCCACCAATTTTTTACCCTCAAAATATAGACACTTTAAGAGGGTTTTTAGAGTTCGATCGCGGCGCGGCGCGACGCCGAGTTTTATATGTAAATCGACCAGCGGCTCGTTATCGATCGATGCCCACAGAAAACATCTAGTCGCGCCGCGCATGGAACTCTAAAATTTTCAGCACGATTTCAGAGGTACCTCTGTGATCAGCGTGTGACTCTCTCCAAGATCAGCATAAAGTCTTGATAGAAATAACGAATGTAGATGGAATGGCCGAATGCAAAAGGCTGCTAGACGTTTTCGAAGTGCGCCCCCGTCGAGTAAATTCTGAAACTGACAGAACGATTTTTGAAGTTGACCTCCAACTTTTGTGGTAACCGCCAAGTTTCGCATCTCGAAAATACTCTTCAACAGAGAACTCTGGTGAAGTCCCTCTTTTCCGGGCCCCTGGTGGGATGAGTGGCGTCATCGCGACAGATAATCCTTTGCTCGTTTTCATCGTCAAAATCAAGGCGCACACGTACCACGATTTGGTTTTTAGGAAGGTCGTGGTTGCCCGGAAACGGATGGACCTGATTTTGAATCTCTACTGAGACTGGGCTCATGCCCATGGGGCGAAAACAACACTTCGCTGTTTCGCTCCCAAAGTTTGCGCGTATCTTACCTTGAATAAACGGCCCTCCATTCGCACAGATGTTAATCCATTTCTCTTCAGAGATTATAGAGAAGATCAGTAGGGACCAATAGAATGAGCAGTTCAGATCAACTGAATTGCGGAATCGAGCAAAACTACCTGCCGCGCGCGACTCCCTTAGTCTAACCGCATCTTCAAACTTCTCAGAGCGGAAGTAGTCCCCAGTCATTGTTGGTCGGAAAAGAAATAGCCGTGAACGGCTTCTGTCGTGCCATGATTGATCTGGCCCAGCTACACTACCGCTCGTAGGATTTGTTCAGAAGGCGAGCGAGGCCGGGTTTTCGCGTTTTTTTTTTCGTTTTTTGTATAACTCGCTTCAACATCAACTCTGAGCGAAACTAGGGTGATATTCATGATCCTGGCGTTAGGGGCTACCCAATGGTCTATCCATCGTGCGGGATGACTTGGGAGCCACAGAAGTTCCACAAACATCCAGCTATCTGTATACAGTAAACACTGGGAAACGCAAACAGAAACGGTAGCGCCCCATCCGCCACGGTACCGTAAGTAGAAACCTGGCTGATTTCGGGACTTTCGTAATTCTCCACGTAATCACCACAAAGGCTGAACCAGTGGGTATACCTCAACGCCAGGATATGCATATCACCCTAATTTCGCTACCATTTGAGTGAGAATCAAGGTATACAAAAAATGCGATAACGAACCCGACCTCTCTCGCTTTCTGACCAAATCCTAATAGCGGTACTGTACACGTCCACACAAATAAAACGCCAGCTGTACTTACTCAAATATTCCGAGAATCTTTGACCAGTTGTGCTCACCAACCAAATCCAAAATGTGTATTTCTGAAGGTAGAGGTTGACAAACACTGACCGACGACCTCAAGACCTCACGGTATATGATCCTATAGTGATCGGATGCTGCTACAGGGTGATAGATGACTACCTGCAAACTCTGTCTCTCCGAATCAATGAGCCTCCTTCGGAGGATTACAACTTCTTGAGGGCGCAACTCTGAGACTCCTGCCCTTGCGAATTACCTGAGAGTGAATCCAGTGTGGGTTCTACGGCCGGAATTCTGACGTGATTCCATGCGCCCAATATGCCTGCGCTCCAGGCACAGTCTGACCTGAGGAATGAAATCTCAGATTTCCATTTAATTGTGGCTTGGACCCTCCACGTATAACCCGCCAACTGCGAACTCGTATTTTCTGCCAATAAGCGAGAGGGAGGAGTCGTTCGGACACGCCCACTTCAAGGAGCTTCTCTGTCACACACCTTTGTCGACTCCCAGAGCTTCAACGAATTCCAATCAAAAACCTCGTTTTCCCTTCCTTTTCGACTGATTTTGGTTCGCTGCTGTGCATCAGTTGCGTATGGTGGAAAATACAGACCCCGGACAACTCGTCCACCACACTTTCGCCGCTTAAACTTAGGCCGAGTTCAAGGGCAATAATATTGTTCGTAGGGGGTTCACCAGATGTATCGCGAAGACTAGCCTGTGACTGTTTTCAAGTTGAGCAGGAAATCGTGAGTAGCATTTTTTGGGTGTAGTGCGCCTTTACCTTTGGGCAAGCTCTATCTAAAGAAAACCGAAAGTTACGTCGTGAATGAATCTGTGAGCTCTAATCTCCCACCCACAACCAAAGGAAAATCCTATTTTAAAAAAGCTACTAGTGAAAAAGTAGTACTGGTAAGTGAGAATTGAAGAGACAAGCCGTCTGCTAAGATTGAGAGAAATCCTTGTTACATACATAACAGTTAACTCTACACATCAAGAGATAAAAGTGCTCGCTATCTAGATGGGAAAGACGGTTTTTATAATTTTTTGCAAATTTTCTCAGCATAAATGTTATGCAAAGTGCCATAACACTCTTCAATTCATGGAAACCTTAGAATAGAAATCCATCATAAATGCTGCCGTTTAAGCCCTATTGATTTTCGTTTTCAAGAGAAGCCGAATAAAATGAACGGATGTCAGACAGCAACATTGACGTAGCGTTGCAAGAACGCTCATCGAAGTGATGATGGACGGTTGGCCGTGAGCCGTGCTGCAGCAGAAATCCCTTAGATTCGTGGGAAGTGAGTGATGAGCAGTAGTCAACAAAGGCTTTGTTCCGGTATAATCGCTGTCGAATAGGAGACTTCAGTGAACATCCGCGATTCGCGAGCCGTCGCGGGACTGCTGTGCCTACTTGAATCAGAATATAGCTCATCTTGACAAATGGAGTGGTCCTCGTTGTTTTCAAAGATTTGTGCCTTTAGTGCAAGGTCAATTTTGATGAATTGAACTCAGGGTTGTCATTTGCTCAATGTAAATCACATCCATTTTGAAACTTCCGTAAGCAGGAATGCTTCAAAGCACAGTCCAACGGCGGAATCGCTGTTCTGTTTATCTGTCTGTCTTGAAAGTGGTGCCACGCTGAGTTCAATGATGTCTCTGAAGTCGCACAAAACCCCTGGGAACGGAGGTATGATCCCTCAAAAACTGAGCTGCGGAAGCATGGTGGACGAGTTTTCCGGAGCGTGTAGCTTCCGTCATTGCAACCGATGGGTTAGGGGCTCTCTACACACCGACGGAGAAGTTGTCTCGCCTTTCGCCTCTTTGATTACACTCGCGATTAGCGGAATCATTTCCCCGACGTCAGGTTCGATGCGTTGTCCGCATTCTCCCGAAAAACACAAGCAGACATAATTAATGTTTTGCTCCGCTCTTCTAAACTTCTGTGGGGATTCCTACCCATTAACGTCTTCCAAATGGACCTACCTACCACGAAACATTGAAAACTATAGTCGGTGGCTTTTGGCTGGGTCGGTTTTTCCTCGTGAACACTGCCTTTGAGCCTAAGCAGTACACTTTTAAGCTCTGCCCTCTGCTAGAGAGGACGCTCTGCCCTCTGCTAGAGAGGACGCTCTGACCTGCCCATCGCCCATGACCGTTGCTAGACACAAAAACCATGATTTTACAACGAACCCAGCTCTCTCTTTTATAAGCGCTTCTCGTGAGCTCATCAGCCAGAAAGTGGTGACATGCGTGTCATGGCAGGCATCAGCAAGTCACGCTCGAGCGCGCGGGCGGCTGCGGGCGTCATAGTGTTGCCGCGGATGTGCAAAGGGTTATTCGCACTTCTCAATACGCGCGTAACGCTCTGGCGTGCTGCAACTGTATGAATGCTTTTTACGCGCGACTATGAATACTCCAACGGTAACGCTATGGCGAAGAAAGGTGAACTTGGCCTACACTGTGCCTTTCAAGGGAATGCGCTCTCCACCATGGCAGCGGATACTATTGACAGTAACTATGACGAACAGGAATCAGAATTGATGTGTGTGTAATGATAGAAATGGTGGAAAAAACCTTAACAGGGGTTGCCGCCATGGCAGATCGAGTGTGGCTTCAAAAAATTCGTATTCCGACGCTATCACAACGCATCACGCGCGTGCGCAACCTGCAGACGCTGCCTCAGACGGCATTTTTCATATTATTCGCCGCAAGCTCCGTCAGAGCGGTTCAGATACGCCTCTATTTTTGCATTGGCGAGCTTTCCCGCCTACTTAAGAAGGGTAAGTTCACAAATCCGATTATGAACATCGCCCTATTTTTTATTATAAGCGTACGGGCTCTTTTACGCATCGAATTACGCGATTGAAGGTGGCGCATCATGTTGGGTCCTTAGGCTACACTTGACGAGAAGTCCATACGTCGCGCAAGACCAATGTAGCGCGCGCGATTTCCCATTGTTATGTAAGTTCAACGGGTTTTATGGGGTTCTATCGCGCAAATGCATACCATGGCTTCGCTACTCCTCTATGACGTTGCAGGAAGTTCCCAAACGTTCCCGACAAATCTATCTAAGCTCAGGCGTGAATATGAATGTGTAGCGATACACGAGAGCAATCTCTACAGTTGCTTGTTTTGGTGACATGTGTTGAAATTCTTGAATTTCTGGCAGGCAATGAGTTTTTTAGCTAATTACTGAAACAAAACTCGTGACAAGGTCGGGGTGGACCAGGCGCATGATGGTTTGACGAAGTTGTGTACTCGATCACACTGGAAACCAGAGGTAACGCAACTTTAATACAATGCAATTTTTATGAAGACCACCATCACTTCAGCCCAACCTCTTGAGCAAAAACTTAGCAAACGACGTCATCAGACCCAAGGCCCAGAAGATAACCTTTCACAAACATTATGCAGCAAACTCAGCCACCTAGTGGGGTAAAAAAAGAGTTGTTCTGAAGGGACATAGCCATTGGCTCCGCCCTTCAAATCGGAGCTATGCACGACTCCATAAACGTCGTCACGAATCTCAACTACATCTTCTTGCCGTCGAAGATTTAGCGACGCCAATACGTTTCCGACTGGCGAAAAAAACGCGTTGTTTAGTGCGTCACTGTCCCCATATACCACTCGGCGAATCCGGCAGGAGAAAATTGAGGCGTAAAGGAAATCGCTCACAGAGTACGGCCTTCCCATACACAACCCTATATTTAGACGAGTGGAAACCTTCAGAAAATTCTGGAAGGCGGATTTTATGTGATCAGAAAGCGATGTAAACTCTCTTTTTTCCGGCAATCTTCATGGCTGGCTTGGTAATGTTCCTCTCCATGCAAAATGTTAACTGGCCGTCATCAAAGGAACGCGCTGGTCGAGGCGCTGTCTTACTAAGAGAGCGAGTACGAAGGAGGACGTCACTGATGTCTAACATCGTCGATGGTAAGTCACAATAGAACCTAAAACAGCATCACAAACATCAAGTCGACATGGGGGTCTAAACCAGTATTTAACGGAGCATATCATTCATACCAGAAAGCTTTCAATAGGCTCACCGCGCATTTTTTGATTCCAAGTCAGCATAGATATATGGCGAGAAACGCTATGACGAGACGCGAGCTAGTTCATGCTTTCATCGCGCGAGCCTACTAGAGGTCATTCCTGATAGGTTCTTAGTGTGCGCTAAGTCATCGAATCTGCCGGTGACTGTCACGGCATTAGAAACGTCGCACTCGTGCATGTATGTATTAGGTAATCACCTCGTAAATCGCTTGTAGTGGTCTTACCACAACTAAGACCTGAATCGTACCTCCTGTCGCCGCGATCAACTCACGCCGATTGACATCACAAGGCGACACTATTATCATGTGGCCGTCGTGTTGTTGTGTCGCTAAGCAAGGAATAGTGACAATATCTCACTCCATGAAGGCGCTAAACGGCAACGATAAATATGACGCGTCGGGATCCACTAACGGAGGCGTTGCGCGTGATACGCTACACTTACACTTACTGGTCGCGCGTTGCGTTTTCGGCTCAAAAGAAACCAGCGACAAATCGCGACGATGGGAAGTGTGACCCCGGCATTAGCCATCCGTGACAGTGAGAGGAGCATGCAGAAAAAAGTCCCCTCCCCATAGTTTTGCGTTTGGGGATATCTCGATACAATGCGCTAAAGCGACAACAGTATAATCTGGGCAACATTCGTTCGCGCCGTCGCAGAGCGTTCACAGTGAAGAGGCGCGATACATTTAGACTGAAGCACAATTTGCATTCGCGGAAGTCGTTGAAGGTTTTCTTCTGTGTTTCTTCATTAAACCATCAAATCTTACAATGAAAAAATAAGCATATTTATGACCAATTTTATTTGAAAAAAACTTTGTTATTAATGCGACTGAAGAGTTGCGGTTGTTTGTTTATGCGAAATTGCGTACACACGCGATTGCACGTAATAGCAAAGCGTTAGCGCAGCGTTCAAACCAGGGGTGTGCGGAAATTTCTGTTTTCTGTTTTCTGGCCGTTTTGACCTTTCTGACTTCTGTTTTCTGAAATATCTGCGAAAAACAGAAAAAATCAGCGAAATCCGGATCTGTGTAACAGCGCAGCTTATCTAGTCCTTTAAGAGGGGCTATTTGTGTTTAATGGTACGATTGCTGGTAAGGGCAGGGTTCGCGATAAAAAATTTTATTGTGGTATCCTTTTGAGAAGGTAGGCCCGGTCATCACAAAAGTGAAAATGAGTGGAAAGTCGGAGAAAAAAGCTCAACAATAAGCTATTGCTGGGTCTCAGCCCGCTCAATAGGGGTAGCATCCCAGGGCAGAGCCTGAATTCAAACTTCCCTTGTCAGCAGCTGCTGCAGCTAGTTGTTAGCAGCAGCTGCTGCTGACAGCGAGGAGTTGAACCCGATGTATGTCCTAGGATTCAGCCTTTATTGTGCTGGCGTACTACCATACGGGCGAGTGCTCTGAGAGTTTTGGCCGAGCAATAGCCGATGAATATCAACAAAATGCCCGATTTTCGCGTAAAAGCCGAGAACAAGTTCGTGTTCGGAGAAAGGCTGGTTGCCGCGAAATAGGCTTCAAAAAATGGTCGTCGAGAAACAGCCGCGAAAGAATGCTCTCAAAGGGGTATAAAGAGTTGAGACAGGTTCGGATGTCAACACCGCCGTCGGTTCAACTACCCATGTTTTCGAGCTTATTCCTCGGTTAACGCGAACAACATGGTCGAAGCCACCCAGCAGCCAAGAAATAAGAAATTCTCGAGAAACAGCTCAACAAGATCAGTGTTGAGCCTGGTTGGCTATTTCTTGGCCAAGACTCTCAGAGTGTCTTTAATGATGTTGTATCGGTCGTTGACGCGTCATTGCTACTATCAATGCCTTATAGGTCATCTGTGCATTTCCGTAGATATTATATCACAAGTATGACAAAGGTATTCAGAATTACATCCTTTCTTCACTTGAAAAAAAGTTAAAATGCAATGAGTACTTTTTCTGAAAATTTTCTGTTTTGTGGCCGTTTTGGCCTTTATGTTTTCTGTTTTTGGAAAACTCGATTTTCTGTTTTCTGGAATTATTTAGAAAATATCCGCACATCCCTGGTTCACCTGCCATCGCGTCACCCCACGAAACTCTGAACGTCGCCCAAGGCTGGAATCATTCTTTCCGCGACTAACGACAGCGACAGTGCACATCAAACATATCGATTTTCGGTCGACATGGATGGCAAACATTGCGTAGCATCGCTCGTCGTGGGAAGTATAATACAGGCCTAACACTCAGGGCAGCGATCGATAAGCGCGGTGCCACCCGTAGCAGGTGTTCCATTTTCGTAGGCTCTTCTTTTGCACCAGATTTGGTCTCATTGAAAACGCTGTGTCGCGACGTCCGTTGCGGTGTGCATGAGCTATGCCTTAGACGACCTATCGTTAAGAAGAGTGCCTGCTACACTACTGCTCGTAGGTTATGGTCAGAAGCGAGCAAGGTCGCATTTTCGCGTCTTTGTGGTCTTTTTTTGTATAATTCGCTTCAATGTGAACTCTGAGCGAAACTAGGGTGATACTCATGTTCCTGGCGTTGAGGGCTAACCAATCATCTATCCATCATGGGGGTTGCTTTGAGAGCTATAAAAATTTCCCAATTATCCAGGTTTGTAATTATGGTACCGCGATAGATGGAGCGCTACCGTCTCTGTCTGTCCCTGGAACGCCGTCTGCTTCCCCACGAAAAAAACCACACAGGATGTGAACAAATCAAAACAGGTTAAGATAACAAGAAACAACCGGGAGAAATAAGCCTAGATATCGAATGAGTTCGATGTGATTTTCTCCTCCATTACTGATACACCGAGACAGCTACAGTTCAACTCCGCATTAACGTTCAGTCCGCAAAATGCACGCTGCTTACGAAAGCGTGCTGCGGCGCGGTTGCGAGTATCCTCAGACAGGGATGTGGGATCACCCGGGCGGTTTTGCCTTTGGTGCCCGGATGATCCCACCGCCCGGGTGATCCTACATCCCTGTCTGAGGATACTCGCAACCGCGCCGCAGCACGATTTCGCAATCAAGCGCACTTTGCGGACTGAACGGCAATGCGGAGTTGAACTGTATACTGCCTTTATTCGAGATTGCAAGTTCCCCTTTTCACCCGCACTCGCTGTTACAGTACTGCACCACGGCGGCGCGGTCTGCCGTGACCCTCTCCCATCCAATCCCTCCCACCCATCGACCTTCGTATGACCACCGTCCAATCGTCCGCATGACCGGCGGTCATGCTCGGAGACGGTTAGTTTTTCCAATTGTTTCGCCGTTTTTAGTTATTTAGGTGATAATTCAAATGCCATCATATTGGCCAGGTGCCAGATTAGGGTGTACTCGAAATGCCAGATGACAGACTAGGGTGTACTGGAAGCTTTACACAATCCTGCGCGCCACCAAAAAAATTGAGAAAACGTCTGTTCTCTTTATTTTCAACAAAAAACTCATTCTTTTTGAACATTAATTGTCTGTTTCGAATCCATGGCTCATTTATACACTACACATTACAAAGACATATAAATCAACACCGGAACAACTGAAGATAGCGAAAATTTTGGAAAAAACACCGTCTATAAACATGATCGCCGGTCAACCGGACGATTGGACGGTGGTCGTACGATGGTCGATGCCTGCCACATGAGGTGAGAGGCCATTGTTATACCGAAAGCTTGCGAGCGCGACATGTGCGGTCAACTGTTACAAATCGTGTCGGGACCAGACCCACACAGTAGAAAAATGCTGTCGCAAGAACAGTTTGCAGCCCCTGTCGCGGTCGCTGGCTCGAAAGGGGATGTTATGCCTGAAATGTGGAAACCGTGCGGTAATCGGTCGCTGTCGCGGCTGTCCGTCGCAGTGCAGTGCACTGCGACGGGTGTCAGCGACAGCGACCCAGCCAAATCCAGTATCCTGCTGGGTGTTTCTTGGCCCTGAGCGACAGCGACGGTTGACCCTCAGCGACAGCGACGTCGCAGTGTTCTGCGACCGCTACAGGCCTGCCGTGTGGTATAACAATGGCCCGAGAGATTGGATGAGAGCGGGCAACGACATACCGCGCCGCCGTGGTCCAAAACTGTAGCAGCGAGTGCGGGTGAGATGGGGGGTCTTGTGCACTCCCGAATAAAGGCAGTATAACACTGTCGTCGATAAGCCTTCTAGACTTCGCTTTCCAGTGAGAGTGGTGCCTGTTATATCTCGCTTGAAATTGCATTACGGAGCCCCTTTCAGACTTTGTAAAGAATGTGTCAGAGCATACAATCAAACGAAAAAGCGTTCGGAACTCCGACTTTTCCCAGTAGGCTGCTTCGTGTTGCAGTGACGTCAAGCTCTTGCCCTTGGAAAGATCAAATGTGACGTAGACTCTTTGTCAGCATTGTGAGCACAAAAAGGAGGGTTGTTCAGCGGTGCACAAATTTTGGTTTCTGAACTTGTGTCTGACGTCATACACAGCAGATGGTTAAGCGGTATCAGACCGATAGACTCTCATTCAGTGGCAAAGTCAAATTTTGACATTGCCTGAATCCGGGTTGGATAAATTGGGCTGCCCTAGCTGGACACCGTCTGGACATTACACAGAATATTAGTCTTCACTTTGGAAGAAAACAGCCTTGAAGTCATGGATCACGGTATTAACAGGATGATAATCACGGCGAGGATACTTACACGGCAGTTTCGGGGGAAACATCTGTTTAAGAAAATCCGAAAATATTCAATTTTCGCTCCCTACTTTGCTTTCTGTGCGTTTGGAGCAGAAACGTTTTGAACGTCGGTAGTGCGTTGCGGTCGAAACGTTATAGGTCAGCGACTTCATTCCATAGTTCTACTGTCAAAAGTTCTTTAAGAAATAGTAAGGTTCTGATGCTCATGCTTGGATGCTGGCATGAGTTTTCAGCACATCAGAAACTTATCCTTCGGACAACCTTTTTTTTGTGAGTAAGCTGATTTTCGTCTTTTTCCTAGCCATTTTCGCAGTTCTTCCTTTCTAGCTTGTTTTATGAAAATCAAAAGCTCAAGCCCCTACAAAAACGGGAAACTTTTCATTCATAAACACTGCCTTCAAACCATGCCATGTCCTGAACAGAAGACCGCGCTATTTCGAGTTCCCTACAGATTCTCCTCTTCAGATTTGCGTGATGAACCTAATTCATTCGATTATGTAGCGTTCATTGTTTTGAAACACGACGCAAGTTACCACAACAATATACAAGAGCTGCACGTTGCCCTCAAAATAGCGTATACCCGTTGTAAGTAAAAACTTTGAAAATCCGCAATATTGACAATTGGGGAATTATGCATTCATCCCGAAATTTCTCACTGAATTACGACGAACGGGTCGATGAGCGCAGAAGGCAAAGAATATGTAACTAATCAAGAATTTTAAAAACAACGAAAGTATTGAATGCTTCGAGAAATGGCGCGAGTCCTTAACTGGTTGCGGACAGCATATGAAGCGGTCGTACGATTTCAGTTCCAAAATTTCAGGCAGGAAAACCCTTACGAATTCATGACGCCAGCCACATCGTCAATCAACGGCTCCCCCAGAAGGAGGGATCAAAATGGAAGCGTTACGCTGAGGTCATAACGCTTAAAAGAAAGTACCTGTTACTCAGAAAAAAAGACAAAAAGAATTTGTCTAACAGAACTTTGCAGCACAAATCAAATCCCGTCGTTACTATTTTTTTTAACCAAACACAAAATGGGCCATAGCGGGGGCAGGCAGTGGTCGCGATAAAATATGCTTGCCTTTTATCTATCTAAAACCTTTTCTGGGTTAAGAGTGGTAGGACCTATAAGAAAAAATCACGAAACAACCACTGTTTTGGGCCAAGTTTGAAGCCTGAACTTTCTTGTCTTTTGATGGTGGACGAGCCCACTCCACATAATCGACATCGATGACCTCTTATATCAAGAACACCAGCTGGCTTGAAATTGAATTTCAATCAATGAACCTTCGGATTTATGTACACATCTAGTCAAAAACATTGACTGGAGTGCTTTCTTTTATTGATCAACTGTTTTTATTAGGTAAATTTGCATTTAATTCTTCCTCTGAATGTCGATGATTTTTGACCGCATCTGAGACTGCGATCTTTTTGAGCGGCGCTGTGCACGTGTGCACGAACTGACATCTTTGGACCCTTGAAACTCCAATTCTAACCCGTTTTTCAGCGCGCTACCTTCATAGTTTTTCAGCTGTTTTCGATCTGAGCTGATTTTTATAGATTTCTTCGACGTTTTTCATGGTGACCACTGCCTTTAATGCTTTCGCAGGTTTTTTTGAAAGAATTCCAAAACTCAGGATTTCTAGGTGGTGCCTTTTCCGCCAGCATCCTCTGCTTCATGAGCTTCTAAGCTCGAAAACTTCGGAAAATAAGAAGAAAGGCTTCCCGCACGTGAGCTGCCTTCGAGAAAATAAGCAAACCCATTCATTGAGACAACGGTCGTTTCCGTACTCCATTTTTGCCCCATGCACCCTATAGTCCATTTGATTTTTTTTGCTGTCAAAAATAGGTACCACTTAAGACACAAGCCTTCCATCCTGGCCACTCTAACACCTCACCAAAACATGTTTTGCAGAGAACTCTCAGCGAATTGGCTGCATTTGCATAATTAAGTAACTAAGCTATACCAATGCTATAGTATGATCTATTCAAATCATTACTGACTTGCGACATTAAGATACATGCGGATTTCGAAACACGAAATTTCAGAGAAGATTTATGAATCGTTTGACGCCACGACTATTACAGGGCGTACATACTCAAGATCATAAGCGACAACGGTCGCTAAGGCACGTATCCTATGGTTTGGAACCAAATTTATTTTGTCCCTACGCCTCATGAGTGCATGTGCGCACCTACGGGAGAGACAGCGAGAAAGCATAAGGGAGAGGGAGACGCAACACACCCGAGCGGACGCACGCGATCTCGCTAAACAAATTTCACTCCGAAACAGAAGACAAGTGCTGTTAAACATGAGATATTGATTGTAGCTCGCTGTCACTGGTTCGCTACAATCGCTCCGAGCTGCAATCGAAATTTTATCTTTATTCACACCTCCCCTATCAACGGTTGTCGCTTGTGCTGTTAGCCATAGACGACTCTTGAAAGAATCGTTCGCGCAGAAAATCATGATTGCCTTTCCTTCGAAGTCTCATCTTTGAATCAAGTGGTAGAAGTACATATGTGATTCGAGATTTTGGGACCTCCATGATATCAGTGAAATATAAGTATGGATTATAGCGCCGTGAAAACGAATTCGCACTCCGAAAAGACCATCCGTCGGTTGGACATCTAGCACAAGCGGGAGAATAGCAATGGCACGTATTGAAGAACCAGCGCTAAACAGCTTGAATTAAGTAGAACATGAGCACTGTCACCAATTTCAAGATTTTTTAGTAGGAGGAAGACGAAAAATATCTTTTTTTAAGCTGTTCGAAGCGTGAAACCATTTTCGCCGTTTCAAATTCTATTGCACAGAACCCACAAATTATGCGTAGAGGTCTGCAGTTAAAGGCAGTGTTCACGATAAAAATCGTTTTTCTGTTTTTCCGCCTATCTTGAAAACGGCCCCATGCTGATTCCAATGATATCTCTGAAATCGCACAAGACCTTCAGGGAACGGAGTTATGGTCCCTCAAAGATCGAGCTAAGGAAACATGGTGGACGAGTTTTCCGAGGCTTGTAACTTCCGTCTTTTGCAGCCGATGTATGCGAGCTGACCTGAGTGGAGAGAGAAGTTGAGAATGAAGGGAAGAACGGGGCTAGTGATTGGAAATCATCGCTCATCTCACGATCTCGAGCATTCATTTGTTCACGTCGGTGGGCGTGGAAAGTGCATCTGGGGGTGACGAACTGATGGGTGTCCAACTTTGAGGCCGTAAGGGACCGTTCCTAGCTCAATTTTCTCAGTTTTTTCAACGTTAGGGTTCCGCTAGGCCCCGCAGCTGCCGATTTCCACCAAAAAATCAGACGTGGTTTTCATCGTGGACACTGCCTTTAAGTTAAAGGAAGATTCTCGTATTACCGATATTCATCTTCAACATGAATCTCGAAGAAATTAGGTTCACATCGAGAAGTCCGCTGACGACGATGGATTATTTATTTATTTATTTATTTATTTATTTATTTATTTATTTATTTATTTATTTATTTATTTATTTATTTATTTATTTATTTATTTATTTATTTATTTATTTATTTATTTATTTATTAAGATGCACGCTAAGGTGCGCAAAGAAAGAACAAAAGAATAGTACGCAAGACAAATCAAACCCATAGTAGTAGGCACGAAGAATAAAACGAAAAGTAAAAATCAGTGGAGGTTTTCGCTAATTTTATTTAAGAATCTCATTTTATCTTTTATAATGCGAAAGTCACACTCTCAGATCTATCCCGACGAAACATTGTGAAACATATGGTGTGCAGAATCACGAGGCAACAAAAATCAGGTGGATGACGCTAGGGAGACGCCATTTACACGAGCACTAGGGCATTCATGTAAACTCTGATGCCAAGTTTTCGGATGTTAGGTACCCCTACCCTAACAACTTAACCTCAGAGCCACCAACAGGAAAGGTCAAATTTAGGTTGATCAAAAAAGTTGAGTTTGACGGAATATTATGAGAGATACTCAAGCAAAAAAAAACACCAATTTTTTTGGCTAAGGAAAAGCGATGAGGAACCTCCATTTATTGATAAAACAACAGCTGCAACCGCTATAACAAAAAAAAAGGCAGCTTGATTATGAAGGTAATTTAAAATTTTCCCCGAATTTTGAGGGTTCTTCGTGGCACCTTTTCGCTGTAATCCTGTACTTCACTAGCCTCAAATGCGCAGTCCGGTCTAGCGAGTGGAGGAGACGCAATCATTTGCGGCGATCTGTGCGACACTTGCAGCACCAGCGGT
Source organism: Aplectana chamaeleonis (assembly GCA_029168955.1). NCBI lineage: Eukaryota > Metazoa > Nematoda > Chromadorea > Rhabditida > Cosmocercidae > Aplectana > Aplectana chamaeleonis. Next base: position 528,919 of record JAPDOI010000059.1, on the reverse strand, counting down.
TAGCACGCTTTTGGTCACGAACAACGATCTATGTTTGCTGTCGCGTCCATCGACAAGACCGACATCTTCGAGGTAGCCATGAACTCTGTTTCGGAGCCAATTTCGCACGGTCCATCGAGTGCGTGTACAGGAAATGTTGTCCCTCCTTCTCCCTCACGCTCTCTTGCTGTTTCTCCCCTCGCCCCGCACACGCACGCAATGAAACCAGCTCCATTCAGCTCTGAAATATAATTTGAGACATGGAAATTCGATTATGCAGTGGTGAGGTCGATTTGAAATTGGCAAGCTTAGTGATCTTCACACAGACCTACATGGCGCATTCAAAAAGGGAGAACACTCTGAGGGGGGGGGGGGTGCCTCGAAAATGTCCCAGAAACGGGTGTGTCTTTTGTGGGTACATAGTGTCTCTTCAAAGGCACAGTCCAACCTCAGAATCTTTTTTCTGTTTCTCTGCCTATCTTGAAAACGATCCCACGATGATTCCAGTGATGTCTTTTGCATCGTACAAGACCCCCTAGGAACGGAGTTATGGCCCCTAAAAATTTAGCTGTGGAAGCATGGCTGACGAGTTGTCCGAAGCTTGTAACCTCCATCATTTGCAACCGATGTATGCGAGCCGACCTGAACAAAGAGAGAGGTTGATAATAAGGAGAAGAGCGGGGCTATTGATCGGAAACAATCGCTCATCTCGCCTCTGCTAAGCGCGAAAGGTCGTAAAAGGGGCGCGCCGAAGCGACTTCCTGTTGTGAGCGCCCCAGGGTGGCTTCCTCCTCTTTTCTTTCTTCTTCTTTTATTCGATTGGCTTTCGCCTGATGCGGTCATTCCGCATCTTCACCGAAGTGTGCCGTCCTAGTAGTCAGCCGTGTCCATTTTTCACGGTCTTCAGCCACAATTTGAACACATTCCATCCAGCTGTCACTATTACATATCCTGCGAAACGAAACATCGCGCCTGAACTGTCTTTCGATGCCGAGTGACTTCAAGTCCTCTTTAACTACATCCGTCCAGAACTTTCGCCTACGCCCAGGTGGCCGTTTCCAGACAGGGTTTGGAAGCATTCTTAAAGCGTGTTGTACGAGACGATCCAGCGTTCATCTTAGTATATGCTCGAGCAGTCGAAGTCGACTTTCCATTGCTGCTTGAGATGGCGTTAAGGAGATGCTGGCACCTCCCTCGTGTCAAGCGTTGATGTACTGCGTCGATTTCCTTGTAAAGGTCTTCGTTATGGCATACACGCGGCCAGAAATATCCAAGCAAACGCATAAAAAGCTTCCGCTCCGTGCAATCCAACCTTTCAATCAGCGTCTTCGGTGCTGCCAACGTCTCCGATCCGTACATCATGATAAGACGAAAAGTGGATAGGTAGACACGCAACTTGACTTCCTTCGCGATGGGGATATACCACAAACACTTGGTTAGAGAACTGAATGCAGACGTAGCTTTCGCATATCGTTGTCGAATATCCGCTGCATAACTACCATCGTTCTTCAGCAAACAGCTTAAATAACAGAAATCATTCACCAGTTCGATACGTTGTCCGTCCACACAAACTCACGTTGAAGGCCTCTGAGAGACCCACATCTGCTTGCATTTGTCCGGACGAAGACGAAGTCCATAGGCTGCGGCATACTTCGAAACGAGGTTCACAATCCTTTGCAGTTTTGCGTTTTTTTTTCAGCGAATAACACGATGTCGTCGGCGTACTCCAGGTCGACAAGGGAGCGTCCTGATGGTGTTAGGATCACGTCCGCAGGAAACTGTTCTGCAACTCTACGCATGATGTAATCAACGGCGAAGTTGAAAAGAAAGGTCCTGCAACGGCTCCTTGCCTTACTCCTGTTTTCACCTCGAAAGCTGACGTAAATTCGACAGGTGTACGAACTGCTGCTGTTGTTCCTCTGTTCATGTCCTCGATTAACCGAACATACTTTTCCGGGACTCCATCTGCTCGCAGAGCGTTGAGCAATCGATCACGATGAGGAGAGTCGAATGCGGCTTCAAAGTCCAAAAAAGCAAGCTGCAATGGCTTCGAATACCGCTGCCACGATTCAATTCCTCTACTCACGACGAACACTTGGTCGATGGTCGATCTTCCAGGTCGAAAACCGGCTTGCTCATCTCTGATCGTTCCTTCACGATGTTTGATAAGTCGCTCGAGAATGATACGTTCTAAAACCTTGTACATGACACGAAGTAGAGAAATTCCTCTGCAGTTCTTAGGATCCGTGACGGATAGCTTCTTGTGAAGTGGTACGATGATCGCATGTCTCCACGAATCGGATATCCTTTCGCTCATCCATATGGCACGGATGATGTTGGTCATTTCACGAATCCCAGACGGAGGAAGAGCTTTCAGCATTCCAGCACTGATGTTGTCATCTCCACCTGCCTTTCCATTCTTCATTTTCCGGACACAATCCAAAACTTCAGACTCGGTTGGCGGCTCCTCACTGACATAGTAAATACGCTCATCGCTTCCTCCTATATCTCGCATACTCGGACAAATTGAGAGCCCGCACCTAATAGGTGGTATATGGGGTGGGTCTACTTCACAATTAATTGAAAATCTCAGGTTTCGTCCCTGAGCGTTTACTGTGCTTTTAAAGAAGTAAGACTGTCCGTCCACGCGATTGGCGTGTGTGTCGAGCGATCGTTGCTAAGACAATCTCCCCAACGACTACAAACAGCTGATTGGGATATTATTCTTTGCGCAATTTTCATTCTTGCTCATCAATTTACCGATCCCAAAAACGCCTGCAAGTTTGTTTGACGAACAGTCCGCTTGGGAGGACAATCCCAATCGGAGAGAAATGCGCGGGCATCTTCTTACAAACACACCGCATCAATATTTCCTAGAAAAAGCGAACTCGCCGAAGTGATCATAAAACCAAGCAATATGGGGTTCGTAAACGTAGTAGTTGCAATTGTGGAAAAGAATAAATGCTAGAATGTAAACGGGATGTCGTTCACGGTGAATGAAAAGCCACTGCGTATGATTAATGGCGTGCTTTGAATTTGCTCATCCCTGAATCTAAGAATAGATTTATGCCTGCTTCCAGGTTTCTACGTATACATGTCGACATGAATCAATGAAAGTCGGCAAATTTTTTATCTCAATTTCTCATTAGTCGGACACATACAACCACAAAAACAGCTTGATCGGCAAGCCATTCAGAACTTAATCACCGCAAGATAAACTCATCAAAAAACATGACAGTAGTAATAACACAGAGGTTTTCCGGCTCCTACTGTCACACCTAAAGAACACCGTTGTAGTTCTGCTTTCTAACACCCAGAATCAAGTTTATTAATGGAAAGGGAGCCATAGGCGTTTGATTATTTAAAGCAAGAGTGGGCGTCTGGAAAGTATTGCATAACCTCAAATGGGCAAGCGTGAGAACGCAAGAGAACTTCGATATTTCAGAGCAGTTGGGCGGGGCACAGGCGATTACGGCCAAAATACTTCATTTTCGGATGTTCCGGCCGACTGCAGATTCAATTCCAGAGAGAGACCTTTTGTCAGTGGAATATGGCGAGGTATTGTCTGTATGCTGAAAATTTGCATATGAACTTATGGGTTCCTTTTCGATTTAGTCTGACGCATGGACCGGGGGGCATGGCAGTGCGGTGTTGGAGATAACACAGGCCAATGTGGTTTCGATCGCTCGCGCGATGATTTACCGTCGCAGCCACGTCAATTCATCAGACTAAAATTGTTATTTGAACTCTACAAGCAAGGCCCGCTGAAATTTTGATACCACCAAAATTTGTGTTAAAGAGACTGAGCACCGTCTGGACGTTTCACAGACTCTAAGTCTCTAAGCCTGGAGATAACAGCATTGATGACTGTGATCAAGGTATCCACTGCATGATAATCATGGCTGGAATGATCGATCTTTATACTGCAGTTCCGAAGAATGCGCGGACGATGGCTAAGACATGGACGATAGACTCACTTTTCTGACACAGCGGTTGACGGAAATGACTAAAATAAATTGGAAAAGACCGTTTCTCCAGCACTTGTTAATACCTGTGGCATACGCTTCGATTCAGCGGGAAATCTCAAAATCGAAATTCTGCCCGCTTACAAAGCATCGTACGCGCAGGCAGCCATGCATTAGTTCTTCATGGTTTTGTGTACCTTGGCCTTTTTAGTGAACAAAAATGTCACAAAAGTTCCTGAATTACCTTTCTTCGTAAAAAAACCAGTTTGAATGCTTTTTAGAATAGATTTCAATCTCGCGCCAAAATCGGTTTGGAAGATTCTCCTCATTTGGAGGCTCGGTCATCGTCATTTTTGATGTTCTCCTTCATGTAGAACTTGTGCCATTATTGCTCTCCATGTTGTTTTATGGTGGCATCAAAATTCTACAAAAAAGTGCTAGATGATCGTTCCGGAAATGCTAGTTCATCGACCCCACTGCAATTTTTTGGTGACCATAGCGTTTAAAGGCATCGTACACGATGAAAACCGAATTCCAGCTTTTGCTTTCAGTCGGACCAGTGGGTCATGGCAATGCCACTCAGAAAGTTTGTAGTTTCGAAATCGCCTCTGAATATTGATTTGCTTGCCCCAAAACGGCTTCCTGAATTTGGCGAGCTGGCCTTGGGGTCGATCCGTTGTTACAAGAAACAAAACTCCGTGTTTGCTGCCGGCGGGCGTGCCTTGACGCGCCGTAGGGCGCAATGCACTCGCCAGATGATTTCCCATTCGGCAACGATCGGAAGAAGCTGACAGCAATGGACGCAGCAGATTGGTAACACTTTTAAATTTCGTTCAAGAGGTTGTTTTCAGGTAGGAAATCAAAAGCTTCCAACGCTGCGCCAAGGAACGGATCGTAGATCTGTTCCTTGCGTTCTCCACGCAACTATCCCAAGTTGGTGTCCGCGCAAACTTTAAATTTGTTTTGAACTTTATTAAAATGGGTTTTTCTAGAAAAGTCAACTTTTTTCAGGTGGCCTTTTGCAATCTTTCGTCGCTATAGAGATATAACAGCACGAAAGCGTCAGAAACCCAAATATGGTTTTCATCGTGTACGATGCCTTTAAGGGGCGCATATTTAGAGCCTCAAGCTTTGTGAGTGATGTCAGCTAGCTCTAATCGTTTGATTGATCTCAAAAAAGTTAGGGTGATGTCCAGCGCGCACGATGAATTTAAGAATTACGTATGTTCTGACGATTCGCTATCCTCTCATGCCTGAATAGTATCTTGTGAAACGTCATTGGACGCCATCAAAGCAGTGAGTTTCGTCTTGAGATGGTGAAACACTGGCTCATTCTACTTTCCACATCTCACCATTCGACACACCTTTGCAACCAAACGATACAGTGGGAAGGTTCTGGTGGAACCGGCAATGTGATTATAGTGAGAATTGCTTTGTCGCGCTGTAGATCGCGGGGGCAGAACCTAAAGGCCTACTCATACTTCTCACCGACTCTCCGTCAGAGCGGCTCGCTCTGGCGGTACGGCGAATATTAAAGATTTCTGCTCCTCCAATCTCTCTCCGAGAGTATGAATGATCCAGCATCGCCGTCAATGCGGCCCTACCGAGCAGGATTGAATAACGTGATTGGTAAGCACCAGCAGTATTTTCACACTCCTCAACGCCAGCGCGTGTCACGTACGGGCGCGGCCTTACAATATGAATACTTCCTACGCGCGTCACGCGCATGCCGCACCTGCGAAGAATATAGATACTCCTGCGGCGACGCCATGGCGGGGCGGAAAAAAGTAGGTCTATACTATACAAAACAAGCAAATTCTGTACACCCATCATGATTGCAAAGGGTAGTAATGGAATTAAAGGCAGTGTTCACGATAAAAAATGTGTTTCAATTTCCACTAGGAATGAGCAGCGGAGGGGCACACTGTAACGTTGACGTCAAAAGAACGCATGAAAACGAGCCAGGAAGAGCGCCAAAAGAGCTCGAAGTTGCCACTTCGAGCGCAAGGCAAACCCCAAAAGCGCAACACACGCCCATCGACGTGAACAAATGAATGCTCAAGATCGTGAGATGAGCGATGATTTCCAATCATTAGCCCCGTTCTTCCCTTCATTCTCAACTTCTCTCTTTACTCAGGTCAGCTCACGTACATCGACGGAAGTTACAAACCTCGGACAACTCGTCCACCATGTTTCCTTAGCTCAATTTTTGAGGGACCATAACTCCGTTCCCAGAAGGCCTTGTACGATTTCAGAGACATCATTGGAATTGGCATGGGGCCGTTTTTTAAGATAGGCGGGGAAACAGGAAAACGATTCTTATCGTGAACACTGCCTTTAATTATCATAAAACGGAGTGAAATCGGCTTTGGAATAATAATGAAAATGAGGAAAAAGTCGTTGCGGCCGTTGCCTCCGCTGCGGAGAGGAAGTCAGGCCCGAGTCGCGCGGACGTAACGTTAAAGGCTGTGGTCACGATGAAAAACGTTATAGAAAAAACTACAAAAATCAGCTTAGATCAAAAATAGCTGAAAAACTATGAAGGTAGAGCGGTGAAAAATGGGCTAGAATTAGAGTTTCTAGGGCCCAAAGAAGCTGCTTCGTGCACACGTGCACAGCGATGACGAAAAAGATCGCCGTCTCATGCCGAGCAGTCAAAAATCATCGACATTCAGAGGACGAAATAAATGCAAATTTAACGAATAAAAACAATTGAACAATGAAAGCATCACTTCAGTCAATGTTTTTGACTAGATGTGTACATAAATCCAAAGCTTCATTGATTGAAATTCAATTTCAAGCCAGCTGATGTTCTTGATATAAGAGGTCACCGATGCCGAAGATGTGGAGTGGACTCGTCCACCAACAAAAGACAAGAAAGTTCAGGTTTCAAATTTGGCCCAAAACAGTGGTCTTTCTGCGATTTTTTCTTATAGGTCCTATTACTCGAGACCCAGAAAAGGGTTTAGAGAAAAAAAGACGACAAGCATATTCGATCGCGACCACTGCCTTTAAGCCATTAATACACCAACGCCACGCCCACGTCTTACCCGCGCGCCTCGCTGGCGTTCCTTAGAGTTTTTTGTGTTTTTTCTGTAATGGATGTTTTCGTAGTAAACCACTAAAAACTTGTGTTCTATGGCGTAGAGGGATACGCATAAACAGTTTAGCACTACATGTCAGAAGCTTCAGAACAGAGCCTCTTTCACCGCAATCATTGTTCATCGTTCTCCCAACCTACTAGAAATGCAGCAGCACTTCAACGAAAAACAAGATGCAAAGACTAATCTCTCAGTGAATTACTGCAACTACTGTAGGAAAAACACTCAGAAAAAAAAAGAACCAATGAGAAATGGAGACAAAAACGCAAAAAAAAAAGAACTTGTGACTTCCAATTACCCACTCACCTATTCCTCCTACTCCCGGACCCTTCATGTTAATGCGAGAAAAACACAGAGGGGCACTTTTTTTTAGCATCGACGTCGAGCTGCGAGTTTCTCCCCAGTTGTGTCACTAGGCTGCATGAGAGGAGGTATTGAGGTGTTCTTTCGAGAGACCTCTGCTCACATTCGCATTCGAAGACTGCTCTCATGCAGAGGCGCGTTCATCTATAGAAATGAAAATGCGTGCATTGGGAGTTCTTGACGCGTGCGAGATTTCTCCAGTTTTTTTGTCTTTCGAAGCCGCTGTTCTTTTATGAAAAGGGGGCCAAAAGTGCATTCGTGATGCAGGATAAAACCCAGCAGCAAACACGAGTTATTGGTGTGCCGAAAAGCCGGGCCAACGGCCAGCGTCAGAGCGCTGCAGTGGCCAAATCGCCTTCAAATTAAGGAAACCACAAGACAAACACCTCCCTAGAGACCACATGATGGTACGCTAATTTTTCTTTAATTGCTCCACTAACGATGCTCCATGATAAACCGAGGACAGGGTAGGGTCTCTGACGGATTTCAAAAGAAAATCCGAGACATTCTCAATCACATTTTCGATTCGGGCAGAAGGTTCCGAATTTCTTTTCCATATTTAACGGCAAAGCTTATCATCAGTGCAAGGTACAAAATATGATACTTGGAGAAGTAAGAAGAACATAACCATTCACGCAAAACAAGGATGTGATTGAAGGCATCGTTTGCGCTGAAAACCGCTTTCCATTATTTAGGTTCAGTTTGATGAATGAGTCAGGAAGATCACACCGGTAAGCCTCGGCACGTCAAAAATGTAGGGTAGTGAGGTAGGAGGAGGATAAAGATGAGGATCCGCCACCAGTTCTCACCAGTCATCTAGCACTTTTTATGGAATTTTGACTCGACCCTCAAACAACAAGAAGAACAGTTACGGCACAAACTCCACATGCAAAAAAAAACTTCGAAAAGGGCTGTGACGAGGTCTCCAAAAGCCGACACAACTTCAAAAACGATTTTGGCGCAAAATTCGAATTCAATGTTACAGTGTGTTCAGACTAACTTTCCTTTACAAATGAAGGAATTTCATGGGCACTTCCAACATTTTCGTTAAAGGCAGTGTTCACGATGTTTTTCGTTCCCGAGTTTTCCACTAAAAACGATGCGATAGCTACCAACTGTTACCAAAATTACGAAAACACGGCGAAAAACGCACTGAAACGTTTTATTTCAGTGACTTTATTCTCAGGTGTGGACTAGTTGTCCGGATGGATTACCATGTTCACGATGGTTGTGAATGGTAAAAAATGGGGTCAATCCAATTTGGAAACATATTTAATGCAAAGAAGTATTTGTTTGGGTCCGAAGCAAAGAACAAAGAAACAGAAAGCAGACAATTGCAAAGGACGGGTCCACAAAAGATTTCCTTGGCACAACGAACAGTTCCTGTGAGAGTAAAGAGGCGGGGTGAGAGTAAAGGATTCCGCGACCTTCTGGTGCGTTTTTCTCAACTTCGTCGTCATTTCAATTCTACCCGGGGGCTAAACAATCGAATTAGCGATTAATCTCAGGATTGAAGATTATCGTGAACAATGCCTTTAACTAGAGAGGTCAAGGTACACAAAAACACGAAAAAATAATATACGGTTTTCTGCGCGTACGAAGCCTTTAAATGCTTTTTTCACAATAATATTGAGGAATTAATCACTTTTTGAAACAATTACTTTATCCGAGTAGAGCTGAAATGCAGACAAATTTGCGAAATAGGCCAGAAGTACACGAAACGCTGTACTCTCACCCCGCCCAGGTACTCTCAGTCAGTGGAGCTGTGTATGCCTCTAGTTTATTCCAGTGGCACTCGATAACCAAATAGAACACAAAATCAAGCGCATAAAACTGGTCAGAAAGAGTGCTTTGATGTGATTCTTGGGACAAAAGCATCGCATAACTTATAAATAGCTCGCTTCTCAGGAATTCATTAAATTTCGGATAGAATTACCCCAATGATATAAGGATGTAATATGATTGTAGGTGCGCTTTCTATGAGGGTAATAATGCGAAAAAAATCCATAGCAAGCTATTCACTAACAAGGGAAGTGTTTATGGCGGTGAAAGCATCGACAAAAACGACTTGTATTGTTAGTATCTTACGGGCCTCCGTAGTAAAACTGTGCAGTGTCCCACCCCGAGTTGCATATTCCAAGAGGCTACAAGCTTGAAACGGTCGTTTTTTGTACTTTTTGTACCTTCCAAAACGAGCAGTTATCTTCCGAAAATCTGGAAACAGACCTCATAATCGTGACGCTTTGGACTTATAAAAATTGTTTGTTGACCGTTTCTGCTAGCAATTTGGGGGTTCTAGAGGCGTTTATTTATTTTCTAAGATTTGATTTAAAATTTCCTCATGATGGTTACTTGGTGTGTTTATCACGAATTTGAGGTTCGTCTGGCGACTTTTCAAATTTTCGACTAAACTCGTCTAAAGCCTCCAATCGGAGAAAAAATTGGAGCAACACCCGACTTTTGACGATTTCCGGGAAGCTACGGTAGAAATGGCTGAAACGTTTCTCTAGGGGCGCTAATAACGAATCGTCCGTTCAATGATTTTCGGCAGCTCACAGTTGATTACGGTGGGTACACGGTAGTTCGGCCACAGACCCAGAATTGACTCAAAATTTCTGTGTGGGGTGTTTGGGGCGCCGAATGCGAATTTAATGTCCATTTCTCAATTCACGAAATACTAAGGTAGGTTTTGCTCCCAAAATGACATTGTACCTACCGTGAACTACAGTACACCCAAGAATTTCGAAAATTGTGAACCCCAAAATTGTTTTCTGCACCCTAATTAAACCCTATATGTATTCAAGTTTTGAGCGAAATCCCAGAAATTGTTTTTTGAAACACCCAAAAAAACGAATGATAGGAACCCTCGCCTTTCGCTAAGCTTGAAAAACGTTTATACCTTCTTGGAACCTGCAGCTCGGGGCAGGATACTGCGCATTTCCACTATTGGGGCCCAATGAATACTAACAATACTAGTCGTTTTCGCAGATACGTTTACTACTAAAACATTTTCGTTGTAAGGCATTTCTGAAGAGCTCTCCATTTTGATCGACAAACAGTGTACGTTCGTTGATCATGGCAAAATATGACACTGATATCGATGTTCAGACAAAAAATGACACGCTCGGATCTTACGAACCCCAAAATGCAGAGCTCTCTAAAAATGCACTAGATATCACGCAGGCAGAAAGAAGTGTCGAAATTGGAAGAGAACTCTTGAAAATAGCAGCCATCAGAAATCGCAAAAGAAGGCAGAATGAGATTCGCCTCCAACAGGGCTGGCAAATATTAACATGAAGATTCAGAATAAGCTATTAAAATTTGGACGAAAGATGAAGGCTTCACGAGCATGGCTGGACCACACCTCGAGACTAGCCAGAACCTATACTAGTATATAAAGGGGCGCGCACGTCAATTCGTGAAGTAATTGCGGACATCAAAACGCGAGGGGCCACAATTACGTCAATCCAACGAAAAAAGACACTCCACATGCATTAGCTACCTATTCAACAAATAATAACAAAAAGTCGTCAATAAATCATCTCCTAGTCAAGACAGTGATCGGATACAAGAAGAGTTTGCAAGGAACGGTGTATCGCACAGACTTTGCGTTTCTACTTGCAGGTTGGCCCAAGCTCGGTGCACATATGATATAAAATACGGTTGCGGGACAACTCATCCCCATCGGTCTTAACACTCCCCGACTTTCGACAGCGGGTTGAAACCCTTTGGTGGGCGAAATCCTTGAGTTGATGCATTTGAATGAAGAAGCTTCCACACTTTTGAATGACTTAGGAATCTTTGTTAGGGGTGCGATATAGCCTTGATCTTAATTACATAGGTGCAGGGATCAGTTGCCCGTCGGCGATAAAATACGTGCACCGTGTTCATCCCAACGCACAATAAGGAACGCAAAGGATCAGTGGGATCAGTGCCGACTGTACGTAATTGTTACAACAACACTTTCCATGATTTCTGAGCATACTCTGAGAAAATTTTGAAATTTGATGGGCTTTTTTTCTCTTCAGACTTCGGCTGACAGATTAAACCTGCTCATTATCTTCTCGTCAGAATGTTGGCGGTTTTGTGCGTGATGGGTCAACGAGATGTAAAGGGCAAGTATGAGCCACTCGGAATTTTTCCGTGATAAATCGTTCTTTTGTACTATATCCCAAGACTAAAAGTTGACCAGTTGGACGAATGTAGATATTCGAGACAGGCAGGTTATAAGTGCGAAATGTCCCTCTTAACTCCTTTTTCCTGAGACAGTATCACTCGATTACTTGATCAGAAGCTCAAAATCTGCAAAGAGTGCATAGAATTGGACGGAGCAGACTTGCTCTTCCCTAGTGTAAATATTTGATGACAACTCCGAAATGATGTTGAATATACTGTACTACCCCTCAACGCCCTAGTGTCACGCGCGTTCCGCGTGAGTGTGCCGTGTGAGTATGAATGTCTTAGCGCGCGCTCGCCCCACCACGGCGGGTTCGTTTGTAACTTTATAACAGTTTCAACAACTACATTGCCGCCCCGTCATCATTTTTATTGCACTTCATCTCATTTAAATTTGGTATCATCCTGCGCTGGCATGAGTTAAGACACGAGGAAAGAATTTGGGTGAATGGCACCGCTGGGGCAAGACTTTATCCCTGTCCATCTTAGCGGTGACACTGGAGTTTTGTCAGTGTCTGCCCACGATCAGAAAGTATTCATACTCCAACGCCGGGCCAGTGAGGGTATCATTAGCTGACGCTAAGTAGTATTAAATCTCATTACTGTTCTTACACAATAAAAATGGAGTCTTCGCGTCATTTCAACATACCTTCATAGGGATTTGTCAACGGTAAACCTCTGTGTAAAGGTTATCACTATAAGATAAAGATGAAGACTCGCTTTCTCCATCCCTATTGAATACGCAGCGCGTTCGACGTCTATGTCATAGAAACTTTGACGCTTTTCAGGGCTATACAGTGGCATGCGGGGGTCAGCCGACTTCCCAGTCATATCCTTCATCTCCGTACATGAATACAATACCTATTCGAGGACTCCGTAGGGATGGTAGATCTGGTTGACCCTGGGCGTGGATGGAACCCTGTCGTGTCGAGCGAGCAGCTGCGTATCCTACTGCTACCCCACACCAGCTCGGGTAACCACCATAGCGAGATAGACGGGTGAATCATAAGGTATTGCAGAGAATGCGCGTGAGGATTTCTGAACCATCTACCGTTTTTGGACGTATTCGTTTACCTTCCATGAATCCGGCCCATTGTCTCTTGAGTGAATTTGCAACAAGATTTTTTAGAACAGGAACAACAACATTTTTTCTGTTTTCTGCCCAACTTCGCCTAGTTTTACAGAAAACAGAGAACAGAAGAATGTCAAAAATGGGCAGGAAACAGAAAACAGAAAAACCCGCACACCCCTGGTCCGCAAGCATCCCAGACCATACGCTACGCGAAAAACGCTATGGGGGGCTTTCCCTGTTAATGTGGGTGAATCACCTCAAACTTGGGTAATTGAAGGAACGGCAACGACAGTCCTAAGCCTGACTCCGAGGGGGCCTCGTATAATCCTCTTGGAAATCCGTCTTGCCCGATTTAGGTAACTTGCGACTGAACCTGTACCACTTCAGTTACAAGTAACATATCGAAGGCGCACTGCACCCGGTATCCCGTCGATATGTTGCATGTAACTTAAATGACTTGAGATAAGTCGCAAGTAACTTTCATCGGATTAGATATGTTACAAGTAACTTGTTTTTATTTTTCTGAAAAGGCGCCTGGCCGAAATTCATTCTGAGAGAAAGTTCGTAACGATAGGCAAACGTTTGCGTGTAATGGGTCCACAAACGTGTGCGCAGGTGTGGGCGAATATTTATGGAAGGTGTAGTGTCATGGAAAGTTGATGTACATTAAAGGCAGCATACACGCTCGCAAACATTGTCGAGATATCAGCATGAATAGGCCCGCACGGTCCCTACCATGTCCTGAACGACGTTTGAAGCGCTGAAAACCATCCAGGATGACAATATTTGAGCAATCATGTCTCGCACGCCCTTATTTTCACACCCCTTCGAGTAACAGAATGAAAACTTAAACTGGTGAAAACATGTGATAATTGAGAGTGATAGCACTATCAAAAAGGAGAGCACGAGACAAACAGCTCGATTTACTTGAGCATAACATGTCTGCATACCGATTAACTCTCGTCCACTTTCGAGAATGCCGCTCCACTACGGCTGACTTTTGAAAATGGAGGATTTCATCGGTGCACAAACATGTATATAATACCCAGGTAAATCGACCTGTTTCTCTCTTGCACTCCCTTTTGATAGTGCTATCACTCTCAATTATCACATGTTTCCTCAAGTTTAACTTTTCATTCTGTTACTCGGAGGGGTGTGAAAATACGGGCGTGGGAGACATGATTGCTCAGATGCTCGATTGCGAGACATGATTTCAGCGCTTTAAACGTCGTTCACGACATGTTAGGGCCAGTGCAGGCCTATTTATGATGATATCTCGACCATGTTTGCGAGCGTGTATGCTGCCTTCAAGAAGGTTTCGAAACTCTAAAAACTTCTGAAATTTAAAGAAACTAGCTAGCTGCGAGCATTCTCGAGAGCCCCGTGCAGGACTCTAAAAAACTTTGGAAATGCTCAAATAATACCGCTCGTAGAATTCGGTCAGAAAGCCCGCGGGGACGCGTTTTAGCGTCTTTGGCGTCCAATTTTAATAACTCCCTTTGAACATATTTTTTCTAGCATCTCTTCTGAAAATTTTTGGGCTATATTCCGTTCATTGTGAACCGCATTGGAATCGTATTGTAACATTTGCACAGAACAGCTCAAAGCAATATGTTTTCTCCGAACTTTTTTTGCGTTAGGGTAAAATGGGTGTTTGAAGGACGAGATATGGATTTGAGCGAGGTTGGCTAAGGGTCTATATTTCAACAGAGGCTTTGCTGTGAACCATGGGTCAGAAAATCATAGAACATCTCTTCAAGAACTTTCTTTAAAGTGATTTCCTAAAAAGAGCCTAAAATCAAGGAATCTGGGCAGAAAAACATTTTTTACATTGGAGGCACTTGCTTTGAGAAAAAACGAACTTTTGTTGAAGACTACAAAGTCAATTCGATATCTCTAAATTCAGTCGAACATTAAAAGTTACAAAATGAAGCAAGTATACATGCATCTGAAAAAAAAACACTCATCAACGCGCCCAGCTGCAATATTGAGAATAATATTGCAGTCTTCAGGACAGCCATACTGAGCGTTTACGCAATTACCCGGGTTGCTTGTTTTGTTCGGTTTCTGGCTTGAGAGACAAGCGATTCAGAAGGTGTGATTGCTGCAGGACAATGAATTCGAGGGTAATTTCCTGGCCGGTCAAGCTGCGATCGAGCCGTCTGACCACGAGAGGCGGAGGAATGGGCGAGATTTCAGCTGAAGGATTTTATAATATGAAGCATGAGCATAGGATGCCGAGAGCTTATCAGAGATCACATTTGCACATCAATTGGGAACGTCTATGAAAATTGTCGGAAATTGTTAAAGAATCACATGCAGGCTATGTATTCTATAGGTACAGACAACATCAGGATTCCGCTTCGCATGTGCTGTTTTGTCAGAAGCGAAATCTCAAACCCGCTAAGTTGGCACCGCCCTTCGCAGGAGTCAGCAGAACTCAGGGAACGGGGAAAATATTCGGCTTTACGCCTGATGTCGGCCAGACAATGGCTGAGCTGAGAAGTTCCTCTTACGCTCCAAAGACAGAAAACGAAACAGAATTAGAGTTTCGAAAACTGGAAGAGCCACGGAGCCACTTACTTTAAAAAGTGTTCACGACATTCTTCAATTTAGAGTTTATCCAGCAGGGTTTAACATCAATTGCGATCAGGGTTCTGCGTAACTGAATTTTTAGATTTCATATTTCGTAAATCATAATTTTTCAAATTACTCGTTGTTAGTGTAAGAAACGGTGCTGAACGTTAGCTTCTGAAATGCTAAAAAATTGAATGTGTTAAGATAGTTACTATTACATACTTCAAGAGGCCTGCGCTCCTTGCTTTTGTTAACAACCCATCCAGCTCTACTTGATATATTATAAAGTACAGATTTTCCCGCTAGTTTTCAACTTCAGACCCCCATTTTCGAGCTGGAGTAGTTTTTTTTTACCTCTATCCAAAAGTCAACTCACCTTGGGCATATCCGAAATTTCAATTTTTCATGATTTTCAGGGTCCCACAACTAGGTGTGTTGGCAAGAAAGAGTATCCGCAAGGGCCAATTTTATTATGGTTTTTGGAACCAATGGAGTATTTTAGAACAACGTTTGGTGGTTGGAAGTTTTTCGGCCTGGTCCGGAGTTGTACGATTTTGTGCGATTTGTGTGCAACGAAATAGGTCTATATCCCGACGATGCGGTCAGCTGCGAATCTGCAAAAATTTTATGTTTTAGAGAAGCATGTTCGCATCCAAAAACTATTCCGAAGTCGGGGAACACTTGAAAACCAAATAAATTTCCTTGTTGTGAAGGGGCTGCAAAGCGTCATTTTTGACGGTACCTTGCCGAACTGTCCACTTCAAGGGGCCCTCCTGGCTCTTGTATATAATCTACTCAGACAATAGGTGCGGACTGACCGCTGGCAATCAAGGCCTCTACGGGCGGTACGCCAGCAAGTTGCGGGCGGATCGCTGCGTTTTGGCGGGCGGATAGTGGCGCCTAGGAAATATGATCACGCTAGCGGGCGAATCGCCGGCAAGCTCTAAAGCAGCGATCCGCCCGCAACCTGCCAGCGATCCGCCCGCAAGGGCTTCGATAGCCAGCGATCCGCCCGCTGAGCTATGATATGCAGCGATCCGCCCGCAACCTGCCAGCGATCCGCCCGCAAGAGCATCAATAGCCAGCGATCCGCCCGCTGAGCTATGAGATGCAGCGATCCGCCCGCTCGAATTTTACACGGTGAAACTTGTCAATCAATGACGAGTTTTTTCTGGTATCAGTATCGTACTCAATGTAAACAAACCGAAGGGTATAAAAGGCGCTCCATCGCACTGAATGCTCACTCGGCGTATCGAGGCCGATCTTGGAAGGTGACTTCAAGTCACCTTTGAAGGATCACTCAGAAGCCGGAGAATAATTTTTGGCAGCTGAAGGGATGGTCCCCACGGCTAGGGGGGTCCCGCTCACACAGATCGCGGTGGGAACCATCGGAATAACCCACATGTGGCATCGAGGGCGGATCGCTGGCTAGTGGCGGGTGGATCGCTGGCTACTGGCGGGAGGATCGCTATCTACTGGCGGGCGGATCGCTTGCTAGTGGCGGGCGGATGGCGGGGAGATGACGATCCGCTCGCCAAAAGCCAGCGACCCGTCCGCACCTACTGTCTGAGTAACGCGTTCACTTAGGACACGTCAAAGAATCGGCTGGTCCCAGAATCCATTCGCAACTAAAAATTTCCGCTACTTTTCAACTTTAGACCCCCATCTTCGGGCTGGGAGAATTTTTTTGAATCGTCTATTGAAAAATCAACTCAACTTGAGCCTATGCTAAATTTCAATTTTTCTCGAATTTCGTGACCGGATAAGACAGTTTAAAAAATTTTCAGATAAACCAAGACTGAGTCGATTTTTTGATAGAGGGTTCAAAACAACTTTTCCAGCTTCGAAGATGGGGGTCTCAAGTTGAAAGTAGCGGAAATATTCAGTTGCGAATGGATTCTGGGAGCAACCGTTCTCCGAGCTCGAATTTGCGTGTCTGGATTTCCTCTCCAATGTGAGCACTGCAACTGGCTTAGGCTGTGTTTGAAACCGTTTTTTTTGTTTTCTTTGACATGTCCCAAGCAAAGCCCGTTCGGTTGTCTACAAGAGCCAGGAGGGTCCCTTGAAGTGGACAGTTCGTCAAGGTACCGTCAAAAATGACGCTCCACAGATCTTTCGCAATTAGGAAATTTTTTTGGTCTTCAAGTTTTCTCTTTGGTACGAAACACGCGATCGTTTGGTAGAGGAAAGACGCTTGAACTGGAATGTACCAGAATCCACTCCAGCAGCTCGGCAACTGATTGTTTCGGCCATGGTCCTTGACAGTTCTGTGACCTGTCCAGGCCTGAGTATGATATGAAGTCTGAGCGACTCCGGCCAGAATATTCTGCAAGCAAGAAGGTGCTTTATTGCCCGTTTTGAATTTTATAGGGGCGATACATAGTTGTTGCAAAGATTGGCGCTGGCAGGAATGTGCTAGAGAACTGTATCGCTTCGATGCGGAATCAGATCTTCCCTGGTGATTACTCATCAGGAGATCACAAAGGTTCTATCGTACCCTGGGCCGAATTCCGGTCCGCAAACGCGGACCGGAATTTGGCTCAGAGGACGACAGTAACTATCACTTCGGTTCTCTAGGGGATATGCTGCCAACGTATGCTGGGGTTCACCCTCTCGTTATTGACGGCCTGTTCTGCAAACGAAAAAAGAATTTGGACTACCACCCTCTTTAGAGGTGTTGGGTATGATCCTTCTCACGGCCGGCGACAAGAAGACCAAACTCGCTACGGTGCGCAGCAACGACATCTTATTCGCCACGGTCCGAAACGAGTAGGCTTTCCTCGCGATAGGTCATGGGGACGATCCCTCAGCGCTCAAAATTGAAGCCCAGAAAGTCACGCGATCACGCAAGGTCACTTTCTTGTACCGGCCTCAATCGGCCAACTGCCCCCTAAGTGAGACTGGCCGCCTTATATACCCGCCGTCGTACAAGAGGATGCTGCAATCTTCATTCGTATTCACTCACTCACTCACTCACTCATCCCGTTAGCTGGCGTCTGGTGGAGCGGGATGCCCTCCCAACCAATACACTGCTGTAGGTGCCATAGGAGCTCGTGCGGCCTGAACGATACGCTTCCAATCAAAACGGCTTGCAGCAACAAGTTTAGCGTTAAGGACACTGCACCGTTGAGTCTTCAGATCCTCCTCTATATGTTTGAGCCATGTCTTCTTCGGGGCCGTTCGTTGAATTCTCCACGATGGTGGGCGCTTGCGCCACAGCATACTGTACGGGAGACGGGACGGGTCCATCCTACATACATGTCCGAACCATCGCAGTCTTCTTGTCTGCAGCTGTTCTCCGACCGTCGGTTGATTCATGCAGCTCTTCCGTATATCGTCGTTGCAAACATGATCACGAATCGTAATTCCAAGAATCTGGCGCAAACATCGCATCTGGAAGACTTCTAGCTTGACGAGGTCTGACTTTAGCAGAGTCCAGGTTTCCGAGCCGTATAGTAGTACGGGTATTATCAGCGCTCGGAACATTCGCACTTTAGTCTTCAGTGAAATGTTGTTTTTCTTCCAGGAACACCAGCCAAGCGACGCAAACACACTAGACGCCTGTCCGATTCTGCTGCACACCTCCGCCGTAGCCGCAACTTTTCGCTCCTGCACTACCGACCCAAGGTATTTGAATTCCTTGACCTGCTGAAGCTCAACTCCTTCAAACTGAACAGATGCAGGCGAACCATCGGATGTCATGACCTTGGTCTTCTCCTGGTTGATTCTTAAGCCGTAGGAGCTTGCAATCAGTGCCATATCGCTTATCAAGGACGTTGCCTCCGCATCAGTGTCCGTGAACACTGCGCTGTCATCCGCGAACATCAAATCTGTGACGTACTCATTACTTCCGTATTGAACGCCTCTTCTGTTCTCGAAGACCTTCCTCATAATAGCGTCCACAACAGTATTAAAGAGCAGAGGCGAGACTACATCGCCTTGACGAACTCCAGCGGTAACGGCAAACTCCTCGGACAACTGATCCCCAATGCGTATGGAACTGGTAGACCCTTCGTACGTTTCCTGGAGGAGCTTGACTATCTTCCTCGGTATGTGCTCGCTTTCAAGTGCTCTCCACAGCGCCGGCCAGTGAATACAATCGAACGCAGATTTGAAGTCTATAAATGTGATAACGACACGCTTCCCAGAGCGAATTCTCTCTTCCATTAGCTGTCGAAGTGCGAAGATCTGATCACTGCAGCTTCTTCCTGGCCGGAACCCCGCCTGTTCTTCACGACTTGTTTGCTCACGATGACGCTGAAGTCTGTTCTGAATAACCCTCATGAAGACTTTGCCAACGATAGACAACAGACTGATCCCTCGGTAATTTTTGCAGTCTCTAGCATCACCCTTCTTGTGTATGGGCACGATTGTGGCACGTTTCCAGGTAGCTGGTATTTTCTCAGACTGCCAGATAAGAGTAATCAGCCGATGAAGTTGGCGCAGCAAGACGTCTCCGCCAGCCTTGATGGCTTCCGCAGTGATTTTGTCCACTCCTGACGCTCTGCCGTTTTTCAGTGACTTTATCGCTGCCGTTAGTTCATCTACAGTGGGTTCTGCGTCGAGAACTGCATCTCCAGCCGCTTCAACTAGCGGTGGCTCGACAAGCGGTCCTTGCGGCGCTTCATGACTGTATAGTTCACTGAAGAACTGTCTCCATCGACGGAGGCGCTCGTCCACAGAGCGCACGAATGACCCATCTGCATTCCTGATACTATCGCTTGTTGGTTTCGTCCTTCCTCCGAGCCGCTTGAGTGTCCGATAGAGAGTTCGATAATCATGCCTGCTCGCAGACTCCTCCAAATCAGCAGCTACCTTATTCCAATACGACTCTCGTTCCATTTTCAATCTGCAACGAAGCTCTCTGCAGAGCTGACGATATCGATCGAAATCGGTCAATTTCGCTTTCTTCCTTTCTTCTATGAGATGTATGGATTGATCTGATATCCATGGCTGGATTCGCTTACGAGGGGCAGGACAAAGTGGCTCTGCACATTCCACGATGGTGGCTGCTATCTGCTGTTCTTGTTCATCCACAGATGCATCGTCTGCCAACAGCGCAAACCGATTCGACAGTGCCATTTGGAATAACTCCTTCGTCTCAGGTACCATCAAATGTGCCCAGTTGAATTGGCCTTTAGATGGCTCCACAATCCTAGCTCGTTGTAGAAGAAGCTTCACTACTACACGTAGAAGGTAATGATCTGAACCACAGTCGGGTCCTCTCATTGCACGAACATCCTTGAGCGACGACTTGAAACGCGAGCTCATCAGCACGTAGTCTAACAAAGCTACGTCTCGTCCGGAAGGATTTCTCCACGTCAACTGATGCTTTCTGCGATGCTGGAAGTGACTGTTTCCAATAATGAGTCCATTGAAAGCTGCAAACGTGAGCAAGCGCAGACCATTGTCGTTCATGTCACCAACGCCAAATCGGCCCAATACTGCTTCCCAGCCCATCCTGTCTTTTCCAACATGTGCGTTGAAATCACCTGCGACTAGAACAACGTCTCTCTTTGAAATCGTGTTCAGAACGTCCTGAAGCTGAGCGTAAAACGCGTCCTTGTCGGAATCCGGGCTAGGCTCTGTCGGCGCATAAACTGCCACAATATGTGTCCTTATAGTTCCTTTCAGCGTGAGGACAGCGATTCTGCTAGAGATAGGCTCGAATGTCACAACGCTTCCAGCTGCTTTCCAGTTCAGCATGAATCCAACGCCTTGATGGTGTCCGTCACTACCGGAGTAGTACAGCACCATCCTTTCTTGACTATCTGGCACCTGGACAGTCATTGTTCCACTTCCACTGATCCTTAATTCAGACAGGGCGGCCACCGATACCTTCGACTTCAACAGTTTCCTGGCAATGATTTCTTTCTGCCCGACGTAATGCCCTGATCGCACATTCCATGCCGCGAACCGCACCTCCTTCTTCGGCGTTACCAGTCGTCCACTGTTCTGGCCAGTAGCATACTTGTCACCAACACCCTGGGTCCCCAGTGTTGGCGCATCGGCTGCCCCGGATGCGGTAGCCGTATCGCGTATTCCTATGAGACTCTCCATGGTTACCACCTTGGGTTTTCCAGCCCGTCGGTAGCATGGGGGGCCTCATTCGTATAAGACAAACTAATGAAGGAGAGTGTCACCAGACACTAGGAGAGGGGGCTGCCGAACTCGCGCGTGCCAGGTTAAGCCTAGTGCATACTCGCGTCGCGGCGACGGTGTCTCGGAGTAGGAACTGGTACAACCCGCCGCGCCCAGCGCAGCAATCGATTGCGCCTTGCACTGACAGCCGTCGCGCTCGGCGAGTCTAGTGTGAGCTGTTAGGCCTAGTGCATACTTCCCGCGACGGACGATGCGTCATCGTGTTTGGGATAGATATCGACAGAAAGTGGATATGGCTCGAATGCACTGTCGCGATCGCGCGTCGCGGCTAGTATGAGCTAGGCCTTAGGCCGTAATCATACTTCATGCGACGAGCGACGTGACGCAGTGATTACCATCAATATCGACCGAAAATCGATATGCTTCATATGCACTGTCGCTGTCGCTGATCGCGGGCAGTATGACCCTGGCCTTATGCGCGACAGTTTCGTGCCTGTGTCGCGGCCAATCTATGCTATTCCACAATGTGCGCACTGTTTAGCGCCAGCTGGACGGTGTGTCATATCGCCGCGGCTGCCCTGCGACACCGCGACACAGTCGACAGACCTTCATTCTGGGAGAAAACAATTTGTTTCTATCAAGATCTTTTGAGTGAGCAGTGGCTTTGAATCACCCAGCTTTAATGGATGACTTGCGTAGAACGCGTAGAACAGTGCCTGCATAAATTTTCGAAAATAACCTACTCTCTTTATTTCGCCATAGGTTTTTCATGATGCCATTCATTTTTCTTTTTCAACGAATTTTTCAACATATTCCTTGCCAGCCCAAGTCATGTTAACTTTGAGTGTCATGAGAACAAACGCTTTAGTTCAAGAAGAAAAATCGAGAAAAAAAGTCTGCGCTACTTTTTTTTGGATTCCATCGGTAAATGATTTTGAAGGAAAACTTTCGGGCTCTTTTCAATGTGGGTAATGCAGTAATGAGAATGGTTTTTTTGACAGCGCTATTTTGACGGCAAATATCTATTTCCTTTTGGGATCCCCACCGACCAAAGGTCAAAGAATGACAGATTTCATAAATCATGACAGTCTGATCAGTCTACAATGAAGGAATTTGAAGTGGAAATATGCAATTTATGGAGAAAAACTGAGATTAACTCTAATATTTTGCAACGCTACTGTATGGAGATCGTTGAAAGCAATATGAAAATAATTTTAAATAGAAGTCGGACCACGTAAAAGCAAGTTATGACCAATTGTAGCGCTTAAAACGCCACAGAACGCCGTTTTGCCAAAAAGTGCTCGATACTGTATCTTACACATAGCGTAATCAGTCGAAAGGAACAAAAACGAAAACAAAACTTAGTTCCGTATTGAGCACCAGCGAATGGACCCTGTTATGGATTAGGGAAGATTAGATCCTACCTTAAAAAGGTAACAAAAATGCAACACGCGGTTATGAAACTCATTTGCGTGTTCGTTAGTGGACGCAATATTGCGTCATCTCCATTCGTAAGCGATCGGCCGACGACCGATTACATCGTTGAGGACCTTCTGTCGCTGAGACCCCGTCGCATCCGCGACGAAGTATGCACTAGGCCTAAACAAAGGGGTTGTATCCGAGCGCAAGCAGTAGGAGCTGCTGCTAATCTCCTTGTACCCGCGTGCAACCCCTATTGTGCCGACGTACTACTCCACGACTGTCCGAGTACCTGGAATATAAGAGTTTTTCTTGGGTTAACTGGAATGAGGAATCTGACAGTGGCATCCAATCTGAACAGCCTAGTCGGGATTGATTGTAAAAAGTCGGAATGATTCGCTTTTCCAAACTTCTGGCGCGTACTGCTTGTCATTGAATCTAAAGATTTCGCGCTGTTACCGATTTTGTGTGGAAGTTCCCGAAGACAATAGACCTGATTTGGTCGTTTCTCACATATTGGTGAGGAAGTTACCGAGGACCATAGACCCGATTTGGTCTTTATCACTCGGTCGAGAGGAGAGGGCGAGACGTCCCCCAGGAAGCCCCTCTTCCCTCGAATTATACACAACGAATGACGTTCGAAACAGTCGACCCGGGGAGGGGGGTAAACAAGGAAAGTTCGCTTTAAGGTTGTTCCCATGGCCTCCCCCCGAGCATTATGAACGAGAAAACAAAGCCGCAGCGTATACGGTGATGCAAACTGGCCAGTCTTGAGGTGGACTCGGACTTCGGAAGTTGAGGGAGCAGACCTGCTGCTCAAGGACGGTGTAAGGTGTATCTGTCCAGATTATCAGGGGAGAAACCAGCCTTCTCTGTACCCTTTCTTCAAAGTTCAATAATTTGGCTCTATTCCAGTTCTCCAGGAACAGCAAACTGTTGAAAACAGCACGTTTTTGCAAGTTGAGAATAAGGGACGAGAACTGCTGGCCGGAGGTCCCCTCCGCCTCCCTCGTTTTGAGGGAAGTTCCCCAGTTGCTTCGAGGGAAGTTCCGTCGTCGTTCTCGGGAACATCCCCACCAATGTTCGAGTAGGTAAATTGAAATGTTTTTTCTGTATAACAAGCTGAGATAGACTGAATTGAATAATTTAATGCTTCATAATTACTGAGCCATTAACAGTAAATAGTTTATGCTAGTAGATTCCCGTTTGATGGTCCGCTTAAAAGGCTACAGCATTTCAACATGCGATTTGAAAGGTATGCGCAACATTCAAGCTTCGATCCTCAGCCGCTCTTCCGCCGCACGGATCTTTCCGCAGACTGTTCAAACCCATTCCGCTAATAAGCTCTACTGAAAACATATTTTCCACATTCTATTAAGGATTTCTGAGCTTTTTGCACACCGCCGTGGCCAATTTTCCTACTCGGATCTCCAAACTCCAACTCATTAGCATGTCTATGCACGCTTTTGTGAGCATAGTGGGTAATTGAGGACCGCAGACTGCATGGAACCGAAAACCCCCACTAAAGTCCAGCATTCAATACGCGGCAACTTGCACTTCCCCAGTCAAATCCCGCACGCATTTCACGACGTCCTGCGCACTCCCAGTGATTTTTTGTAAACATCCCACGACGTCCTGTTTTTTCTAAGTATAGTACTACGCACATTCTCCGCGCTCTGCGGTTCCCCAGTTGGATCCCTACCTTGTTTCCGCGGATTTCTGCGCACTCCCATTGGGGTCCTGCAAACTTTTCCGGCGCTATGCGCGCTCCCAGTGCTATCCCGCATAATCCCCTTAAAGGCAGTGTCCACGATAAAAATCGTTTTCAAGTTTTCACCAGAGAACGAAAGTTTAGAGTTTGACTGTTTCATTAGTGAAGAAAGAATCATTAAAAACGCTGCGAAACATCCAAAATCAGCTTTTCTTGAAAGCCACATTTCAACGGTGGATCAGTTGCGCGGGCATGGGCCTGAAGTGCACAGGGTGCGCGAAAACGCCCCAATGCTAAAACTCAGCTGCGCTCGCGCTCCAATGCTAATGTAGAAGCGGACCAAACTGTTCCTCGGAAAACTGAAGGGGAAGGTTTAGCGCGAGCGGACTTTGGACCCGTATGGAGCTCTTTCGGGCTCGTTTTCTATCGTTCTCTCGACCCCAGTGCTCCAATGAGACACTGAACATTCGATTTCCAGCCACAAACCGAGGACCAAATTTATCGTGGACACTGTCTTTAACACTCTATGCAGTCCCAGTTGGGACCCGCATAGTTTTCGTGGCGTCTCGCGCACTCCTAGTGGGGTCTCGTACTCTACTTGGCTCTCCGCGCATTCAAGCATCACGAGTTTACTTTTTTCAGCACTCAGCAGGACCTAAGCCGTGCAATTCGCGTGAATGAATGAATTCCAAAAATGGCTTTTCAAAATTGCCGATTGAACGAGAAGGTAGTTGATTTTTCGAACATTCCGTTTCCTTGGGAAACCGGAATAGTCTAATCAAAATCTCTAGAGTATGTATCTTCTTCTATTCATTTGAGGAATTAATTTTTCCGAGAAGTCAATTCTTACAAATGAATGAATCTACAGTTCACCTCCGCACTGCCGTTCAGCCCGCAAAGTGCACCCTGATTGCGCAATCTTGCTGCAGCGCGGTTGCGAACATCCTCAGACAAGGATGTGGGATCACCCGGGCGCTTTTGGCCTTTGCTGCCCGGGTGATCCCACATCCCTGTCTGAGGATACTCGCAACCGCGCCGCAGCACGATTTCGCAATCAAGCGCACTTTGCGGACTGAACGGCAGTGCGGAAGTGAAGAATATTTCTGGTCTCTCAAGATTATTCAAATGAATGAATCAATTGTTTGATGCCTGCTATTCGATTCGAATGAATTTTCAGGTTTATTCATAAGAGTCATAAAATCACTGAATATTCGTAAAAAATAATAATTTAATTCCTCAAATTAATAGAATATTCGAATACTCCGATTAGAATATTTCAGTTTTCGGAGCTAACGGACAATTTCCAAGATGGATCAAGTATTTGACGCTTGCTTCCGGTCATTCTAAATTTGAGCTACTGAAATTCAGAATAGAATTACCCCGAAGAACGTTAAGCAAATAGCTCGAGAGCGGTGAATTGGAGGTAAGATTCATCTCACCAGGATCTCTCCTTTTGTTTCAGAACTATCTGTGTATTCTATCTCATAATACATATAATAATAATAGTAATAATAATAATAACAATAATAATAATAATAATAATAATAATAATAATAATAATAATAATAATAATAATAATAATAATAATAATAATAATAATGATAATAATAATTTTGACTTACTTGACTTAATCGGTTGGCTTTCGCCTGACGCGGTCATTCCGCATCTTCACCGAGGTGTGCCGTCCTAGTAGTCAGCCGTGTCCATTAAAAACGGTCTTCAGCCACAATTCGAACACATTCCAACCAGCTGTCCATATTCCATTTCCTGCGAAACGAAACATCGCGCCTGAACTGTCTTTCGATGCCGAGTGACTTCAAATCCTCTTTAACCACGTCCAGAACTTTCGCCTACGCCCAGGTGGCCGTTTCCAGACAGGATTTGGAAGCATTCTTAAAGCGTGTTGTACGAGACGATCCGGCGTTCTTCTTAGTATATGCCCGAGCAGTCGAAGTCGACTTTCCATTGCTGCTTGAGATGGCGTTAGGAGATGCTGGCACCTC
Source organism: Aplectana chamaeleonis (assembly GCA_029168955.1). Taxonomy (NCBI): domain Eukaryota; kingdom Metazoa; phylum Nematoda; class Chromadorea; order Rhabditida; family Cosmocercidae; genus Aplectana; species Aplectana chamaeleonis. Next base: position 502,451 of record JAPDOI010000059.1, on the reverse strand, counting down.
CCTCGTGTCAAGCGTTTATGTACTGCGTCGATTTCCTTGTAAAGGTCTTCGTTATGGCATACACGCGGCCAGAAATATCCAAGCAAACTCCTAAAAAGCTTCCTCTCTGTGCAATCCAACCTTTCCATATGCGTCTTCGGTGCTGCCCACGTCTCCGATCCGTACATCATGATAGGGCGAATAGCGGATAGGTAGACGCGCAACTTGACTTCCTTCGCGATGGTGGTAGACCACAAACACTTGGTTAGAGAATTAAATGCAGACGTAGCTTTCGCACATCGTTGTCGAATATCCGCTGCATAACTACCATCGCTCTTCAGCAAACAGCCCAAATAACAGAAATCGTCCACCAGTTCGATACGTTGTCCGTCCACACAAACTCCCGTTGAAGGCCTCTGAGAGACCCACATCTGCTTGCATTTGTCGGAACGAAAACGAAGTCCATAGGCTGCGGCATACTTCGAAACGAGGTTCACAATCCTTTGCAGTTTTGTGTTGTTTTCAGCGAATAACACAATGTCGTCGGCGTACTCCAGGTCGACAAGGGAGCGTCCTGATGGTGTCAGGATCATATCCGCAGGAAACTGTTCTGCAACTCTACGCATGATGTCATCAACGGCGAAGTTGAAAAGAAAGGTCCTGCAACGGCTCCTTGCCTTACTCCTGTTTTCACCTCGAAAGCTGACGTAAATCCGACAGGTGTACGAACTGCTGCTGTTGATCCTCTGTTCATGTCCTCGATTAACCGAACATACTTTTCCGGGACTCCATGTGCTCGCAGAGCGTTGAGCAATCGATCACGATGAGGAGAGTCGAATGCTGCTTCAAAGTCCAAAAAAGCAAGCTGCAATGGCTTCGAATACCGCTGCCACGATTTAATTACTCTACTCACGGCGAACACTTGGTCGATGGTCGATTATCCAGGTCGAAAACCGGCTTGCTCATCTCTGGTCGTTCTTTCACGATGTTTGATAATAAAACTATAAAAGTCCACGATATAAGTACTAGAGTATTAACTGTTATTAAGTAGTTAAAATAAATCACACCAAAATTGCAATAAAGTTCGTTTCGACCCTGTCTTCAGACGAACTTTATTGAACAGCCTTCCCGGGTCTCTTCAGTGAAGAAGAAGACTGTTTGAGATTTTGTCTAAAGAACTAAGAACGTACTATCTTATACTTTTAGATAACCAATGAAAAATAATAGACGAGCCTACGAACATAAAAGGAATAATTAAAATGACTGTCTACAATACCATCCATCGTTCATAAGATACTCAGTCTAGTTTACTGTATTCACCCTAGAGCGCCAGATCTCAGTTCAAATGAGTTTCGTATCTATGTCCTTTAGGGAAAATTATCCCAGTTGCTACTATTTGTAACTTTCACGTTAACGACTTAACTAATTCCAAAGTCTTCTTTTTATTATTAAACAACGAATATTTATATAATATTTTTTTATTCTTATATAAACATTTTATAATATTAACCTCTATGAATTCTTTATCATATTTATTATTCAGCAAACAATTTTTCATTTCTCGCAGCTTATTTTTAAAAAAGGTTAAATTGCTACATACATTAGCTAATCTAAGTGTTTCCGTATAAATAGTAGCCGCTTTTATTTTAATTGACAAATTAGAGTCTTCACTAGGGAACTTGATAACTTTAAATCCAAAATCATCAGTTTTGTTATATAAATTAGTTTCTATACTATCATTGATAACTAGAATCGAAATATGAAGGTAATTACTTTTTAACGGAGTGTCGTTAGTTTTTTTAAGTTCCAAAACATCTCCATAAATCAAAGCCAATTGTTGTTGTATATACAACTCACTTTGATTGTGTACTATCAAAAGATCATCCATATATCGATAAGGTGTAAATAATGTCCTATTATCTATTTTATAATTCTTTGCATAGTGGTATTCCAAGATAGATATTGTAAGGTCAGCCAGTAAAGGACTAAAGTTTCCTCCTTGTGGAACTCCTTTGTTTTGTTTGAAAACTATATCACCAAACTTACAGTAACTATTTCTGAGAAGATAATCTGTAAAATATAACAAGTCTGTTTGATTGAAATAATTATAATTACCTTTTTCTTGCACTTTATCTGTATAAAATGTAATAAAGCCATTGGTAACTATAAATGTCTTATTTGAATTCTTAAAACAAATGTTCAGTAATTCATTTATATTTTTCAATATCAGATCATGTTTTAGATTAGTAAACATATCTGTAAAATCCGCCGTATAGATCTTCAGATCATCACTACTTATATTATTCAACTCTGTAGCTATGTTTATATTATTAATTGACCAATATGGTTTAATATTACCATTACGTTGGAATATTACATCTGTATATTTAATAAAATGTTCTTTTATAAAAGTAAAGATGTTGTGTAGCGTTTGTGCTAAAGGTTTTATACTACTCCTACTGGCACCAGTAATGAATCTAAACTTAATTGGATGCTTATGTAATTTAGGTAACGCGTAAATCATTGGTAATCCACAATCTATGTCAAACTTCAAACAATTTTTGATACAGAAAAATTTATGTTTTAAAATTATAGTTTGAACGTCTACATCTAAAAACGGTTGATATGTGTTATTCTCATTTCTATCTACAACCCAATCATTGTCCAGAATCCTTACTCCTAATTCCTTCATCAAAGTTAATATGTAATGTTTTTTGCATATAATTCCATAATTATTACTGGCCTTATCTAGAGGACAAAAAATGAAATTACTTTGGTATTCTTTGATGATCCTATCATTTATTTTATAAATTTCACCTTTATCTTTAAGTTCACTCAATAAAGGTTTTATTTTAAATCTAAATTGCCTACTGAAATGTATCTCCAAACTTTTATAATTATCTTCACTAAGCTTAAATTTAGAAACCAAGTATTTAATATAATTGTTAGTGGTCTCATCATAAATATTCTTGACATATTCTTTACTTACTATATTAGGCGCTCTAAATTTAGTACCTTTATAAAGTATGCTTCTAAACTGTACATTTTTAATAATATTAAGGTCTCCTGTGACTATGTGTTTATGATATGGATCTATAAACCTACTAAAGTCATTATTGTTCCTTTCGCAAACACATTCTTTATTGATTAATTCCTTTATAATGTCTTTACTAGCTGTTTTCAGCACTTTATTATAATTGAATACTTTACTAGAATACTTATCGTTATATGTGTAAATAATCCTCACCTGTTTCAGGCGCTCTCTCTCTCTTTCGCTAATTACTTTCTTAATTTCGAAATCGTTAAAAATCTTACTTAAACTGATTTTATCACTTATCTGTTTAAAATATTCTATTTTGATGTGATGGTAATCGTTTTGTTTCCTTTTTTCCAATTTATCTTCTCCATGTCCATGGTGGAATTGAGTAAGCAGACAAAATGTGAGAAATTTAACCTTATTACTGACATGTTTTAAAAAATTCTCCGACTGTGAGAGCTTTATAAGTTTATGTACATCACTTTTTTTCAGGCCTTTAATTAGCCTAAACAGACCTATCGTATCTATATCATCTTCTCTCATATGTTTAATATGATCTAATATATCTACCAGCTTTACTTTACTGATTCTTTTGTTTTTGTTCTTCTTTACACCTCTGTTACTCCTGTCTTTAACTATTTTGAGTGAAAAATAAGGATGTTTTGTTTTATGTAGAAGTGGATTTCCAATTTTCGAAATATTACCATATCCTTTGATATTGTCATTAAGACCAAAAGGAGAAGGTGTCATCAATAATTTGATCCAGAAATCCTCTTTTTCCAATAATAGTGAGTTAGTAGTATTCTCATCAAGTGAATCCAAAATATGAACTTTAAGCTGTGACTTGCAACTATGGAAATGATTATATAATGTTGTAAACCTTTTGTGATTATTGATAAAACCTATGTGTTCTTTAATCCTCTCTCTTAACATACGTGTGGTCATTCCTACGTATTGTAAATTACATTTCTCACATTGTAAACAGTATATGACACCTTTTGTCCTACAATTACAACCTCCTTTTTTAAAAGTGTTAATTTGCAATCCAGTGACCGTCGAGGTAACTGTATCTTGAAATACAATAAGACTACAAATTGCACATTTATCTCCACATCTTGTTCCCTTTTGTTTATTACCGAAATTTTGAAGCGTATAATTATTAGCTCCTGTCCTTTTCTTTGTATACTTATCACGATTAAAATACTGACTGGTTCCAGAGTGACTTGCTGAGTTTTTTGACCAAAATCTAAGTAGGTGGGCGGCCAAACCCCCTACAGAGAGGAATCTCCCTAGCGGGTTTGCCAGGGCTGCTGGCAGGGTTGTCAATCCCTAATGTTTTGACTAGTACTGGGTAGCGCGAAAAACTGATCCCTCTTGACATTTTCCGCTTATAACTCCATCAGCACTATTCCCTATTTTTAGTGGGAGGTATGGCCCTCCAGTAATGTGTAAAGGAGTGGAGTGGGATCGTGTCTCAATCCCAAAAATATGTACCTGAAAAAAGGATGAAATTGGTGCTAGTGCGCACAGGGATTATAAAAGGAGCTAAAGAAAGAAAAGAAGGGAACCTAATAGAATGTGTAAAACTATATATTGTGCACTTATTTAATTGAAAGGAGCCTAAACTCTAACTACATCTACGTACTAACTGTACCTGTTTGATATGTTATTTGATATAGTACCTTAACAAATTAACCGCAAGAAAACATACAATAACTAGTTACGCGTATAACTTAGATCTTGTGAAATCGTCGACATATATAGGAAAATCACAGGCAGGTAACGTGTAGCTCCCTGCTCGAACAAGTCTGGGAGGAGCCAGCAACGGAGCGGTCCGACACGGTGAAACCCACGAAATAAGTAGATTTCAACATGATGACAGCCCGATGAGCTCTACTTCGACCAGCTCAAATCGAGAGGGAGAAACCACAGTTACAAAGTTAACGAGGAATAAATGAATAAGTAAAAGGATGCATCTACTAGATGCTACACCTTTGTTGCGTACCACATTTCGTGATTGATGACTACGATCTTCGTGAACAATGTGATTCATATCGAAGTTGAATATGCATGCCAATTATATCCTAAGTCTTGCTAAGGATCTCCAGTTGGAAAATCCAAAAAAGCAAGCTGCAATGGCTTCGAATACCGCTGCCACGATTCAATTCCTCTACTCACGACGAACACTTGGTCGATGGTCGATCTTCCAGGTCGAAAACCGGCTTGCTCATCTCTGATCGTTCCTTCACGATGTTTGATAAGTCGCTGGAGAATGATACGTTCTAAAACCTTGTACATGACACGAAGTAGAGAGATTCCTCTGTAGTTCTTAGGATCCGTGACGGATAGCTTCTTGTGAAGAGGTACGATGATCGCATGTCTCCACGAATCGGGTATCCTTTCGCTCATCCATATGGCATGGATGGTGTTGGTCATTTCACGATTCCCAGACGGAGGAAGAGCTTTCAGCATTTCAGCAGTGATGTTGTCATCTCCACCTGCCTTTCCATTCTTCATTTTCCGGACACAATCCAAAACTTCAGACTCAGTCGGCGGTTCCTCACTGACATCGTAATGTGCTCTCTGAAGATGCGGGAGCTCAGGTACTGATGGCGTTGGACGATTCAGTAGTGAACTGAAGTAATCCTTCCATATTGGCAGCGTCGCATCACCAACTGCAACTCCATTGGTAGTGTTCAAGACAGGAGAACATCTCTTCATCTTCCCGCTATGCTGTCGCGGCAACGTGTAGGCTTTCCTCGGATTCTTCTCCTCCCAAGCCTTCTCGAGCTCCTTAGCTCTACACGTCCACTCTCGCTCGCGGTCACTTTGAAGCTGCCGACGCAACTTCCTCCTCAGACGCTTCTCCTCCACGAAGTTTCCTGCAGTTCGGAGAGCACATACTCTGTTGTAGGTAGATGTTGTTTCTTCTGAAACGTAGGAGAACTTCTTCTCAGGCTGTACAACCGGGAGCGCCCCTTTCGAAGCGTATTGGATGCACTTGACAAAAGAATCCGCGTCGCAAAGTTTCTTCTTAGTCCGTACTCCGATGTGAATAGAAACGCGTTGTCAAAAATTCCTTCTGCACTCTTCATCTCTAAGACTTGTCATGTCAATCCTCTGGAGAGTCTGAGCTCCTCACTTCCTCTTATGAATTCTCACAGTGAAGTTCAACAGAACAGGACGGTAATCCGAATCGAATGCGACATTCCACACAGTTCTAGATCTTCGAATGTCCGATACTGGAATATTCCTCGTCAGGACATAGTCAAGCTGTAGTTTCAAAGTTGTCATCTTCCGCTTCCACTGCTCTTCTGGAGATAGCTGGATTGGTCCCTGCCACGTAAGCTGATGGCGGCGATGATTCCTCTTGAATGTCGATGCAATAATCAGACCACTGCGTTCACAAAAGTCGACAAGGCGGTAGCCATTGTCCGATGTCTGCTCCACTGGGTAGAACCATTTACCGAGTACTTCGGATTCCTGATCAAGTCCCATCTTCGCATTCGCGTCAATCCCCACGACAACAGCATGTTGACAAGGTATCCTGGCCAGCAACGTATTGAGTTCCTCATAAAACGCATCCTTCGAATTGTCTTCGGCGGTATCAGGGGGCGCATGAGCACTCACTATCCACAGATTGAATCCTGTGATCCCGCAGTCGTACGAATGCATTCCGGTACGACGTTGAGCCGAACTCCTTGACCATACCATTAAAATCCTTTCTTACAGCTATTGCACAGCCTCCCACTCTCCTATCGTCAGCGTTACCGCAGTAGATGGTGTACTCTCCGACCCTGATGACGGGTCTATCCTTGAGGCGGGTTTCCTGCAAAGCAGCAAACGGTGCATGGAAATAGCTCAGAAGTCTGGATAGCGCAGTTTTTTGGATATCACTCGACAGCGATCGACAGTTCAGGGTGGCAAAACTGTGGCTTGTGACCAAAGACTCCATGAACTCCCTATGTACGGATCCTAAGGTGTTATGGACCAGAGACCTTGGTGTGCCGGACGGCGACACCTTTATGCAATGTGCGGGATACTTTCGCGATATAGTTGTGCACGCTATATCGCTCGAACGTTCCCTGTGTACACTCAAACGTCTGCTGGGTTCAGTAGAAGCAGGGGCACCAACGAGCAGGTACCAACAGACTTGTATACACACCTCCCTTGTATATTATTGTATATGTATACAACAATAATAATAATAATAATAATAATAATAATAATTTGTAATGGACACAATATATCGGTGTGAATTCACGTTCCCTACAATGCACCTTCTGCATATTTTCAATGGTTTGGTAGAGCACGTGCTGCGATTCGGGGCGCATTAGGACGTGCTCTTCCTGCTTCACGTTTGTGGTCGAGACCCTCTAGCTTTACTTTTAGAGCGAAAAAACCAGGGGTGTGCATTTTCCGTTTACGGATTTACCCATGTTTTCCGGTAAATTTTGATTTACCGAGTTTTTCACGAAATTTACCGAGATTTTTACCAAAAAATGGGTTTCTTGCCTAATCGGCCTACCTCTTACTCGTTTTTCACGAGTTTGATACTGTTAAGGCATGCATTTGGCGCCTGAGGCAGATATTTCAGGAACTGGAAAAATTCTGTTCGAAGACCAGGACACAACACTGAATCGACTGCAGTTCTGGAACGACTCCATTGTGAAATCATCGTACCCGCACCTCTCCTCACTGACCAATAAGTACTTTTGAGCGCCTCCTGGCACAGTTGAGGCGGGAAGGGTGTTTTTCTCCGCTGGCCTGATTTTGGGTGACTACAAAAAGGCCTTGGCACCAGAAAATTTTGAAATGCTACTTCTTCTCAAAATCAAGGTCCCGCTGATCAGGTTCAACCGTTGAGCTCAGTTTAATATGTAAAACTCACTCATTATTTGCACTATCCTCATGCTCTATTTAAAATGATACATAAATATTATCAGTCATTCGTGCTATCGTATGGGATACTGTCGTTCTCTGGGCCAAATTCCGGTCCGCATTTGCTGCCTACGGCTATTGCATCATGCGACAAGTGTTAATCGTGCTGGGACCACTTGGTCCCGGCACGATTCACCCTTCCTTCAGCACGATTATCATGTGTCGCATGATGCAACAGCCGAAGTCCGCACTTGCGGACAAGAATTCGGCTCAGAGAACACCAGCAGGTACCAATAAACCGGTCAGAATTTTTACCGAGTTTTCCGTTTTTACCGTATTTACCGAAAAAAATTTGGTAAAAAATTTACCGAAAAGAATTTTCCGCACACCCCTAATCCGCACGTATTGCGCCGAATAATTGAGAAACTGTATTGTGTGATGCTCCAAACGCCACACCTACTGATGTGGTGATTCGATACTATTATAGAGAACACTGGCGTACTCCAATCGCTTCCTATCACATCCAGATCAAATATAATTACAAATTTCGAATAATGCCATTCTGTTCTCCTCACGCAAAAAGGGGAAGTGTGTCCAGTTCAGCACAGATCGGATTTGGGATCATGTTACAATTGAAGGCAGCGCTCACGATGAAAATAGCCTTCGGGTTTTCATCGAGATTGTGCAGCTCTGCAGCCCAATGCAACCAAGTCGAAAAAACGGTTAAAACGGGCTTTAAGTAGCCTATACGGCCCCAAAACTTGATGTGATGTGCCCGCTGCCCCCACTTCCTCGATGGCTGTTGAGCGAGAGGATGGTGGGGCATAACACATTCAAGTTTTTGGCCATATTGGACTATTTATGGCCCGCTTCTAGCAGTTATTTCGGCACTAGTAACACAATGAGCCTCGGATCCTTCCATTTTCAGTGACAACTCGGAGAACGTTTTTTTTTAATGACTGGCGTTAGGACATTTTTTTCTAGAATAATGTTTTTATCAACGAGTGAATATATTTATTCCACAATTTCGTTAACAATTGAGTAACAATACCAATAAACCTTTAACAAAACCACAAAACAAAGGCGAAAGTAACAACAACGGTACAGAATACTAATAACAAAAGGCATACAGATATTATATAATGCGGCTCCCCTTTAGGACTTCCGCAGCAGACCGCTTCTCCGTGAATTTTCTCTAAAAAGAATGAATTAGCATGCAACAAAGGGACGATATTCCGATACAGCTACACTCTACGGCAACGGAAAAGTGTGGTGCGTATTTCCACTAAGCATACCGTACGTTGCTCCACAATCTACGGCCTGAATTTTGAAGAAAAAAACACAGGTAACCACGAAAAACGGTGTTCTCCCCCATACACGAGCACTATCAATACACCCAAAGTCTTTACTAAGGATACACGCAGGAATAACAAGAAAAAATTAAAAATCACAAAAAAAATGGAAATAACAGAGAAATTTTGATTTTTTCCCGTTATTCCAGCATTTATCCCAAGCAAATGCTTCATGTATGTTGGGGGAAAACTCACCGGTTTTCAACGTATACGATGTTTTTATTCAAAATTCAAGAGCGAATTGCAGCTTTGCCGTCGATTATGGCGCAGCCTACAGTACGTTTAGTGGAAATACGCAAGTGCACCATCGCCCTTTTCCGTAGTCGTAGACTGTATTTTGCCATCAGAGTCGAATGATTTTTCATAATGCTAGTTTCCTTGGACCTCATGGAGTCCCTAAACTGCCTGCAGAGATAGTAACACAAGAGATCTTCGTAGCGGTCAATAAAAGAAGTATGTCAACCATCTCACTGGTTGTTCCACCCTTCATTCGAATGCACATCTCGAACACGCAAAAGTGAGAAAGGGGCCGTAGAAATAATCAGGGGACGCGCTTTCGAAGTAACCGCCTATATAGCCTGGTCATCTCGCAATGAACATGTGAAAGTGGAACAAATAAGGTCAATTTTCAAAACTTTCCGCGACTGGAATTTGGCCAATTGTGATGAACCGTGGGAAAGCGCGAATTATGGTATATCTGATGCCTTTTCACTTCAAGGAAGTATGGCGGTTTTTGAAATATAGGCTGAACTTCAGCGGAAATTATTTGTAAAGCGCATCTTTGAGTACTTCTATTTTTAAACTTACCATGATGCAAACCATCTGAACTGCTAAAGTTGACAAGGCAAGTGAATCCGCCAAAGGTCACAGTTCTGCGCAGCTTTCTTGCCAAAAGGGCGTTCTGCTGCAATTTTTTTTGAGCACACAAAGCGCCGCATTGCTATAACTCATTTCAAAATTTGCGAAATAAATTTTCAGGAAAATTTTTTATGTCCTCTCAATGAGGCGAATGCTATGGAATGTAAATAGTCTTTTTTATATTTTATTCGGAATGAGTATCTATTGAAATTCTCATCGATCACAAGTCAAATATAATAGATTTATGCTATCATGACCGTCTGACCAGTACATAACGACGGAATCTGACGTTGAAATATGTACTTTTCGATGAGTTGCTGGAGCTGAGTCCCTTATTCTGTCCTACTAATGTATCGCAACAGATGAAAGAAATTCAAAAATGCCCTCAAAACTGAAATCGGGCCACTTCGAAGCGAGTTATGGCGATGCGGCGCTTTGTACGCTCTAAAAAACGCCCCAAAACGTTGTTTTCGCGAGAAATCTGTTCGGAACAGTAAATAACAGCGTTTCGAAAAATCGACGGACCGTGACTAATATTCGTTGCTCCGGTCTCTACTCATAAAAATTTAGTATTAAATTATGGGATTCTTTCCAAAATCGATTCCCCCCCCCAGAAATCCACCTGGGACGATATCGCGAACCGCCCACCCACTTCTACCAACATTTATTTGTCACACTGTTCAAACTGTTTTACTTATCGAGCTCACTTTGTTTAAACGTAAAATGTCGATTGAACGATCAGATTAGCGGAAAAGCTGATGCGTTAAGGCGAACAATTCCGTTCCACAACTACGGCCTAGATCCCATCCAAGCTAAGGTAACGTAGCGTAACTTCACTCACCTTCAACTTGGATTTCAGCTTCTTTTTATTACGTTCGCCACCAATAGGCAACATATTCCTCTTTTGTAGACTTTTCATCCTATCATTCAGTACATGCCCCTGGGGCTTCAGTAATCGGAGGGAATCCGTCAGCTCCTCCTGAAAAAAGGATTCCTTTACATCAAGTCTCACAAGGGAAGCGTTTAGAGTGCCAAACGCGTCTGCGAAAAAAGACTAGTACCGTTAGCATCTCTTGTGGCTCAATAGTAAGACTGCGCAGTATCCAGCCCCGAGTTGCAGGTTGCAACAAGTTATGAGCATTTTTCAAGCCTCGTGAAAAGGCAGGGGTACCCATCAGGCATTTTTGGGAGTTTCCTTTTTTTTCGGATTTAGCTCAAAACTTGTATGTAGGGATAATCTAGGGGGAATTTGGAGTCCATTTGTCGAAATTTTGAGGTTCACTGTAGGTTCTGCTAGGTAAGATGTCATTTACGGGACAAAACCCACCTTAGTATATTGAAAATCGACAAACGAACGTTAAATTCGAATTCTCCAACCCGAATGACCCCCCGTATGCAAATTTTGAGTGAAATCTGAGATTTTGAGCAAACTACCGTATACCCACCGTAATCTAACGTAATCTGGAAAAAATCGTATACGGTGTTGACACCATCTCAGGACTGCTTGTTCATAATTTTGTCTTTGCCGAAATCTAGAACTCTGAACGACTGCGGAACGAGATCTCCTAAGTACGCCCACAGAAGGAAATGAATACATAGGTAGACATGATACAAGAAAGCGTCCGAGTTAGAGGAGAGAGGCGTTATCCCAATTGATATTATTCATTGCATAACGTTGATGGCTTGTAACTTGCGTCTAAAAGATCTAAATTTATTTTCTATGCGAATGCGCGAAGCCTGCAAACGCTCCAGCGATACAGTCAAGAGTGTTTGTGAAGTGCAAAGGCATATGTCGGTATTTCCCTGAGTGGGCGAGTAGAAAGGCAATACAGGCGATGGTCAGCTATGCTATGCCATAGCAGAAGACATAATAGACTACCTGCAGCAGAAATGGCTCCTCCAGATCCTCGAATTTCCCACGTCCTAGACGTTGCCTGGTCGTCATCTACAACGGGTTATGGACACAATAGAGAACTAAGGTACACAAATCCTCAATAGAATGAAAACCTTTTTCAAGAATTTCTCCTTCTTCCTTTCAGCGGCCTTTTTCACTAACGACTGTTCCGCTTGATCCAGACTCTTATTGATAGTTTTTGCTCTGGAAACTCGAACATGACAGCATTGAGAACTCAAAAACAAATCTCAGTTGATACAGACTTGTACACATCATGCTGCTTTTTCTCCAGCTCTTTTCGGTGTTTCTGCTCCCGTTGAAGCTTTTTCTCTTTGGCGGCATTCAGCTTCTGCTTTCGCGTCTTCCGTTGAAGGTGCGAGATTAGTATCTTCTCACCTGAGAAAAAAAGAAAGTATAAACTAAGCTGTGTGTAAGAAAGCTAACACATTTTCTGACCAAAGCCGTTAGCAGATGAAAACTGACCATTCTCCTCTACTTCATTGCCGCCAGCGTCATCGCTGTCACCCGCGCTATAGCGCGGATCAATGACCAGCCCTTCAGTTTCTTCCAGCTGTTTTTCTGCCTACAATACAGATATGCCTAATGTCGAGAGAAAATAGTTAAATGCAAACATACATAGGTCACCACACTCTCCGATTTAGGTCTCATTGCCTTCATTACCCGTTCCTCCTCATCTATGAGCTTCACCTCTTCCATTGCAATTTTTGCGGTATATCTCTGAAAAAATTTTCTACTGGCTCAAGATTTGATATGTAAACTATACATTTATTGCTCAAGATGGAAATATCATAAAGCGTTCATGCACTGATACCTGATAATCATCAGCTTTTGGGTTATATGAAGCCCCAGCATCAGGAACCGAAACGGCTTCCAACAATGTTGACTTGAATCGACTACTTTTCGGCTTTTTTGGTAGTTTCTTCTTCGTGAAACGCAGTAGGTGTTCCTCTGCTTCTTGGAACTCCAACCCAACCTTCGGCACAAACTCTGAACCCTCATATGCTTTTGTATCCGAACTTGAACTTCATTCAGTCAACCTGACCCACCTTTCTCCCAAAGATCGTAGGAATCTTTCTGCTGACTTGATTTCGTAGGCGAATCTCGCTTCACTGGCTGCTTAAGTTTTGGTTGCTTTTTGACCAAAGGGAACTTGGGCTCTGGTAGGGGTTGACTTTCGTGGCTAAAAGTTGCAGTCTCAATTAGGATATTCATTTCGTGTCAAAGGAATGAAGCAGCGTCAAACGTGTCGTTGGGTCGGACCCTGGCAAAACAACGAAATTCATCTGGTGAAGGAAATTTTGGCAAAATTTCACCCTGCTGCAAAGTTTACTTTAGACATAAAATTCTAACGCCCCCCCCCCGAATCTTCATGTTGACGCGAAATTCTCAAGCCCCTCCCCCGGATTCTGCGCGTTTTCAAGTATCGATTATCTTCGACCCCACAATTTTCAATTCCCAAAAAAGGCTTTGTAATGCGGAATTAAATCGGTAATGCAACAACGCGTAGTTCAGACTGGAATGAGCGGATTCCGACGATTTATAACGTTATGATTTTCAAAACTAAAGTACTCGTTTCGTTAAGAAAAAAATCGCTCATCCCAGATTCCCAGCTCACAATGGGTCAATGCCAGGGATGAGCGGAAATTTTTTTCTGAACTTCAGAAATCGGAACGCCAAAAACCATCGGAAGTTGGATTTCGGAAATCGGAAGTACGTTTAGAAAAATTCTGAACCCTCCCCTGGTGAAAAAGCCTACCAAAGAACTTGGGCTTATCCTTCTTTATTGAATAATTTTTCATGTAAACACAATCAACGCTGGGTTGGTAGTAAATGGTTCAGAGAGCGCGAGCAAACTCGCGGTAAGTTCATGGTAAACTGCAGCGCGAGCTATTCATTCGACGATTTTAGAGAGGAAGTCGGAAATCGTCGAAATTGCGAACTCGCATGCCACCTTATGAGTCACTAGATAAACATGGCGAAAAAAGTTTCCCAGAAAATGGTTCTTTCTGTCGCTTTTTTTTGGAAACTAGTGATTCAGAAAAAATTCGGCAGGTTTTTCGAACCATTTTCAGCTCGCATCAAGTTCGCGCAAAGATCTGGAGGACTTTTACGAAAGCTGTCTGTCATTTTCTTCATTCATACACCATTTCCATTTTCTCCGCCAACTCGCGTTAAGTAGCAGTTTTGCACGAACTTAACGCGAGATCTCATACGATGACGCGTGTTACTCATGCCTGCTTTTGCTAAACGGTTCACAAGCCGTTGTGAAAAGGGTGCAGGACGTTGACGAATTTGCGCAGGACCCCAGAGAAAGTGTGCAGGAGGTGTAGGAGCCCCAAGGGAGCGAGCAGATTGTGTGCGAGACCCCACTGGAAGTGTGCAAGCGTCATGAAACGTGCGCAGGACATTACTGAGAGTACGCAGGAAGTCGTGGGATGCCAGCAGGATTTCATCGGGAGTGAGGAGGAAGTGTGAGAAAGTGATCAAGACTTCAATGGCAGGTCATTTTCACATTTAACATTTATTACATGCGCGTGAGCACATGTGAATAACAAAACAAAAAAAAGCGAATGGAGAAACATTAAAAGATAACCAACCGCAAACAAAAAGAAAACTAGACCCTACTAGAGCCAGTAAACGGTTGGTGTTGCAGATGCCAGTCAACCTGCCTCTTAAAATTTTTGAAGGAACTAGGCACCAAGAGCCTTTTACTGAAGCGCAGATATTCCAATCCCCCTCGAATTGTGAAAAATTTCGTCTTAGGGGTCATTTATACTCCCGCCGCCGAGCGGCACAGCGCATTTCTGTAATATTGATCACGCGGCGCGGCACGATCGATATGGTAGGATTGAACTTCGCCGCGCTGCTCGGCGACGGAAGTATAAACGACCCCTTAAGCGAGTTCGAGGCTGAGAGAAGCTGAGTTTGAACCCCTGACCTCTAGTATTAGAACATCTCAAGGTGAAGAACTCAGATAGTTTAAGACCCACCAGACCATTCAACATTTTGAAAATTAAGAATAAATCATTTATTCTCTCATGGAGAGCAAGAGTTTCGAGCTGTAGCCTTTTATTTCTCAGATAACACCTAGGAATGTTGGCATATGTGAATCCAAGTGTCCGAATGAAGACTTTCCTCGTAAAGCTGTTTTGTACCCTCTCCAACCTTTCTACAAACTGACGTTTATTTGGCCCAAAAACGCAAGTCCCATACTCTAACATTGAGCGGACATAAATTTTATACGCCTTTATCAGCAACTTTGGATCTTTCCTGCAAACATTATGCACATTCCCAGTGGGGTCCTGCACAAATCCTGCACACGTCCTGCACACATCCTGCACACGTCCTGCACACATTCTGCACACGTCCTGCCCACATCCTGCACATTCCCAATGGGATCCTGCACACATCCTGCACACTCCCACTGTGTCCTGCAAAAATCCTGCACACGTCCTACGAACTCACACTGGGGTCCTACACATATTCTGCTCTCGTCCTACACCCCCCAATGGGTCCTGCAAACATCCGGTACACGTCCTGCACACATCCTGCACATTCCCAGTGGTGTCCTGCACACATCCTGCACATACCCAGTGGGATCCTGCACACATACTGTGCACCCCCGCTGGATCACGCACACATTCTTCACATTCTCATTGGGGTCCTGCGCGTTTTCTACAGCGTACTGAACGTCCCTTTATCGAACAAGAAGCTCTAGTAAACCTGGCGGCTTACTCGCGTAAAGTTGGAGGTAAACTCGTGTTCAAAGGTGGTGGTCAACTCGCGTTGAAAACCCATTTACTACCAACCCTGGCTTTGTGAAAAGTGACGACGGACCTTGAATTCGACTTTGGCGCCCAAAATAACCGTTTAGGGATTTGGCAAGGAAGAGTGTGAAAAAAATCTCGTGCATATTTCCAATGTCTTCCGCAATTCCAAGCTTTCTTCAGAAATCGTAAGGCTGAAAACCATCAGAATTCGGGAATCGGAATTCCGTTCATCCCTGGTCGAGACCAAGCATGAGTGGATTTCCGATGGTTTTGGGCCTTTAAAGAGAAATCTGAAAATGCGGAAGAAATCGCAAATATCCACGAGATTAGAGCTTTTCACACTGTTCCTTGCCAAACCCTAGGGATCATTTCCATTTCCGGCGCTAAATTCGTAATAGAGGCGCGTCTTCACTTTTCACAAAGTGCTGATTACATTTACATGGACATTATTCAATAGAGAAGGATAAGCCCAAGTTTTTGGTAAAAACCGTCACCAGTGGAGTGTTAAGAATTTCGCTGAACCTCGTCCGATTCACGATGGTCTTTGGCGTTCCGATTTCCGAAATCCAGAAAAAAATTTCCGCTCATCCCTGGTCGGAACGTAACGAGGCCATGACGCCCAACCAGGGTTGAGTAGGCTGCTGCGCCAATTCTAAGTGGAGCTACGACCTCCCCCCTCTTGCTGACCAAAACTTTGCAAAAAATTTCAGAATCATCACGATCTCCCGGAGATTAGAAACTTCTGTACCCACATTTGTGTGACAAAGTAAAAAGTTTAAATTCATAGTTCTTCCAAGCAACTGACTATGTTGTAGTAGATTTACTTTTGCTTCGATAATTTTACGACTCCCCTCCAAAATTTCATTTTTTCTCTGGAATTTTCCCAAATTTTTACAACTCTCCATTCAGCCGAGTCTCAACCCTAGGGCCGTATTCATCAACGACAAAACAAAGTTTTAAGAGTGACCACAAAAGGCGAGAGAGTGGCATAGATCATTGAGGAGTGCAGAGGGTTCGGGGTAAAATATTACCTACAACAGCGGTTTTATCGTTGATGAATCCGGCCCCTGCTCAACCCTGCGCCCAACTTTGTGCACGCAAATGTGGGAAAAAAGTCTACAAAAACTAGCGCTTCGAGAAGCTCAGAAACCTAAGGGCAAGTCAAAAAAATTGTTTGTGATAGAAGCATAAAATAAGGGAAAGCCATAAACGAATGTATATACCCAATATTCCGCGAAATCTTGTCTAGTGCAGCCTGCTGTCGCTTAGTGTATTGCTTAGCTTCCATAGGCGTACGATCTAATTCAAACAGCTTATCGTCAGGCTTAGTTTCCACTGATCCATATGTTTGTTTATCTAAATAGATTCAAAAAATCATAACAAAAGCATTTAAAAAATTAGCTCAGAAATGATTCACATTTAAAATAGAAAGTCGCAAAGGGGTTGACGAAATCGAAATGGAGGATGAAATGATCAAAAAATCACACAGTTTTAGAAAATCTACTCAGACAACTCGTAGTTTTGTTCCGCCAGACCGCTACTGTATGTGCTTGACTTGGGGCAAACGCCAGGTATTTCGGGTGAAACAGACGATGCTTCAGAGAAAACCACACGTGTAAGAAAGCATCGAAGAGTGATGTCTCGGGTGAAACGGCCGACGTTTCGGAGCAACGAATTCGGCCTCTGTACGGCAGCGATTTACGAGAACACAATTACGAGTTTCTGAGTACCAGAAAATCGGTAAGTGCCCTTTACCCAAAACAGAAAAGAGTAAGACTCACATATTGACTTTTCCACATCTGCAATATCAGTTCCTTTACGCCAGTACTTTTTCTTGTGCCGTGAGGTGCGACTTGCTGACGACTTCGCCTTTCCACCAACCGACACCATAGCCAGCTATTTGAGCTTAAAAACGGAACCTTGAAGGAGAAAGTTGCGTATTTCCACTAAGCATACTGTAGGTTGCGCCATAATCGACGGCAAAGTTGTAATTTTCTCCTGAATTTTAAGAAAAACACATCGGGAACGTTGAAAAAAAGTTAGTTTTCTCACACGCGCAAACATTCTCAATGTATCTCAAAAACACTATTTTGAAACAAAAACCACTGATCTATTTCAAACCTGGTCGTTCAGCCTAAGGCCCCCGTCACAGTTTGACGTTAGCCGCAATCTGACCCGTTCGATAAGCGAGCTAAACACGCAAAACAAGGACAAAAAGTCGCCCACCGAAAGGCCGCCCTGTGCCCCCCGTAAACCAGCCCGGTCTATACGTACTTATGATAAGCACTAGTGCGGTGGTAAAAAGTTGCCATCTGATGGGGCCACCTGGGTAGCCCGTAATCATTCTTTGTCCTCTCCCTTTGCGGCGTTTCGACGAGCGCGGCCTAAACTCAGGCAATATTCATACTACTCAACGCCAGCGCAGCACGCGTGTGACGCGCGGGCCTGGCGTTCAAGTATAATGACTTTCCAAGCGCGTGACGCGCTCGCAGAGATCATGAGTACTCGAGCGGCGACGCCTAGGCGGAGCGGAAAAAAGCAGGCCCAACTGTTCTAAACGACCAAATTCTGCACATGCGTTCATCACCACGATAGCAGAGGATAAGGCCATCGCCGCCATGGCTGAGCGGGCAAAAGGTCATACAGGCAGGCAGAGCGCCGCTTCTTTGGACCCTTCGCTTGCCAACTCGTTCGGGACAGAGTATTCTCGCGTTGCAGAGCCTGTCGCTGCCCACAGCCACAAGTCAGCGAATGGTCGGTCTTAATTCAAATCTAATCAACACCAGGGTTGTCGCTGAGTGTAGCGACACGGGTGGTGGTCGCAATGTTTTCTAACCGTAAGAGGCCCTCCCCCTCCATATTCCCTCAGTTCACGCGCGTGGCCCCTGTCGCTGCACTCAACGACAGACCTGCCGTTGATTAGATTTGACGCAAGTATACCATTGGTCTTGAGGCTCAAGTATAGTCCTGCCGCTGGAAGGCGCGTGAGGAGAATCGTTCGCGCGGAGCCACATGAACGATACTCCTATACTGCATGTTGCCCAGTCATCCAACCGCAAGACTCAATTCGGACCCTTATTCATACTTCCCCAGAGTGCATAACAGCCATGCCCATCTTCGGTCGATATGTATGACTAGAACTACGGCGCATCTTTAGCCGCGGGAAGAGTGCAATAGACCTTCGTGACAGTCAGTCTGCCGACCCAGACGTTTGTTCCGAACGCGGGGGGGGGGGGCGTCTTGACGCGAACCTCTCACGATCTGGTCTAAATATTGTGAAAATATGAAGGAAGGCCAATCAATCTCTCCGAAAATTTTGCTTCCAAAGTAGACGATACTTAGTCACAAAGTGAAGCACGCAACAGAACTTCGTGTCAGAACTTATTCACATCACTGTGCAAAAGCTGGTTTTGGGCCGGTAGTGGGATCCCGTGAATTTTAATAACCTCATTTAATGGGGTGAAGCCCTGACCAAACCGCAAAAGGTTGGAACCCCGAGCTGAGCGAAATCATTCCCAAACCGGCTTCATGCGCCTTTTCATGCAATGAATGAGAATAAGTGCTAATTTTCCTTGCTTAATGTCTCCTCCAGCTACATACTCAGGGTTGAGCAGGGTTGCAACCCGAAACAACGAGGGGTCGTAAAAAATTGGGGAAATTTTAGACAAAAAATGAAGGTTTTTAGGGGGGTCCGGAAATTTTCAAAGTGAAAGTACTCTTCCTCCAAACAGTCAGTTGCTTTGAAGAAGTATGCATTTTAAGCTCTCTTATTAGTCACTCAAATAAGGCTAAAAAGGTTTTCAATCTAGGGAGGGTCGTAAAAACTTTTGCAAAATTTTATTCAACAGGGGGGGTCGTAGCTCAGCAGAAAATGGACGCAACGGCCTGCTCAACCCTGTACATACTGGTCCTTTAATTCCTCATCACCAGAGGCAAACTACCATGCCCTCATGGGGTCACCTGACACCCAAAACATCTACAAAACATACTCCGAGAAAAAAATTACAGGTATGAGAAGACAAAATTACTGCATCACAATCCGTAAACCAAAGAAAAACTATTTAATGATTTATTTCAAGGCAAATGATCAAATTGAAACTGGTCAAATATCAGTGTATACAATTCACCAAACATTCGCATTGTAAAAATCTATTACTTTCTCTATAAATCAAACTCAATACATCGCTTTCAGAACTGATAGATTCACCTCGCAAAGTTGAGAAACCCCATTCACTTATATGAGAGAAGGAAACATACCACCTCATCCGAACAAAATTCCGTTACACAGTTGCGGACAACCGCTGTTGCAGTACGCGACGCCATGGTAATCGAGCTGGGACCACGTGGACTCGGTACAATCAACCTTTGTCGCAGCACGATTATCATCGTGTTGTGCACTGCAACAGCGGTTGTCGGCAACTGCAGACCGGGATTTCTTTCCAAAAAGGGCAGCACTTTACTCTTCAAACTGATAAAGAACTAGAGGCAAACGTACTGGAACAATGAATATTACAGCGCTCCAGAATGGGAACGGTACGTATCCTACAGATAGGAATAAATGACGCCTATTTTTCTGATTCCTATTCATATAGGTTGAGCTTTAAGCCGGTTTTGAAAAGTTAAGTGAACTGTTTGCAACAAGTGTCAGGAAGTAGGTTGCAGAGTCTTAAATCTCACACGTTACGAAACCATCGAGTGAACCCATCATTTCTTCAAGTGCTGTATGTACACGATTTTTTCCTACTTTAGGCCACATATTCAGGCATGATGTTTGAATTCTGCATCGATCAATTTCGCAATTGTATTCAATTGAATATTCGATGTCCCCTCATATATGGTGCCTGGAAAACATGCTTTCAAAACAGCGAGCTAGAATATCGAAAAGATTGGAACTCCACTATCAACCTCACCTATTTTCGCATCTCGGTAGAACTTCTCTACGGGGTACTCCTTCGTGAAGCCAACACCACCCAACCATTCTACGCACTTTGAGGTACAACTGGTCGCTATCTAATTCAGGATTAAAAGATAATGCAAGAACAACTCCGAACGGGAAATGTTACCTGGGACGCATAAAGTTTCGCCATCGCTGCCTGCTTCACGAACGGAATGTTGTTATCCTGGAAATTGGCCAATACGCGAGCTACTTGAATGCGAAATCATTTGATCGATAACCATCATTTCTATGTTTTCCCGCTCAGCAATGCCGCGGCTGCTGAATGACACGGACCATACAATGACGAATTTTTACGCGTCGCTGACCTTCATTCTCGCTGCGTTGTACACTAACAAGCGCGCAGCCTCGATCTCCGTCGCAACTTGCGAAACTTGGTGTTGCAAACCCTGAAAATTGGAGATCAGAGGTAGTCACAACTCTAGATACAGAACTACCTGTCAAGTTCAGATATGGTATGATCACCTAAAAGAAAATGATAAAAAAGACCTTACCTGGAAGTCTATTAATCGTGATCCAAACTGCTTCCGCTCTTGGAGATAGGGTACGGCGTTGTCGAAGCATCCTTGAGCAAGACCTAACATTTGTGCGCCAATACCGATTCTACCAGCATTCAAACACTCGATGGCATATTTATAACCTGCAATACGACGAACAATCAAGTTTACAAGCAAAGACTTGAAATACCGGCGAATGTCAAACAATATGTGGGCCTGTTGTTGGAAGACACAGAATGGGAAGCGCCCAGCAGTTTCTAAACGCGCGCGGAGCTCCAGCGATGAAGGGAATGCAGCAGCTTTCCCTTGCACACGTCGCGTGTACCAGCCGAGCCGCTCCTAGCAGTGTTGAACAGTGCTGCGACGAGTTCCAACGAGAGTCGTAAAAAATTTCGAAAAATTTCTGTGAAAAAAATAAGAACTGGAGGAGGTAGGAATCGTCAGTTTTCCAAATTTGCAACTCAAAAAAAGCTAAATCCAATTTTTCATCTAAGAGGGGTCGTAAAAAATTTAAATTTCTCCAAAATTCTGGTTAACAAAGGGGGGAGGTCATAGTCCCCCGAAGATTGGCGCACCGGCGTCCCCAAATACTGCTCCTAGGCTCCTCCCGTTCTGTGTATTCGACCTACCACCAAGTATGTGGGTCTGAGTAGAATGTTTAGTGGACTTGTCCGCTCCTAAAGATGCACATTTCTTAGACCATTTTCGGGCGAAAATCCGTGTATGCGCTCCGAAGTTTCCTACATTTTCTCTCAACGACGGTGCCGGCGTTCATCCCCCATGAGGGACAAGCTCAGCTCTTCCAGAAGCTTTGGAAACGCCTACGACTCTATTTAGAGTAAGCGCTCACAGATCAAGGTCCAGCAGGGTTGCGACCAGGGATGTGCGGAATTTTCTGTCGTCTGTTTTCTGCCCATTTTTGGCCATTTTTTTTCTGTTTTCTGTAAAAATGGGCAAAAATTGGACAGAAAACAGAAAAAAATGTGTACCGAGATTTGCAGCAGGACTGTTTTTTTTTGGATTTTTCAAAGCTAAGCCGATAAGGTGAGGGTATACTTCACCCAGGCTCTCTACAGTTGTACCACGCTAGACACTTTTATCTCACTGTAGTGGTTATCCATTAGGGCACGTGTGGCGTGGTGGGAGGAAACGGTGCTGTTCGCTGTCTCGATCCTCGCCGAGATGAACCAAACCAACCAACCCTCCGGGATCCTTCAATTGGTAACAGATTCATATAGGGAGATGAACGCCCTCATTGGGAAGTAGGCTGGCCCCCGCAACCCACTGAATAAGCACGAAACCCATTCCTCTGAAAAAATGTGCCGCGTCAGTGCCGGCAAAGTACCGCGATCCTCGACTGTGCCGCCATAGTTCCGCGATAGTGCCGCAGCGGCTCTGTGATCAGAAGATTCCGCTGTCGTGCCTTGAGCCTCGACATCGCCGCGATAGTACCGCAGTGGCTCCGCGTTAGAACCGCGTCGGCCCCGCGAGGATGCAGCGGCGAAGCCGCGTGGAGTACGATGCATTGTCCTGTAAGGTGAAACGAAATTTTCGCCGGTTAAGTATACCCAAGTTTGAGGTACATTCCGCGCTTCCATGTGCGCATGAGCGGCGGTAATCAGACAAAGGGCGTAACGACCGCAGGTGAGGGTTTTTGTTCTTACAAGTAGACCCACTCTAGTTGTCGTATGGTTCTTAAATAACTTCATATCAGACACTCCCGAAGCCGCTGCTGCGTTATCGCGGAGCCGAAGCGGTACTGTCGGGTCCCCGCTATGGGTCCGCGGTAGTGCCGCCGCGGCTTCGGACGAGTGCCGCTTCGGTGCCTGTCCGCGCCAAAGCGGCACTATCGCGGAGCCGCAGCGGCAATTTCTCTCAGAGTCAAGCCTCTACGAATACCCGCTCCCCAGAGTACCCGCTTTAGTATAGCGGGGTGCAAGCAAAACTCTAAATACGTGTTTAAATTCACTGCAACGCAGATGGCACAGAATTCAGTTAAGATGAAGAGCCAAGAAATTGATGGTGAGCCTATGAGGCAGATGCCACAGAGGTACGAGAGACTCTCAACGGTGGAGCAAACGGCGCGTCTGATCATTTATACTCTAACGGCACAGGCGCGCGGTACGGGCGTGACTTTCAGCTCTGAGGAGTAGTACAGCGTTCAAACCAGCAGTTATCCCGCAATAAGTGTCAAAATATGTACACTCAGGAACAGGAAGCTGGCTCCGACTTCAATACATACTCCTTGCACAGACTAATGTATTGAGCTTCTAATAAAGTAATCGAGCTTTTATTGCCTGGGAAAAGGAAGGTCCGATGAACATTTGTTATCTCATCGCACTCATAATCTGCAATTCTCGAGCGTCTATACTTTTTGCTCTGGCCAACTGCAAGTTTTTTTAATTCAATAAAATATGCACAGATCAATCGAAAAATGTATAAAAAATCAATGTTTGAAAAATTTCGTTTAGTGTACGCTGAACACGCTTTATTGATTTTGAAAATTTTCTGTTTTCTGCCCATTTTTAGAGATTTTTTTCTGTTTTCTGTCGAACTAGATTTTCTGTTTTCTGTTTCCAAAAATATTTTTCCGCACATCCCTGGTTGCTACCGAACATAACGTGGTGAGAGTGAGGTCGTAAAAAATTCAGCATAAAAAAAACGAAAATTTGTAAAGTCGGGGAAGGAATAGTAAAAAAAATGTTATTGAAATTTCCCACTTTTTCTAGAAAACTGGTCACCGAGGAGAAGGGAGGAGGGGGCGCACAGCCCTCCTAAACCCTGTGGCAGATTCCAGACGTAGTCTCATCTAAAGCCCAAAAAAATTTTAGGGACGTACATTACCACTAGAATGACGCATGATAAAGTACCTTAGAGCATTAAGTAAACCGCTATGAACTAGGGAAGGCATAAGAAGAGTTACACTTCTCTCCCTTGGACACCGGTTTTTTAGATTTCTACGCTAACCACCTAAAATTTTTGTTTTCGAGCCGAAATGCGCAGCGCTTGCAATGTCCTCCCAAAGTTTTCACTTTTGGGCCAACATCTTTACGACCCACCGTACGTTGAAAAATTGTACAGCCACGCTAGTTCCCAGTACCTCTCTTGCTAATATTTCTAACTGCTAGAACGCTTACAGCCTGAAGCCATGTTTTGACTGCATCGCTGCTGTTTTTCATCTCAGCGATTTCGCACCAGCTGCTGCAGCGATCTGGCAGCGGCAGCGATTTTGCTCATAGTGAATAGCCTCACGGGTGATCGAAGAATTTCAATCAAACAGTGAAATTAGTTGAATTCGACAATCAAGCACATTCTGGGCTCGAAAATAGACAAGAACATCATCAAACGACTCATCTCTGCGCACCCTACTATGCCTACTTATTATTATCAGTTGGTCAAAACACATAAGCTTCCCACCACCAGCCAAGACAGCAAGTAACAAACGCGGTAATCAAAACTCGGACCATCGTGTCCTCGTGTAATGGACCTACGGATGCGATTAGCTGGTTTCTCCATCAGATATTGTCACCTCTTTTACGGTTTGTTCCATCGCCCCTTGTGAACACCGACCAATTCTTACAACACCTGGGGAATGCCGATTTGACGTCTCCGTATGTGGAATATCACAGCTTCGACGTTACTTCTCTGTATACCAATGTCGACACCATCGCAGCAGTGGCAGCTTGTGGAAGTTCAATCCGTCGAAATCAGCAAGAGATTCACATGTATGGCCTTCAGCCACAGGAAATCGAAAGACTGCTCACCGCTGTTGTCGATTTCAATTTCTTCAGTTTCCATAACATCGTCTACCGCCAGAAACGTGGCCTAGCAATGGGTAGCAGGCTCGCCCCTCTGCTGGCAATATTGTTTATGGATAGCTTTGAAAGGAGTACTCTGACGGCGGATGTGATATTCTACGGCCGGTATATTGATGACATACTCATCGTAGCCAAAGAACAGGGAACGCTGCGTCAGGTTCTATCGGATCTCAATGCGCGGCACAATTCGATAAAGTTAACGGCTGAAGAACCCGGATCTGATGGTTACCTACCCTTCCTGAATACTGAAGTCAAACTCTCTGGCCATCAAGTGCAAACTGCCCGGTACTCAAAACCCGCGTCAAAAAAACATCCTGCTGCATTCACGTAGCTGCCACCCTCTTTTCATGAAGAGCAGCGTGGTCCAGAATTTGGTACGAACAGCAAGAAATCTGACAACCGACAAGAAGGAAGACGTAGAGAGACGAATAGCGCTTATTCTGAATGAAAACGGCTACGTGGAAAACAACGTTCAGACCTGGCGACCATTTCGGCACCCTCTGTTTAACACCGATCTAGTACTCCCCTACGTAAGCGAGTCGTTTGCCAAGGATGTAAACTTAGCTGTACGGAGATCCGCCCTTCCACTCCGTTTGGTATTCCGCCCTCCGCCAACGCTCCGTCAGCTCTTTACGTCGTCAAGACCGTATGAAGACAGATGTGTGAGGAGAGGTTGCACCTACTGCACTGCTGATAGAAAAATATGTCAGATTCGAGACGTGGTGTACAAAATTGAATGTGACGTCTGTGGAAAATTTTACATTGGCGAGACAGGAAGGCCTTTGCGGTGTCGGCTAGATGAGCACATGAGGGCACTACGAACTCCTCAAACATACCCAAACAGTGTACCCAAACAGTGCCTTTTCGAAACACAGGTTAACAAGACATCTCAACGACAGCTTGCCTACCATGACAACGAGTATCATCCACATGAACATTCCGGACACCGCGGAACGGAAAATACGGGAGGCACTGGAAATAAAACGGCTTTCACCGCCCATGAACAATCGAGAAGAGATGAGAGAGGCATTGAGACTGTTAACATCGCAAAGTAATTAGAGGATGATATCGATCATTGACCACGCATTTGGCCCATCCCAGCAACAAGGGTTTTCTGTCATCCACGTGGGTTACGAGCCGGTCGCAGAAGTAACGATAACCTTCCCGCCCCACCCACGCGTGCGTTTCTGAATTCTTATCATCTTTTCTTTTCTGAAAATGATTTGATGTGATGTTATAAATTACAGTCGCCTGATGAAGGGTCTATGACCCGAAACGTTGCGGATAAAGGGATTTGGTGATTTATCTCTACGCAAGCAGCTTCAGACTACATTACCAGTTATCAATATTCTACCATGAAGCTGAGGAATCCAACCATTCTGAGTGAAATTAGTGGCTGCTAGTCATCAATAACACGTTTCGACTCGTAAACACGAAAAGGTCACCGTTCACTAGAAGAAACGTGTCATTCGCTGGCAACCGCTCTATCGCTGCCATAATGGTAACGATGGAGCTATGATCAGCGACCATCGAGAATCGCTCCTCCAGCAGCGAAGCAGTAAAACATAGGATTTCGTCGCCGCGACCCAGCGATGTCTTCTCTTCTTTGCAGCCGCAGAAAGGTTTTCGTCAAAGGTTCCAGACACGGGCGACTGAAACCGGATTCGTCCACAAATCCATTGTTGTCAGAGTGGTCGGCCTCTTTGGGCAATCAAATAGGTGCTCAGTTGTGTGGCCACGGCTACCACAGTCCGGGCACTCGTCAGGCTTACTGCGATCGATCTTATGCAAATATGACACCAGCATAGTGAATGACCGCAGCGTAACGAGGCAAGGGTACTTCTAGCCCGCCTACCAAGTTCCATCTCGGTGTTGCTGACTACGGGTGGTACGACCCCCAATATGGGATTGACGGTAATCCTACTCAACTTATCCCTGACGAACTTGGTGTGCTCCGCACGTAAAAGACGCAGACGATCCAGTTGGGAGTCCGTCTATCTTTGTATATTGACTTTCTCGGGAGCATCCGCAAAAGGCCTTCTGATATGTCTCTCTCTCACGGGATTCATGATCCTTCTTAATCGGTGGTCAGGCTGCTTGAAAATGTTAATAACCAGTTGCTGAGCTTGGAGTTGGCAGTGCTCCTTAAATGGCAGAATTCGGGCTTCAGCATGTAGATGTTCCACTGGGGTGCTTTTAGCATACCCTGTGGCAATCCGAAGAGCAGCATTTTGAACTCGCTGCATCTTTGTCCACGACGAATCCGATATCATGTGCTGCCATACCGGTGCAGCGTACTCCAACGCCAGCTGCAATATTGCCTTGTAGGTGGTCAAATTGTCTCCTTGCTACTTCCCCACGACGTTCCTCCCAGAGCTCGTAGGATGTTGAGCCTTTGCTTTCACTGTAGCCTGTTTCTGCTCAGTATTCTTTTGGAACCTCAACGAAGGATCCAATACTAGGCCGAGCAGCTTAGGGAAACGTGCAGCAGGCAGACGAGCGTCTTCCCAATTCACAATGGGGTGAGCGCAGTGCTCCTTAGGGTCAGTGGAGAAAATTGATACAGATGATTTTTGCGGCAGAGACAGCATCATATCATCGAGGAAGCTCTTCAGAACGATGAGGAAGCTATTGATCTTGCGTGCAGCTATATTAATGTCTCTGTCTCGGCACAAGATGGTGATGTCATCCGCATACGCAACGACTTTGATGTCACTTGGGGGGACGGGCAAATCTTCCAGGTAAAGGCTGAACAGAGCAGGCGATATGACTCCTCCTTGAGGGACACGGCAGCGATCGGGATGCTATTAGAGACATGTCTATAAAACAGCACTTTAACTCGGCGCCCTTTGATGAGTGCGGTAATCCATCGCTTCTGCCAAGGCGGGATGGTGGACCTCAATAGCTTCTCAGACAGAATGCCCAAATTGACAGTGTCAAACGCCTTAGTGAGGTCCAGGGCTACTCCAACAGTACGTTGAGGCTTTCCGGCATTGAAGCCATCCAGAACATAGCTCACAATCTCCAGCAGCGCCGTGGTGGTAGTGTAATTTGCGGAATTTATGTTGGTGCTGCTGATTGTTATTATGCTCGGCCAGCTCCTTGACGACCAGTTTCTCAGCGACCTTTGCGATTGGTGATAACAGACTTATTGGCCTGTATCCCTTAGCCGTCGATGGCGATTTACCTGGCTTGGGCAAAGAAACGACGCGTGCCATTTTCCAGTCTTGGGGTATGATGCACGTGCGTAAGGATGTGTTGATGACGTCAGCCAGGATTTGCATAATCTCACTCGGAAGTTTCTTCAAGACCGCTGGACTAATGCCATCCGGCCCTACAGCCTTCGAGTTGCGCATATATTTTACCACCTTTTCAATCTGCGCGGGCATCACTGCTTCTGCTTCGTTCATGAGTGACAACTTACAGAGCTCTCTTACAGTCACTCGATTCAGTTTCCCTCTCTTAGCCTGAGTTATGAAAAAATTCTTTCCGAAAGCAGTTGCAGCCTCCTTTCCCGATTTGAAAACTCCATACTCGAACTCGATCGTGAAATAGTTGGTGGAGGTGCTCTTGCCCGAGATCTTCTTTAGAACTTTCCATGTTGACGCTCCATCACTCTTGAAATTCATCTTCTCCGTGAATTTCTAACGATAGTCCTTCTTGTGCTTGTCCAGATCTCGCTTAATCTCGCTGTCCAGCTCAGCAATGGTCGGATCCAGGTGATCTGCGACTCTCTTTGCATCCCTTGTCCTTATCATTTCCAAGATTTCCCTGGTGTTATTGGGAAAGAAGGTCTTAACTCGGCCCTCCGGAATGGCTGCTTTCATGGCCTTGCGAATCGCGTCGGTCAAGTGACGTTCCTTCTCGTGCACGTTTCCATTCCATGGGTAGTCATCCACATGGCGAAGTGCCACCTCCCTGAACAAGCGCCAGTGTGCAAGGCAAAGATTCAGATAAGGCCTTTGACGGATACCTGAATAAGGAGCAAGAGAATTAGAGAGATCTACATGGAGAAAGACGGGGACATGATTACTGTTTAGAGTAGTAGCGGTCGACCAAGAGCAGGTGCTGGACAGATTAGAAGATACAAGAGAGATGTCTGGACTAGAGGATCGGCAATTGACCGGGAGACGAGTGGGTTGATCATAGTTGAGAATGACCAGATCGCACTCCTCCGCCCATTCTTGGACGTCTTCTCCTCTAGCGTCAGTGTCAAGCGACGAGCAGAATGTATGAGCATTGAAATCGCCTGCGAAGACAACAGAGGGTGAAAGTGAGCAGTCGTACAACTGCTTGAGTGAGGGAGTAGGGTCGTAAGATTGGGGACAGGACGTGGTAAGAGGGATATATATATATATATATATTAAAAAGAGGTATAGGTGTTTTAAGAGGGAGATGGATAGGTAGGTACTCAGGAGTACCGTCCGATGGGGTGTTTGGTATGATATGAGAGGATATATTAGATAATACGAAAGTGGAAACTCCTCCGCCGTGAGCTGACCTTGGAGCATGATAAGCAGTGTAGCCAGGAATGTTAGGGTGACGAGCGGTAGTAGAAGGAGATAGCTTGGCTTCCTGAACCATTATGACATCAGGATGATGAATACGGGCAAAAAGAGAGAGTTCAGACAACTTAGCACGAAGGCCATTGAGGTTAGTATGAACAATAGAGAGAAGGCGGTTGGTAAGTGAGGAATCAGAGTTACTGGGGGCAGAACACAGAACACAACGGAAGGAAGGATCGTGATGCCTCACAGAACTGAGACCCGAACAGGTGAGATGCACCCACCTCTGACATCCAAAACATTGGACACTTATCCCATTCCAGGTGACCTTCTCGCTGCATGTGGCGCATAGGTACTCCTGAGCGGGTCCTGGATTCTTCCCTATGCCGGCCCTTTGTAGTAGAATCCTTAGGAGAGCTGCAGCCAGCCAGCATCTCTCCCATGACAAAAACCCTCCATGCGGAGGGGTTGACGTCGGTTTCCACGGAGGTGGTCTTCTTTCCTCCACACTGCCACGGCACGAACGTACGACATCTCCGAAGCCCAGCGATGTAGGACGTTTGCCACGAAGCGATCACAAGTGGAGCGCCTTTCCATTGCGCGCGATGAAAAAGGAACAGTTGTCCCTCGCATGGCCGCAGGGACCATCTGCAGTCAAAACATGGCTTGACAAAACCATCCAATAAAGACAGGGTTGAGCAGGCCGATGTGGCGATTTTTGTCGCGGCTACGATCCCCGCCCATTTTTTCATCTGTTTCCCAAAAAATTCCCAAAATTTTACGACCCTCCCAGGGTGGCCCCTAAGACCTATTTTTTTTAGCTTTATTTAGTGTCAAATTTTAAAAAGAAGCGAAAGTTTAGTTACCAAGAGTTTTGGAAATAATCCCATTTTTCTTTGAAAATTTCATGACCCCCCTCAATTTTCATTTTTTTTCAAAAATTTTACGACCCCATTGTTGTGGCGGGTCACAACCCTGCTCAAACCTGAATAAAGATTGACGAATGGACATGCTTATCCAACCAACAGATACGCTAAGTAAACAAAACACACCTTTTCCGTATTCACCCAGGATTGAAGTCTTGGGTACGCGTACATTTTCAAAGTGCACAGGACACGTAGATGACGCACGAATTCCCAATTTGTCTTCTTTCCTCTCCACGGACACTCCTGCTTCGTTTCTATCCACCAGGAAACATGTGATGCCTTTGTAGCCCTTCGAAGGGTCAGCGTTTGCAAAAACCTGGAATGAATCAAAAGTGTAATCCACATAAGGTTGGCGCTTGATCTGGCTACCGAGCGCATGCTAAACGATTTCTGAAAGACTTACAAGGAAGAAGTGAGCATGACCAGCATTCGTGATCCACAACTTGGTGCCCGTGATGAGGAAGTCATCTCCATCAGCCTTCGCAATGGTTTTCATCGCGAACGCATCAGATCCTGACGCAACTTCGGACAGACAGAAGGAGCCAATCTGAATGAAAACGCATCTATAAGAGATCCCTAGTTATGTTCTTGAGAAGCTATAGTTTTCCGTCCTTACCCATTCCGTACAGGCCTTTGGCAAATACTTCTTTTTTTGACGATCGGTTCCCAGCTGCATTATCAGCGGAATCACAAGAGTATTCTGCACGTCTACGAACACTGACACCGATGGATCAACCTAAACAAAGGATCACAATAGGAACCCTTAATTCGGATATGTGCATTCATATCTGCTTGAGACATTTACCACAGAATGAATGTACCCTTCCTTTTGTAGAAAAAATTCGCAAGATGGGGAAAGAAAAAAACGGAAATTCGTTACCTTAGCAAGCTCCTCGATGACAAGAACAGAATCGAAGAATGACGTTCCTGGGCCACCATATTCCTCTGGCACCTCGATACCCATAAACTAAAATAAACAATGAGTCCAGTTTTTAATAGAATTTGTAGAAAGGGAATTAAATCAGATGCCTTCTGCTATCTATACCAGGATAGGGCTAAAAGGGAACCACCTTAAGTCATAGTAACCATTCCAAATGAAATGTACTTTTCTAGAACCATTTTCGGACGAAAAGTCCGAATATGCCTATTAAAGCTGCCTAGACCCACTCTGAAAGAAGTTAACATCGGCATGGATCCTGAAGAGACTTTGCGTTTCCCATTGGAGGTTGGCGCAAACTCGGTGCACCTATGTTATAGCATATGGCACCGAGTTTGCGCCAAACTACAACAGTGAACGCGAAGTCTCTTCCGGATCCATGTCGACGTTATGAGCGTTTTTAAAGCTTCCCGACAGGATAAGGGTACCTCCAATGGAATTTTTAGGGTGTTTTCGAGTTTTTTTTCCGGATTCTTTTGAAAACATATATGTAGGGGTAATCTGGGGGTGCTGAAGTTTAAGGTTTACCGCAGGTTACGGTAGGTAACATGCCATTTAGGAGGCAAAGCCTACCTCAATATTTCGAGAATCGACAAATGTACATCGAATTCGTATTCAGCACCCCAAATAACCCCCACATAGAAACTTTGAGACAAATCTGAGACTGACCAAACTACCGTCTACCCACCGTAAACTGTCAAAAATCGATAAACTGACATCAGATTCGTGTTGAGCACTCCAAATAGCCCCCAGAAGAACGATTTGAGCCATAGCTGTCGCCACATTCCGGAAGTCGTCAAAAGTCGATTTTGCCGTCAATTTTTTCTGCCGGTGGGAAGCTTTCAACAAATTTAGTCCAAACTTCGGGAAAACGACAAATGACCCTGATTCGTGATCAGCACCCCAGATAACCACCAAAGCGAATTTTACGTCAAATCTGGAATATTTTTCTAGAACGCTTCGAAAGCCCTCTAATTGGTATAAATAAACGCCCAACCAAAAATCCCTACAAGTCCAAAACGTTGTCAGCCCGCGCAAAGTTTGGAGAATGCTCCTTCACCCAAGTTTTGCCTAGGGAGGTAGTTTTGGGCGCTGAACACGATTATGAGGTCCGTTTCCGAATTTTCGTGAAAATAAGGCGCTTTTTGGAGGGTACAATAGGTACGAAAGTCAGAGAAAAAACGTCTATCACTTCTTTCAAAGTGAGTCAAGGCAGCTGTTATGGGCTTACTCGGACTTTTGGTCCGAGAATTGTTTTAGAAAGGTACATTTCATTTGGAATGATTACTATGACTTAAAATGGTTCCCTCGTTAGTGCAGCAATTGGATTGTGAGAAATGCGAACCCCTTCCTCAAAATTGTTGTGGTCCCATCCCCCAGCTGGGAAACTTGGGCGGGACCCTGTTAAGTTGTGAGTATGACCTGTAGACGAAAATCGGCGAAATTTGATGATCGAGTAAACAATTTTTTTTTCAAGCTTATCTTAAGCTTTATTTTCAATCACGATTTAATCCATTTATTTTCACTAGCTTTTGTACTGCTAACTAGCCAAGGATTTTTCGTGGGGCAGATAGGAGAGCTGTGGCCCCTCCCCCTCCCTGGCGCCCGAAGCTCCCCATCTGTAATCATCAGAGCGTGATCCTAACACTTGGCTATAACCAAAGTCCAAATCACTAGTCCACACTTGTACTCAAACGGCTTCACACAGATTTTTTTCGCGGTGCTAAAAAAGAACATAGAGTCCGTTCCAGTTCTTCGGAAGATTACGGATTAAAATTATGTTTTTTTGAATCAAGCATTTTCTTGCTTTCCCGGGAATGCTTGATTTTCCGAAATTCGGAGCCCAGGGTTTCTTTGCCGAATGAGTGAAATCAGGTAGTAGAGGCAGAAAAATAAACACCCTTTATTGATTTTTGGAAATTTTCTGTTTTCTGCCCATTTTTGGAGTTTTTTTCCTGTTTTCTGTCAAACTAGATTTTCTGTTTCCAAAAATATTTTTTCCGCACATCCCTGATGCCCATTTGCCCCCCCCCCTTTCTGCGATAGCACCAAAACAGGTGATAATCCAGAGAATTTTCTTAATGAACATGAAAATGCTAAATAAATTCCAAAAATAAAATATGACAACGTACCCCATTCTCAAATGCTCCTGTCATGACGGACTGATGCATCTGTGACTTCTCGTCCATTTCGCGCACCAATGGTTTGACCACATTGTTCGAGAAGCGTTTCACTGCAAGAGAAGAAGCATGAGTTGATCTGAGAAGAGGAAAGGCAGTGCCAGATTCTAGAACTTTTCGTCTACAGGGGTGCAATCTAAGTCAAAATGAAATTCCCATGAACAAACCGCGGCGGCGGGCGCGTGCGAGCACACTTCTCCCCCCCCTCTCCCCTCACTTCTCTGCTCCTTCTTCTCAGCAGCCACAGAGGGTTTTGTCATAGGCGGAGGAACTTGGCGACCAGTAGTGGATTCGTTCATAGGTCCATTGTGGTCAGCGTGGTTGGTTTCTCCGGACTCTGTCACTTCTCTCGCAGTATATAACCCTCGCTTCGCACACGCCACGCGTCAATTTCGGGCCACTTCAAAATTTCCGACTCCGGATATCGTATTTTACCCAAACTTAGCCTAGGGTGTCACCCGGTGTGCTGAACACGGATCTGACATCAGTTACTGGTTTCTCCGGCGATCATTGCATGCTCTATTTTGGGGTGGAATTAACTGCCGTTGACCGCATGCGTGTGCGCGTGTATGCTGCGTCTCCTTCGTCCCCACACTTTCTCACCTCTCGCTCCGCCCAGGCACATGAAGGAACGAATTGAATTTGCATCCAAAATAGAATATATGTAGGTCATAGTACTTATACAGTAATGGGCCGATATTTCAAAATTAATTTCAAATTTGGCCGGAGGGTTCTTTGAGGTGCTGACTATGCAAGGTCTAGCGGCAAAAGGCGCGTCGCATTTATGGAGAATACAGGGCGGGCACGAAACTGCGGAGCTGCCCTATATCCTTCAAATGGCGGCGCGACTTGTCCTGCTCGACTATGCAGAGGCCTTTACGGTATATGGCATGCACGAAAAATCGAAAACGGACCTCATATTGGTAAAGCCATTGATAGTAGGACTTCGGCGTATTTCGGCTATCGTAAACCGGCAATCGCTTAAGGACCCAAAGGCCGAATTCCCTCTACATCGGAACCACTCCGCAGCTTCATCCAGTTCAATTGCGAGCGTTTCCGGCACGATTCCGCTCTGGAGCGTACTAGGTCATCCATGTAGAGGTTGGATCACATCAGAACTTGTCAGCGCAGCGATTTTTTTCAAACTTTCAAGCCTAATGCCCTCGAACTCAGGGGGTGATAGCTTAGAAAGGAGCAATCAACCTGATAATCTAACGTTGTGTTCATTATTGAATTCATAGGCCTCTTGACTCTCCTGATTTTGCAAGGGGAGGAAAACCCCGGGTTGGTGACAGCGTTGCGAAGTGTGAAAAACCAAGGTGTATACATAGATATCGTACGTTTCAGAAATTTATGCAATGAACTACTTCGCAAATTTTTCTTGGGTGGAGCCATAACTGGGATCCTCACAAACAAGAATTCCCACCATTTCTAGTTTCGCAGAGAAATTTTCCAAGGGAATTTTTTTTCAGTGCCTGCTCTAGTCATAAGGCGCATGTTAAAGGCAGTGTTCACGATGATCATCCTCGTTGACTTTTTACAGTAAAATGATAGGGGAGAAAGATCCTAGGCTCCCAGTGCCAAAGGAACGGTAGAAAACGAGCCACGAGTGGCAAAATTACGGCTGCAAACAAGGGTTTTGGTGCCCCAGACACGCCCCGTGCCCCAGATCCGCCCCTTGAAAGGAACAAATGAAGGAATGATCAAGTGAAGGAAGTTCTGATAAGTGAGCTGATCACTTCATTGCACTGATAGGTATCATCCTCCTAGCGGTCAATTCCTCCACACTCAAAAATCAACGTGAACAAGGGAGAGCCTATTTTGGCTTAAAAACGCGTCTTTCGTGTCCTTTTTAAGCATGCCTTGCTATATAGGGCACCAGATCTTCCGTAAACCGTGGAGATATCGGAAGTGAAATTTATCGTGAACACTGCCTTTAAAATTTCTGCAAAATCAACTAAAGGTATTCACACTACGGAGCGTCGCTGTCAATCACACTGTTTAGGTGTGATTCACATGCCTTTGCCAATTTATTTTTCTGCCTCTACTACCTGATTTCACTCATTCGGCAAAGAAACCCTGGGCTCCGAATTTCGGAAAATCAAGCATTCCCGGGAAAGCAAGAAAATGCTTGATTCAAAAAAACATAATTTCATTCTCAAATATCGAAGTCGTATTCAAATCAATCGAAGAGCGCTGTAGTGTTGACTGCAGTTTAAAAAACTTGAAGTAAATAAAGCTTTACCAAGGAATATTGGAATGACAAAGCTCTTCATTTAAAAACTCTACCAGCCCAGTTCAGAATGCTGTTCATATTATCCGAGGAACTTCTTCGAAAACCTGCTTCAGTGGTGATGGAGGGGTTAGAAAAGCTAATCGACATAACGAAAGGGGGTGAATGAAAGCAGCCAATCTAAAGGGTGAAGGGAATTCGGGCTTTGGGTCCTGAAGCGATTGCCGGATTACGGTAGCCGAAATACGCCGAAGTCGTACCATCAGTGGCTTTATCGTATTGGTGTTCGGCACCCCCAAATACTATCGTTCTCCGGGTCAAATTCCGGTCCGCGATTGCGGACTACGGCTGTTGCATCATGCGGCACGCGGCAATCGTGCTGGGAGAAAGGTGTGTTGTGCCGGGACCAAATGGTCCGAGCACGATTATCACGTGTCGCATGAAGAAATAGCCGTAGTCCGCAAATGCGGACCGGAATTTAACTCAGAGAACGGCAGTAACTTCCCTCGGAGCAGCCTGGACGAAAATTTTCGACCACTGGGATTTGAAGAATGGATTTCGTTTCAGCGGAGACTTTAGAATTAACATCAGTTCTTAGCCAAAAGCCAGAACCAATAAGAACAACAAGTGAGCCGGAAATGACGCAGCAAAGGTGGAAAGATTATAAAGCCATTGATGGTAGGACTTCGGCGCATTTTGGCTACCGTAATCCGGCAATCCCTTCAGGACCCAGAGCCCGATTTTCCTCCGCCCTTTAGATTGGCTGTTTCTTTCACCACCTTTCGTTATATCGATTAACTCTTCTAACCCCTCCATCACCACTGGAGCAGGAGATTTTCGGAGAAGTTCCTCGGAGGATATGAACAGCATTCTGATCTGGGCTGGAAGAGTTTTGAGATGAAGAGCTTTGCCATTTCAATATTCCTTGGAGAGGCTTTAATCACATCGCTTTAATCAAGTTTTTTAAGCTGCAGTCAACACTACAGCGCTCTTCGATTTATTTGAATGCAACTTTTCGATATTTGAGAATGAAATAAGGATAAGCAAGCAATAAGCATTTCCTTGCTTTCCCGCGAATGCTTGATTTTCCAAAATTTGGAGCCGAAGGTTTCCCTTGCCGAATGAATGAAATCAGGCAGTAGAGGCAGAAGAATAAATTAGCAAGGGCATGTGAAACACACCCAAACTGTGTGATTCACAGTGACCCTCCGTAGTTTGACTACCTCTAGTTGATTTTGTATAAATTTTTCCGTGCGCCTTAGGAGTAGAGCAGGCACTGAAAAAAATTCCCTTGTAAAATTTCTCCCCGAAAATAGAAATCGTGGGAATTCTCGTTCTGGAGGATCCCATTTATGGCTCCACCCAGGAAAAATTTGTGATGTAGATCATCGCATAAACTTCTGAAACGAACGATAGCTATGAGTAAACAACGGTTTTTCACACTCCGCTAAGTTCTCACCAACCCTGGGTTTTCTTTCCCTTGCAAAATCAGGAGAGTCAGGAGGCCTATGAAGTCAATAATGAACACAAAGTAAAATTTGCAGTTTGAGTGCCCCTTTCTAAGCTATCACGCCTAGAGTTCGAGGACAATAGGCTTGAAAGTTTTGAAAAATCGCTGCGCTGACAAGTTCTGATGTGATCAAACTCTACATGGATGACCTAGCACGCTCCAGAACGCAATCGTACCGGAAACGCTCACAATTGAACTGAATGAAGCTTCGAAACGGTCCCGAAATAGAGGGAAATCGGGCCTTGGGTCCTCAAGCGATTGCGGGATTACGGTAGCCAAAATACGCCGAAGTCGGGTGGTGGCCATCGTGTATCAACACGCCTGAGGAGGCGGGAGAAACGGGGGAGGGGCGAGGCTCCTGATTGGACGCAATACGGGCTAGCCCCGGCCCCCAACTGTTGCGTCCAATCAGGAACCTCGCTCCTCCCCCGTTTCTCCCCCCCCCTCAGGAGTAATGATACACGATGCCCACCACCCGCCGAAGTCCTACCATCAATGGCTTTAGAAAGATTAGGCTTTTTAACAGCGCCGAATTCGGGTTACGCCGTGGGGTAGGATACATTATCTGCAGTGTACAGACAGCTGACACAAATTGACCCCAGGGATTACGGTGCTGTTACCGATGCAGGAGCTTGGATTACTAGGCCAAAATCAGTTACAGACGATTCGAAAGATACGTCGGATAGGGTAGTCTTGCTTACCTGTGTCTTTGAGGTGAAGCTCGTGCTCACTGAGCTGTGTGACAGGAGGAGGTGGATGGCCTTCGAAATCGTGCCTTGGATGAGCTGACGCGATCGCGAAAAGGCTCCGGACACTGCTTGGGCGAGCAACGGCGCGTGACGACAGCATTCTGAAATTTGGTCTTTGCATGTATCCAGATTGAAAGTGTCACCTCCGTATCACGACAATCATGCAGAATCGACGCATAAGGTTTGTGGAGTCACTACATAAAAAGAGAACGTGTTATCCCGTCTACAGCGGCCGTTATCGAAGAGAAATTCCGGTCCACGGCTGCGGAAAACCGCTGTTGCGACACACACGCCACGCTGGGACCACGAGTTCCCGATACGGTCGTTTTCTACCAGCATGTCGCACAAGCGGCCCTCCGCAGTTCTGTACCGGGGTTTCGCTCCGATAAGAATGGTGATTCCTTAGTCTAACAAATTTCCCAGTTTTGTGACCTCTGTGAAGGAACTGCATAGGACAGAACCATGGACAGGTCACACCTTATATGTACACAAATTCCGTTCGAAAGAGACCAGTAGGCGTGGGTGTCGAGCGACTGTCGGGCAGGCATTATTCGAACTCGAAAATCGATTAACAAGAGTTTTTGACGCATGGTGAATAGTATCCCAATCAGCTGTTAGAAGCCACGGGAAGGCTCGTGCGGGATGATGGCCGCTTCGCTCGCACACCAACCGCGCGGGAGGACTGTCCTATTCGGACAGACTTTACTTCCGCCGCATCGCAGTATCAGAATTTCGCCTCAAAATCTTCATTATTTTTTCTCATTCGTCACACTGGAAGTTTGTTAAAAGAGAGATAGGTAGATGTTACACAAAAGATTTCTCTTTGAGAATTCTCAAACATTTCATTTCGTCAGAGTTGTTCAAATTCTTCAAAAAAAATTCTGCCTAACTCAACATCGCGCTGCAGGCACTGTACAAACTGATACCTAGAGGTTTCTGAAATGCTCCTTAATTAACATGGTTTCGTTCTAAACAGCCCCTGCTTGCAGAAAAGTATGCCCTTTTGCAGATGTTTAGCTGACATTTGTATGTATGATCTAGTTCCGCAATCACGTTCAGTCCGCAAAGTCTCATTATCACAGTCGTAGAAGCGAAGCGGTTGTTTTGAGAATGATTTCTTCATTTTCATATTTGGATTTTTCGAAAACAACCGCTTTGCTTCTACGATTGTGATAATGAGGACTGAACGCGATTGCGAAGCTGAACTATAGCTATATAGGTACATATGTAACTAGTGTTTAACTCACTTCCTAATGGTCAGTAATAGACGGACTGATTTGTTATCAGTATTACGATAATCTAACGCATTTGAATATTCGATGCGTTCGAGTATTCGGATTTTATTTTTTTAAACATTCGATTCAATCAGGAATTTGAAAAAGTCATTTGAATCGAAAAGTCAAAATATTCGGTATTTCAAACAGTCGGTTCATTTTTGGCAGTCGAAAGAGTCGATTTTCCGAATATTCTGCAAAATGATACGACATTCAATGAATGACTCGGCCAACGAAAGAAAATTGTTTAATTATAGCTGAATATTATCCAGATATCCGAATATCTAATCAAATATTCGAATAATTTTCCGAATGTTCATCCGAATCGGATGGAGAACAATTAGGGCAGGGTTGTAAAAATTTATTCATTCTCTCGCAATTTTGAAAATTTTTATTCAAATTCGTTAATATTCGGACTTTTAAAGAAGACCATTAGACTTGGAATCAAATCGATTCAATGTTTGA
Organism: Aplectana chamaeleonis; assembly: GCA_029168955.1. Taxonomy (NCBI): domain Eukaryota; kingdom Metazoa; phylum Nematoda; class Chromadorea; order Rhabditida; family Cosmocercidae; genus Aplectana; species Aplectana chamaeleonis. The sequence goes on along the minus strand of JAPDOI010000059.1, from coordinate 462,611 downwards.
GCAATAATTGAATATTCCGAATATTCAAGTATTCGAATACATTCATTCGTAACCTCGAATTGACCGCTTTTTCGAATATCTGCCAATTTCAGGTGACATTTTGTAATACTCGATCACAAAAAATGCTATAAAAGCCCAAAGCCTCATTCGAGTTAAAATTCCGTCACTTGTTCGATTGTTGAACCGACTTTTGAAAAATTAGAAGATTCTCAAACTTTTGAATACGATTCGAGAAAAATTGAGAACTTTTTTTTGTAATTGAATTTTTGAATATTGCCATCTGATTTTGGCCAAACCTTCGAACAATCGAATATTTCGAATTTTAGAATAGGATGAATCAGAGTACACAGAAACATATGATGAACTCAAAACGAAAAAATAAAAAAAAACAGATAATTCAAATTCTAGAATGAATCTGATATTTGAAACAGCGTAAAAAACTTTATGTGGGTGAATATTGGAACAAAGCAAAGTTTGACTTCTCGAATTATTTGAAATTGTGCAAATTATTTTTTGCTTGGGTCTGCAGTTCAGTACTGTGTTCGTCTTCATTATCGACAGAAAAAGAAGAGGGAGAGAACGTGACTGCAAAGGGAACGACTCCTGAGCAATAAATGGTTTTATGACCCATTAGAGGGCTGTTAAGTCGCACAAACAAGGCTAAAAGAGCTAATTAGGTCGATAGTGTCCAAGGCATTTGCAGCATAACTTCAGCCAAGTTTTTAGCCCGGGGAGAATCAATAAGGCTGCGAAGGCGTAATTTTATCACTACTATTGACAATGTAAACAATTCGCCAGCGACCAGTACGACAAAGAACAGCTCATGCAGCCACAACAGGCAAAAACTGCTGTAGAGGATGACTGAAAAAGCGGTCTCGGTGGAACACTGATACTCGTGGCGGGGCTTGAAAATCGATAAAAACTATATATCAGTGGGAAGGTTCGCGGGTTTCACGAAACAATAGTGATAGAAAAAAGGTGTGAGACTCAGTGTTTCAAAGTTTTTCCTCAAAGGGCATCAGTGAGCAGTGAGAATGCAAAATGTGCATCATAACTGCCGTCCGTGGTCGACGTAAGTTGAATGTGGCCTGCGAGTGACCTCAGAATAATTACACAACCAGCATGATCGATATCGCTATGTACTCGTGGTAGATATTGTCAAAATGGGCCGAAAACTGTCAGAGGGAAAAGGATTAATAATTCTGCAAAGCTGTGTATAAATGTCCTTGTATGTTGGACACTGCCAAGTAGAACGAATAGTCGGTCGTTCGAGTATTCATTTCACTCGTAAATGTAAATTTCTAGTTTTTTTTCTTAACATTAAATTCGTTTGAGAGATTTAATTTTTAATTTTCCGATTATTGAATTTATTCGGGGAATCAAGTTAATCGTTTTCTCGAATTATCGCTTTCTACGAGAATTCTAACTAGTCGACTTTCAATTATTCTATTGATTCGAGGGTTTGATTTAACCAGTTCTTCGAATACTCAGTTGACTCGGAAAGTGGGAATAATGGAATTTAGTTGATTTCTGACGGAGAAATATCAAATTTCTTTCTTGAATATAGGGCTAGCTCCACGGCACGGTATTTGAGTAGCAGTGATGGTATTCCTAGGTACATAATTTGATCGCAAAATCGGATGTTTAAATGCTGGAGTGATATTTCGAATGAAAATTTGAATCGAGTAGATGGTAGACGTTTTGGAAGTTCTTGTTCGTAAAAAAACAGTTCATTTAGAAATTTTAAAAATGCCTTGACCGAAAAAAATCATTCATACGATGATTTTCGACAAGGATACTTGAATTTTCGATTCATTCGATGAGTCCCGGAAATACGTTATAAGAAGTATTGATTCATTAAATAAAACTAGAGTGTTCTGTTAATGTCAAAACAGTGCACACTTTTTGAAAAAAGGCCGAACGAACGAATGTTCGAAATTCGATTTGCTAAGACTCAGGCAAGAGTAAAACTCGACAGCAGGCTTATAGCCAACAATCGACAGGGTGGGCTCTCTAACAACTGGTTTTCGTTGGTGATTAGTCCACAAGCTCCAACGCTTGGGTCGGGTTCACACTTCTTGTAACACGCGACCGCGGCAATGCGTATAGAAAGAATTGGTTTCCGGCTGATTTGAATGGTAATCCTCATGCTGCGTCGTGAAGTATAGATTCAGTTTAGTTTCCAAAGCGTCTGTGGTTAGTCTGCAAATAGCTCGCGCTGTTAGTGCGCACTTTCTCGCGCTCGAGATATGGTATATTCTATAGCTGTCATGAGCGACATGCATGCAATCTAGCACGAATCGTGGCGGGCCCAACACTGGAGCAACGGCATCGGCCTTTGAGGTTTGAAGGACTGGAGTTCTGTGACAGGCTGTCGCTTCCGCTATGTTCAGCGACAGCGGCCCAGTGTCGCTGAAGTATACCATAACCCTTACGTTCAGTCCGGCTGCGGACAGCACGGTTGCTCCCGCAGTTGTTCCGCTAGCTATTTCCTGACGGACAAACTGTAGGACAAAATGCCGATCCTGGGAGGGGACCTCTATTCACTCTTCAAGAGCCAGCATAATTCTGACAGCTGTGGAGCCGTTTGCCTTTTTCGCAGTTCAGGTGACGGTGGTTCCTCATAAATGAACATGGCGGAGATGGCTATTAGATAACAGTAAGGGGACGCTTTTTTTCGGCGCAGTCCGTGACAGCCGCGCACACAGGACCGCATGCGTGAGATAATGGTGATGATAATGTGAATAACCGTAGTGATAACGTGAAGAGGGCTCCACCCGAGATAGTACCGCGGTTGGTCCCTTACGAATAGGAACGCCTTCGCTGATTTATCGGGGCACCCAAGATGCCCGCCAACTACCCAGTTCTCCTCTCGAGCGACACAAGTGTTCGTGCGAGTTTTGGAAATTTGCGTTCTGTCTCTCTCGTGAACAAAGGTGCCGACTTCAGTATGTTATAAAGAAGCTAGATATTTCAGAGCCCGCATACTAACACTAATAAGCTGCCAAGATGTCGTACGTTCGTGCCGTGGCAGTGTGGAGGAAAGAAGATCGCCTCCGTGCAAACCGACGTCAACCCCTCCGAGAAGAGGGTTTTTGTCATGGGAGAGGTGCTGGTCGGCCGCAGCTCTCCTGAGGATTTTATTACAAAGGGCCGGCGTCGAGAGGAATCCAGGTCCAGCGCAGAAGTATCCATGTGCCACCTGCGGCGAGGATGTTACCTGGCATAAAACAAGTGTCCACTGCTTCGGATGCCAAAGGTGTCATGATGCCTCACAGAACTGAGGCCTGTTCGGGCCTCAGTTCTGTGAGGCATCATGACTCATCCTTTCGTTGTGTTCTATGCTCTGCCCCCCGCAACTCTGATTCCTCAATTACCAACCGCCCCCTCTCCATTGTTCACATTAATCTCAACGGCCTTCGCAACTCAGGTCCGAAAAGTACCAGAGCTTTACCAGAAGTTTCCCTGTAATTACTGGTAAACGTGCAATTACCAAGAGTTTGCGGAAGTTTACGGAAAATTTACTGGAGAATCCCCCGTAATCTTCAGATTGAGCCGATTCTGTCAGATTATCGGACATTTACTACAAGATTTCCCCGTAATTCTCCAGAAACCCCTCGTAATGTTTCAGAAAAGTTGTGAAATCGGCCAGATCCGAGAATTAATGCCTTTTAACCCGAATTCGTCATTGGGAAGCCCCAAACGACGCTGAAAACGCATGTACGCACGCACATACGCTCCTTCTAGCAATCGCACGAGCGCATCCAGGCACACTAAGGCCAGCTTCACGCTTCGCACGACTGGTCACGCTCCGGAGCGCCAATCTTCTATATCTACCGGAAATCAATATGCCTGATATGCGTGGGTGCGGTCACGTGTCGCAGCTGGATGCACACTCACACAAATGCGCTCACCGCGCCCACACTCACGAACGTTTGCGAAAACACGTTTATGCGCTTGCGCGCATGCACACGTGTGGCCGCGCATTTATACAGGTACGCGCGCTCGCGGGGGCTCTTGTGTGCGCTCATGAATTGACCCAAACGCATGCAGAAACACAAGCACATCATCGTATTAGTACGCGTTAATGTTCACTCGCGCACACACGCGAGCACAAATGTTCACGCGCCTAAACGCGTATTTACACGCGCACTCAAACGCGAGAAAACCCTTGCGCTTTTGCGCGTAGATGCTTGCGCGCACACACGCGAGCACAATTGTTCACGCGCATGTGCGCGTAGTCGCACGCGCACATTAACACGAGCAAACACTTGCGCTTTTGCGCGTAGACGCTTGCGCGCACACACGCGAGCACAATTGTTCACGGGAATGTGCGCGTAGTCGCACGCGCACATTAACACGAGCAAATCCGTGCGCTCCCGCATCTACACAGTTGCGCTCTCATACATGCACGCACATGCACGCCTGTGTATATATATATTTGCGCCCACGCGTGCGCCTAATAACTGGCACACACGCGTGCGCAAACACAAGCACATCATCGCGCTACTACGCGTACACGTTTGTGCGCGCACACACGCTAGCACGGTTGCTCATACATGTACACGCGCATGTGCGCGTACTCACACGCTCACTCAAACACGAGTAAACCATTGCGCTTTAGCGCACAGTTGTTTGCGCGCGCATACATGCACACGCATGTGCGCCTGTGTTAATATACGCGCCCCTATTCACAGGCACACACGCGTGCGCAAACACAAGCACATCATCGCGCTATTACGCGTTCACGTTTGCGCGCGCACACACGCTAGCACGGTTGCTCATGCACGTGCACGCGCATGTGCGCGTACTCACGCGCTCATTCAAACACGAGCAAACCATTGCGCTTCAGCGGGCAGTTATTTGCGCGCGCAATTACACGCACGCGGGCACTCGTTCGTGTGTGCGTATTTACACGCACAGTTGCGCGCATATATACATGCGAACACGCATGGATTCTCTAATTCGTGACCTACTCAAACTCTGCTCCTTCGCGTGCGCGTGCGCTGCGAGGGCAGAGGCAGCGAGAAAGTGTGGGGGAAAAGGAGGCACAGCATACGCACGCGATGAACGAAAACAGACCCCATTTAAATAATGGAGGACATTAGGCGATTTATATCGCAAGTATACGGTTCCAGGCCTTCTAAATCACATGTAACTTTGTGCTATCGCCGCGGGGGGGGGCTGTGGTGCGATGCACTTTGCCACGCCCATTTGATTGTGCAGCCGCGCAATTTGAGCATCTACCCTGGCTTTCCCCCCCCTTTCGAAATCAGGAGTGATTGCGGCACGAAAAATGGGCGTGGTCAGTTGAAGTATCACAACGCCCCCCCCCCGCTGCGATATGTTGTTTCATTTTCTGAGATTAACCACTCAATGAAGGCTTGAAGCCGTTAAAGGGTCCGACTCTGAGGAATATCGCTGGTCCTGAAACGACTGTCCCCCTGAACGTGCATGAATTCGTTTGAACTGGCGTCTGCACGTTTTGGCGGGTCAATTTATCGATCCGCGTCATTTGTCATGGGTTTGATTTTTTTTCCGTTACTTTTCTGGTTGATGTTTGTCTTATCTTATCTTATATTCGGCCGTCAAATTCGTTTTCGAAATCCCCGAATAACGCCCACAGCCCTGGTTTTTATCCAAATCAAACTTAAAATTTCAGAAGTCGCCAAAACTTATGTTTAGTCCCCAAATTTCTCTCCGACGGTAACAAATCATGTTGAGGAAATTCGAAAATCCACAAATGAACACCAAATCAGTGATCAGCAGCCTAAATCACCTTATGGAGAATTTTTTATTTGGATTTGAAACTTTTTTCATAAATGCCTTCATAACCACCTGGCTGATGTCACGTAAGCCCTCGACCAGCAAGGGGAAATACAGGAAAACGCCTGCACTTCTATCAAAGAATCGTACCGCAGCTACGGATAAAAATTTTGAACTCGAAGTTACAAAGTGGTTTTAGAAATGCATATTTCATTTTAATTGACCACATTGTCCTTCATTTGTAGGATGACCTCTCTTTTTCCTGCCTGTCTGTGTGTGACTCATTTTGTACTTTAAGTGTTCCTTCCACATGTTTTTTTGCATTGTATGTGCTTTCATCATCAAGACGGTTACGGGTATAAGTCGACGAAAGGGTATGCGTCAGCATTATGCAATAATGTTAGTTAATTCTACCCTTCGGTTCTACCCTTCGGTCCGCTTAGCTTGAGCGCCTGAACTTAGCCATATGTGCCGTGAGGATGAAGCATGCATGAACTATGTACAGCATGATGCCTCTTAAGCATCTGTGGCCCCGTCAATTAGGGTAAAGGGTTGATAATAGTAAAACCCAAAATAGAGAAGTGAAACTATGGAAGATTCACGAAAAATCCTAAGAGAATGCTTAAAGATAGATTTTCATTCAGCAAGTTGAGCATAAATGATTTCATTACGCGCTTCTCATATAGTAAGCTTCTGACGATAAGATCAATATTATATGCATTTTATATGCGGAACAAAAATTTGAAACTGGTCCAGTGTACCTACCACGGCTTCGTTAACACGGCGTCGCGCGACCGACGCAGGTAGCGTGGTAGGTGCTCTAAACCAGTGTCCATAACTTCACTGCTACCCAGCGCATCAGCTTCTGTGAGACCTTGTTCGGCTGAGATTAAGGCACCGGCAGCTTTTATTATTGCACCGAAAATAGCTACCCTCTATAAAACGTCGTAATTCACATCATTCGAGGCGCGAGCGGCGCGCGCGACGCCTGGGTCTACGTCCGCCCTCTGCTCTCTCACTGTCTCTAACCTCCGCTCCTCACCAGCTCGCGTAGGAACCATGTGAATTTCGCCGTTTTATAGCCTGTACAATGTGAGCTGGAAAACAGAAAGGCTTTGTGCAAATGCGGTCAATGTCCCCTTATCTACCAATATGGTTACGACTAATATTTCAGGTCTCATGGACGCATCTCTACAATCCCATCGAGTAAAGGCCTGCGACGGCGAGAAGGTCACACTGCACTGCCCTCGAAACACACATATCATGATCGAAACCGGGTAAGTATTGTTACACATACAGTAACGAATTAATTGGTGTATTTTGTAATGTTTTATCGATCGATTTTCAAAGGTTTTGGTGGGGTGAAGGGAAAATCGGGGTTCGGTTGGTGTAAACTGAGGTGCCATCTTACCGGGAGTGGACCACTATGGCGCGATGCACTTGGCCACGCCCATTTTACGGTGCCGCATTGAATTTGAGCACCTACCCGGGATTCTTCTCTCCAGCCAACAGGAGAGTCGTTGCGGCACGAAGAAATGGGCGTGACCAATCGCGACACCACAGTGGAACCCCCCCCCCCGCTGCGATAGCACCTAAATAGATTTTTGGCCAAAAAAATCCGAATAGATGTCCGGGTCCACAAAAGATTCCATTATCACAACGAAAAGTTCCAACGAGAGTAAGAAGGTGGGGTGAGAGTGAAGGCAATTGTGATGGACTCTAAAAGAGTCCGCAGAACGTTGGGCAAAGTGGGCAACAGAGGATGTTAGCTTTAACATCATGATGAACTGATATTTGCAGACCAACTCTTCGTCGAAAACACCGTCACGTGCGAAAAGCGGTATAAGAAGACTGAGAACGACACCCTATGCAGTAGAGTTCCGGGTACTTCCTAGTTCCGAGTAATGCAGTTTTTATGTATTCGATGAACACCATGCTGTGTGTTTAGGGAATTCGGTTGGAATGCTTTTGCGGGGAGCGGATACGAACACCATTATCGATTACGAACCCTTTCACGCGGACGCAGATGGGGCTGTGGAAATATTTGAAGGGTATCAGTATTCGACACGCCGGCTCTCTGGAGAAGATTGCCCACAGCTTTCTCAAGCAAGCAGCCAAAAAGGTACTTGTAATGCAAAATTTTTTCTACATAAAGTTGCATACTTTTTGATTATTGAACCAAAAGTATGGGACGAATCGTTTGATGAAAAAATGCGAATAACAAGAGAAAATAAACGTTCAAAAGAGAAATCTTATCGCTGAAAAGCAGCTCTTTGCGAAATCCGGACTTCTTTTTAGCAAGAAAACATCGCTCAGAATTCTGGCGCCGGAATGTTGGTTCAAAATCAACAGTTTTGATCGGTCATTCAGAAGATCCGGGGGCAAACACACATACACACACAGAAACACCGGGACATAATCGCCTCTTGTATAAAGATTTCAAAACTGGTCATAACTACATTGCTTTCAGTTATTCACTCAAGCTGAACTTGCGAAGCTAACGGGGGCGTCAAATAAGAGTACCCGATCGTACGCCCATCTAGAAAGCGTCGATTTCTTGTCATTAAGCCGTAGGTTTTCATTGAATACTTGTTACTAGTTTAACCATTTCAAATATTTGTTTCCTTTAAGGTGCTCTAGTCAGTGGCTACGGAGTCTTAGAGGAACCCACATCATGGAGTTTGGTTGATGCGCTCACTGGCTTATTGAGGAATTCATTGAACACATTATTGTGAGTCAACCAATTTTCGGCATGACAAATTATGCAGCAAATGGGGAAAACAGGGCATAGCGGGGAAGTCTTCCCATAGTACTAAAATAGTGGGGGTCAGTCTGTACGTCAGTTAGCTCACATAATCACAGCAGAAATTTCTTTAATAATATCATGCTGTGAATGAAACACAGGTCATTTTTGACAAAAATAAACGTACGGAAATGATCGAATCTAAACTCTGATTTTGCTACCGTCATCTGCGAAAAAAAAACGTATAGCTTGTCAAATTTCGTATTTCTTGCAGCTGAGCTGAATGTGACATTTGCAGTTCTTGGATGAATTTGGCTGAAAAAGTTCAATGAAGGGTTATTTAACGTATTGAGATGAAATTCTAAGTCGGTTTCTTCATTTTCAATACATTATGCTGGGATCAATGAGCTAAGCGCCTTATTTCTATCAAAAACGCGCATTAGTGTTTGAGAAATCCGAAAACGAACCATACAGTTGTGTTCAGCGCCCAAAACTATCTCATTGGGCAAATTTCGGGTGAAGGCACATTTTCTAAACTTTGCACAGACTGATAGCGATTTGGACTTGTACAGATTTTGATGTTCCAAAATCTTCCGGATTTGACTTTAAATCCTCACAGGTGATTATTTCGGACGCCGAACACGAAGTTGAGGTCCATTTCTCGATTTTCGAGTTATTAAGGCAAGTATCACCACTTAAAAGACATGCCTACCGTGAATTACAGTAGCCCTAAGTCTAGCGACAAAAAGACCCCAGATCCGCGCTCAGCGCCCTAAATAACTTCCAGTTGAAAGTCTAGGGTTGAAACCGGGAAATTTTCTTCACACACCCTAAAAGTTGGCCGATGGGATTCCCATACTCTTTACCCTTACCTTTCTTTTGCAAAGCTTCAGTAAGGCTTATAATTTCGTTCAACAGTATCCGCAGCGAAATTCTATGTCAGATTCGGAGACAGCGAGCTAGAATTGACCAGAAGACGTTCATCGTCTTTGAAATGATTAAGATGGCCCTGCTAGGCTCTTTAGTGAGCAACAAAAACCTTAGGCCCATGTACGCTTTAAAGAACGCATGTGTAGCATTTATAATTTCAGCGATTATGAACGATGAAAGTTGAAGAAGGGTTCTCTACTCTGATGCCAAGGTCGTCTGGATTTGTTGGTGCTGAACTGAGTAGGTGTTGAGTGACGAGTAGCTGTAGTTATTTGATTAGAAGTTGGAGCTTGCTATTTGAGGAGTTGTAAATTAGGTCCACGAGAGTGCAGTGCTCCATAATTATGGATGCACGCTTACTTGAGCATTGGACGAAAACTAAGTTGTAATTGAAGAATCAAACACATGGGTAGATTTACATGAACTATGCCAAAGACTAAATAAAACCTAGCCCCCTCAATGCACATCATCTCCACGATTACTGGATCGTGGTCGATTCATTGCGGACTCGCAGAATTCTCGCTGGTAAAGATCACGAATTCATCTCAGATTCCCTCCGCTTAGCCTCCAAAGTCCCAAACTCGGTATGTGAAACTGTGATTATTCCTCACGATTCGCCTCAACACTGCGTTTGTGGAACAGAAGGTCAATTTGGGATGTAGGTGTGATTCAGTCTACGTCATAGTCCAAGTAAACCTGCATAAGCATATGATTCTCAAAATACAACGTAGTGTCTGTAAAATGCCTTAGTATCCGGGCGCACAGAATTAGCAAGCAGCACTTTTACCTAGATGCCATCCACTTATATGTGCTTTTTTCTGAATATGTAAGCTATGTCCCCTTTCTGTACTGAAGCTTGTGCTATGTTATGAATGCTGTAAAGAAAATATGGAGAAATTGATTGTTGAAATGTTGTTGAATGAATTTTGTTGGAGAAACGGGTCTGTTCTGTCATGTAGTTAAACTATTGAAATTGTGGAAATAGCACGCTGGTTCATCAAGGAGGATTCTGGAGGTGAAAATTGGTGAAATAGGGGCCACTCGACGAGTGCTGGATTACGGAGGTAGATATAGTGGAGAATTACGTGGGGTTTCCACTTGGAGGCACTATATGCGGAAAACTTCGTGCTGTGTTTTCACTGAAATTGAGGGTAGAAGCCCCCGAAGCAGAACAGCTTTGAAAAACGGACCTGAACGCATTCTCAGATGCAAAAAAACCGGCTTCGAAAGATGATCCACACGGCTAGGTTGGCCCCTTATGTTCAGTTACTGCAGTCATTAGCGTCACAGCTCTATCACTGCCACATCTTGATCTGCATCTATCAGCAGTGTTTTTTTTATTATTAAAATACGCAACGGAATTCTTGTAATACCAAATGCTGCAAATCGTTGCGTATTTTAATAATAAAAAACATTGCTGATAGATGCAGATCAAGATGTGGCAGTGATAGAGCTGTGACGCTAATGACTGCAATAACTGAACCCAAGGAGCCAACCTAGCTGTGTGGATCATCTTTCGAAGCCGATTTTTTGCATCTGAGAATGCGTTCAGGTCCGTTTTTCCAAAGCTGTTCTGCTTCGGGGGCTTCTACCCTCAATTCTCAGTGAAAACACAGGACGAAGTTTTCCGTGAACAGTGCATTTCATTACGGAAGATTCTGGCGAATTACCGGAAAGTTCTGGCAGATTACGGGAAAATTCTGAAAGATTACCAGAAAATTCTGGCAGATTAGTGGGAAAATTCTGGCAGATTACGGGAAAATTCTGACAGATTTGTGAAAAAGTTCTGACAGATTTCGGATAAATTCTGACAGATTACCAGAAAATTCTGACAGATTCGTGAGAAAGTTCTGACAGAGTTCGGGAAAATTCTGACAGATTACTCGAAAATTACCACTAACAGAGGGCAAAATAATTCGGAAGTCTGCCAGAATTTTCTGGTATTTTCAGGACCTGTTAACAAGTTATCTGAACTCTCTCTATTTGCACGTTCTCATCACCCGGATGTTATCATGGTTCAAGAGACCAAGCTCTCTCCATTTACCACTTATCCCCAACCTATCATTCCGGGCTACACCGCCTATCACATGCCAAGGACAGCTCTTGGGGGCGGAGTGTCTACTTTCGTGCATTCTGCTTTAACTTCTCATATTATTCCTAATACTCCTAAGGACGGTACTCCTGAGTACGTTCCAATCCACCTCCCCTCAAAACCCCTTTATCTCTATTCAAAGGCAGGGTTCTCGATAAAATCGGTTGTTGTGCTATCCCCATGGAATGGTAGATCTGGCCATCACAAGAGTGAAAATAAGTAAACATTCGGAGAAAAAAACGGTCAGGGACAAGTTATTGCTTGGTGTCCTCCCGCCCCCAATTATCGGGATTTAAGTAAAAGCTTGTTTCGTCAACTATTATTTGGCCTCTAAAGTAATTTCCGAACATTTCTGGAGGCTACTGATCACTTTAGCAGCAAAACAAAATTCGGATAAGCATGCATTCACGAAAATCTCGTTAATTAGGGGGCCGGCCGACACGGATAATTAGCCGTTGTACCTTGTTTTTGAGCGTTTTCCCGAGAATTTCCGGTTTTTTTCACTCATTTTTACCATTGTGATGGCCAAATCTACATTCTCATGAAGAGAGCTCAAAAGTCGTTTTTATCGCGAACCCTGCCTTTAACATCTATATTCCCCCTGTAACATCTTGCCCACCGTCTTACAATCCTATACCTCTCCTTAAAGGCAGTGTTCACGATAGAAATCGTTGTTCTGTTTTTCCACCTATCTTGAAAACTGTCCCAAGCTGATTCCAATGATGTCTCTGAAATCGTACAAGACCTTCTGGGAACAGAGTTATGGTCCCTCAAAGTTGGAGCTAAGGAAACATGGTGGACGAGTTTTCCGAGGCTTGTAACCTCGGTCTTTTGCCCCCGATGTAGTCGAGCTAACCTGAGTAAAGAGAGAAGTTAAGATTGGAGGGAAGAACGGGGCTTTTGATCGGAAACCTTAGCTCATCTCACGATCTCGAGCATCCATTTGTTTACGTCGGTGGGCGTGTCATGCGCTTTTGAGGTTTGCCTTGCGCTCGAAGTGGCAACTTCGGGCTCTTTTGGAGCTTTTTTTGGCTCGTTTTCATGAGTTCTTTCGACGTCAACGTTACAGTGTGCCCCTCCACTACCCATTCCTAGAGGAAACTAAGACACATTTTTTATCGTGAACACTGCCTTTAAAGGCAGTGTTCACGATGAAAATCGTTTTTCTGTTTTTCCGCCTATCTTGAAAACGGCCCCATGCTGATTCCAATGGTGTCTCTGAAATCATACAAGACCTTCTGTGAACGCAGGTATGGTCCCTCAAAGATTGAGCAATGGAAACATGGTGGACGAGTTGTCCGAGGCTTGTAACTTCCGTCTTTTGAAGCCGATCTATGCGAGCTGACCTGAGTAAAGAGAGAAGCTGAGAACGAAGAGAAGAACGGGGCTAATGATTGAAAATCATCGTTCATCTCACGATCTCGAGCATTCATTTGTTCACGTTGGTGGGCGTGTGATGCGCTTTGGGGGTTTTCAATGCGCTCGAAGTTGCAACTTCGGGCTCTTTTGGGACTCTTCCTGGCTCGTTTTCATGCGTTCTTTCGACGTTAACGTTACAGAGTGTCCCTCCACTACCCAATCCGAGTGGAATTTTGAAAACTTTTTTCATCGTGAACACTGCCTTTAAGCATTTGCATGACCGCTTACTCTCTCCCTCAGCTTTCTTTGCGGGTGACTTCAATGCTCACACGTTCTGTTCTGCACTTGATTCTGACGCCAGAGGGGATGACGTCGAGGAATGGGCTAAGGAGTGCGATCTGGTTATCCTCAATGATGACCAGCCCACTCGTCTCCCTGCCAACGGCCGACCTTCTAGCCCAGATATCTCTCTTGGGTCATCCAATCTTTCTAATGCTCGCACGTGGTCCACATCCACAACTCTTCCCAGTGATCACATTCCCGTCTTTGTCTATATTGATAAGAGAGCCGCAGACCATCTAGACCCGGAGATTGCTGCGCTGGATAATGAGATCAAGAAGGACCTGGATAAGAACAAGAAGGAGCGCTGGGAGAAGTTCACTGAAAAGCTGAATTTCAAGGTCGACGGAACTACAACGTGGAAAGTGTTGAGGAAAATTTCCGGCAAGTCCGCTCCCTTGATGAGCTCCGCTATTGAGTTTGAGGAGAGCGTTTTCAAGTCAGGGAAAGCAGCTGCTTATGCGCTCGGCAAGACTTTCTTCATCACACGTGCCTAGCGAGGCGTTCAAAACAGAGTCACGGTTAGAGAGCTGAGTCGGTTGCCGCTAATGAACGCTTCTGAGGTCTTCACTCTACCCAAGTAGAGAAGGCTATCAAAGAAATGCGGAATTCGAAGGCTATCGGACCTGACGGTATCTCCGCAGTCATCCTGAAGAAGCTTCCCATGGAACTTCTACCGATGCTGGCAGATACCATTAATACTTCTTTCCGGACCTGCATTCTACCCCAAGCTTGACAGCTAATGTGACACCGTTGCCGAAGCCAGGCAAGTCCCAAAGTACGGGAAAAGGCTTTCGACCAATTAGCCTTTTATCTCCCGTCGCCAAATTAGCTGAAAAGTTGATCGTGAGGGACCTGGCTGATCAAAATTTGCGACAGCAGCATCAGCATGGGTTCAGAAAACTTCACTCTACTACTACTGCTCTATTGGAGATCATGAGCTTTGCGGTCGATGGATTCCACATGAGAAAGCCCCTGAGAACGGTGGCCGTCACCCTCGACCTGACCAAAGCGTTTGACTTTGTTAACTTGGGACTGCTGTCCGACAAACTGTTGAAGTCCTCGCTACCATCATGGCAGAAGCGATGGATTGCAGCATTTACTAAAGGCCGCCGGGCTAAGTTTCAGTTTCAGAATCACGTATCCGATAGCATTCCAATAGCAGCTGGTGTTCCGCAAGGCGGAGTGTTGTCTCCTGCCCTATTCAGCCTGTATCTTGAGGATCTACCCAAGCCACCGCAGGATATAAAGATTGTTTTGTACGCCGACGACATCACCATCATGTGCCAGGACCGTGACCTGCAAGTAGTCGCTAACAAGATCAGCGCCTATCTCGTCGAGTTGAAGCTTTTCCTTGTTAATATGATGCTCACAGTTTCTGCTGCAAAGTCGTCTGTATCAGTGTTCACAACAAGCACCAAGGAACACAGTGCCCACCCAGATGTCAGATGGGATGGTGATCGTTTGCCAGCAGTAAGATTCCCCAAACTGCTTGGTCTTATTCTCGATCCGTCACTGAAGTTCCACAAAAACGCGGAACGGAAACAGACAGTCGTCAAGGCAAAGCTTAATATTCTAGAGCTCTCGGAGGAACATCATGGGGAAGCAGCCGAGGGACAATATTGAGAACCTACAGAGCAATACTTCAGCCGGCTCTGAAATATGCGGCACCAGTGTGGCAGCATCTGGTGTCAGACAGCTCCCGGAATAAGCTGCGGCGTTTACAGAATGCTGCGCTCAGAATTGCGACCGGATGTGCAAGGAGCTCCCCGATAGAAGATCTTCACGCGGAGGCCTGCATATTGCCGGTCAAGGAGCATTGTGAACTCCAGGCACAGCAGATGTATATTAATGTTCTGAGACAGCCGAATCATCCGACAAAGAGAATCATGAAGCCCATAAGAGAGAGGTCGATTTGGACGCCGTTCGTAGATGCTCCTCCTAAAGTTGATGTACAGAGGTGGGCCGACTCCAACATGGAAAGGCTTCGTCTTCCGCGTGAGGAGCACACCCGGTTTGTTCGAGGATATCTAACGAAGGCGGCTGTGAACCCTATCTTGGGAGCAGTGCCGCTTTGGGTTAGCGAGTCAGAGTCTCAACTCGGCAGGCGAGCCAGATGTGCTCTTGCCTCGCTGCGCTGTGGTATTCTGCTCATGTCTTACGTCAACAAGATCGACAGCAGCCGACCAGACGCATGCCCGGACTGTGGTGCTCCCGGACACGACACGGCGCACTTGTTCATGTGCCCGAAGAGACATACCTCCTTAACAACAATGGAGCTTCGGACAAATCCTGTGAAGGCCGTCCAGTTCCTCAACCTATGACAAAAACCACTTTGAGGCTGCAGAAGAAGAAGAAGAACACTAATAAGGTTTTCTTTCTTTCATCTAACATTCTTAGTAAAAATGTCAAAAAAATTCCGATCCTATGGTGGTTTCTTGTTTCCTTTGTTTTTTTTTTTCGATTTTCTTTAGTTAGTTGTGACTAATTTTCCAGCATCTTCTTGTGCTAAGTTTCGCTCGGCTCTTCGATCGGATAAGGGGAAAAATTATAACGCCTAAGTTGGCACTTCCTCGAGGTTTCATAAAGAAAGCCTCCGTGAGTCTGCAATCAGTCATACACATAAATTATGAGGTGCCTTCAAAGAGTGTATGGCTGAGAGTTCGTCAACATTGGGGAAAAGCTGGTCAGCATCTTCAAACTTCGCCGACAAGTTTGGATTCCCTTCCCTGTCTCCAACAAGTAGACTTAGTTTCACTCTAAGCCTAGACTCTCCATACGGAGGTGCTTTGAAGGAAGACCTACCCTTTCACTAGGTGGAGGATTCGCAGTGCGCCCTTCCCGTAAGATTCCTTCCAATCACTGCAACTGAAAGTATCGCTCTTCCAGTCATGAAAAGAGAAAAAGAGAAGCTATGGAACCGACCTTGCGTCTTCCAAATTTGTGAAGGAGTGAGCTAGAAGGGGCAGTTGCTGAGCGATAGGAGTGATAGGAAACCATATCTTGCAAATATTAGGTTCATAACAAAGTTTTGAGAGTTTTTTTGAGCGACTTCTAAGCTCTAATCAGAGACTATGCTACAATATACCACAAGGCTGCTGAGTTGAATACAAAACTTAGGTGTCAGGCAGGAATCGAACACACATAGCATCGCTTTTCGGGCAAGAGTGTTACCATCACACTACCGACACCTCTCTGCATTTCTCATCTTATTGACAAAAGAACTGTGTAGGCACAACAGCAATTACCCGATAATGGGCATGGCCTGGTGAGCACAAGGCGGCATTAAATCCAATTAAGCTGGGGCTTTTTGAAGACAGAATTTTGATGTTTTCAAATATTTAATGCCTTATTATGGCATGGTATATGATGTATAAATCACTATGCTACAATATGTTCAATTCAAACTGTTGTCCGCCAATAGCGTCGGCTTATCCTTCAAGCTGCACACGAGCTCCACCTGGGGAAATTCCCTGTTTCTTTCTGAAGCAACCCGTGAATCCTACTACTTTTTGGCTTCTTCGTAGGAAAGAAACTGCTTATCGCCCAGGTCTTGAGCAATCTCCTGACACAAGTGCTAATCAAGAAGGGTAATGCCCCCCTCATTTGAGCGGGAGGTGAAGAACATCCCACTGGAACGTCTTCAAAGTTTCTTTGACACTTATTCACGACATGTACCCTGGCGCTGACGTGCCGGAAGAATGCCTTTTTATGCTTTTTCACCTTTTTGGGGCGTTTAAGTTCTAACTCAAAGTTCGATTGCATCAATTGTTGTGACTTATATTTTTGAACGATGGATTTTTTAGACTGGAACAACTATTTTATTTATTTTCAAAATTTTGAATTTTTTTTCACTTTTTTTCAATTTGGAAAAATTTCTCTAAAGCCTATTGACTGATGGAGCTGGTACCCATATGGCCATCGTAGCAATTGATGACCATTACTTGCTTTCTTCTATCAAATGAGATTAGGAGCAGGCTTACCCGCGGAATATTTTTTTTCATGCCAAGGTTGACGTGGTTAGAGCAAAAATACGGTATGTTGTTCACACTTATGCAAAAGGGATGACAAATTTAAAATTTTGGGAAATTTCAACAGGTGAAGCGTCAACATGCTACTTTAGTTAACGTGTTACCCGAGTCAGCCCGGTACGTGGCATGTCACTCGTCACCTTGTGTTCGTTCTTTGAGAATGTCATCGAACACTCATTACACTTTACCCCATGTGAGAGTCGATGTCTGTCAGCAGAAGGGTTTCCTGTTACCAACCCCTGCAGATTTGGGCTCCAAAACCGCTGGTATAGCTTGAACACCGTCAGGACGTTACGCAAACTCTAAGTCCTTACTTCTGGAGAAACCAGCCTCGAAGTCAGGGACAACGGTATTCTCAGCATGATAATAATGGCCAGAGTTACCGATATATACATGACAGTTTTGAAGATTGCGTGGTCGATGGTTAAAACATGGATGAATGATTAACTTCTGCGAAGGAAATGGTCGGAATATTTTGAAGTAGACCGTTTGTACGCAGTTTTCGCACATTCCTTGGGACTACCTGTAGCATGCCCTCCGATTCAGCGGGAAACCTCGGAATCGAAATTCTCCATTGACCCTGCCTTCAAAGGCATCGTAGGCGATGGAATTAATATCCATTTTTTCTGCGTACAGTCAAACCAGTCGGGCTTGCTGACATCACCCACGAAGTGTGAGGCTCTGAAAATGCCCGCCTTAAAAGTTGGTTGTGGCCAGCTGAAAACTGCTGTGGGGTCGATCATCTAGCACTTCTAGGTCAATGATCTAGCACTTTTTCATTGAATGTTGATGCGATCGCCATACAACATTTATGACCCATACTCATCATGCAGGAAACTTCAGAAATGACAGTGACCAGCCTCCGAATGCAGAAAAACTTCGTAAACGATTTCGGCGCGAAATTCAATTATAATTTAACAGTGTATTCAAACTTGTTTTCCTTCACAAATGAAGGCTTTTCAGAAGCTCTTTTGACATTTTCGTTCACCAAAGAGGCCAAGCTATACAGAAACATGAATAAAATACTCTATGGTTTACTGCGCGGACGATGCCTTCATGTATGAGAGGTTTTACGGGTAGCTTTCATACTGATTTTTATCAATCTAAACGCTCTGTCTCGGATGCGAATGTAATCCCTCCAACGGTCGGATGGTTTCTCACCATTTTCATGCTGTTGCTTTTTACGGTCAATGAAAGTTTTTTTTCGCATGTTGGAATGATGGGCGGTGATTCAAGTGCAGCCTTCTCATCTGCCCATACTCGCTCCCTCTTACATGATGTGGCACCTGAGTGTGCGCTGGCAACGAAACGCGCCAAAATAAGACCATTGGAGTCGTCGCCGCCGCATTGAATTCCACGCGCTTTTGCGTACTGACATTTCCGCACAGGCGCATCTGTAGAGCAAACGAAAAAAAAAATCGATCATAATCATGCCATCACAGTTTATGTGGAATTCCGTGACATTTCCAAATACTTTCACATTCTGTCACGATATGACCATCATTCTAGTCGTTTTAACCATCCCTGCTTTTAGTTGGCAGTTGGAGAAGCGGAAAATGTAGTTTCATAGAAGAGGCAAAATACGTCGGCTTGGGATATAATCCATACATTTGACAGCCTAGACAAATATATAAATAAAAAGAACGATTTATAATGAATTGAATGGGATAGTGACAGCACATAAATACCCAATTAAAAAAAAAACTGCAGGTAAACAATAAACCGAATTGTACAAAACTATGTTTTTATGTCACTATACTGTCCATGATATGCCAAAATTACCTAAAACATCATGAAATAGATGAATCTGTGCAGTCCAGGGGAGCTAGCGACAGCCCGTCGCTGTGCACAGAACAGCGACAGGCCGTCGCTGCGAGGACGGAGTATACCAGTGTTCCGTCAGTGGAAACTATAACACCCCTTAGCGGCCTGTTCCAGCGACGAGCGCACGCAAACTGATCGCGACCCGGCCATAGTGACGGTGCTGGTCCCGACACGATGAGTGATAGTTGTCGAAACCTGTCGCTGTAGCGACAGGGAGGTATACCAATGGCCTAACAAAAACGGGCCGCTTTAGGCCTCTTTCAGAGTTCGATCGCCGAGCGAAGCGATGGGATGATAAACATGTGCATCGATCGAGATCGAATCGCACGTCGATCTGTATTCAAAACATGTCATCGCGGCGATCGGCGATCGCACTCTGAAAGAGGGGTGTTCCCAAATAGACACCCCTGCAGAAACGTACAACCGTCAACTAGGAAGCACTGTCTGCAGGCAACAACCAAACGCGCCATTCACGCGCAAAAATTTTGATTGAGGCCGAGTGATGATCGACGGTTTTTCTCATTTTTTTGTGTTTTCCTCGTTTTTCCTGCTTTGTCTTCTATTGTTTTTTGTTTCTTCTGCATGGTTACGAAGGAAAGTAGTGTTTTTAGGGTTTTCAGCGCTGATTAGGGCGACGAAATCCTGATTCGACGCCAGGGAATAATCGAAATATCTTTTATGATAATTTTTCATGGAATCACTATTTTTTACCCTTATCATTTACACCAAGCAGAAGATACAAGACTATAGAAGTGTGGAAGAAACGGCGAAACATCAAAGATATGACATCGATCATGCTTTGAAGGCTGGAAGAATAGAAAAGCTGGAGGGACGTTTTTTTATTCAGTGTTTATAGCCGTTATTAAGTACAAAGCTGCACCGTCCAATCTGTATTTCTCTTGATTCACACCTCTCGGAATCTCTAGGGTAAAAAATTAGCCCACACCCGGGGTTTTCCTCCCCTGCCGGACGGTCAATCTAAACTTCTCCTGATTCGCACCTCCCGGAATCGCTAGGGTAAAAAATTTGCCCACGCCCGGGGTTTTCCTCCCCTGCCGGACGGTGCAGCCGAAGGCTGCACCGTCCAATCTAGATTTCTCCTGATTCGCACCTCCCGGAATCGCTAGGGTAAAAAATTTGCCCACACCCGAGGTTTTCCTCCCCTGCCGGACGGTGCAGCCGAAGGCTGCACTCGTCCAATCTAGATTTCTCCTGGATTCGCACCTCCCGGAATCGCTAGGGTAAAAAATTTGCCCACACCCGGGGTTTTCCTCCCCTGCCGGACGGTGCAGCCGAAGGCTGCACCGTCCAATCTAGATTTCTCCTGATTCGCACCTCCCGGAATCGCTAGGGTAAAAAATTTGCCCACACCCGGGGTTTTCCTCCCCTGCCGGACGGTGCAGCCGAAGGCTGCACCGTCCAGTCTAGATTTCTCCTGATTCGCACCTCCCGGAATCGCTAGGGTAAAAAATTTGCCCACACCCGGGGTTTTCCTCCCCTGCCGGACGGTGCAGCCGAAGGCTGCACCGTCCAGTCTAGATTTCTCCTGATTCGCACCTCCCGGAATCGCTAGGGTAAAAAATTAGCCCACACCCGGGGTTTTCCTCCCCTGCCGGACGGTGCAGCCGAAGGCTGCACCGTCCAGTCTAGATTTCTCCTGATTCGCACCTCCCGGAATCGCTAGGGTAAAATTTGCCCACACCCGGGGTTTTCCTCCCCTGCCGGACGGTGCAGCCGAAGGCTGCACCGTCCAATCTAGATTTTCTCCTGATTCGCACCTCCCGGAATCGCTAGGGTAAAAATTAGCCCACACCCGGGGTTTTCCTCCCCTGCCGGACGGTGCAGCCGAAGGCTGCACCGTCCAGCTCTAGATTTCTCCTGATTCGCACCTCCCGGAATCGCTAGGGTAAAAGTTTGCCCACACCCGGGGTTTTCCTCCCCTGCCGGACGGTGCAGCCGAAGGCCTACACCGTCAGTCTAGATTTCTCCTGATTCTGCACCTCCCGGAATCGCTAGGGTAAAGAAATTGCCCCGCACACGGGTTTCCTCCCATGGCCGGACGGTGCAGCCGAAGGCTGCACTCGTCCAAATAGATTTCTCCTGATTCGCACCTCCCGGAATCGCTGGGTAAAAAATTAGCCCACACCCGGGGTTTTCCTCCCCTGCCGGACGGTCAATCTGAATTTCTCCTGATTCGCACCTCCCGGAATCTCTAGGGTAAAAAATTTGCCCACACCCGGGGTTTTCCTCCCCTGCCGGACGGTGCAGCCGAAGGCTGCACCGTCCAGTCTAGATTTCTCCTGATTCGCACCTCCCGGAATCGCAAGGGTAAAAATTAGCCCACACCCGGGGTTTCCTCCCTGCCGGACGGTGCAGCCGAAGGCTGCACCGTCAATCTAGATTTCTCCTGATTCGCACCTCCCGGAATCGCTAGGGTGAAAAATTGCCCACACCCGGGGTTTTCCTCCCCTGCCGGACGGTGCAGCCGAAGGCTGCACCGTCCAATCTAGATTTCTCCTGATTCGCACCTCCCGGAATCGCTAGGGTAAAAAATTAGCCCACACCCGGGGTTTTCCTCCCCTGCCGGACGGTGCAGCCGAAGGCTGCACCGTCCAGTCTAGATTTCTCCTGATTCGCACCTCCCGGAATCGCTAGGGTAAAAAATTTGCCCACACCCGGGGTTTTCCTCCCCTGCCGGACGGTGCAGCCGAAGGCTGCACCGTCCAGTCTAGATTTCTCCTGATTCGCACCTCCCGGAATCGCTAGGGTAAAAAATTTGCCCACACCCGGGGTTTTCCTCCCCTGCCGGACGGTGCAGCCGAAGGCTGCACCGTCCAATCTAGATTTCTCCTGATTCGCACCTCCCGGAATCTCTAGGGTAAAAAATTAGCCCACACCCGGGGTTTTCCTCCCCTGCCGGACGGTGCAGTCGAAGGCTGCACCGTCCAGTCTAGATTTCTCCTGATTCGCATCTCCCGGAATCGCTAGGGTAAAAAATTTGCCCACACCCGGGGTTTTCCTCCCCTGCCGGACGGTGCAGCCGAAGGCTGCACCGTCCAGTCTAGATTTCTCCTGATTCGCACCTCCCGGAATCGCTAGGGTAAAAAATTAGCCCACACCCGGGGTTTTCCTCCCCTGCCGGACGGTCAATCTGAATTTCTCCTGATTCGCACCTCCCGGAATCTCTAGGGTAAAAAATTAGCCCACACCCGGGGTTTTCCTCCCCTGCCGGACGCCAGTCTAGATTTCTCCTGATTCGCACCTCCCGGAATCGCTAGGGTAAAAAATTAGCCCACACCCGGGGTTTTCCTCCCCTGCCGGACGGTCAATCTGAATTTCTCCTGATTCGCACCTCCCGGAATCTCTAGGGTAAAAAATTAGCCCACACCCGGGGTTTTCCTCCCCTGCCGGACGGTGCAGCCGAAGGCTGCACCGTCCAGTCTAGATTTCTCCTGATTCGCATCTCCCGGAATCGCTAGGGTAAAAAATTTGCCCACACCCGGGGTTTTCCTCCCCTGCCGGACGGTGCAGCCGAAGGCTGCACCGTCCAGTCTAGATTTCTCCTGATTCGCACCTCCCGGAATCGCTAGGGTAAAAAATTAGCCCACACCCGGGGTTTTCCTCCCCTGCCGGACGCCAGTCTAGATTTCTCCTGATTCGCACCTCCCGGAATCGCTAGGGTAAAAAATTAGCCCACACCCGGGGTTTTCCTTCCCTGCCGGACGGTCAATCTGAATTTCTCCTGATTCTCACCTCCCGGAATCTCTAGGGTAAAAAATTAGCCCACACCCGGGGTTTTCCTCCCCTGCCGGACGGTGCAGCCGAAGGCTGCACCGTCCAGTCTAGATTTCTCCTGATTCGCATCTCCCGGAATCGCTAGGGTAAAAAATTTGCCCACACCCGGGGTTTTCCTTCCCTGCCGGACGGTGCAGCCGATGGCTGCACCGTCCAGTCTAGATTTCTCCTGATTCGCATCTCCCGGAATCGCTAGGGTAAAAAATTTGCCCACACCCGGGGTTTTCCTCCCCTGCCGGACGCCAGTCTAGATTTCTCCTGATTCGCACCTCCCGGAATCGCTAGGGTAAAAAATTAGCCCACACCCGGGGTTTTCCTCCCATGCCGGACGGTCAATCTGAATTTCTCCTGATTCGCACCTCCCGGAATCTCTAGGGTAAAAAATTAGCCCACACCCGGGGTTTTCCTCCCCTGCCGGACGGTGCAGCCTAGACTGCTGGACGGTCAAGTCTAGATTTCTCCTGATTCGCATCTCCCGGAATCGCTAGGGTAAAAATTAGCCCACACCCGGGTTTTCTCCCTTGCCGCCGGACGCCAGTCTAGATTTCTCCTGATTCGCACCTCCCGGAATCGCTAGGGTAAAAATTAGCCCACACCCGGGTTTTCCTTCCCTGCCGGACGGTCAATCTGAATTTCTCCTGATTCTCACCTCCTCCCGGAATCTCTAGGGTAAAAATTAGCCCACACCCGGGTTTTCCTTCCCCTGCCGGACGGTGCAGCCGAAGGCTGCACCGTCCATTCTCCTGATTCGCATCTCCCGGAATCGCTAGGGTAAAATTTGCCCACACCCGGGGTTTTCCTTCCCTGCCGGACGAGTGCAGCCGATGGCTGCACCGTCCAGTCTAGATTTCCTCCTGATTCGCACCTCCCGGAATCGCTAGGGTAAAAATTAGCCCACACCCGGGGTTTTCCTCCCCTGCCGGACGGTCAATCTGAATTTCTCCTGATTCGCACCTCCCGGAATCTCTAGGGTAAAAAATTAGCCCACACCCGGGGTTTTTCTCCCCTGCCGGACGGTCAATCTGAATTTCTCCTGATTCGCACCTCCCGGAATCTCTAGGGTAAAAAATTTGCCCACACCCGGGGTTTTCCTCCCCTGCCGGACGGTGCAGCCGAAGGCTGCACCGTCCAATCTAGATTTCTCCTGATTCGCAGTCCAATTCGGGTTTCTACGATCGGTCCTCATTGAAGATTGGTACTTGGATATATAAGACATTTCACCCTGAAATTTTCAAGGTCTGAAAATAGATTACATTGTTTGGCTCTGCGCCTCAAATTTCTGTGTTGAACGCTTCAGGATAAAAAAAGTCACTTTGCTTACTACAAGGTTAGATGTACCATAATCTAAGCATTTCCTCCCTAATACGTTGACACAAGAGCAATTCATAATGATTCGTTGTGAAAAAAACTCTTCTGTACTAGAAATCCTCGAGAACAACTTCCTATCCAGTGACTTCGTATTTTGAAAAATGCGCGTATGGTATGGTGCACGTGGGCCGTAGCTGCGGACACATCGGACTTGACGGTTGTACATTTCTGCAGGGGTGTCCAGCTGCCGACAGCCCTGAAAGAGGCCTTAGACCCTCACCGAAAAGCAGGCAGATTCGGTGAACCACCATTCAATACAGTAGTGGCGAATAAATTCAAAAAGTTGGAAACGTTCCAATCGTGCGACTCTATCGTACACGCATACGAGTGGAGTCCTACGACTGGAATCGTTCCAAAACGAATCGATTCGTATGGTCTGCAAGGTGTTATCGCTGATACAAGATGCGATCGTCTTTTAGGTATGAAAGCTCGCTTAACGTTGAAAAAGGAACAAAAATAACTACACCAAAAGCGGACGCTTCGTCAGCAAGTGTGGAACAAGGAATGTGAGATGTGAGTGCAACTGGAACAGTGGAAGAGCGTGATAGAAGGAAGAACAGTTGCCCATTAGTCAAATGACGGACTTGCACTCGTGCTAAGCAACGGACTTTGTACTCTTAATGATCTGTATGCACCTCTCATCAGTAGGTGAACTCTCTCACATGTCGATGACGAGACTACCAGGGCCAAGTTGATTTTCAAACCCTCACCAAAGTCCGAGATGTATCCCACCCAATCGGAGCAGATAGGGTACATAGAAACAGAACCCAACCACCCCATGGGCCCAGCTGGGGCCCATGCCGTTTGATCTTTGGAGAAGACTGACTAAAGGTGGACACGAACGGATGCAGGCTTTGTTCTAGTAACTAGGTATAATATATCTCAGTATCTCGTCTCATGTAGTGCTGCGAAGAAGGGGTTCTGCTCTATGATGATGATGATCTCATTATCATCATCTGAGAGAAAAACCCCTTATGCAGAATACTGTATTGTTTTTTCGGTATTTCGGAACAACTTGTTCAATATTATACTTCGCCATGCCACAGTAGAGTTCTTTTTTACTCACGCGCTACTCATGCTCCTCAACGCAGGCGCGGCACGCGCGGGCGGGGCATGAAGTATGATTTTTTCCACTCGCGTCACGCGCTTGCGGAGACGATGACTACTCCAGCGGTGGCGCTATGGCGGAGTAGATTAAAGTGGGCCTAAACCTAGCCGAGCAATCAAAATCTGTACACGCATTCACTATCACGGTAGCAGAAGGTAGTACTACAATTAATTATTATGGAACTGAATGAAATCTGCTATGACGGAGCGGGCGTCACGCGCGTGCCGCGCGAGTGAGGCGTCAATCCTGTCATGCTCCAACGCCACGCCCGCGCGGTTACGTGTGTGGCGCGCTGGCGTTGAGTAGTATGAATAGCGCTCCAAACGAGCTCTCCATATAAACTTCGAGACATTCCTATGAACCACGGTGAACTTCGTAAGCTATGAATACTTAGGCTTGTGAGAATGTTTAAGAGTTTATATGGAGTGCCCATGCGAGCGCTTTCGACCTGCGCAAAAAACTAAGATTTGCGGTCTCACAAAGTTAGTTAGCAAAAGCGGAAGAGTTAACCAGTGTTTCGCAACTCGAAAGATCAAGCTAATCGATTGAAGCGTAGCCCCGAGCGGAATTTGAACTGCAACGCGGGACAACTCCTCTAATTTTATGTATATACTGAGACCAGAACCCGACCTAATGGCACAGTACACCCTCAGGCATGAGATTTGTGATTTTAAGTTATTTGTGTAGTAGCCCCTCTTCTATAACACTTGCCAAGTGCGAGATCTCAATTCCTCCAAATGAGCAAGATATAAGCGACCACTACAGGCCCGACCTCCTTCGCTCACCACCACGGGCCACACCCCCTTCCAGATTTTCGAGCTCGATAGATTAATGAATTCTCAACGAGTCTTCGTTCTCCAGTCCATTGTCGGACTGTCTTCACCTCCCGGCTCGCTTTCGCGCAACGATTGCTAATGAAGGGAAATACAGGCCTGAGGCAACTCGTCCACCAATTTTTGACCCTCAAAATGTAGGCATCTTTAATTGGCCATAACTCTGTTCGAAGGGGTCTCGGACGATTCCACAGATACCACTTTGATCAGCAAATGACTCCCTCCAAGATAACACAGTAACTGAAAATAATTTCGGGGGTGTTCTGTGTCTTCATGGACCACGTCCCTTTCTTTAATTTCAAGCTCAATAGCGGCCAGATGGGTGGATGAATCCCGACAGCGTCGTAGTTCTTCATTTCCTCACCGGTCTGTCCCCTCATATCAGTTCGCTCTAGCGCAACCACTGCGAATGGTGAGAAATACGGACCTGAGACAACTCCTTCACTAGATTTTCACCTTCAAATATGAGCATCTCTAAGAAGCCATAACTCCGTTTTTAGGGGCATTGAGCGATTGTAGAGATACCCCTGTGATCGCTGACGATTCTCTCCAAGATGAGCATAAAATGTGATGAATGATTCCTTGGGTGTCCTGGGATTTTGAGAAGGACGGTTAGCAGATATGCTGTAGCTGAAAGTACTTAAAGACAGCATACTTGCTCGTCATTGTGATTGTGGTAACTACGGAAATAGAATGGTATGGCTCAGACCACAACGCCTACGCATTTTGAAGCGTCAAAAACGACCCACAATGACGCTACACTAGTGAGAAGTTGACCCCGCTCCTGTATCTGCCCGCCCCCTGTATTTGCGTCCTTCTCCAAAACAAACGTGGTAGGCCATTAACACCGTCGACGAAGTTTGTGGGTGGTGGAGTAGGCACAATGGGTAAACCACAAACGTCGCCGACGGTAGAAATGGCCCAGCACTCCTGTTTTGCAGGACGACGGCAAAGACAGGGGGCGGAGAAATACAAGGGCGGGGCCAACTTTTTACTCTTACTAACGTCATTTTGGGTATTTTTTTGACTTTTCAAAATACGTAGGCGTTGTCTTCTGAGCTATACCATTCCGTTTCCGTAGTTATCTCAATCACGTTTGCAAGCGTGTATGCTGCCTTTAACCCATTCAAGACCACGCCTAATTTTGGGTGGCTGCACGTTCGGACCGCGTGCAATATTGCGTCACCGTATAACGTGCCCACCGGTGGGACACGCTGGCTTGACTAGCGTCCCACGGGTGATTCATTTTTCTTTATTGTGTCCATTATGTAGCTAGCAACGATGGTCGGACAGTGTCAGAATCTGAGCTTCCGAGACGCTCTCGTTATCGAGAAACAATTACTCAAAACCAAAAAGGGGTCGACTGAGCTACAACGCTTCAGAAAAGTAAACGAGTTTCAAACGATAGGTTTGTACTAAACAACCTAAAAGCTAGCAATAGAAGGAAAAAGAAATCACTACGTGCTTCTTGAGCTGCTTTAAAGCAGTTTTTTCCTCTACTTCAGCCCACCTGAATTTAGAAAGTTCTAAATATGTTGTTGCATTTGACCTACTGATGGACCACGAGGTTTTTATTTAGGTCTTGGGTAGGTCAAGACATTGATCACATGTAGGTTCGAAAGTAGTTTCTTGTGGCGGAAAAATCGATTTTTGAAAAGCGTGTCCCACCGGTGGGACACGCGGTCCGAAGTGGTAGTCAACGCGTGTCCCACCGGTGGGACACGTGGTCGTGAATGGGTTAAGTAGAGGGAGGACAGAATGGAGACTGTACAAGGGGGGGGGTTGGTACAGTCACAAATTTTAGAGGTAAGAAGGTCCAAGCAGTGTAACGGTAAGGATGTGCTAAAGCAGAGTGGTCGAGCAAACGCCTTGAAGTAAGGGTGCCTTTGAGCTGCGAGCGAAGACAGTGTGAAGCGCATAAGCGTACATGACTGTGAAAGAGATGCCGTGTCGATCGGTGAATGGGAATGCAGAGGTGATATGCTTGGGCTTTCATTTGAGCGTTTTTCGAGGCACCTTTTATTCAGCTGTTCAAAAGATTGATGCCATATAAGACACGTCCACAAGTACGCCGCGAAGCGAATAAATATAATTGGTCGAGGTAGCCCGCGGTGGCATGAAGACTAATCCTAAGATAATGGAGAGGCTGTCCCAAGGAGTCAGAAACTCCGCAGACAACACGATAATGTTCTAGAAGTACTCCATCTATAGCGTCAACAAAATCCCACGGATGCGACACAACAAAAAGCTCACATACATGTTACAGACAGGCCGGCGGACCCGTTTCTTCTTAAGTAAAAAATAGTGTAGTAACGGTCTGAGGTTTTCAATACATACGTTTGCGTGGACGATGCTCACACTTTAGTGAGAAGCAAATGATGCCATTGCATCGGCAGGACGCTCATGAAAAGAGAGTTATGTGGAGCCTGAATGCTTTGATGAGTATCGGAACAACAGATTGAGTAGAATGTGGCGGTCAAATGCTGACTAAGGGCTGCTGGAAAATAAGCTGAATATGGCTTTCCATGTTACTCGGTGAACTACGAAGCATTTTCATGACAAGGAAGGTGGATAAGGATGTGCGTCGAACATTCAAGAGTCTAAACGGCGGAGTGCATTCAATAAAGACATCGATTTCCCTGGGAATGACGAGTACGAGGA
Source organism: Aplectana chamaeleonis (assembly GCA_029168955.1). NCBI lineage: Eukaryota > Metazoa > Nematoda > Chromadorea > Rhabditida > Cosmocercidae > Aplectana > Aplectana chamaeleonis. The sequence goes on along the minus strand of JAPDOI010000059.1, from coordinate 433,762 downwards.
AACCTAAAAAAGTGACATAGAACATTTCTGAAAGTTGGGCTCCGCAGAAAAGGTCAAGGATTTGGCATTGCTCTAAAATGTAGTGAAATTGTTTCATTAGATTTGGCTATCGAACAGATTTTCTAAATGTAGTGAAATAGTTGAATCGATTTGGCTGTTGTTGGTATATGAAGATAACATAATCATTAAATGTAGTGAAATTGTTGCAAACGGATTTGGCAGGAGCTCTATGAATTATCACAGTCAAATCACGCGTCAGAAGGTCCTCTGGCGAGCGAATGAAGACAAAAAGAAAAAATAATAAACCTCAGTCAACAATGCTGAACGAAACGAGGCCTTATGGGCTAGAAATAAGGTTCTCGAATGTTATTCTGCCTTTTCAGTGTAGCTCCCACTTAGGTACTAGACCTTCCCTCTTCCCTCACTGATTAGATAAAAATCACGAAAACGAAATGTAACACAATTTATTAGCTACTGACGCTATGTCTTTGTGTCCTCAACACTTTCACGATTCACATTGTATGGAAACGTTTTTGCTGCTAGACTTATTCTTGTTCTCATTTGGTTCAATATGCGCTCCAAGAAAAACCCCTTCTGACGCGTGATTTGACTGTGATAATTCATAGAGCTCCTGCCAAATCCGTTTGCAACAATTTCACTACATTTAATGATTATGTTATCTTCATATACCAACAACAGCCAAATCGATTCAACTATTTCACTACATTTAGAAAATCTGTTCGATAGCCAAATCTAATGAAACAATTTCACTACATTTTAGAGCAATGCCAAATCCTTGACCTTTCTGCGGAGCCCAACTTTCAGAAATTTCACAACTTTTTTTCAAGGGTTTCCTTCTAAAACATCGTCAATCTCTAAAAGTCAAGTTGTTGTTTTTTTCGAAAACAGTGGTAGAAATGAGGAGACAACCGCTCCGTTGCTAAGACTGCAAGATAATTGTTGCAACGCGGCTTCCTACAAATAGATGCAAGGCATATACTTTTTGAATTTAAAAGTCGAAAATGAAGAAATGAGCTTCAAAATGACCCAATTGTACAGGTTCTAGGCACTATTCTAGACGGGGGGCACGCACCATTCAAGACAGAAATGAAATGAACGGCTAATTGGTGAGGCTACCAGTCGAAGTATTTCCGCAGAGCTCTAATAAAGCAATGATTGATAGCGCAGTATCAGCCTCTTTTATCAGAGTTTTTCATCATTTCTATGAGTCAATCTTGGGTGGCCCCACCACGTCTAGGATATACCCAGGGTCAGCCGCTCTAGCCAAACTTCACCGGTTCATGCTGATGTGGCTCGTCTGCGCCGGCCCATATGTCTGTTTCGGAAAAGGAACGATAGTTAAAGGCAGTGTTCACGATGAATATCGGACTCGAGTTCGACCCAAAATGGGATTGTTTTGTCGTGAGGTAACTAATAGTGAAGAAACAGCGAAGAAAAACGTCCAGAATAAATCAAAATAACGGCTTCTTAATTCAGGGCGTGGACGAGAATCATGGGCCCTGCTGATTTCGTCAAGCGCGCGCTAATCGCGAAATCTGCGCGAATCGGTAATGCTAATTGCGGCAGAGTTGCTTGGCAATTTGCCATCGAAACGCGTGCGGCGCCACAAGCTCGTCCGATCGGGGGCGGACCGGGATAGGTAGGCGCATCGGGAGAGCTTTCAAAGCCGTTTGTATTCATTTCTGGCCAGTTTTCGTTGCCTTCTTAGACCCTATCCTCTACAGCACCTGCCAACTTAGAGTTTCACACCGAGACCTCGAGAACGAGATTTGTCGTGAACACTGCCTTTAAGTGCGCCAGAAGAGGGCTACCGTAATCTTAGGAATAATGTTATTCGGCTCTCGTAAACAAATTGGATGATACAAAATTGACCAAGGGTAAAGTATAAAAGAAGTGAAGAGCGGTGTGTCTTGATTCACACACCGTCCTGCTCCAGAGGTCAGCAGTTGAGGATCTGCATGGACTACAAAGCAGGAAAACATCACCACCTGTAGGGAAGATGAAGCGAATTCGGAGTCAGAACTTAGAAAATTTTAGAGCTAACTCGAGTGAGATTACGGTAGCCCTGTTCTGGCGGACTTAACTATCGTTCTTGTAGATTCGGATGCCTGGCTTGCATACGGTGTCCTGAGCATTAAACTGAGGTCCTGCACACTCCTACTGAGATCCAGCACACATTCCATGAAGTCCTGCTCATCCTTACAGGGGTCTTGCACACGTTTCATGATGTCCTGCACACTCCTACTGATGTTCTGCACACATTCCACGAAGTTCTGCTCATCCTTACAGGGGTCTTGCACACGTTTCATGATGTCCTGCACACTCCTACTAAGGTCCTGCACACATTCCTGATGCCCTGCACACCCCTATTGGGGTCCTGCACACGTTCTATGATGTCCTGCACAATTTTACTAAGGTCCTACACACATTCCATGACGTCCTGCTAATCCCTACTGGGGTCCTGCACACGCTTCATGATGTCCTGCACACTCCTACTGATGTCCTGCACACATTCCATGAAGTCCTGCTCATCCTTACAGGGGTGTTTCACACGTTTCATGATGTCCTGCACACCCTACTAAGGTCCTGCACACATTCTACGACGTCCTGCACACCCTCACTGGGGTCCTGCACAGGTCCCATGATGTCCCACACACTCCTACTGAGGTTCTGCACACATTCTACGACGTCCTGCACACCCCTACTGGGGTCCTGCACAGGTCCCATGATGTCCTGCAAACTCCTACTGAGGTTCTGCACACATTCTACGATGTCCTGCACACCTACTGGGGTCCTGCACAGGTCCCATGATGTCCTGCACACTCCTACTGAGGTTCTGCACACATTCTACGACGTCCTGCACACCCTTACTGGGGTCCTGCACAGGTCCCATGATGTCCTGCACACCCTACTTAGGTCCTGCACACAATCTACGGCGTCACGTACACTCCTACTGGGGTCCTGCACAGGTCCCATGATGTTCTGCACACTCCTACTGAGGTCCTGCACACATTCTACGGCGTCCTGCACACCCCTACTGGGGGCCTGCACAGGTCCCATGATGGCCTGCACACTCCTACTGAGGTTCTGCACACATTCTACGACGTCCTGCACACCTCCTTCTGGGGTCCTGCACAGGTCCCATGATGTCCTGCACACTCCTACTGGAGGTTCTGCACACATTATACGACGTCCTGCACACCCTTCTGGGGTCCTGCACAGGTCCCATGATGTCCTGCACACTCCTACTAAGGTCCTGCACACTCCTACTGAGGTCCTGCACACATTCTACGACGTCCTGCACACCCCTACTGGGGTCCTGCACATGTCCCATGATGTCCTGCATACTCCTACTAAGGCCCTGCACACTCCCACTGAGGTTCTGCACACATTCTACGACGTCCTGCACACCCTACTGGGGTCCTGCACAGGTCCCATGATGTCCTGCACACTCCTACTAAGGTCTTGCACACGTTCCATGATGTCTTGCACACTCCTACTGAGGTCCTGCACACCCTACTGGGGTCCTGCACAGGTCCCATGATGTCTCTGCACACTCCTACTAAGGTCCTGCACACTCCTACTGGGAGGTCCTGCACACATTCTACGACGTCCTGCACACCCCTACTGGGGTCCTGCGCGGGTCCCATAATGTCCTGCACACTCCTACTGAGGTCCTGCACACCCCTACTGGGGTCCTGCACAGGTCCCATGATGTCCTGCACACTCCTACTGGGGTCCTGCACAGGGCCCATGATGTCCTCCACACTCCTACTAAGGTCCTGCACACTCCTACTGAGGTCCTGCACACATTCTACGACGACCTGCACACCCCTACTGGAGTCCTGCACAGGCCCATGATGTCCTGCACACTCCTACTGAGGTCCTGCACAGGTACCATAATGTCCTGCACACTCCTACTGAGGTCCTGCACACCCCTACTGGGGTCCTGCACAGGTCCTATGATGTCCTGCACACTCCTACTAAGGTCCTGCACACATTCTACGACGTCCTGCACACCCCTACTGGGGTGCTGCACACGTCCCATGATGTCCTGCCCACTCCTACTAAGGTCTTGCACACGTCCCATGATGTCCTGCCTACTCCTACTACGGTCCTGTACACGTTCCATGATGTCCTGCACACTCCTACTGAGGTCTTCCACACGTTCCATGATGTCCTGCACACTCCTACTGAGGTCTTGCACAGGTCCCATGATGTCCTGCACACTCCTACTAAGGTCTTGCACACGTTCCATGATGTCCTGCACACTCCTACTGAGGTCTTGCACACGTTCCATGATGTCCTGCCCACTCCTACTGAGGTCCTGCACACATTCTACGACGTCCTGCACACCCCTACTGGGGTCCTGCACACGTTCCATGATGTCCTGCACACTCCTACTGAGGTCTTGCACAGGTCCCATGATGTCCTGCACACTCCTACTAAGGTCTTGCACACGTTCCATGATGTCCTGCACACTCCTACTGAGGTCTTGCACACGTTCGATGATGTCCTGCATACTCCTACTGAGGCCCTGCCCACATTCTACGACGTCCTGCACACCCTACTGAGGTCTCACATAGTCAACCGACACTTCAGCACATCCTGCGACGCCTTCTTATCGATGGTGCGCTTTGAACGAATACGCGCCGCGGTCAAGTACATCAACCCGCACAGCGTCCTCTTCCGAGCCGGACGTTCAAAGTACACCACCCTGGAGAGCAAGGTGTTTATATGGAGTCTAAGAAAACAATGACTGATAACGAAAAACCCACCATTTTCATAAACTATTCTTGAGAGGCCGGTTTCCGAGTTTTAAACGCCCGTTAGGGGCCCAGAAGTCATTATGGTGAGCTCTGACAATTATTTTCGTCATTCCCGTGGCCGATTACCTCTAGTCACAAATTTTCGAGCGATTTGGTCTACGCCTTCCAAAAAAATGGTTTTCGACGGACGGAGGTGGAGGCGGAGGCGGAGGCGGAGGCGGAGGCGGAGGCGGAGGCGGAGGCGGAGGCGGTGGTGGAGAACGTTTTTGCGTACTTTGAGAGGTCATAACTTTAGAAAGCGGGGACCAGTTGGGATGAAAAGTTGCACACATATGTAATTTCTTACAGCGCGTCGAATAGTGTACAGCTCATACCTCTGTTGACGGTATGAATAGGTGATCTCATTGTAGGGCATCCGCGCGGGAAGAGATCAAAGCCAAATCCTGGTGAGCGCTTCGCGCTCACCACAATTCACTACTACATAGTGATATTTGCTACGAGCTGTGAGTGCAAGCTGAGCAAATAGAATGAGCGATCATACTACTGGAATTAGTGATAGAGGTATGTATCATCAGTGTAGTAATAAATATGATCGGAAGGAAACAAACATCCAGTAGTGCAATATTTTGCAAAACGTTGCTGGTAAAATGATGGCAAAATTTAACATTCATAGAGTCTAACGGCAGGAGAAAACGAAATACCTGCAAGGAAGTACATGTTGTTAGGAGCAAGAAGGGTGGCCTGATACGAGTCTTCGTTTACCTAGTACTACCTCGAGACCATAGAATGCCGTACCTGCATTCGCGGTCAAAAGTAGATGGAATTTCGGTTCTTCAATTAGATATCCAACGTCAGTTGATCGTTCCCCATGAAACCTAACACTCACATGAAGCAAAGATTTCTGCACCATCATTCACAATTCAGAAAAGTATTCTACCGTTCTCCCTTAGAAAAATCAGTTCTCCTTTAGAAGTTCAGTTCTCCTCCTACTTTAGAAAGTTCAGTAGAAAGCTTGCCCAGTTTGTTAGCATTGCGCTTCAGTATCCTACTATACGCTGCTTCGTGTGTGTGTGTGTGTGTGTGTGTGTGTGTGTGTGTGTGTGTGTGTGTGTGTGTGTGTGTGTGTGTGTGTGTGTGTGTGTGTGTGTGTGTGTGTGTGTGTGTGTGTGTGTGTGTGTGTGTGTGTGTGTGTGTGTGTGTGTGTGTGTGTGTGTGTGTGTGTGTGTGTGTGTGTGTGTGTGTGTGTGTGTGTGTGTGTGTGTGTGTGTGTGTGTGTGTGTGTGTGTGTGTGTGTGTGTGTGTGTGTGTGTGTGTGTGTGTGTGTGTGTGTGTGTGTGTGTGTGTGTGTGTGTGTGTGTGTGTGTGTGTGTGTGTGTGTGTGTGTGTGTGTGTGTGTGTGTGTGTGTGTGTGTGTGTGTGTGTGTGTGTGTGTGTGTGTGTGTGTGTGTGTGTGTGTGTGTGTGTGTGTGTGTGTGTGTGTGTGTGTGTGTGTGTGTGTGTGTGTGTGTGTGTGTGTGTGTGTGTGTGTGTGTGTGTGTGTGTGTGTGTGTGTGTGACCAATGAACAGGAAATTAGTCATCGTCACCCGTCGTTAACAATTGACACCCGGTTGTCACACACTGTCCACGCATGCAGCCTTGGTGATTGACCTCCCGTGTCAATGAGAAAACGAAAACATTCTACTGCATATATTAGGAATAATGCGTGCCTATTGCTTCAACTGCTCCTTTCTGCGATGAGTTCAAGAACTGAACATTAATCTAAACCGAAATGTTCACCAATCCATGGAGAAGTGTGTCATAACTTCCTCCGTAGATTCTCTTCTTTCGAATCTGTGTCAGACTGTAAAGGGTTATGCACTGCATTGCGAAAGTTCCCTGCGTGAAGTTGATTGAGCAAAGTGTAACTGATTTCCGTGAAAACATACAGTAGCGCACAAGTCCTTTTTCTGCAGAAGGGGCTTTTTGTGACGAATTTTGCTCATACAACTCTGAGAAATATTGCCGCGACTCCGCCGCAACTCCTTCGGCTTGGCGCCTGCTGGAGGAGTCGCGAGGGAGATGCGGGGCAGAACCGCGGACTATTCTTTATTCACAGAATCGCGGTAGGGTCGCGGAAAAGTCCTGAAGGAGTCGTGGTAGATTTGCGAACGCTTGACACATGAAGAAGTCGCAGCAAAGCCGCGGAAGAGTGAAGGGTCGCTGGGGGGTTGCGGGACAGTCCGGGATCACTGTGGAGTCGCGGGGCAGTGGCGGAAGAGTCGCGGCAATATTTCTCAGAGAAAGCGCCACATCGCCATATCTCGCTTCGAAATTGACGAAATGAATTTTAGGGGTAGTTTTCGTGGTCCTCTCAGTGAGGCGAATGTAGAGAGCCATTGCAACTCCCGTAGTTATGAGGTTGGAATGGGTTAAAGATGAGGATTCGCCACCAGTTCTCACCTGCCATCTAGCACTTATCATCCAAATTTGCACAGTAGAAGCTTTTTATTTTTTAGTGATTTTGGTAGAAAGGCAAAATAAATTTTCTCACCTAGATAGTTTAAAGCGTGAAACCACTTCATACGTTCAGAAAAACTTATTGCACTGGACACACCGAATTCCACGGAGGGGGTGGAAAGTCAACTTTTCAAAAAGTTTTTAAACGCGTTTATCTAAATCAGGAGTTTTTTGGGTTTTCTTTGCTATTATGGCTTGCCTCAAGAGCTTGCCTACTCGAAAACATAGAAAAATAAGACACCGTTTTCTGCGCGTACGATGCCTTTAAGGCTGTTGAGCACAGCGAGGCACCACCCTGCAATTTAAATAATCCATAGATCCTAAAGCACGACCACAAGTACGCCGCGAAGCGGCGTGGGTGTGCACCTTGTTCGAAAAACCACAACAGCAAAATACATTCTAGAAGGCACAGTCCAACCTCACAATCGTTTTTCTGATTTTCTGCCTATCTTGAAGGCGGTCCCACGCTGTTGTCTACAAGACCCCTGGGAACGGAGTTATGGCCCCTAAAAAATTGAGCTGCGGAAGAATGCCGGACGAGTTGTCCGAAGCTTGAAACATCCGTCATTCGCAACCGATGTATGCGAGTCGACCTGAATAGGGAGAGAGGCTGAGGAAGGAAAGAACAGGGCTATTGATCGGAAACCGTCGCTCATTTCGCCACTGTTGAGCTCGAAAGATCGTAAAAGATGTGTTCCAAAGTGGCTTCTTGGTGTGGGCGCCCTAGGGTGTCTTCCTCCTATATCTTGCTTATTCGAAGGAATCGAGGGGTAGCATTTGGCATGTGTTATATGGGGTGAGTCCACTTCGACATTATGTGGAAAAAACAGATTCCGCCCTCGAGCTTGGACTGTTCCTTTAGATAAGATTTCGAACTTTCCAGAAACCACTCACTAGGGAAGCCGCGACGCTGCTATCACAGCTTTATCACGGAAGTCGAGCGCTTCTTCCTGAGAAAACACAACCTCAGGAATTGGCTCCATGTCACTCTAGCATCAAGACAAGATCCCTCTTCGGACGCTATTTGGGATATTCGACCTCCTACGTATACATTCACAATGGTGCGTTGTTGGCCCAACAAACTTTCCTTGCATTCTCAGACGGGTAAGTAGTTCTCAGCATGTACGATGCCTTCAACCCTCTCCGTTAAGACCATGCTACCCAATGGCATCCCTTTTAAATAACGAGAAGCAAGTCAGAAGAAGTGTGAACTGAACCATAAATAGTTTATTCATTGAGATAGATTACGAGTTTCTGCATATAGTTATTCAGTAAAGATGATTATGACACAAGGCTCTCATTGTCTCCTCTCATTCGAAACTTTATCAGGCTAATCTCTGAAGTGACGCTCGCGATTTCCTTGGTGAGTCCCTGTAATTAGAACGTTTTCCGTTTACATGAGCTCCTCCAATCTATCTTATTAAAGAAGAAAAAAAACTCACATTCCAGAGGTGGACCTGAAAAAAAGGATATTATTAATACTAATGGATTAGCGACGCTTCCAATTCGCAGTGTTTATTTATTCGAAGAGTTGAGGAACCAGAGTTTTTTTTTGCCTCTAGAAAAATGTAATTTAACTAAACATAGGAAGGTGTGGTTCACTCTTTCAGTGTCCATAACCTCTGAACTCATGCTATTCGTCGCAAACATGTTACATAACTTGAACTCCACAGCTGTGTTTATTTTCCAACGATTTCTAGCTGGGTATTGCGTCTCGTGGTATTCAGAATACCCTCCCAGCTGCGATTCCAAAAATTTTGCTCCAGAGTTATAGCCTTTTTGTGCTTCTTTCTTTATTTTCATCACGGTCACGGATAGGTTTCATTTTCTATCTTTGTCAAAATTAAATTCTGGTCCGCAGTCGCAGACAGCTGCTGTTGAAGCACGCAGCTCAAAGATAATCAAGCTGCGGGAACGATTAATCGAGCTGGATCCCCGCGGTTCCAGCGTGATTACTTGCGAGCTGCGGTTGTCTGCAATTGCGGACTAGATTTTTGTTCTCATCTCAGATACTCGAGGGGGGCAAGCCTCACTTCCACCAGGACGCCAGCCTTCCTTCCTTGTCAGGGCTGGCGTGCTGGTGGGACAGGGCCGGCGCCACTTTCGTCTATTCGCTGCGGGACCGTTCCACCCCGGGTCTTACCCGCAGTGGTTACGCGGGTCATCGCAAACACAATAATGGGGTACCCCAGGATTTCCTCCGTTCTCATCGCTTCCTCATCATTCAAGGCGATTTCTTACCTTATTATATTGATGAAACACTTAAGAGCCATGGAAATTTATTGCAGTAAACAGAATACTCTTCATTTTAATGGTAGTCTACCCGAATGTTCGCAGACGTACATACAAAGTGAGGCGGCTTCCACAACCTTCTTCGTTTTTTTCTTTTCAATGTAATACCTTTGATAACACACACGCAGTCTTTGTTTATGGAAATCGTCGAATCTGATGAAACAGTAATCTGTAGAAACCACCTCAATTAGAAAGAAAACACAAAAATCGCAACTTTCACGGTTCAGATGTCCACACAATAGGATACTAGAAAAGTGGCAGATCTATAAGGAAGGAAAAATAACATGTTACAGCATAATGATACGAGTGTATGCCAAAGTTCCGCAGGTTCAACATTGCCTTCGCATTCCAATCGTTCCTCGTGCGGTCCCGAAGTTACGTAGTCCTGTAATGAAGACAATCTTCATCAGAAAGACTGCATAACAAACTTCACAGCAAAAGGAACTACCTTCTGACCTGTCTAATCACATCCACCATCAACGAAAGCGCATTTGTACTCGCCCACATCGTGCCTGAGAATCAAGGTTTCAACTGGTGGCTATGTGCTGTGAAAGAACTGTTTAAAAAAAACCTATTGATGAGCTGACAGCTTCTCGAACCTGTCTTCCATGAAGTTCAATCAGATCATTTCTGGAGGAGTTGCCTTCTTTCATCTCGGCAAGACGACGAAGATCCCACAAACAAACACATCAGAAGGTGGAATAGTGCCCTGAACACAACGTAAATGAATAGATAACTTCAATCTACTGAGAGGAAGAAACGGAATTCTGAGTGGGAGTTGTGAAAGCAGAAGAATAATAATGGAGTGGTGAAACTAATGACGAAATTGAGGGTTGAGATTGTGTGCTCCACCGTTGAAAACCTGCTCGATTCGCAAATCATGCAACGCGGCGCAGAGGGCTGGCTCAAGGGTGGTCGGAGCGCCATCCCCCTCGAATCTCCGCCTACAATTACGGTTCAAGGCTGGCCCCCCTGAACGAAAATGAACGAGGCTTGCCCCCCTCGAGTGCCTGAGATCATAGACAATAACTGGTCTGCAGTCGGCACGGATTGCAGTGACCGTTTTGGTTCCTTCTTTATGGCTTAAATTGCGTTACTGCCAGCTCGGTGCACATATATAGCATAGCATACATAGTACACATTGTTCGCGCCAACGAAGGCTACACTGTGAAGAGTGAGCTAAAATGGTCAGTGCGATCCGCGTCGACTGTACTCTGGAAGGTGTTGCGTGGAGTTCAGCGAAAATCCATTGTGAACCTGGATTTTACCGACACTAAGGCGAAAATACCGCAAAATCACGCTAATTCACCGCGAAAGTACCCCGATAACGAAATCGTCATTGCAATAAGAGCGGAGATAGCTCATTGGATAACACGGCGTAGTACAAAACGATAGATTGTTCAAATCTTGGTATATAGTGGCGAAAACCACGGTAGATTCGCGGCAGAATCCCGGCATCGCCGCATTTTTCCCCGGTCAAGGCAGTGTAATCTCGGTCGAAGCCAGGTAACGCCTTGATTCTACCGCAAATCTATCATTTCAGCACCCGTCCTTCACTGAAGCGACCGGTTACCAACAGATTATGGATTGACTGATGCCATGCAATTCCTTAGAAAATTAAATGCAGTGTACACCAAATCCAACGGAGGATGGTTGTTGAGTGTTATTCACAAAACTGTTATATTTGACGTTAGGATGTTATCAGGAAAAGAGAAATGAAATACCAGGCCGTTCATTAATTCCTGTCCGAAAATTTTCAAAGTTCTATAATTTTCCTTAGAAGTTTTATAATATCAGGCAAGTGTAAGAACCTTCTAGAAGGTTTTCTAGAAGGTTCTCCAAAGTTTTACGCTAGGGGTATATAAGGCGCAGCCGCCGCGTCTAGCTGAGAGTACAAACTAAAATGGACCAAGGTCGAATTCGTACGTTCGTGTACTACGAGTGGCTACTGGGCAACGACACGGGCACCGCGGTCGCCAACATCTGCAGAGCGTGCAAGGAGGATGCAGTGTCCCAACGCACAGTCAGCCGCTGGTTCAATCGTTTCGAGAGCGGCGACACGAGCCTCGAGGACAGGGAGCACAGCGGGAGGCCTTCTACGGTGGATGATGACGAAGTCCGTCGCTGTATCAAGGAGAAGCCGGAAGCCACCACCCGTGAACTGGTGACGACGCTCGGCTGCAGCAAGTCCACCATCCACAATCGCCTCAACTTACTCGGCTACCACAAAGTTCTGGCCCGTTGGATCCCCCACCGTCTGACGGACGCCAACAAGCAGAGCCGCGTGGCCGTCTGCCAGTCCCTCCTACTTCGTCCGCATCGCAAGGAGTTTCTCGGGGACCTAGTCACGGGGGATGAGAGCTGGGTCCACTACGACAAAGTCGCCCGCCGTGCCGTCTGGATCCCGCGCGGAGAAGAGCCGCCGACGACGCCGAAAGCCGACCTGCACCCGCTAAAGATCATGCTCTGCTGCTGGTGGGACACCAAGGGCATGTTGTACTTCAAGCTGCTCCCGCAAGGCGGGACGGTCACCGCTTCCATCAACACCGATCAGCTCGAGAAACTAGCCGCCGCCATTCGAGAAAAGCGTTCCCGACGGGCCTCGGTCCACCTGCTGCACTACAACGCGCGCCCCCACGTGGCGAAGGAGACCCAGCAGAAGTTGGCGACGCTTGGCTGGGAGACGGTTGCCCATCCGCCGTATTCCCCGGACCTCGCTCCCTCCGACTACCACTTGTTCCGCCTGCTGAAGCACCATTTGGCCGGAAGAAGATTCACGAACTACGACAACCTCAAATCCGACATCGCGGACTTCTTCGAGTCGCAGCCCCCGGAGTTCTGGGCGAAGGGCATCGGCGACCTGCCCAATCGATGGGCCACTATTGTGGATAACTGTGGTGATTATATTGTTGATTAGACTTGTTTTTCAATGAAGTTGAAAAAAATTAAAAATGATGAAATTTTCGGACAAGAATTATTGGACAACCTGGTAATTCTTGTGTTCAAGCTTTAGCTTAAAAGTCGTAATGTAAGATTGTAAGTATTTGTACGTTAGGTGAAAGCAGTAGAGGAGTGAGTGAATGAAGGCTGACGACAGCTGGAACTCTCTTGTGTGCAGAAAAGTACATTATCGTGTATGACGAGAACGTCGGAAAAGAAAGGCGTGATTTTAGGCGCTGTCGATGCAATTGCTCGATTCTGTAAGAAAAAAATTAATCTTGAAAAAAAATCACCTTCTGGTAGATGGGCGTCCCCTATTCGTGGACTTCCTTTCTCGCACTTCTTCTTCTTTTTGGTCTTTCAGAAGGTAAACTTTAGCCAAAGCGTCGGCCCATTCAAATGGGGCGTAGTAGTCCATCTTCAAATCTTTTATCAATTTATCCATCACTTTTTCATGCTCCTGAGTAGATTCAGTGTAACCAACAAGACACATTTTTGGGGGAGTGTAATGCTCTAATCATTTCAGCGGGACGGAAAATCCAGTGTGCACGGATCGCACTAATATTTTGCGTTCCTTATTGCGCGTTGGCGCAAACTAGGTGCACATATGTTATAACATACGTGCACCGAGTTTGCCCAAATAAAGAACTCGAGGTCTCGGCGCAATCTGTTCCGGCTGTAGATTTGAACCTCCCAATGAATGAAAAAAAGTGCCTTAAAAGCAGCGTTTGGGTTGTATTTGGGTTTTCCACGGCATACGGAAGGGCTGGTGCCCTATATACATAGTAAGGCATGTTGAAAAACATGGCGAAACCCCGAAACTTTTTTCTTCGCTAAAGGAGGCCCACCCTTGCTCACGTTGACTTTCGAGAGTGGAAGAGTTGACCGCCATGATGAAATTGTGATACGCGCGAAGCGCGCACCAGGATTTGGCTTTGATCTCTTCCCGGGCGGATGCCCTACAAAGAGATCACCTATTCATACCGTCACCAGAGGTATGAGCTGTACACCATTCGATGCGCTGCAAGAAAGTACATATGCGTGCAAATTTTCATCCTAGCTGGTCCCCGCTTTCCAAAATTATGACCTCTCAAAAAACGCAAAAACATTCTCCACCACCGAATCCGCCTCCGCCTCCGCCTCCACCTCCGTCCGTCGATTTTCATTTTTTTGGAAGGCGTGAAGCAAATCGCTTGAAATTTTGTGACTGAAGGTGCCGGAAATGCCGAAAATAATTGGCAGAACTCACCATAATGACTTCTGGGCCCCTAACGGGCGGTTCAAACTCAGAAACCGGCCTCTCAAGATCAGTTTATAAAAATGACGGAAAAAAAGTGTGCAGGACATCATGGAACCTGTGCAGGACCCCAGTAGGGGCGTGCAGGACATCATGGGACGTGTGCAGGACCTCAGTAGGGATGTGTAGAGTGTAGAACATCGTAGAATGTGCACAGGACCTCAGTAAGAGTGTGCAGGACCTCAGTAGGAGTGTGTAGGACATCATGGGACGTGTGCAAGACCTCAGTAGGGATGTGCAGAGTGTAGAACGTCGTAGAATGTGCACAGGACCTCAGTAGGAGTGTGCAGGACCCCAGTAGGGGCGTGCAGGACATCATGGGACGTGTGCAAGACCTCAGTAGGGATGTGTAGAGTGTAGAACGTCGTAGAATGTGCACAGGACCTCAGTAGGAGTGTGTAGGACATCATGGGACGTGTGCAGGACCTCAGTAGGGCTGTGAAGGGGGGGGGTAGAACGTGTACAGGACCTCAGCAGGGGTGTGCAGGACGTCATGGAACGTGTGCAGAACCCCAGTGGGTGAGTAGGACGTCGTAGAATGTGTACAGGACCTCAGTAGGAGTGTGCAGGACATAATGGAACGTGGGCAGGACCCAAATAGAGGTATCTATCCAAGACATAGTGAGACCACCCGAGATTTTCACATAGAAATGATAAAAATTCTGATAAAAGATGCCTGATACTGATATCAATCATTGTTTTTATGAGAGCTCTATGGAAATACTTCGACTGGTAGCCTTACCAATCGGTGGTTCATTACACTTCTGTCTTGAATGGTGGGTGCCCCTCCCCCCTCCCCCGTCTAACCCCACCTTTCATATTTTGTACTTCGAGGACTGCGAAAAAAATCGCAGATCTCCAATGGTTAAGCATACCAGAGTATCGCGAATTTTATCGCTGGCGAAAAAAAAACGCGAATTCAAGCTGCATTTTTGACGCGGATTGCAGCGATGAATGTCGCTCACAGTTGTTTTTTCGAATTCCTCGATTTTTTTCAGCGACTTTTTTCGCAGCTTGAAGATTTGCGAGAAGAATGGCTGAGATGATTCTTGTCGCAATAGCGTCATTCTCAGAGAAGTTAGCAGCATATTTTTCTTAAGCTCGCATAGAGTATTGTGTAAAAAAGTACGCAGGACTTCATTGGGAGTGCACAGATAGGTAGAAACAGAAACCTGGCAACAACATGCACGCCTTTCTGCTGCGTGCTGTCTGGCGCTGCGCAGCGGCATCAAACTTCTGCACACTCTCCGAGCTGTTCTGTACGAGTAATGGGATAACAACATCATATTTTTGGATTCTTGAGCCGGGCATTGCATTTTCCATCTACAATGGGCACGGATCGCACTCGTACTTTGCGATTTTTATTGCGCGTTGGCGCAAACTCGGTGCACATATATTATAACACATCAGTGCGATCCGTGCCAGTATCAGAGCGATGCGTACAGACTGTAGATGGACAAACGCAATGCCAGGTCCGAGAATCTAGGAAAAAACTCGTACAGGACAGCTCGGAGAGTGTGCACAAGTCTGCTGCCACTGCGATTTACTGGACAGCACGCAGCAGTGCAGCTTGTTATTTAGATTCCTGTTGCTGTTCATCTGCACACTCCCACTGAAGTCCTGCACACTCTCACTAAAGTCCTGCACACTCCCACTGAAGTCCTGCACACTCCCACTGGTGTCCTGCACACATTCTATCACGTCCCGCACACTCCCACTAAAGTCGTGCACACTTTCTATGACGTCCTGCACACTCCCCCTAAAGTCCTGCACACTCCCACTGAAGTCCTGCACATTCCCACACTATCCACTCCGTGCGGTGGCCAGAAATCTACTTCTGAAGTCTTGTCGCATTGTACGGAGCATACACCTTCCCAAACAGGAAAAGGCGCAATTACTGAGTGCAAACCTCTCTCAGAAAGTGGACGAAATCCATCACCTCCAATACTACAAAGATCCCTCGGCGTCCCTACCCGTGATGTCAGATGGTCCTCGCACGATTAGCCTGTTTCTAGGGAAATCCGTAATATCAGCGACGAAATTTCAGCGATTTTTTTGCCATTTCGAAGTATGAAAGGGGGGTAAGACGACCCTGCGGAATTGGGTCATTTGAAACTCGTTTCTTAATTTTCTCGAATTATAAATTCAAAAAGTATATGCCTTGTATCTTATCTGTAGGAAGCCGCGTCGCAACTATTATCTTGCAGTCTTAGCAGCCGAGCGGTTCTTTTTTCATTTCTTCCGCTATGTTTTCTCAAAAACATCAACTTGACTCTTATAATAAAGCTATCATAACAGGATGGCGGCTCCCCCTTCAGAGATTGACAATATTGTAGAAAGGAAACCCTTGGAAAAAGTTGTGAAATTTCTGAAAGTTGGGCTCCGCAGAAAAGGTTGAGGATTTGGCATTGCTCTAAAATGTCGTGAGTTGTATCATTAGATTTGGCTATCAAACTGATTTTCTAAATGAGGTGAAATTGTTGAATTGATTTGGCTTTTGTTGGTATAAGCAGACAACATAATCATTATGTGTAGTTAAATTGTTGCAAATGGATTTGGCAGACGCTCTATGAACTATCAGAGTCAAATCACGCGTCAGAAGGGGTTTCGCTCGGAGCGTATATTGAATCAAACGAGAACAAGAATAGGTCTAGCAACAACAACGTTCCCATACAATGTGAACCGTGAAAGCATTGAGGACACGAAGGCATAGCTTTAGTAGCTAATAAATTGTATTAAATTTCGTTTTTGTGATTTTTATCTAATCGGTGAGGGAAGGTCTAGTGCCTTAGTGGGAGTTACTCTGAAAAGGCAGAATAACACTCGAAAACCTTGTTTCTAGCCCATAAGACCACATTTCGTTAAGCATTGTTGGTTGAGAATTAGTGATTTCTTTGTCTTTATTTGCTCCCCTTCTGACGCGTGATTTGACTCTGATAATTCATAGAGCGCCTGCCAAATCCATTTGCAATAATTTCACTACATTTAATGATTATGTTGTCTGCTTATACCAACAAAAGCCAAATCAATTCAACAATTTCACAACATTTAGAATGTCAGTTTGATAGCCAAATCTATTGAAACAACTTCACGACATTTTAGAGCAAAGCCGAATCCCTAACCTTTTCTGCGGAGCCCAACTTTCAGAAATGATACCTGTCAATTCAATCAAGCGTTATAGTTCACTTAACAGTACTTCCCTCATCAATATGACTAATGGCAGCTACCAAAATCCCGAGTTTTCCTATGTTCACGTTCAGTGGGCGGAAGAGGGGCATGAGGCGTTTCGGAGACTGCAGTAAGCTTGTTTGTAGCCGTACTTCTGCCATTCCTGGCTCACTTCCTGCCGTTTTTACAAAACTGGGAGTCGATGTTCCTCTTTTCCTTACATTTTACTGTGGAAAGTCACCGATAAAGACTATCGTGAAGACTGCCCTTAAGCCTATTTTTAGAGGATTTTCTATCCACCTCATAATTCGGTCTGTTGGCACCATTTATGCGGTCGATTTCCTTTCTGACAGCGATGAGTTCTTTTGGAACTGCAGTCTCGTGAAATACCGCAGAGTCATCTAAAATGGTAACTATATGTTCCTGATCAGTCCAAGGATCTGCACTACGTCATAAAAGAAGTGAACTCAAATTTCGAAGCAAAGAAGCACTCCTTCAAGTAGAACATTTGGTCGAGGTCATCGATCTGAGACCATGGCAAGTAGTTTGTGCCAAACAATTCGATAACCTGAAACAAGAAAACGATTTTATTTGGACGTGAGGTGATCGGAAAACAGTGGAGTTGAGATGGTCAGGAGGTCACGAAGTGATGTGCGCTATGATGCCCTTCGCAGAAAAATGAAAAAAACATATTACATGTAATATAAAAGGCCTGAATTAATATACATGTAATATAAATTGGCCAACGTATATTACTTGCAAATTATCTCGGCCGATGTATGTTACATGTAATATATCGGTCTCTCGCTCGCAGGCCAAATGTCGGACGTAATATGTTTTCGATGGTGAAAACATAATACATGTAACATAAGTGGTGATTATAATATACTTGTAATACATCTCCGTCAATGTAAGTAACATGTGAATTATCTCTACTCAAGTAAATTACGTGTAGTATAAGTGTAACATAATTCAAATATCTTCAGCAACTGAGGGCCCATGCTGAACGCGTTCTGCAAACCTGCGCAACGTACGGGCCGCCTCATACCTAGCGATGAGCGCAGGCATATTGTGTTGACATTTGACAGGGTGCTCACTCGCCCTGGTCGAGTCGTTGATCTCTCGCTCCTCATGTTTCGTTTTAATCGTGAGGTGGATTAGAAGGGGCGACACGCAATGATCTTGAAGCAAGCTTAAGGCCTCTTTCAGGCCTATGGTATAGTTTGTCGCTGTAATGAGCGACAGGCATGCAATCTAACACAAATCGTGGCGGGACCCGCATCGGAGCAACGGCAACGGTCGTCGTAGGAACAGATGTCGCGTGTGGGTCGCAGCGACGTGTCGCGGAGGGCTGACATACTGCAACTGTGCCATAGCCTGTCCCTACCACTGTCGCTGTCGCTGTGCAGTGCACTGCGACAGCGACAGATTTAAAGGACGGGAGGCGGTCGCTGTCGCTGTGCAGAGCGACGCGACCGTGTGTCGCAAAAGTATACCATACCCCTCAGAGTTCGATCGCTCTGCGACGCGACCAAATGAAAATACTGTGTATCGTTCTGGTCGCGTCGCGCGATCAGGTCGCCGGCCTTTCAGACAAGATCGCGGGGAAAGTCGCCCAATCGTGCGATTGGGCGACTGAGATGGCCAGATCGCGTCGCCGTGCAATGCACGGCGACGCGACCGATCGCGGCGACCGCTTCATATGTCCTTCTTCAAATTCCTGTTTTTTCACGTTGATTCTTCTATTTTTATTAGTTCTGCGATAGCACCATGAAAATTTTGAAGAGTCGCAGATTTTCCAAGTTCCCTTTTGATGTAGAGTCTTTCAATCTAACGAAAAGTTTTCGAAAGAAGGCGCCTCCCACAATGTGTATTGGATCAACACGCACAAAAACAGGATTTATTAAGGACTATAGTAAAGACCAAACAAAATCGAATAATCCTATAAACCATTTATTTTTCAATTCATTGCCCCAACCTTGGTTTCCAACAACCAGATAAGGGGAAGTTCAAGTGAAGTCAGAGCAGAATTCGTCATATCCACAGAAATACGAATCGAAGTCAAGTTTATGATGATGATGACATTCGCTGGTTGATGAGTTGAAAAAATTCCAGCAGATAAGTAGGCAAAACAATCATAATACAAAACAATTATTATCATAAAATGACAAACCACAATTCACCACTTCATCATAAATGGCTCACCAATAGAGTATGTCAACGAATATTCGGGCGCATAAACGAATATTCGAATAATTCGATTATTCGGAAAAGTCAAATTTTCGAATAATTCGTTTATTCAAATATCCGGAGAAGTAGATTTTTAGAATAATTCGTTTATTCGAATATTCAAAAGAGTCAATTTTTCGAATTATTCGTTCATTCGAATATTCGGAAGTTTTTCTTCGTTTGATATACTCTACTAACCAATTGCGTGACACCGCGAACATCAAATAGGCGTCGATTAGAATGTGTACGTGAAAGTGCGTTGTCGCCAACTTCCGCGATTGGGCATTCACTCTTCCAAAATCTGCGATTGCCACGGCGACGCGACGGTCGCGTCGCCGTGCCCACGATCGCGTCGCAGAGCGATCGAACTCTGAAAGAGGCCTAAAGGCAGCATACACGCTTGTAAACGTAATTGAGATAACTACGGAATTAGAATGGTATGGCACCGAACACAACGCTCACTCATTTTGAAGCTTCAAAAACGTCCCACAATGACGCTACAGGAGTGGGAAGTTGGCCCCGCCCCTGTATCTGCCCGCCCCCTGTATTTGCGTCCTCTCCCAAAACAGGGCTGCTGGGCCATTCCCACCGTCGGCGACGTTTGTAGGTGGTAGAATAGGTACAATAAGTAAACCACGCACATCAATGACGTTGGAAATGGCCCAGCACCCCTGTTTTGGAAGAGACGGCAAATACAGGAGGCGGGCAGATACAGGGGCGGGACCAACTTCCCACTCCTGTGGCGTCATTGTGGGTTGTTTTTGAATCTTCAAAATGCGTGAGCGTTGTATTCGGTGCCATACCATTCTAATTCCGTAGTTATCTCAATTACGTTTACGAGCGTGTATGCTGCCTTTAAGCCCACTGCTTTTTGTGTGATGCTGTGGGATCTAAGCTTGCTGCTTCAGTTATGAAGCAGCGAGCTTTGAGCTCCTGGGATGTCCAGGAGCGCTTAAAGCTTGCTGAATCGTACCTGAAGCAAACTTAAAAAAAAAAACTGGAACTTGCAGCTCTAACTCTTGGAGCATCGAGCTTCAACTTGCAGCTCTAATTAAGTTACATGAAATATAAGTGTATGTTACGTGTCATATAAGTGTATGTTACATGTAATATAAGTGTAGGTTACATGCGATATAAAGATAATATATCCTCCATTTCCTCGCTACTCGCAGGTTTGGGCATCACTATCATAGAAGTGGTGCGGTTTTGAGAATGATTTCTTCATTTTCATAGTTGCTTTTTTCAAAAAACAACCGCTCCGTGTCTACGATAGTGATAATGCGACTGCGAGTAGCTCGGAAATGAAGGTTACTTGAATGTCTCAAGTATCTTACACTTTATATTACATGTAACATGTTTTCATTTTTCTGAGTTGTGAGGCCAATTTTCCTCTTGGCTTATTGATCGAATCAGAGCTGCGCGTAACTGAATTTTTCGATTTCGTGAATCGTTAATTGAAAATTCGAAAATTCCTCGTAATTCGTAAATCGTATTTCGTTACTGATAATAAGTAATTGGTCCTCACATAGCCCAAAACTCACTCGATTTTTTAGGCGGTCAAAAACCTGAATTCACAAGGCTCCTCATCACACGCGGGAGGAGCCTTGGAAATTTAGGTTTTTAACAGCCTATACGCATCCACAATTGTGATAGTACGGCTGCGGAGAACGAGGCCATGAAATGTGTTATAACATACGTGCACCGAGTTGGCGCCTACCCGAAAAGCTGTAGCCGAGAAAGGCCAGCGCTATAAAAGCCGACTGTACCTTTCGAGATTCCCGAATAACAAAGTCTCGGACAAAATCAAACGATAAGCAGGAACAACAAGATGGAAAGCAAAATTAGCGGACAAGAAGAGAAAGGGAGATTGGGGTATGCTCGAACCGCCCGTTACTAGCTAGACTCTGTTTCAATACAAGTGAACTCTTGTTTTCTATTATCACGGCGCGGAGCTCTGACTTTTTCGTCGAAAGCTTCTTATCACTAATTATATTTCACCTACGCCCACCGCTCCGCTGCTCGTGATTGTCGAAACCGACAGGTCACTAAAGATTTACCAGAGCCTACGCTGCAGCTTCTCAAAATGTGATCGACCGTGGATTGAGGAGCACCTACCATGTAATACCATGACTCCATGTCCTCTTTTCTATTCACCACTCTCCCTTGATGAGTAGCCCGAGCCGCATATTTGGGAGTTCCTATAAACTTGTAGCGCGACTCCCTGAAATAGAAGGCATATTGTGACTTTGGTGGGGATTTCTTGACCCTTACTCGTTTTTCATACTTTTGCGATTGCGGCAGAAGCCGCTTTATGAGCTACAGCGAAATCGGTATTTCGGAATGCTAAGAATCTAGGTGGAGATTGAGAAATGACTCCCTGCTTATGAGAATGCCGGGTAAAATCCCCAGATAGACCATGGATCCCTGGACGAAACTAGTACCGGTACGGTTAAACACGGCAAATGCCGCTAAGGCGGCATTATTGATCAAGACCATTATCATGGTCTTAGCAGCGATTGCCGCGTTTTAACATAAGGGGCCGAATAGAGTCCCGCCGCTGAGAGGCGCGGCAGCATGCAATGGAGGAGAATCGATCGTGTGGCGCCGCATTATCGATACTCCTCCATTGTATGCTGCCGTGCCTTTCAGCGGCGGGACTTTATTCGGCCCCTAAGGGGTCTGCAGAGTTGAAGTCGAGGTGTTGCCCGCTGCGACGAACAGAGCTGAGTGATGCAATATCGATTACATTCGGCGACGAGGGCGACCGACGCGGCGTGACAGGCGACAAGGGGTCATCTCAGTACTTTGACGACGTGACGACCTTGAGTTACTGCCAGCGAGCGGCAACCGTCGCGGCGACGATAATGTTCGGGAGCATTTTTTGTCGCCGCGTCAAGGCTGACGCTCGGCGACCACTCGCCGGTCAGTGCAACTCTGCAGACCCCTTTATATGTACCAGTTTTCTTCGGGTATTCAATGCCGATCTGAGCATTCTATCAGCATTCTCATGTACGAAGGAGTCAGTTGTCGACCTCCCCCTACATTCTTAGCATTGCCAAACACCGGTTTCGCCGTAGCTCAAAAAGCGGCATTTGCCGCAATCGCAACAATGATTATGGTGTTAGACCGGGATCATAGATCCCGCGACAAGCGACGCGATGCAATGTTTACCACCAATATCGACCGAAAATCGATATGCCCGATATGCACTGTCGCTGTCGCTGGTCGCGAGAAGTATGATTCCGGCCATAAACATTGCGTCGCGTCGCTAGTCGCCTCCAGTATGATCACGGCCTTTGTTCAACCTATCAGATACGAGAGTTACTGTTCGTAATATGTTGTTGAACGTCAGGCTCAAAAACCACCACTATGCAAACTTGCTTCGGTAAGTTGGCGGTGGTTTTTTCATACTTCGTGCTCATTCCGAAGTCCATAATGAAAATCACATTTCTGTGATAAAGCCTGGAAGAATATTAATCATAAACAGTGAAACAAGCAAAGCGATTCCTGAGGGATCTATTCCTAACCTTCCAACAACGAAATTGTCGGGTTTCACATCACGATGGATGTACCCTAATTCATGGAGGTTCTTCAGGGCTAGGTGGGTTTGGTAGGCGATTTGAACCGCAGTGTGGGGCCTGGAAAATTAGATAGGCTGCGTGTTTTTTTTATCGTTAAAGAAAACGGTCTCGTCTTCCTGAGCAACTCACGCGAATTCGCTTTTCAGAACTGTTTCTTTGATGTAATCCAGCGACTTTCCCGTATATGGCATGATGATGTATTTGAAGTACTGGTTGTACCCCTTAAATGGGGTTTTTCACATTTTGTTCAAAAATTTTTACTCTTACCCGAAAAAAAAAGGTTAGGCAAACGTTAAATAACTTCCAGTAGCCATCACCATTAGTGTACAGCCGGATTCAGTGAATAGCCTTGCGCTATGTGTGGGCTTGCTTACCTTGTCCACCATGTGCAATATATGATCTGAAGAGCGAGGGTCTTCCCTCTTTGCCATATTTATCACTTCGTACACGAGAACTTCTCGCTGTAAAATTGTATTCATAGATGCTCTTTAGACAAGGGTACAACACCCTTTGGGAGTCATCAACTCACTTTCAGTCTTTGTAACATATCGTCCTCCACATCAAACTCTGTCTTCATGGCTAGAACACCATTGTCACGCTCTCTGTGAACCTCGTAAACGTCACCAAAACCTCCGGCACCCAGCTTCTTCACAACCACATACCTGAAGATCAGGAGGACTCTTTCGGATAAGACGACTCACTAAAGCATGCCATTAGCATTTATTCACGCTACCACAGTCGTGCAATGATTACTTCGAAATTCGTGAGCTGGTTGGTGTGACCAAACAAGCGGTCGTCCATGTCTGAACAATTGCTCCTAGGCAGGACTCGGGCAGAATTTCGATTTTGAGATTTGCCCCTGATTCGGTGCGCATTCTAAAGGTAGTCCCAAGGAACATGCGAGAACTGCGTGAAAACAGGTCTTTTTCAAGTTGTTCTACCCACTTCCGTCAACCGCTGTGTCAGAAAAGTGTGTCCATTGTCTATTTCTTAGCGATCGTCCATGCATTCTTCAAAAATGCAGTGTGAATATCGGTCATTCTGGCAACGATTGTCATATTTTGAATACTGTAATCCCTGATTTAAAGGCTGTTCCCTCCAGAAGTAAGGCTCAGAGTTTGTGACACGTTCAGACGATGTTCACCTATCCACTAGACCCAAATTTCGGTAGTGTCAAAATTTGACCGGACCTTTCTTTTATGTCATGCTCTCATGGTCTATTGGGTCGTCAACTCGGGAAGAGTGCCAAGATCTGTAATCAAGATGTATCAACCGCAAAAAAGGACATAATTGTTTTAATGGTCACGCTTGTGGCGTTGCGATTTAAAATTTTTTCAATGGGCTAGATCCGATTGGTCTCGTCGGGAGGTCGCGCTAGTTCGCCACCATCGATATTACCTGCACAGCGCTCAGCCGCGGGCTTCTTTCTAGGTGGGAGGGGGGGAGGGGCTCGAGATTCAAGGCAAAATAAAACAGTTGCTCCGATAACGCTATCAGTTGAAGTGCTTCTGGGAAGTTTTCCAAGAAATAGTCATTGGTAGTGGTATCAAATATCTAGTGTGAACGTTTCCATCTATTTCCATAGATATATCTTGAGTGGCCCCCCTCCCAATCGGGATAGAGCCTATCGCTGTGGTGTTCTGTGTGAATAGAAATGTTGTGAAAACTTCGTTAAAGCACGCGCAGAACTCACTTGTTTGTTCTGGTAGTAATTAAAGTATTGTAAGGGAGTGCAGGTCTTTCATCAGGATTGTCTACCTCCATGTTGGCCGTGAAACCTTTTGCGACGACTTGCTGCATTTCGTTGAAGAACGGGTCCTGTAATGAGCCATGACGAAGGATCTGCGAGGCTTCAGAGGGTTACTGGGTGCAAGCGAAAATTGGTCAATTTCACTGTCGGTTTTGATATGGTAGACTCATTATGCGGTACTATACTAGAAAATAGGGGGTCGCTCTCAAGACGAAACGGAAGTGTTCAGAAAGTGAAAACTGAATGAAAAATGCTTGATCGATAGATACCACTGTTCGATAGCGGTATAAACCATCTCAACTTCTTCTTCAACATTTTATCCATTTCTGTGACTAAACCATGAGTGGTCCCGCTATCCCGTCTATAAAAGAGCCAAAATCTTTCAAGTTATTTGGTGCTCTTTCGGAATAGACGACCCATTAAAGAATGCAATGAAATTAGCAATTGTTTGGGCTCGATCGACCGCTCGGTTAATCACATCAAACAGTCCATTGTGTTTGAAAAAGACAAAAATCATTCGACGGCTCTAGTGGGATGAACATTTCTCGTGAACATTCTTTAGTGGGTCGTCTATTCCGAAAGAGTACCAGTTATTCGATTGATCATTCTGAAAGTGCCAAGAGAACCTATGAAAGCAAAGATTTTTAACTAGCTCTTGCTACAAACTCTATGCCAAGATACCGCGCTGTTGGGAGGTAATAAAAGCAACTCGAACGCTAACGTCGGAGCCGTAAATTAGCGTGTTTTGGTGTGTCGATTGAGTCCAACACTGCTCATTCTACGACATCATGAAAAAAATTTACCACAATGTTCTTTTATTTTGCTTGTACCTACACACTGAAACTCAGCCTAAATTGGAAATGCCTTGTCATTTCAATCTCCTTATACGTACATTATCATGTAACTTATGTTTTCTTCTGAAATAAAACGAGGAAGTCTAGCACTGAATTTTCCTAGGAACTAAAAATTTCCATGATGTCGTAGAATGAGTAGTTTTGGACGCAATCGGCACATCAGAACAAGCTATTTCACGGCATGAGAATCTCGCTCCCTGTCCGACGTTAGCGTTTGAGTATAAAAGCACGCCAATGCCGATCATTTTTTTCGCAGGGCTACCCTAACCATTCTTGAACAAAACTTGATAAGGAACGATAACACACGCTCATAACATTCGGGGTATAAGGCCCCGGTCAGAGTTGGTGCTATTTGCACCTGTAACCCACCGACTCCCCCCAACACCCTCCCGGTCGATACGTATGATTAAAATGAAGGGGTGAGATAGAGGAAATCAATCGGTGTATCCAAATAGATATGACGATGATTACGTGGCCAACAGGATTGCACCTGTTCAGAGAAACAGTGAAGGAGAGTATAGTGAAGAAACGGAGGTAGCAATGTCGATAGCTTTTTAGTGATACGCAATGTTTTATCATCGGCCCGCCCACGCGGCGATTTTCTCATCCGCTGTCATCCACGTATTGCATGGATATCGAACGCATCGGATACACCTAATGATTTTCTCAACCTCACTCCATCATTTTAATCATACGTATCGACCGGGTGGGAGTACTCTTTCGGAATAGACGACCCACCTAGAAGGATTGAATTTCCGTGGTGTTTTATACAAGTTCTTTGCATACATTTCACATGTCGCTCTGTGCTTCTACATGTTTAGAAGCAAAAACATCAGAAAATGATCCCGTGGCAGCATGCGAATACCTTTTTTACCAGAGTGGGTCGTCTATTCCGAAAGAGTACCCGGGTGGGTGTTGGGGGGTGTTGGAGGGATACACCGAGTGATTTTCTCAACCTTACCCCACCATATCGTTCATACGTATCGACCGGGCTGGTGTCGGCGGGTGTTGGGGGGTGGTGGGGGATTTTGGAGGGATACACCGGGTGATTTTTGCATCCCATTTCCAATGCTTTCTATGTGTATCGACTGAGCTGGATACGTCGGCTCATCCAACTATGACCGGGGCCTCAAAGGGCAGAGGAGCGGTATGCATTCATTCAAAGACCGCTCTCCTCGAGAAGCCACCGGGGAGTGGTTGAGGGGGTCGAAATTGTGCAAACATGTTTGTTGGCTATTACGATGTGCTCATATCCAAGCTGACACCTAGAAAATTTTTAAAGGAGGGTTACGGTAGCCCTGCGGAAAAAATGATCGGCATGAGCGTGCTTGTGAAGGACATGCTCTGCTCGTTATTTTCAGTCCACTCATAACTAGGAACTCACAACTGCGGGGTCCCTCTCGTTCAGAACCCTCAACCGTGTTTTTTTCCCAAGTCCATCATTGCACTGTTTCCTGCCGAGAGAAGCTGAAAAAGAAGTATTGTCATGGTCGTCACATCCACTGCGATGCAAATGTTTTTCTCCAGACAACAGTAAAAGTTGATTCATTACTGTCCGCCCCCTTGTATCCGTCCCGGTATGGCATCCGCTTTGAGCTTTTACAATGTTATAACCACAGAAAAGCTTTGCAAGGGGAGAGAAGACGCTAAAGCTGGAAGGGACAGTGAAGACATTAACCTTCGCCGTGGAAAGCGGTGGCGAAGTAGAGGATTAGCAGCGAACATCAGAAAACATGAGAGCCGCAGTCTTGACGGACCAAGACGGGCAGGACGATGAGCACAACATACTGTTCTCTTGCTTCTTATCGGCTCCACTCGGAGGCATTGAGAAAAATGAGAAAGCTACTCCAGCAGCTTTTTTATATACCACAATAGAGTAAGCACTCTGTATCAATATCACTTCGTGTTGAACACAGCTAAGGCTCAAACACTCTACTGTATGATGCGAGCAGCATACTAGCGCCAGACCCTGAGATGAGGGCGTTTGCCGCCTCTACGTCATAATAGTGGGCTAGAGGCGATAATCGCGTTCACACTGTCACCATACTAGTGAATATAGAGAGCGATTGTTGCCCTAAATCATAGAGATATGCCACGCCTAGACATTTCGAACATCAAGCGCCTCAGTCGAGTGGCTTGCGGTTATCATCAGAGCTCAGCCACACCGAACGTTTGAAGAGACGAGTATGGAGGTAAATAGGTGAACGCCTGCATACCTTTATTGTATTCTATTGATGCTCAACTTCAGCAATCAGAATTTAATGTGAGGCAATAAAGTATGCAAGCATGACTTCGTGACCACCTAGGCACCTTTATGCTTTTTTTTAGTCTCATAAGCTGAGTTCGCTGCCAGTGCGCTCCATTCATAAGCCCGTGCAAACCAGCCGAGAAGCCTGGCACGAGGTAGGAAGCGAAGCTGTCGATCATGCCGGAAACTCTCTCACATAGTCGTGAAGTAGTACTTCGGCACAGTAAGCGTTGCACCTGGCCATGAAAAGATCAGCAGAACTCCCGCTGTAGCTACTGTTAACAGCAGACGCTGCTGCCAGTTAGCAGCAGCTCCTGCCGCTTGTGCTCAAATATAGTCTACAGCAGTGGAAGTAGGACCTGGTGAGGTTGCGGACTCTTCCTAACATACTGTAGTCTGACTGTGTTATCACTCATTTTTTCAAAATTACTGAGATTGGTCGGTGAGATTTTGTTTCCACTCTCACATTTTCACCTGTTTTCACTGTTTCCAGAAATGTAGCTAGTCATATCGGAAAAACAAAGACCTACCGATCTATCACAGCTATTTCGGAAAAATGAGTGATACCACTAACAACCTACCGTATGTTAGGTCGAATCCGCAACCTCACCAGGTCCTACTTCTATTGCTGTGGACTATACAACCTTTCTGCTCATCCAGGCACTCTTGAGTTCGGCACCCCCTCTCCTGATGACTGTTGCCACTCTCCTCCATTGGTTTATCTGATGCGAATGAACATTGCAGCATCCTTTGTACGAGGGTGGCTTGTATATAAGGCAGCCAGCCTCACTGAAGGGGCAGTTGGGAGTTTTAGGCCGGTCCGAGAAGGTGGCCTTGCGTCATTTTCTAGACGTAAATTTCGGACGCTGAGGATATCGTCGCCATGGCCCTTTGAGAGGAGAGCCCTGTCTTGTGGATCGTGGCAATGATGATGCCCTTGTTGCGAACCGTGTCAAGGATCATACCCAACATCGCTAAGGAGTGTGGTAGTTCGAATTCTTCAGCTTGCAGAACAGGCCAGGCTGTTGATATATAGGGGTTGAAGCCCAGCATACGTTCGCAGCATATGCTGCTATTGGCAGCAGTTCCTGCTGATAACAAGGACCACGACTATCTGAGTTATCGACATTTACAATCCGCCATAACCTACCACCCGCTCTCTTCCCCTAATGGCTCTAAAATCGAGAAAAGGCCGTACCGCCCTGGCGGTGCCATCGGAGATCACATAATGGTTTCCCGGGCGGTGAAATCTTTCATAGCCCACCGCTCATCCCGCTCCTGCTGCGCTTACGTGAGAGCTATGAAAGATGCCTAAAGACTGATTCATAGGTGGTCGCGTCGACTTGAAGTCGAAGCGACCAACAAAACTGCCGCGATTTGAAATCGCTGGACGAAGCGATTTCAAATCGCTTCGTCCACTGATTTCGAGTCGCTTCGTCCGTCCGTCCGTCCGTCCGTCCGTCCGTCCGTCCGTCCGTCCGTCCGTCCGTCCTCGTGAACACTGCCTTTTATTGTTTTTTAATCATTCAAGGTTGACTTGTTTTAGCCCAAGACGCTGACTTTAACGGTCTTTGAAAAGCCAAGATCCCCATGTAGTGGGATCGTTTATACAATTGGGAAGTCTGGAACCACCGGTGGTAGACTCTACCAAAAGTGGATTTTGCGCGCCAAGCACTCGCTTCTGGAATAGCTATTGGCGAATCGTTCAAGAACTGCGCTTTTTTAATCGCTCTGCACGGCTCGGAAGGCGATCAGTTCCATTGTTTTCAAGTCTAACAGGTCGATTTCTATTGATTTCTCTCTTCCTCATAAAGCGCGTGTCAACGAAAGCGATACCAAACTCATACAGTTTTCGTAATGGTTTTGAAAATATGATATCATTGATCGTGAAAGCCTCAATTCGATTGAGCCTGAGTGGTTAAGTTTTCGGGGTCGCTGTCTGAAATTTCAACACATACGAAATTGCGGTGGTATACTGGAAAGTTCTGCTAGAAATGCGAACAGTCTACGATTGGAAATTTAAAGCAGTTGCGCCGATTAATAGAAGTACATCCTGTATTAGAAGTACACCTCTAATAGATGTGCATATGAAATCGGGGCCTGAGTATTAGAAGTACATAAACTTCTAAAAGAGGAAATACGGTATATTTTATGGATAATAGCGCTCGTCACCTCATTTTTGGCCTAGCGAGTCTGGGCAAGACACAAAGGAATGGCAGAGTAAAAAATATACTCGTTTCGCACTTTCGAGACAAATCTGGGATCAATAAGGCGAAATCAATAGCTGTACTATTTCTTTACACTTGATGAAATGCAAAATCGCAGGGTTATGGTGCTTGCCATGCTCTCTGTTCCCATGTTTGAAATCGCATGGTGATTCGTCTCTCTAGCCATTCTGTTTTGTTCATTTCATCACATCTGGTCGTTACTTACATGTCGGTGGAACCAAAGAAGAAAAGAAGTCACGGAACATAGCTTTAATAAGGAATCTCTGATACATAGCAACCTCTTAGTAGTTTAGTGTAATATCCTCCTTATAGTGTTCATATATAGAAAGTACTGGAAGAGAAATAAACATGTCATTCTACGAGTTCTTGATGTTTTGTACTTAGATTGAAAAAGAAGAGAAGATAATGTCAAATAATCTAGAATGAGGTTCAATGGATTGATTAAAATGAAGATTATGTAGAATAAGCTAAAATGAGGTTTTATAGATTGAAAAAAAAAGAACAAGATCATGTATTTATAATACTCTAAAGCAATCATTAAACGGTGAGGAGAGCCAAGTAATAAGAGATCTTCCTCGGCTCAATCCGAAAATTCCCGCGGCCGGCCTTACATTGTCACTGAAACCTTGTTTTGACTGCACTTGGTCGCTGCGGTCATGCGAGGGACAACTGTTACTTTTTCAATGGAAAGGCGCTTCAATTATGATCGCTTCGTGGCAAACGTCCCACATCGCTGGGCGCGGCGACAAAATCCTATGTTTTAGGGGTTGAGCAGAGTGGCAAAATGGCGCGGCGCGGCCTGATGCTGGAGAGCCGTATTGATAGATCGCGGCGATCTATCAATACGGCTCTCAGTTATCAGGCCGCGCCGCGCCGCGGTAGCACTCTGCTCAGCCCCTAAAACATAGGATTTTGCCGCCACGACCCAGCGATGTAGGACGTTTGCCACGAAGCGATCACAATTGGAGCACCTTTCAATAACGCGCGATGAAAAAGGAACAGTTGTCCCTCGCATGGCCGCAGCGACCACCTGCAATCAAAACTACGCTTCAGGCTTAGGAACTTCGAAGCTTGAAAGCACAGCCCGACCTTAGGGTTAATTTTCTATATATCACTCGGAGGTTTTCAATATTGCACTTGGCTGAAGAACTTCCCAGCTCAGATAAAGCAGTTTCTGTCGGGTTATCCAAGATACGTGTGGCCGAGCTTTGTCGTGAAGAAGGCGAGCAAAAACTGCTAGACCTGAGCTGGGAAGTTCTTTCTCACCCTCCACATAGCCCAGATCTTGCCCTTTCCGAGTACCATCTGTTCCGCTCGATGCAGCACTTCCTGAGTGGAAAACAGCTCACTAACGATGACGAAGTCAGAATGGCTTCAGAAGAATACTTCGACTTGAAACAGCTAGAGTTCTACGCATCGGGAATTCATGATTTGCCCAATCGGTGGCGAACGATTCTTAAATGTGATGGAAATTATTTTGTTTTGTGAGCCTTGCTTGTTTTTGAAATGAATGTTTTTTATCCAAAGTCGTGAAAAGTTCGGAAACTTTTGCATCAACCTAATACAATATTTATATACGGGATTCTATTAACATTGACAGGTGGCCCTGTTTGATGATCTGCTCCATCAAAGTTCTTCATTCAGTCCTTGCAGTGACATACGGCAGACCACATTTCTCAGATGGCACTTCCGTTGAGGGAATTTGAAACCAGGATTCAGTGCTCTAGAAAAAGATACTTCTCAAAGTGAAGAAAGACTTTATTCTGAGAAATATGATAACTTGTATCGAATGTTGGTCATGTTGGCAGGGATACCGGCTCACATACCATTTTAGGAAAAAAAAGGAGGTTGTTTATATAATAAAAATATTGACCTCAAAGCTTGAGAATGTACATGTGTCTTGTCCTTAACGATCCACACTTCATCGACAACCCCCTCATTTTTCTCTGCAGAAATCTGTTCCAGATGAAGGTAAGTGGAGTTCGCGATGTAGAGAATTGAGTAGCTATAGTCCCTAACTCTGAAAACGAAAAGATAATGTTGACGTTATCATACGTTGTTTGCACGTAAAAAACAGACCTGGGAGCACTAAATGGCCACGGGTTAGCGGAGAATGCGGCGTACGGTTCAAGACATCCCTTAATATTATACTGCTGTTTTTGGCGAGTTTTTGCTTAGTGAATAGGCGGAACTGAATTTGAAAAGGATGGTTGGCACCCAACGAGAAGGACTCTTCTCTATTGCACAGCGGCACTTCCTTCTTAAAGACACAGTCCAACCTCTAAATCGATTGTTTGCTTTTTCTGCCTATCTTGGAGGAAATTTCACGCTGATCACAACGGTGTCTCTAGAATCGCTCATAACTCACTTTGAACGGAGTTATGGCCCCTCAAAATTCTCGATTTTGAACGTCTAGAAAATCGCGGACGAGTTGTCTCGAGCCTGTTTTTTTTCTTGCTATACGCAGCCATCGTTCTGAAACAGGTCACAATATAAAGCCAGACCAAAAACAAATCAAAGAACATAGGTTTTGAATGAAATCCGTCGCGCGTCCCTTCCCTATTGAGGCCGGAAACCTGGAAGTGGGCGTTACCCACTTTTTCTTTCAAGTGGGCGTAGCCGACTTTTTCCTGTCTTTTTCTCGTTTATTTGGGCGAATTGAGATTTCGCGCTTGGCAGGGTTGCTATAGTCGGCGACCGGACCCTAATTTCAAAAATTACCTCTGAGGTTGAACTGTGCCTTTAACGCACAGAGAAGAAATAGTGAATAAACTAATTTCAAAGGCGAAAAGGATGAATCACAGCGGGTCAGGGTCTCTCTACACACGGAGGGAGGAGCGCGGACGAGATTTAATGCTGACGCGACGCGCGCGGCGGAAGTTGTATCCCCATCACTAGAGCGCGTTTGCCGAAGGCTCGCAAGTTTTCATGACATTTCATTTTTTGATTGATTCTCACATGACTTTTTCGTTTTCAAAGTTAGGGACTATGGTTACTCAATTCTCACCATCGCGAACTCCACTTACCTTCATCTGGAACAGATTTCTGTAGAGAAAAATGAGGGGGTTGTCGATGAAGTGTGGATCGTTAAGGACAAGACACATGTACATTCTCAAGCTTTGAGGTCAATATTTTTATTATATAAACAACCTCCATTTTTTTCCTAAAATGGTATGTGAGCCGGTATCCCTGGCAACATGACCAACATTCAATATAAGTTATCATATTTTTCAGAATAAAGTCTTTCTTCACTTTGAGAAGTGCCTTTTTCTAGAGCACTGAATCCTGGTTTCAAATTTCCTCAACGGAAGTGCCATCTGAGAAATGTGGTCTGCCGTATCTCACTGCAAGAACTGAATGAAGAACTTTGATGGAGCAGATCATCAAACAGGGCCACCTGTCAATGTTAATAGAATCCCGTATATAAATATTGTATTAGGTTGATGCAAAAGTTTCCGAACTGTTCACGACTTTGGATAAAAAACATTCATTTCAAAAACAAGCAAGGCTCACAAAACAAAATAATTTCCATCACATTTAAGAATCGTTCGCCACCGATTGGGCAAATCATGAATTCCCGATGCGTAGAACTCTAGCTGTTTCAAGTCGAAGTATTCTTCTGAAGCCATTCTGACTTCGTCATCGTTAGTGAGCTGTTTTCCACTCAGGAAGTGCTGCATCGAGCGAAACAGATGGTACTCGGAAAGGGCAAGATCTGGGCTATGTGGAGGGTGAGAAAGAACTTCCCAGCTCAGGTCTAGCAGTTTTTGCTCGCCTTCTTCACGACAAAGCTCGGCCACACGTATCTTGGATAACCCGACAGAAACTGCTTTATCTGAGCTGGGAAGTTCTTCAGCCAAGTGCAATATTGAAAACCTCCGAGTGATATATAGAAAATTAACCCTAAGGTCGGACTGTGCTTTCAAGCTTCGAAGTTCCTAAGCCTGAAGCGTAGTTTTGATTGCAGGTGGTCGCTGCGGCCATGCGAGGGACAACTGTTCTTTTTTCATCGCGCGTTATTGAAAGGTGCTCCAATTGTGATCGCTTCGTGGCAAACGTCCCACATCGCTGGGTCGCGGCGACGAAATCCTATGTTTAACTGCATCGCTGCTTGAAGAGCGATTCTCAGTGGGCGCTGACCATCGCTCCCTCGCGGCCAAAATGGCAGCGATGGAGCGATTGCCAGCGAATGACACGTTTCGTCTAATGAACGTTGACCCTTTCACATGACAAGATCAGTGTTTCCGAGTCGAAACGCGTTATTGATGAATACAAACCATTAATTTCACTGATTGATTGAATTTCTTTGATCATCCGTGAGGCTATGCACTATGAACAGAATCGCTGCCGCTGCTACATCGCTGCAGCAGCGGGTGCAAAATCGCTGCGATGAAAAACAGCAGCGATGCAGTCAAAACTAGGCTTTAAGCGAATGAAGCTCCTCACACAAAATCAGCTTCATTTTTATCGAAGAAGGTCCAAAAGGGAGCAGCAACGCGGTGCGTCGCGGTCAAGGATCTAGAGGGGCTAGAGCAGGCATACTGTAGTGAGAGTTGCAGCCTGTCCACGGGTAATTGCGGCACGCTTTTTTAGGTGCGCTCGGCCCGTTCCCCTTGCAAGAGTTAGCGAGCCTCACGTTATTGTCGGCGTTGGCGGAGACACTCCAAAAATTTTGGCGTCATCTTACATACAGCCGGCAAGAATCGCACTGATACTTTAAGTTCCCCTAGGGTGGTGGTTTCAATGTTTCCTAACCGCGAAAAAGGCGCGATAAACGGAGGAGAGCGAAATGCGTGATTGGGCGAGACGCGGGGTTTACCGTGTTGCGATCACTCACGCACTTCACTCCTCCCCCACTTACCCCTATCTCCTGCGCTTGGGAAACACGCCCTTAAGCCTCTTTCAGAGTTTGATCGCTGCGCGACGCGATGGCATGTCTTGAATACGTATCGACGTGCGACGCGATCTCGATCGATGCTCATGATTATCGTCACATCGCGTGACACGGCGATCGAACTCTAAAAGAGACCTTATCATTTCTCTCTCTCTTTTTAAGAATGTCAAGGAGGGGGGCGCACATATTCAGGGCCGCCTCGCCGGCCCTGTGGCTCTTAAACGGCGCGAAGCCCGGTTATTAATGCGGGGCCTCGATGCTTCGTATCACTTTCAGTCATTCTCGCTTATTCTTCGCCCGAGTGGAGGCGAATATGTATTTTTCGGATTCTCCTTGTAGATTATTTCTCAAAAAATGACGTCACTGATAAAGCAAATGTCAGTGTAATAATTGAAGCCATTCAATCGCAATGCAGTTTATCACGCATGCGTAAAATACAAGTTGAAGCAAAAAATATATCACCATAAATGTGTCACTAGCCTAGCTCATTCTTCGGGTTTCTGCCAACCGTAAGTTTCAGCCCATCGCCACGAATTCACGAGGAGGGCGAGCATTTGGACGAGTCATGCCCCGCGGCCATCATGAGGGTTAGCTGCGATTGTACTATGAACTGAGTCCGAGCAATCGACCAAGCAAAGATTTAGTTTTTGGTGCTTGTATGTGTTTCGCCGCGGAACCCATTGCGAGGTGGGCTCTCGCCGCGGCAAAAATAAATTGGGTAATCGTTGCGTCTTCACCATGATCCGGTTATCAGCGATACAAATTGGCAAGTTTTTGATGTTCTTGTCTAGGAGCTTCTCTGGGGGGAAGGGTCGTCACAATTTTAGGATTTTTTGGGCACGGACTGACCCCCAAGGGGGATCGTAAGTATTTCGCGGTCCTTCCCAATTTGCTGCTGGGCCCTGGGTGAGAGGGTTTGTCAAAAAACTTTTGTGGCAAAGCGAAAATTTGGAGGGGAATGCAGAAATTTTCGGTTGGGGAAAGTATATAATTTATTGAAAAAAAAAAGAAACAAAAACGTTGAAAAATTTGTAGAAAAGTGAACTGTTCAGAACCGGAGTGAAACCATTTCCGAGTCCATTCATCTGTTTTTTAACCTCATTGTAGGCGGAAATTCGCTGCACTTCGTCTTGAAAAAAAAAACTAGAAGACGAACCACCCCCCATTGAAAAGAAAGTTTCAACTTCAACGAAAATAAAACCGAATTCCACATAGAGTTCCCCACAGATTTTCATGACTGGTGTACAAGAATTTAGCAGAGGTAAGGTGGTGAACGGTGGCAAGCCACGTTAGCAAATCGCAGGGGTTTTGCCATTACTATCTGACGGGTGGTGTCCCTTCAACAATAGGATTTTGGTCCACTGAGGGTTTATCCTTTGAGGTAGCTATAATGTGTAAAAATATGCACAAAGTTTTCCCTCCCGCTTGTCAAACTTCCAAAATATTAATACATAAAAATATGTAAGGCGTCATAAATAACGCCAGGCCTGGACAACATTGTGGGAAGGGTGCGAGGCCTGGACGGTTTTCATCATTGCTAACGTCGACATTGACCGTGAAGAGACTTCGTGTTCACCGCTGAAGGTTGGCGCAAACTTGATACCATATGCTATAACATAAGCCTAGTTTTGACTGCAGGTGGTCGCTGTGGCCATGCGAGGGACAACTGTTCCTTTTTCATCGCGGGTAATGGAAAACCGCTCCAATTGTGATCGCTTCGTGGCATACGTCCTACATCGCTGGGTCGTGGCGGCAAAATCCTATGTTTTACTGCTTCGCTGCTTAAGAGCGATTCTCAGTGGCCGCTTACCATCGCTCCCTCGCGGCCAAAATGGCAACGATGGAGCGATTGCCAGCGAATGACACGTTTCGTCTAATGAACGTTAACCCTTTCACATGACAAGATCAGTGTTTCCGAGTCGAAACGCGTTATTGATGAATACCAGCCATTAATTTCACTGATTCATTGAATTTCTTCTATCATCCGTGGGCCTATGCACTACGAACAGAATCGCTGCCGCTGCTACATCGCTGCAGCAGCGAGTGCAAAATCGCTGCGATGAAAAACAGCAGCGATGCAGTCAAAACTAGGCTTCAAGGGTGAGCCGAGGTGAATTTGGTGCCGCCCGAGTATGTAGCCTCGCCTCGCCCTGTATTCACCGCTCGGCCCGCCTTCCACGACTGTCTGAGATGTTAAGGCATGCTTTTAGTGTAGTTGCGGACAAGACACGATATTTGACGTCACATTTGCAAAAAAAGGCGGTCCGCGGCGCATCGCAATACGATCCGTGGCGCATGGAAAACGGTCCAAGGCGGCTCTCAGGACGATACGCGGCGCCTGCAAGACGATCGGCGGCGCTTGCAGGGTGCTCCGCGGCGCATTGCCGGCGCTTTACCGGCGAGGATCGTCCGCAGTTTTCCATGTCATGCAGCGTCGCGGCTTCCCCCCAACCAGTGACTGACGATAGTTAGTTTCTACGGCGCCAATGCACTCTACCAAAAAGAGAAGACGACGAGCGGGTAGACAGTCACCTTGTTGGGGTGTAGAGTTCACGTAAGCATTTTAGTCTGATGAACAGACGGGGCTGCCACGGTAGATCACCGCGCGCAATCGAAACCTTATTTGCGTGTGATGCCTCCAACACCGTACGGCCAGCCGTCTGGTCCATGCGTCAGACTAAATCGAAAACGGAAACCATACCTCAATGAGAAGAGATTATATTGGCGAATGCTCGTCATTTGTAGTCTCACTGTTGATCGACTCCGCTATATTTTCATCCACAACTGAGATAGCCTCCCGTACGCGCTCATGCCCATTTCTCCTCACAGCAGGAGTAGAATCCCACTTTTCACGTGTGCATCAAAGGCCATTTTCTGAACTGAAACGTAGGTGGTTTTGCATGCTTGCGGTAATAGCATACATAAAAGGCCATTTTATGAAACTGAAATGTATGCGTTATGAAATGGTATACGCTCGCCTAAAGGCTCTACTGGATTTGAGTAATTTTCGCTGATCACTTTTTTCCACTCTTCGAGAAGCGTTCAACATCAAACGATTCCTTGGTCGACACAACGAATCGCAATCGATATCAGAGTCAAGGTGAACCAGAGAACAGGTCTTTTTTCATGTTATGACAACAAGAAGAAAAAAAAAGGAAACACCAAGGGACGGATGGAAGAAAAAAAAACAATGGCGGAACTGAAAGCATTTTCCAATTACTCGGGCCTCGCCGCTCACGCAACGCGCAAGAGAAAGGAATTAGCGCGCGAAGTGGAGACGGCACCGCTCGATTATGGGGTTAATCTCCTTTTTCTCAGTTGGCGATCACGAACTTGTGGGTACATTTAAAATTGAGCTAGGAGGCTTATTTTTGTACAGGAGGCTGGAAATGGATGCAGGTCGCTCCTGTTCCAATTTGAACTTGATGCCTTAACTTTGAAGGGTACCTCAAAATCGTGGGTTTACATACAAACTTAGCCGTGGAGTGCGAAAACTGCTGGGGCAAGTTACGGCTGTGGAGAGCAGGGTATGTGGGTGGATCTGCAGCCAATTACCATAGTTCATTAGGGGTAAGTACTAAACTTGTCCGATTTCGTACTAATGACACGTCGTCGATCGATAATCAATATTATCGACTTTCGCGCTTTTTGCACAAAATGCGACGGGGAGTGGTGATTTTTGATGGGTATGGATCTCTTGGGGTGTTATTTTGATGCCGAACACGAATTTGAGGTCTATTTTTTGATTTTCGACATTTTAACGTAGGTAAATGAAGCCAGTTTATGCTTGCGGTAACCTACAATAACCATAATTCTAGCGACAAAAAAAAAACAGATTCGCGTTCGGCGCCTTGAATAACCCCCAGTTGAAAGTTTTGAGCCGAATCCGAATTTTTTTTTAAACACCCTGAAAATTGACTGATGGGTACCTATACCTTTTCAGGAAACTTCAAAACCCCCTATCCCTTCGATCAGAGGTGTCCGTAGCGAAATCCGTTCTCAGATTCGGAGAAAGCGGAGCAAAATTGACCAGAAAACATTCATCTTCTTTTAAATGGTGGGGACGTCCATTCCCTAGTAAGTACCTTGCTTGGGAAATTGTTCTCATCATGCAAAATCGAATATTTATGATCAATATTATCGATTTTTCACCTGTTGCGCAGAATGCGGCGATGAGTGGTGTTTCTTTTACGGTTGTGCGTCACAAGTTTCAGAAGTTGCACTCGTACGACAAAAACGCCTGTTAGATGTTTCATCTTTCCAAACTGGAAATCGTTGAGCAAAATTCATGTCAGAAAGGGAACCTCCGGGAAAAATCTGTGAAATTTCTGAAAATTTAGCTTCCTGGCGAAAGTAACGATTTGGTAATGTCACAAAAAAGTTTCAAGAATTTCTCGAAATATCTTTAAAAAAATGATTCGACGTAAAATAGCCTGAAGTGGTAAAAAAGCTAGGAAATGAAGTGAAATAACTAAAAACATGATTTGGCGGTCAATAATAGACAAACTAGCAATAAGTAAAGACAAAGGGATCAGATTTTACAAGCTTCTCCGTTAAACTTATCAAAGCAAAATCAAGCGCGATATGGATTGGAGCGTTGCGTTCAACTAGCTTGACCTATACTGATTCCTTTTTTACAGATTTCGTAAATGGCTTAATGTTTCCGTTGAGCGCTTGATTTTGCTTTGATAAGTTTAGCGGAGAAGCTTGTAAAATCTGATTCCTCTGTCTTTACTTATCGCTAGTTTGTTTATTATTGACCGCCAAGTCGTATTTTTAGTTATTTCACTTCATTTCCTAGCTTTTTTTTACTACTTAAGGCTATTTTACGCCAAGTCATTTTTTTTAAGATATTTCAAGACATTTTTGAAACTTTTTTTGACATTACCAAATCGTTACTTTTGCCAGAAAGCTAAATTTTCAGAAATTACAATACTCAGAAATGGTTTCGATCTCCGCGTAAACCAGCGAACTCCCCGCGAATTCGTGGGACAGACGTCAGGAAGAAGAATAGGAAGAGAAGGTTTTAATTGCGGCATAAAGGTATCGTGAGCAGGGCTTTGCGGAAACGTTTCACTTCCGATTCCGTTTCCACATTTCCGGTTATTTTTGGGCTGTTCGGTTCCGCTTCCGTTTCCGACATTTTGGTCCCGGAAATGGAAGGCAAATTGCTACACGGGTAATGGATCATCATAAGAGACTAAGGATCACTCTCGACCTTGTTTTCAATTGAATATCTGAGCCTTACTGAGATCCTCGATAAAGGGTCGGGTTCTAAAATTACGCACCTTAAAATAATGACGTGACAGGAATCTGACTGCTCCTTGGGGATTTTTTTCAAACAGCTTTTTCTACGAAAATGAATAATTTTCAAGAGACTTTCCGCTACAGTAATCTACTGTGCTTATCTGGGCCAAATTCCGGTCCGCAATTGCGTCTCGACACGCTTTGCGGCCGCACGCGCTCGAGTCAGTCGGGTTCCCAGCGCCAAAGCCGACTCGATATGGCGTTTTTATTCAACTTTCTCTAATTTTCCTTAGTTTCCAGTTTCCAAAACCCATCTAGAGCCAGCAGATCGGCGGTTGCGGCGCTGGAAGCTCTTCTGACTCGGGAGCGTGCTGCCGCAAAGCGTGTCGAGACGCAATTGCGGACCGGAATTTGGCCCAGATAAGCACAGTAGCATATGCGTTTGTCTACCTCCATAACAGCAAAAAGAATCGAGACAGGTTTTTTGCACGTAAACTGTGGAAATCTCTAGTGAGCTGTCGATTTTGATTATCACCAGCAGCGGAGCGATTAATCATAACTGGTAAAAAGAAGATTCCGACGAAAAAGCGGCCAATTCTTGATGTTAAAGTCGAAAACAGGAGCTTACTTTGAACGAACCAGAGCCTACAGCTTGTCCTTCAACAAGGAGTCTGTGCGGAGATAGGTGGAGGTGGCCACGGGTAGCGGCACTGCATGCTAGAGGCAGATCCTGGGTGATCTCTACTAATCTCGAAGAGGCTTTTCTTTTGTTTTCTTTTTTTGAATTCAATCGTGGGGTATTCGCTACGGTGAGCAATTTTGGTTTAAAAAATCTAAAAAGCCGGTGGTGACTATTTTTAGACTGATTTCTCATCAGCCTTGAACACGCAACGCGGCCGCCCTCGTTCATCTACACCTGTTGCAGCCTGGACTCCTTTCTGGGGAAAGGGCCGTACAATGCTCCGAAGGGGCAGCTACATACATATGGTTTCCGTTTTCGATTTAGTCTGACGCATGGACCAGGCGGCTGGCCGTGCGGGGTTGGCGGGCCCACTGGAGAATGGGGTTTCGATTCGCGCGGGGTGATCTACCGTCGCAGCCCCGTCCATTCATTGGGCTAAAATGATTGCGCGAACTCTACATGTACTGGGACATTTTCGAAACTGCCTTCGCGGATTTTCAGGAGCGAGGATTCGGCCACATCGTTATCTTATGTAGTTTCAATAACAAACCATAGGCTAATAAGAAAAAGGAACTATAAGCAATGATCAGCGACGAAATGTGATGATTAGACAACCCATAATTTATTGTTCTCTTCCGTTCCCGTTCCGAATTTCCGTGTCCGGCGTTTTTGCCCATTGTTCTTCCGTTTCCGGAAATCCTTTAAAAAGATTTCCGCACAGCTCTGATCGTGAGTGTCCATCATGTAGGAAGCCGAGCTCAGCAATCGAGCGCGAAATCAATAGCCATCCTCTCCTCTTTTTCCCGCGCGCAATTTTCGCCGCCAAGCAGCGTCGCAGC
Organism: Aplectana chamaeleonis; assembly: GCA_029168955.1. Taxonomy (NCBI): domain Eukaryota; kingdom Metazoa; phylum Nematoda; class Chromadorea; order Rhabditida; family Cosmocercidae; genus Aplectana; species Aplectana chamaeleonis. The sequence continues at coordinate 392,225 of JAPDOI010000059.1, read as the reverse complement.
TTCCCCCTTCATCTAGTGATTGACGATACTGTCGTTCTCGGAGCCAAATTCTGGTCCGAATTTTCGGCCAACGGCTGTTGCATCACGCAACAGGATGATAATCGCGCTGGGACCACTTGGTCCCGGCACGATTCACCGTTCTCTCGAATTGATCATCATCGTGTTGCGTCATGCAAGAGCCGTAGTGCGCAATTGCGGACCGGAATTTGGCTCCGAGATTGATAGTATGAGCCCTCACAATTAGTGCTGCGCGTGGAATTGTTACCGATTTCTGTAATCATATTCATGTGTATTTTCGCTCGTACTTTGCTTTCTTTTTCTGGGAACAAGTTCACTCTTTTTTTTTCGACTGGCTCTGGCACTGGGACGCTTCTAGCCCACAAGAAAGCCGCTCCGAGCGCTCGGACAACTGGGCTAGGAGCCCCAAATCGTGATAGTCGCGGTGTTGATGTGCCACTGTCGTGGAAAAGCAGCGCCACTCCCGCGGCATAGACGCGGTTTTGTCGCGGTTTTGCCATGCTATGCCGTGGTTTCGTCATGCGATTATCGCGGTTTCGTCATGCTATTGTTGCGGTATTGTCACGCGATTGTCCCAGTCTTGTTATGCTACTGGCGCGGTTTAGACGCGTTATTTTCGGTTTTTTTTCACGTTGTTGTGGCGGTCTAGATGCGTTATTTTCGCGGTTTCGTCTTGCTATCGTCGCGTTGTCGACGCGTTATAATACTCCTATTCCCGCACTTCTGTCGTGTTCATACCGCACTATTGACGTACTATTATCGCGCTGAAGTGCTATACTCGCGTTACTGCCGCACTATTTGCGAGCTATTGACGGACTGTTGTCCCGCAATTGACGTGCTGCCCTCGTGGTGTTGACGAGCTATTGACCTGGTATTGCACAGCTGTTCAATCACGCTTCTACTGCTGCTAACCCAGATTTTGTTTGTCGCTCGAAAATTATTGAATCGCTCTTCAGCTAAGCCGCTGATTGGAGTGCTGCTCATGCGTCATCACACAGCTTTTTAACTAGACTTGTACCGCTTTCTTTCAAGTTGTTCCGTGAACACTAACAACATAGATTCATAATGGAATTCAAGCAGTATGACACGTAGTTAAACGCAAAAATATTTCAGACTTTACAAAAAAAGCACATGAGAATTCTTCTCGCCTAGCACCCTAACTCTCGCATAGGCACCCTAATTCACACAGTCATTTCTCATAAAAAAGGCCTGGGGGCCCGAAATTCACCAGATCATGTTTCAAAACAAAGGCTCCAAACACACAAGATCACGAGATGCAGCTAAGGCCTAGGGACTCTGATTCACAAGATCTTCAAAAAATAGCAATAAAAACATGCTTCAACAAATTAGGATAAACAACAACACAACAAGACAAGTTTGAACACCGGTTATCACGAGCCACTACAATAAAGATCCAAAAAATTCACGAAATCATGACCTTGCAGAAGTTAAACTCTTCAACCCGGGCAGCTGATCAACATGAAAGGGTGACGCTCCTCCAGTAAATTCATTCCTCCACTCCATCATGCAGATTCTCGTCAGGACTGCCGCTGTCTCTACGTCCTTTCTTCTGAAAATACCATCTTCGGAGTAAACTGGGCCGGCTCAGACGCATATTCGTTAGAACCTACCGATCTTGGTGTTGGAACGTCGTTCGTTTCATTATAAAGAAGAACATCATTCCTAAAGAATCAAAATTATATGTGAAGGAAGTCTGGAGAACATCACACCAAATGTTTCCTCTTCAAAAAAAACTTACAACGCCCTTGTGATGGCGAGTCGACAGTTCGCCGTCCATTCCGCGCTTTTCTCTCTTCGCTTAACAAGGGCTTGGCGTCTTTTCTCATTATCGTTTCCAAGCTGGACAAAGTATCTGAAAAGGAAATACCATTTCATTTATAGATGCCATGACCAATCATGGATGGCCTCCGCGGGGACGGGGACGTGCGGGGAGAGATGTGCATTCGGCCCCAGGAGTGTCTGTCATGTCTGCAGATGCACATTGTGCACATAATCGACTGCGCGATACGGCATCATCACAGAAGCGCAAATGAAGGTGCAAAACTAGTTGGGGGGGGGCATCCAAGACTTACTCATAGAAATGAAAAGAATCATTCGTGAAAATGAATATTTCTTTAGTTATCAGATATGCGATAACGTTATCACTCGTAATTTCCTAAAAATTCCATGAAATTTGATCGATTTCTGAAAGCAGAATCATTCATTTCTCACTTGAACTCTGAGTGCCCCCCTCCCCCCAACTAGTTTCACACCCCGAGTTTTTCAGCGCTCCCAAATAAACGCGGTACATTGCCACTTTGCGCACTCATTTGCACGCAAACGCGGAAATTCACCAAATAACATATTCACTGCTACAAAAAATACGCAAAATCCAAATAAGCATAGCAGAATAAAAACAATACAACATAAGAAAATAACGATTGCAGCTAGAGATCGAGTACCAAAACCAAATACAAAAACGAAAATGTTCCTGCTCCACAGGAGTGTCACAAGCAAATAGGAAACTCGGTTACATTTAAAATGAGATCAAAGTAATGGTACAGATCTCAAGACTCATTTCAGAGAAATTATGTATCGTGCCACTTTGTTCGGTACATTTCGATCTAGACAAAAAATACCGAGCGGTGCCGATTGCCACAAAGCCATAAAATGCTTTGATTTAACTTTCGCTTGAGAGCCTGATATATAGAAATGCAACTGATATCATCATTTAATGTCCTTGTGGCAATCGGCACCGCTCGGTATTTGGAGTTTACTTGACAATTGCAGTCAGAAGACAGCATCACAAGAACAGGAGGAAAAAAATCAAGAATGACGCCCAACCTTGACGTGGCGAATTGTTTGTGCACGTTTCGATCTGCCTTGACATGATCAGTGTCGTTCGTACGTGCAAATTTTGAAAACAGCTTTGCCGTGGGCTAGTAGCGACAGCAAATCGTCGATAAAGGACAGCCGTGTACTCGTGGGCTACTATAAAGTTGGAAAAAAGCATTTCGCTAGTGGCCCACGAGCTTTGCCAAAGAATACCGCGACGAAGTCGCTTGCGCCACTTCGCGGTATTCTCGCCCCTATCTCCATAGTCGTGGGCTAGGAGCTCCCCAATGCCTGAGGGGATGAGAAGAGTAAGCGGAATAAGCGGGAAAAATGATTACTGACTGAACATATTCTCTCAAATCTTCCAGTCTTTTTTGAAAAAAAAAATTCCGAGGTTGCTTCCTCGACAATCAGACCACAAAAGAATGTGTACTGTGGCCTTGATAATAAGTGGTAGACTAACAGAAAATTTTCCACACCGATTTCAAATCGAAAATTAAGTCATTTTTGCAGAAATTTTTCTCATCATATAAGGCAAGAGTAATGTAATATTTGACAGACATCTGCAGAGTTCCGCAACCGAATATGTGTGAGGCGCAGGTTTTCATGCAAATATTGGTTCAAAACCTTCGCATGAGAGCAGTTTAGCACTCGGGGAATTTGAAAATCGAATATCTCCGAGAATCTGATGCTGACGATACTTTCTCAAAATGAGTAAGCTAGGGAGCATACCCCACCCCAACGAGAGACTGATCAGTGGTCTTTGGAACAACGCTCGCTATGAGTCATTTTCAACACGCTGCGTTCTTTTCCTTTCAACATTCAAATCGATCTCGACATTGGCCACTGATAGGAAGTTGTTCGCAAAAAAAGCCAAGAAGTGATTCCCACCAATTTACCACTTTCCAGTTATCGAAAAGACATTTTCCACTTCAAACTGCCAATGCATGGCTAACTTGTTCCAGAATAGCTTTCTTCAGACGTGACCTCAGTCACGTTTGTTATTAAAAACCGAGTTAATTTGCATGGGAACGAAAATCCAGTCTGCAAAAATTGTGCAGTTGTCTTCCTAAGTAAGGGCTTGCCGACCTCCTGTAGTGTTTCTAGAGTATCATAGCCTTTTTCCCTCCGTCGATTTCCATAGAAACGATTCATTTGTCACGGCCTGAACCTGCGTGGCCGAGGATTGCACAACATTGTGTAGCGTTGGCTGTCCACTTGCATAAAATGGACAGAGCGAACAGAAATTGTGCCTTAATATCAAACTCTATACCTTTCTTCACTTTTCATTCAAGTTATCCTTTATTCACTATACTTGACCTAGTGGAGAGTGTTTCGCCCCTAAAAAGGAAGTGCTCTCAACTTTTAGTTTCTTACAAGATTATTGGTTTTTTTCAGTTCTGAGTTTTCTAGTTCAGACTTCTGCGTTCTGAAACAGATAATTCGATAGCGGAGGTGCTATTTGCAATTTCTAAATTCATCGTTTCAATGAGTATTCTAGAAGATGGATTTCAAGCTCTCCGAGCGGCAATTAATTCGAATAGCTTCTTTTTTGAAAACCTGGAATGAAAAATTCTTGAGATTTCCTAGCTCTCAATTTTTTCCATTGAATAAATGCATTGAAAAAGCCAACCTCTAATCAATTGGAAAAACCAACCTCTACTCAATTGGAAAAACCAACCTCTAATTAATTCTCGCAAAAAAAAAGTTGATTCCAATACTCGAAAGCGAGAATATTCTGTTACACTTAATTGATCAAATACTCGAATCAAGTAAAAATGAAAATTTTCCGAAAGTAATCCAAATTCCGAAGAATTGATCTTTTGCTCAGGTTTTACTCCTGTAATTGTTTAACTTTTGCTATTATTGTGCTTCTGCTCGCTTTGTATACTTTTTCTTGTAATTTTTTTAGGGATGGTCGCCCAAAAGTATATATTGCGGGCTATGATTACAAGCAGGGCAAAACTGCGTCTGATTCGCATCCAACGTTGTGGGAAGCATTTGGAGAAGATATTCTATCTAAAACTTTGATGCAAATCAGAAACAATATCACAATAATAACAAAAGGTAAATAATAAACAAGCAAGAACTGTTTACACAAGGTGCTGAGTTGATCGCAAAACGCTTGGCTCCGGGCGAGATTGAACCAGCATATTCCCTTTCCGGGGGAGCGCCTTATCGCACTGCACCACCGTAGCCCCAGCGCCGCTCTCACTCAACTGCTCGGTAAATCTTCACCGAAGCAATCATCCTTTCACCCGCATAACGGGATGAAACAGGAATACCGTCAGAGACTATCTAACAGTCGTAGACCTGTCAAGATGATGCCCTAGTTAAGTCTTACACGATTTTTTTTGATTAAGAAAAAGCAAAAGAAAAAGAAAAAGCAAAAACCATCCAGAAATCGTGTAAGCAAGAACTGTGCAAAAGATGGCTGTTCAGAAAATTCCATATTTTCGAAATAATAGTAAACATCGAGCGAGCGTTCATATCGTTGCACCCTAATAGATTCGATCACTATTGTATTCCTTCTCATCTATTCCTCATTTGACCAGCATACCGCCAAAGTTCCCTGCGGAGCGGTTCAGCCGAAAAACAAAGAGCGGAACTCCAGCCAAATTATTAATGTGGTGATAAGCACATCAAAGGTTTTGGCTTCAGTGGGTAAGGTGCAACATTTCTTTGGATGAAGTGAATTTGTTATTTGTGTTATTTATTTCATTTATTTATAGCGTCGGACCATCCTCGTTTTAAACTGTTTGAAATTTTGTATTACTTCCCATATGTATGTATATTATCCATTTCGACATAAACCTTTTTGAAAAACCGTTCTAGCCATTTTCATATTTATTCAGAGCGTTTCCACCATGTCGCTGTCCGACACGGAACGCTACCATCACGAGTACGTTTGGTTATTTTTCTTGTATAAGGAGTCGTTAAAATACTGAAAGCGCTTGTAGTTACGATCAGCTTGTAAACAAAGGCTCTCGCGGAAGCAATGGAGGTAGAAGAAGAGCAAGGAAAGCGCTACCTTCCCATGCGTTCGTTTCAAAGACGCTTCATGACCAGTTCTGCACATTGAGCAATGTATGTGGATTCCAAACTATGCAGGCCTTCGTTTCGGCCCAGCGCGGACTTTTGTATTTTTCAGAGAGAGCGTAAACGGCTGTTGTCCAACACGTCGGACGGTTTCGCCCCGAATGTTCATTATTCTGTCAATAAGCACAATAGATGGGAAACAGTGAGAAGTTGTGCCTTGTTTGTCTTCATCTTAAAGGCAGTGGTCGCCATAAAAAAAGCTTTTCTTCTTATCCTCTCCAAACCCTTTCTAGGTTTAGAGTAGTAGGACTAATGAGAAGAAATCGCGAAAAAACCGCTGTTTCGGGCAAAATTTCAGGCCTGAACTTTCTTGTCTTTTGATGGGGGACGAGCCCTCTCCACATCATCGGCAGCGATGATCTTTAGTATCAAGGAGATCAGCTGGCACTCGTCTAGTCAAAAAAATTGACTGAAGGGCTTGCTTTCATTGTTCAACTCTTTTCTCTAGGCAAATTTGAATTTATTTTTTCCTCTAAATGTCGATGATTTTTGACTGCTCGGCATGAGGCTGCGATCTTTTTTTTCTGCGCTGTGCACATTTGCACGAACTGGAATCTTTGGGCCATAGCCTCAACAATCCGGACTTTTGATGGTGGAAGGGCCCACTCCACATCATCGACATCGTTGATCTCTAGTATCAAGAACATCAGCGGGCTTGAATTCGAATTTAATCAATGACCAATTTCCATCGGACTGTCCTGCTCAAATATTTAAGTTCTCGTCTAGTCAAAACATTGAATGAAGCGCTTGCTTTCATTGTCCAACAGTTTTTATTAGTTCAACTTGTATTTATTTGTGCCCCTGAATGCCAATATTTTCTGGCTACAGAGGAAGAGACTCCAATCATTTTGGGCGGAGTTGTACACGTGCGCACGGATCGGCAACTTAGGAACCTAATAACACTAACTATAGTCCGCTTTTTGGTCTGTAAGCTTCGGAGTTTTCGGTCGCTGGCGGACCAAGCTACCGTCGACATGGATGCTAGCGATAATTTGCGTTTCCCATTGAAGGTTGGTGCGAACTCTGTGCACCTATGTTATAGCATATTGCACCGAGTTTGCCCCAACCTTTGATAGGAAACGCAAAGTATCATTAGGATCTATGCCGACGGTGATTTTTATGGGTTTCTCAACAACTTTTACATCGCGACCACTGCCTTTGAACATTCATGTGTTTTCATCAGTCGTTAATGTCATCAACTACACATTTCTTTGTAGATTTTTCCGACCTCACTACTAATGAATCATCATTCTGATGGTCCCCAGGTGATGGTGATCAATCGGACCAATCTTTATTCCAGTCCTAGTGGTAAGTGGGCGAAATGCTGACGCGAACCCTAATCCCACAGAAACTGACTTACTTCGAGTCTCTACCTGCGAATTCTTTCAGGCTACTTGTGGGATGACACCATTAAAAGCGTTCACTTGGTAGAAGACGAAATTGTTACAACAGTTGCAGCTCGGGGAAAGGGAAAAAAGGTAATAATTAACGCAACCTTGATTGCAGCAAATTTTAAGATTTGTAATTCTTAAGCTCCGTTACTTCACGTCGGAGCTCAATCGAAGGAAGCAGAATGACAAGCCGATGATTGAGCCGGCCAGGATTCACTACAACATTGTAGAACCAGAAGAATGGACAAAGAGGCATCAAATAAAGGCTAAGCAGTGTACGGATCCATCTTGGACAGGTACAGTATACGTCTCTCGATCTCGTCTGTGAAGGTTCTTCTTGCAGTCTCAACACAAAGGGCGCGATGGAACAGAAAGGCACTTGAGAATAGCATTGAGTTTGAAGAAGAGATTTTAGACGACCCTAGAGATTTGGAATGTGATGAATCGAGCTGTTTATTCGCACAGCACTCACAGTAAGGGTCCATTCATTATGCTCCTTACATTGGCAAATTTGATTGGAGGGCTTTATACTGATCTTACAATTAGCATATTTATGCTGAAGTATTGCATTTCAGCTCAGTGCTCACGCTCGGCGACTTTCTGACAAGCGTGTCGCCATCAACTTCATGTCATAGACCGCCAGTCGAGAGCTCTGTTATGACAGATAAGGTTAGCACCTTCTCGTGAGTTATACTTGACGTTTAGGTCAGCACTGATGCAAGTAGCTATTTTAGATGCCGATAGCCAAAAAGCCTAAGTATCAGCCAGTCGACATCTCACAAGCTACGAATGCTAAGTGCATTTTCGAAAATTTTGACGTTGACACGCAACGAATGGGAGTTTTTGATCTACAGAAAGAGGTTGGGTATTCAATAGTCGCGCTATGACTTCCAGAGTTGTGAGCACGTTCAAAAGAGATTGTGCATTTCAGATTCACATGCATGCACCAGATAGACTGGTTGTGCGGAAGTTCGGACCGGAGAGGATATCCGTGAGTAATCAGCCACATGCGAAGCCCGAATTCGTCTTGTTTTTCGAGCTGGCTCACGCCACTGAGACCCTCAAGTGAGAAAGTTAATGAGACCCTTAAAGGCAGTGTTTACGATGAAAAAAGTTTTCGAAATTCCACTAGGATTGGATAGTGGAGGGACACTCTGTAACGTTAACGTCGAAAGAACGCATGAAAACGAGCCAGGAAGAGCCCCAAAAGAGCCCGAAGTTACAACTTCGAGCGCATTGAAAACCCCAAAAGCGCATCACACGCCCACCGACGTGAACAAACGAATTCTCGAGATCGTGAGATGAGCGATGATTTTCAATCATTAGCCCCGTTCTTCCCTTCATTCTCAGCTTCTCTCTTTACTCAGGTCAGCTCGCATAAATCGGCTGCAAAAGACGGAAGTTACAAGCCTCGGACAACTCGTCCACCATGTTTCCATAGCTCAATCTTTGAGGGACCATAACTTGGTTCCCAGAAGGTCTTGTACGATTTCAGAGACATCATTGGAATCAGCATGGGGCCGTTTTCAAGATAGGCTAGAAAACAGAAAAACGATTATTATCGTGAACACTGCCTTTAAGTGAGAAAGTTGTGTTAACGATGAATATGTGTCATGCCCGAACCTCCCCTTCGAACAGAAAATCAGTGCAAGTGTTAGCGAAACCGTTATTCTAATCCTTGTTATTTCCTGCCGTCTTCCAGGATTCGTATTAATGCAAATTCCCATTATCGAGACTATAAGGACAAACGAGCTCTGCTCCATCAGTTGCAGTCTTGCTGCAGCTTCGAAACGTTATTCAAGGAAGTACTTGGATTCGTTCAGAACACGATCGAAAGGTGAAGCATTTCTGTTGTTTACTGGCCCAGTCAGTGAAAAGGACAAGGAGAGTGTTGTTCGTACAAATCATAAGAAATTGATCATTCATTAAAGCCCAGTTTGCGTGGCAGTTGATATAGGAACAGATAATGGTATTTCGATTTTATACCTAAGCGATGCATGATTAATCATCACTGATATTTGAAATGTACGTACTTCTGGGTTGTTATCGTGCTCAAAATTACAGGCAGTCAGTAAGTATCCTCCGGAACGCCCGTTTTGCAAACTGCCAAAAAGCCTTCGATCCGAAGTTCAACAGCGGAAAAATGGCAGTTTCAGTGGGTTTTTTATACATATAACATATTGATAGTCTCTTCAGATAGACATAGCCTGTCCGAGAGAACCCTAAAGCCGTTGTTTGACATAAACTTCGTTTCTGTTTTTTTTTTCTAATTGAAACACGTGATCGTCACCGGAAGCAAAATAGCGTCTAGAGAAAGTAGTCAAAAGTCTTCTCGAAAGCCAAAAATAGCTTAAAGAGAGGTTCTACTGTTCTGATTGCACCAACACCCCCAACCTAATGTCCCACTCTTCCGCGATTAAATTTTGCAGCACATGCTCCGGCGATAAAATTTGGTGCGTAGCACGTGCTACTGCCTGGAGCACGGGCTCCTGCGATAGAGCCTCCCGATGGGTGTGGTCACTCGAGTTGAATGCATGTTCAACACGCATTGGATGCGGCGGTGTTCTTAGTGAGCAGCCGAGAGACGGAGAGGAGACCACCTTGTGGAAAGTTGCGGTCTCTCAGCTCTGTTATCGATTGATTTCGGCAGGCATAGCATATATGCCTTTAGCTGTACGGGAAGACTGCCTGTCAGGAAGGTATTGATAATTTTCTGCCGCGTGAGAACGATGTAGCAGGCGGATACAATGGTTAACCCTTTCCCGTCCACCGTCTGAGTGGCTAGGAACAATCCCGCCTTACCGCCAGGCAGCCGGCAGCCTTCCTCTTTAGCCGCCGGGTACGCCGAGTGAACTTTACCTTCCCAAGAGGAGTTTCATACGGCCACAGAACACTGAACAACTCTTCCAAACTGTTTTCCTGCCTTTAAAAATGTGTTTCGCCCCCGCTCATTTGACGCGATTCTGCTCCCGATTGCTATCACAAGTGTTTCTCATAGGAAAATCAAGAAAAAGGTCCATCGCAGACAGTGCCTTTGATGCACAAAACGACGACCCTTCTTATTAAATATTATATGCTCTTTTTTACATTCTGACAACGATACAAGAAGAGGCGATTCAGATCATTTAGGCTGACAGATGCCGCGAACACGATCAGTTGAATTTCATTAAGCGACACTACGATGTAGATGAACTGAAACATGACTGGGTACTTGTGAACGATACGAATGTGAGTGCCTTGAACCGATATTGCGAAGGTAATCATTATTTCACGTCTCGCTCAAATTAGATCAGGCTTCTCAGGCATGTTGCGAATGCCAGTCTCCTTCGAAGACTGATCTCTTCATCTCGACTGAAGGGAAGATGATATGCAAAGAATGTGTTTCATCAAGTGTTCTACGACAGATGCGTCTTAATCAACTTCCTCTTCGTATTCCGGTAAGGATTTCCTCGTGAAGCTTCTCAATCAACAAGCTTTCCGTATTACCACAATGCAAATACTCTTTTCAGCTTTCTCCTCCAACGGGAAATACTTTGGAGATGCTCTACGCAATTCTTCCTTTTCCAGTCATGTCACTTCTTATCAAGGTTAAATCATACCAAGCAGGCGACTTCTGCATCTTGAGATCGGATTCAACTTGACAAAACAAAATTTCCAAGTGTTTTATGTGGCTCTTCCAGATGTTATTTTCTTACCACCACGGCCTTCTCAAGCGCGAAATGCATTTCACGAGATGTCCTAAATGCTCATTGCCGTTGGTTGTAGGCGGTCCAAATGGTGATTTGCAGCTGATTGCAGAGTTTGTGTAACTAACTCAAACTGTTCTCTTTAGAGTTCAACAGCTGTATTTGTCCGGATTGCCAGTGCACGTGGTGTTATCTTTGTGATTGGGAGCCGCATTGGCCAATGAAATGTGCAGAATACCATACGTGGAGCGTGAAATGGGACCAGCAATGTGAATATAATTTTCTGGGCGTACGTGATGAAACGGATTTGAGAACTATTGTTGCAGACATCACCGATCAATTTTCAATTGATGCCGATGAGCGAGTGTTGCGGATTACATGTGCATGCAATCAGATATTCTATGTAAGCTTTTGAATGTTAGAGTCCAGTTTCAGACCACACACGCTGGAAAAATTGAAAACAAATTGGTACAGCCTTTGCTAGAATATATCATTTGTTTGCAGAGTTGAACACAAAGGGAAAGGTTAATGAACCTACTTGGTTGACATATTACCTGACTAGTTTTTGCCAATACGCTGATAGTGAAATATGGTCTGCGTCCATCAATTGCATCTCAACTGTCGGGTGTCCACAATCAGTTCGGATAGGCAAGCAGCATTGAGTGTGTTTGGTACTTACGCTGCCAAACACATTAAGGCCGGGATCATACTTAGGGGTCGTTTATACTTCCGCCGCGGCGCTGCGCGGCGAGATGCAATACAGCCGTATCGATCAAGCGGCGCCGCCTCGCGGCGCCGTGAGGCGTTTAGAGTTTTTCTGCTCGAAATCTTCCAACGACGCCGCACGCGGCCGCCGCCTGGGTGCTGCCGCGCCGCCCGGGGAGAGGAGGCGGCGCGGCGGCCGCGTGCGATCCTCTTTAACATCACATGCTTTTTTGCTGATATTTCATATACATTCTCAGCTTGGTTCCTCTGATTGATCGCTAAATTTTCTTCCGAGGTCCTGGAAGTTGTTTAGAGTATGCTGGGTTGTGAGTTCTTTTTTTTGCTCTTAAAATAATTTTTCTATAGAGATTAGTTCTTAGAACACTCTATCTGCTTTCGAGTGCGGTGTTATGATACAAAAGATTATAAATGTTTCTTTCCCAGAAGAAATCACTCATTACAATCGACCTTGTGCTATCTCAGAGCTACTCCAGGCAGTGTTTAGCGTAATTCTGCGACTTCGCCGCGTCAGTTCGTCGCAGCTCGATTATAGATAATAGTGACGCGATCTTCACGCGGCGCGCCGCCTCACTTTTCGCCGCGCCGCTCCGCGGCGGAAGTATAAACGACCCCTTACGGCGACGAGCGACGCGACGCAATGTTGACCATCCATATCGAACGAAAATCATAATGCCTGATATACGCTGTCGCCGTCGCTGGTCGCGGGAAGTACGATTCCGGCCTAACAGACGGTATAAAGATGATTCACGGTTATAGAGTTTTTGCTGTGAATTTTTTCCGATTTTCAGATTTCGAATAGAGTAACATTGTGTGGGGAAAAGGAGGTACAAACTCAGTAAAGAGTGAAGATAACAAAACAATGAAGCTACAGAGAGCCGAATAACACGAAGGAGAACAATTGCACGGAGAAATAAACAGATGATTTAAATAATCCACCACGTGCTGCCAGCCGACAAGCGCGCGGATTTCAGCGTCAGCGGGGACGGTCGTCAGATAGATATTTTTGGCAGAGCAGCTAACCAACTTTTTGCATACACGATTATTAGGTTTTCTGGGCTACAAATCGCGATTTTCCTATGCATACTTTTTGCCAGCATTTCGCTGTTCTTTCTTAACGATAGTGAAGCGGAATATGCGAAGCCCAGAATTCAACAAAAAAAAACGGATTTTTGAATGCGAAAACGGCCCATGAATCTTTTCAATGTCACCAAAATGTTTTGGTCTGTCTCCAGCCTTTGACAGCCTTTGAGGAGAAGTTCACCTTTGGATACCAGAGACATTAACATTAGCGGAATGGTGCCAAAGCGTATTGATTCGGTGGTTTCTCCGCAATATCCTATACGCCTACCCTTTATTATTTTAGGCACCAGAAGGGTCAGCGCATAAGACACTTTGCCCGAACAAGCGATGTGGTTGCCGGTATGATAAAGTCGGCCTAATGCGCAACCGTCGCGACCTTTTCCGATCATATAAAGCAAGAGATCGTCAAAAGTGTTTACAGAGCGATGGAACGTTGGCCAAATATGTAAGATTTCATAGTCATGCTATCATGAAAATACAATTCAAACAACAGCGATTCAGGGAGTCCCCGTAGAAGCCGAACCAGTTGTGCCCGTAAGGACTATTGGAAAGGCTTTCGCTAGAGTAAGTGCCTTTTGTTGCTGTAATGTTGGGCTCGGAGCCGTTATAGCAGAGGATAACTTGGGAGTGATGGCATTTTCAGTTGTGCGGTGAGAGCAGAAATCTGCGTTTCAAGGAAAGTCAAATAATGGACTTTTCCAAAGCGGTTATTAATGCGTTTTCTTGTGAAGCGCAACAAAAGGATGCAATCGATATGAGAAAAACAGTGAGGACAAACTACTATTTTTTTTGAAGAGAAACACGAGTTATCCCTTAATGACTTTCAGGTCCTTTTCATGGTGGAAAATTGCACTGCTTGGCTTTACCTTCACCAAAAGTGTAGAGACGCACGTCAGTTGAAAGCAGCAGTTTCACTACTTTTTCAGCAGTGGCTTAGCTTTGAGCATGGGTTCATCCTTAAAAGGTTTGTACAGAGAGCTTAGAACTTCCATGATCAACTACCAAGAACTATTCTGAAGGTTTCAGGGAGACTGCCGAAAAATGCTTCATTAATATTAAGAAAGCAGTACACAGAGAAATTAGTCTGTTCCAACGAGACACTGAGGATCATGTATGCGAATGAAGAGGGCTCAAGCGTGCTCAAGATTTCTCGTCTTCTTGGATAAGCTGGTGATCTAGTTCTGATGAGGTTTTATGTGACCAATAAAGATTCTTCTTTGCATTACGAACACAATTCAGAACATGCAAAATTCTCATGGTCTTATGCGGACATGGGCGGAAATAAAGGAAGGGGGTTACTGGGAGAGCAGCGTGTTGACGTCAGTGCACGGCGTGAATCATGGGTAATCCGCTCCGAGGTAGGGAGTATAAATTACGTACGATTGAAGGCAGCGTTCACGATAATCTTCAATTTTGAGATTATTCACTATATTGACCAAGTGGCCCCAGGGTAGAACTAAAATGACGAAGAAATTGAGAAAAACGCACCGGAAGTACCCAAAATCCTTAAGTATCAGCCCGCCTTTTAAGTATCACAGGGAGTGTTTGTTGAGACAATGAAAATTTTTGCGGGCCCGTACTTTGCATTTCTCTACTCTCTATTGCTCCGTGCTTTCCTTCGGACCCTTACTAATTTAGCTTTGCATAAAATATTCCTCCATTTCTGATTATCCCCATTTTGTACCGGTGACAACCACCATGAACATGTTCATACAACCGGACAACTAGTCCATGTTATAGAATAATGTCACTGAAATACGACGTTTTAATGCGTTTCTCGCCATTTCTTCGTAATTTGGGTAACACTTGAAGGCCAACTCATTGTTTTATGTCAAAAACTCGGGAACGAAAATTATCGTGAACACTGCCTTTAAGTCCTGAGCTTATTGATGCCTTGTTTCACTCTGTGTTGTAATGTACTGTTCGAAAAATATCTTTTTGATTGCACATAGAGAGGGTGAAGCGCAATTCAGTCCTTCCCATAGATTCTAAAGTTGTGCTTACGATGCGAAACCCTCTTAAGCGCCCGTCGAAGTTTGCCTATCGGCACCCACACCCACTCGACCGTTGAAAAACATGGAAGATGGGGTGCGAAAAATCTACATGAAGATAGAGTTCATTTGCATCTGTCCGTAGCCAACCTGTCCATATTGATCTACTGCATGCTAAATTGGCCAAAGGAAATACACCTGCCGTGTCCGGATGCGTTCCGGAGCCATGTGTGATAAATAGTTATCAACAAGGTTGAAGTTAGCTGAAAAATTAACATGGTTCTTAAGCCGTCCGTGACAGGGGCCTTATTCTGAGAGCGGATTAGCCAGAGATCTGTTCTCAGAGCCGCTTGGAATTAGTTCTGTAATTCAAGAGGTCAGTTAAAGGATAAAAAAGTCAACGCGAAAGCGAACCCTGGTTGTTGGACAAATTTCCCCATCCAACTCCAGACTTGATTTACGCATTGAAGTTCTTTATCTGCTCAAGAACTACTTGCACTCCGCCAAATAGTGCATTTTAATCATAGTTTCAGTTCATTGGATTCATTTTCATATAAATATTTTCAATATTTTACATACATACACTTTACATTTGTCATTCTCCCCTGGAACCACGGCCTCGTACAAAGGCCACATTGAGAATCAATCTCCAAGACTTATAATTCTTATTTGCATCTGATTGTGTGATGGTTGAAGGCAGTGTTCAAGACGAAAATTATTCGTGATTTTTGCAGAAGAAATACGGGTATTTACTAGGAGAGGGGCGACCTGAGGTCCCAGTGCCAGAGGAACGACAGAAAACGCTCCCAGAATAATCGAAATACAACAACGGTATCGGATTCACGGAACGTCTCCTGCCATCGGAAAGCGTCCCTGATGTCAACAAATGAAAACTTGGTAACAACCAATAACTAAAATAAATAAGTGCTGTCAAGTAAGTTACATTTTTTGATTGCATTTATAGAGATCACTACTTCATAGCGGTCACATTTTCCGTGCTCAGAAGTCAGCGGAAACAAGATGGCCCTATCTTATCCAAAAAAAAACGATATTAGCGTTATCCTTAGGCAGGGCTGCTGCTTAGAGTACCAGACCTTCAGTATTCTAGGGTAAATTCAGAGGTGAAATTTTTGTGAACACTGCTTTTTAAAGCATTGCTTGGAGTGCTGCTTAAAGGCACAGTACACCTTCAAATATGATTTTTGAGAATTACATGTAATTGTGTAGAAGACCCCTCCTGTATAACACGTGCCTAATGCGAGATCTCAGTTTCTCCAAATAAGCGAGATTTAAGCGACCACCACAGGCCCGACCCCCTACCAGATTTCCGAACTCGATAGCGGCTCGATGGATGGATGAATTCCAACAATTCGTTGTTCTTCAGTCCACTGCCGGACTGTCTCCTTAGACTGGCTCGCTCTCGCGCAAACATTGCGAATGAAGAGAAATACAGGCCTGAGACAACTCGTCCACCAATTTTTCACACTCAAAATCTAGGCATATTTGAGCAGCCATAACTCTGTTCACGGGGGGTCTTGGACGATTTCAGAGATACCACTGTGATCAGCGTGTGACTATCTCCAATATAAGCATGAAATCTTTGAATTAATTTTTTGGGTGTTCTGTGCCTTTAAATATGCCATGTTTGTGTGCTTTTCTACGTTTCAGTCTGAGTTTTTTTATATTATAGATTTGTAGATTCAGCCGAAAAAAAGAAAATCTGTAGCAGCTTTAGAACGTTTTCAAGTGGATGAAACAGTTCGAAAAATGCTTCTTCCTCCAGAGACCCTAGAGCTAGCAAAAGAAGAAAAGGCCACTCAAAATGCGCTTAGAGAACTCTTCTTTGCATCAGCTTTTTGTTTTAATTCGCGCTGTCTTCAGAAAGCTTCGATTATGCTTCAATTTTAACAATGAAGCTGTCGGCGGACCATGAAGCTTGTAGTCGAGTCTGGTGTCAATATATTGTTCGTATATAGGTTTGACGATTTCCCTTTTTTTGGGGAGGGGGGGGCGAGGAGTCGATTTCTGGAAAGCTTGACCCACCAATGTACCATATTGTCGTCAACAGGATAAAACAAAATCACTGCATACGTATGGTAGATTTTCACAGACTGAATGTGTAGTATATATTTCTTTTATGAGTGTACATGGTTTTTCAATAGGGTACTTTTGAATGATATGTGGTGGCTATGGGATCAAAAAGCCCTCTATTCAGATCGAACAAACAGCAGAATGCAATAATAAAGACTACATCATAACACTGTTAGTATCATGTTTTTGTAGATTTTTGATCAGGGTCATACCTGGAAACGAGGCTAATGAATGTTTTTGAAGCTGTCCTTTGTGATGCCATTGGATATAGTGGATGGTTTTTGGAGTTCTATCCCTACAGGGCCCCAGAAAGCTGTGATGTGGTCACCAGTGCCTCCCTCTAACAGCAGTCATTTTTCTTGTTCCGCAGTTTTCAAATTCCTCCTACTCACCATGTTTCTTGTCACAGTCACACATGTGGTATGGAATTCAACAAACCTATATCGGAAGAAAATTCACAGTGAGTTTCTTCTAGTGTTGTGTTCTCACCTCTTACCGTGGAAGTTCATTTCAAATCTCGTAAATATTTCGAACTAACAGTGAGTATGTTAGCCCCTCCAATTTTTTTCAAGTGAAGGCAGCTGGGCTGTTGATCATGCCTGGGTCTCGTTAGCGAGAGTACTCGACACATATGTTTCGCCATGTCCTCCCGTTTCGCTGCTTTCTCCGCCAGGCTCGAGAAATCGAGGATAGGCTGCACAGTCGGCATGGATAGGACTGATACTGCGCTTTCCATGGTGTGCGTTGGCGGTACTTGAACTTGGAGGTTTGAGATATATATCTCTCTCTCTCTCTCCCTCTCTTGCTCGAACTTTGTCAGTCTATTGTCAAGGTCAGTCTAGGGCTTCGGAGCTACAAGCTGTTTGATGAACACGCTGTATGTAGCTGCTGCGGCGGAGATCGAGCCAGGGAAGACAATCAGCAAAGTTTACAAAATTTTTCGACCGCGCCCAGAAAAGTAGCCACAAATACATATTACCCCTGAAGTGTCACAGTTTAGCACAGAATCACACCATTCTTCCAAACTCATTTAGTTTTGAAACGCAAACGATAAACTAAGCGCCGCGGTTCACCAGGAACGGATTCCAGGAAAAGTGTAGGTGTACTGCAAGAGAAGCCATAGCAATATGGTCCTCCAACAAGATTGACAGCCTGCTCACAGAGCAAAGTCCATAATCTCTCATTCGGAGGCAGTTTTTCTTGTGTGACCCACAGGAGTTTGATGGCCTGCTATCAACCCGAACTGAGACCTGCTGGCTTTTCCGTTCAAGGCTGCACAGAAAAGAGCATGAGGAACCCATGAGTGCGACTACATCTGAGATGCAAGATTCGCTTGAAAAGACTTGGAACGAAGAAAAAATTATGGTTTATTTAATTATTAGTTGCGCTTGCATGAACGCGCCAAAAAAAAACAGAAACATTCAGTCAAGAAGCTACATGCTGGGTATTCCAAAACACAAAACAGCAGGAGTGCTAAACAAAAAAAAAGAGTCAGACACACAAAAGGTGAAGAACAGCAGGAGTGCCGACTCATTTACACAGTTCGATAGTACTACACTACAGGCCGTATCTTTTGCGTTTTGGACGAAAAAGACGCGAAAACGCGTCTTTTGCGTCTTTTCCTCATAACTCTGTTCAAAGTGATCCATTCTGCAATCCAAAGAGATGGTTGGAATCAGCATTGAGAGCTCTTCGTTTTGAGCCCCCACATGTCTTACTCTGCAACAAGGCATATAGGCGTGACACAATCAATCGAGTGCGCGAAACGCGAATGCGGAGCTTTGGTCAGGGGATTGATTGTGTTTATATAACCATTGTGTATATTCTAGTGGAACACTCTGAAGATATTTTGACCGACATATGGGGATATAAATTTCGGTTTCTCCCATTTTCAAGTATCCATATTTCGGTCACTTCCCGGGTCCCGTTCTCGTTACCTTACAAATTACAAACGTTACCAATAAATTTGATACTCGGCCAATGACCATTGTTTTATTATCCTCTCTCGAATTAGAACTACAATACCCGCACTAATTTACTTAGAAAAGCCGCAAAAGTCGCGATATCGCGACTTTTCGTCATGTCTCGGCACAAAGTGATCCAATCGAGCAATGAAGGAGATATTTCGAATCAACATCGAAAGCTCTTCCTTCTAAGTTTTTACATGTTATGCGGCCATAAAAGACATATAGAGCTAACACAATTAATCGAGTTGGCGAAAGGAAAATTCAGGTATTTTGTGTTTATTTGACGCAATGCCACCTTCACCTCAACAGTGTTAACGTGATAGAGAACAGCTTAGTGAACTATTTACGGCTGACCGGCTTTTCCTGCGATATTTCGGTTTGAAATTTTGATTTTTTTTCACCATTTCCACAGCGACAATCCTCCTCTTGCTTAGATTCACAGAGAGTAGCAATGTTTTTCATGAATTTTTCATGAACTCAATGCTGATTCCAACCATCTCTTCGGATTCCAGAATGGATCACTTTGAACAGAGTTATGAGGAAAAGACGCAAAAGACGCGTTTTCGCGTCTTTTTCGTCCAAAACGCAAAAGATACGGCCTGTAGTGTAGCTCAGTAACCGCTTTGAGAGAAAGTTAGTACTCTTAAAGGCAGTGGTCGCGATCAAATATGTTTGTCGTCTTTTTCCCTCTAAACCCTTTTCTGGGTCTCGAGTAGTAGGATCTATAAGAAAAAATCGCGGAAAAACCGCTGTTTTGGGCCAAATTTAAAGCCTTATCTTTCTTGTCTTTTGATGGTGGACGAGCCCACTCAACATCATCGGCATCGATGACCTCTTATATCAAGAACATAAGCTGCCTTGAAAATGAATTTCAATCAATGAACCTTCGGATTTATGTACACATCTAGTCAGAAACATTGATGGAGTGCTTTCTTTCATTGCTCAACTGCTTTTATTAGGTAAATTAGCATTTATTTCTTCCTCTGAATGTCGATGATTTTTGACTGCTCGGCATGAGACGGCGATCTGTTTCGTCATCGCTGTGCACGTGTGCACGAACTGGCATTTTTGGGCCTTAGAATCTCTATTTCTAGCTTTTTTTTAACCTCGCTACCTTCATAGTTTTTCAGCTGTGTTTGATCTAAGCTGATTTTTGTAATTTTTTCGATAACGTTTTTCATCGTGACCACTGCCTTTAAAGGCTGATTTCTGCGTACGAGCCAACGAAGGTGGAGCCTTGTCAGCCAGCTATGACACATAAGAGAACTACCAGAACTTCGGGTCATGGGTATACTGGTCTTCCCTCATGGGACTGGTAGGTTGGCCAAGCAGCCTGTAAGACGTTGGATTGTTCCGATGTCAGATTTGAAAAAATAATTTATGAAAGCGCTTAACGCAAGATCTAGTACCACCTCGTAAACATTGTTTTTCGAAGCTCGACGTGAACTGCATAAAAACACAAACAGTTGGAGGCAGCAAGGTCAAAGCTCAAAAATCGGTAACACTCAACACTTAAA
Organism: Aplectana chamaeleonis; assembly: GCA_029168955.1. Classification (NCBI taxonomy): domain Eukaryota; kingdom Metazoa; phylum Nematoda; class Chromadorea; order Rhabditida; family Cosmocercidae; genus Aplectana; species Aplectana chamaeleonis. The sequence continues at coordinate 371,824 of JAPDOI010000059.1, read as the reverse complement.
GGCAGTGTCCACGATAAAAACCATGTCTGATTTTTTGGTGGAGATCGGCAGCTGCGGTGCTAGCGCATCCCTAACGTTGAAAAAAATGAAAAAAATTAGCTCGAAACGGTCCCCTACGGCCCCAAAGTTGGGCACCCGTCAGCTCGTGACACCCCAGATGCACTTTCCACGCCCACCGAGGTGAACAAATGAATGCTCGAGATTGTGAGATGAGCGATGGTTTCCGATCAATAGCTCCGTTCTTCCCTTCATTCTCAGTTTCTCTCTTTACTCAGGTCAGCTCGCATACATCGGCTGCAGAGGACGGAAGTTACAAGCCACAACTCGTCCACCATGCTTCCATTGCTCAATTTTTTAGGGACCATAACTCCGTTCCTAGAAGGTCTTGTACGATTCCAAGAACATAATTGGAACCAGAATGGGACCGTCTTCAAGATAGGCGGAAAAGCAGAAAAACGATTCCTATCGTGAACACTGCCTTTAAAGCAAGAAGTCGTCGAAAAACGAATGATGCACTAGTGCGGCTTCATACTCATACATTTTCCTTAGCTCAGGTGGCACCATTTTGCGTTAAACCAGTCTCAGCTCACCAGCGCCTCTTCTTCTAGGAATCGGAAATGTTAAGTATTTCCAGCACATCTATTTTCCATCTGTAACCATCTAGCCCCACGCGAGAATAGTGGATTGAGTAGCATGATCGAAGGCATCTACGAAAAGATTTGAACCGTATCGAGAAAAAAATCTTTGATCGTCCTCCACCAATGGTTAACTACCGTCGGCGCACTTTAGATTCCATAACGGGATGGATTACAGGCAGGGTCCACGTTAGATTTCTTTTCCAGCATCTGCGCGGTTTACGGAAGGTCTGTTGCCCTAGACAGCAAAGCTTGCCTGAAAAGGACGCAAAAGCCGCGCTTTTTTTTGAACCCACCCTTGCTTACGTTGACTTTCGAGCGTGGAGGAATTGACCTCTATGAAGGATAGTGCCTACCAATGCAATCAAGCAATCGTCTCACTTATCAGCACTTCCCTGACTTGATCATTCCTATAATCTGAGTGTTCATTTGTTCACATCGAGGGGAAGGATCTGGAGCACGGGGCGGTTCTGGTACACCAAAACGCTTGTTCGCAGCTGTTTGTTGTAACTCATGGCTAGTTTTCTACCGTTCTTTTGACATTGTGAGCCTAGCTAGAATCCTTCTCGTCTATCATTTCAGTGCGGAAAGTCACCGAAGATGATCATCGTGAGTGCTGCCTTCAGGTACTTGTGGGTGTCAGTGGGGAGCAATCTGGGCCAGCTACCACTTTTTTCTTTTCGTTGTACCTAGTCAATTAATGAAAGCGGAAATTGCGAAAAAAAAACTCCGAGAAGAATCTCGCGTGGGCACGGTTCGCACGGATACTCTGGGTTAGTTATTGAGCGTTGGCGCTAACCCGGTATACGTATCTTACAACATAAATGCACCAAGTATGCGGCAACGCGCAAAAATGAACCCAAAGTATCAGTGCGATACGTACAGAGGGTATGTGCATTAGCATCTCCTCAGCAAAAAAAAACTTCTCTGCGCTACTTAGGAGATCACAAGTGGACATTTTACAGCCGTCGTGACGGTCGCGAGCAATACTAGGCAGCAAACGGAGGAAGGAGACGATGTGATATTCTACGATGTGCAACCATTAAATAAATTGGTAAGCGATTAGTGCTGATTATTACATGCAGTTTCGAAACTTCGGTTTGAATACGGTTCCAATCTTAGCCTTTTTGAGCTTTTCGTTCCCTTTTTTGATACCAGCAAATCCATGGAAATTTTTTTCTTTCCATTCAGATTTTTTCACGATTACAAGAAACTGGTACAAATTCTTTCAATGAATTTCCTTGTGAGACATTCTTCAAAGTCGTCTAGTTCGTATATTCACTATGACAAGGCTTTTCCTCTGGAAAAAAAATCCGAAGTCCTCTATTATTTGAATAGGTTGCACACATGTTCAGTTTTTTTTTCAAGTGATGGATCTTATCGCCAAACGCCGTGTAAGGTTTTTCTCGAAGGAAGAGCTACTCCATCTATGAAAAATGCGAAAAAAGGAAGGGTGCTAAATCTATCACTCCCCCTGAGTTGTTTGCGAGTGAAATTGAGACAAACTTGATTTTTCGGAAATGCAGAAAGCGTCTCATTTTCTGTGTGGCTGCGAACCTCTAAAGGAGTCCAATATTCATATGTGGTGCTAGCAGGAACGACTTTAGTCATCTTTCATCCTTTCCGCTATTATTCGAACGAATTTCAGAGAAAACAGAAAGCTCAAAAGGAAGGCTTGGTGTTCCGAAGAAAACCAGGAACGGCTTACGTCGATTGTCGCCGACTCCTTCGGGACGACAAGGTTCTACATAAGAATATACAAAAATAGCTCGGCGCGGAAGTTTCACTCGGCATTTCAGACCTATGCAAAGGGAATCACTGCTAAACGTCCGACTTTACCTGACCCAGATCTGGATATGGACTGTGACGCACTACGACGTAGAATTTTACCAGTGGCTAAACTCCGGAAGATTCCTTTCGGAGTAGCTCATGCACGGATAGTTTACGAGGTCTTGATTTTCCTTCATTCTCTAAACGACTAACTTTCCTTTACTTGACGGATGAGGTCGGCTTGCCGTAGGTCTTTGTTCAAACAATTTTCGAGAACATTGTGAAAAGTAGGTAGTTGCGGAACGCTAATGCATAACCAAGTACAGAAGAGGGACAGGTTTACTGGTAAAAGGCAGCCGCAGATGCGGATTAGCTTTAGCTTTTCTCTTGCTCGACTTCGGAAGTGTACATTTTGTTTTATCTAAATACCGGTTTTTCTTTTATTACAAGAACCCGTGTACCAGTACTGGGTTGTAGGCGTCCGACACGTCAAAGGAGAAGCGAGTTTGACGCGTAGGCGCGTGGTGCGTGATGGATATCCACCCCTTTCACGCCGTCGTTAGAGCGTATTTTCCCTAAGCTCGAGGTGCACAGGGTATGTCAAATTTTCTTCCTAGATGCCTGAGTTTGCTCTGAATAACTGGAAGACGGGAAGAGGAAACCTAGGAAACACAGAAAAAATGTGGAGAGAAGCCTTCCAAACTCGAAATACCAAGGAATTTCTCGCAAGCTTGGGGTAAACGCTCTCAGATGACGGCGTGAGCGGGGCGGATTTGGGTAGCATGCGTTGCATCTAAGCGTGGAGCTCCGCCCCGGTTCTTCCTATTATGTGTACTGCGCCAACAACACCCCAATCGTCCTGTATTTTTTCAGTAGAAAAGACTTAGTAGGGAAGCTAAGTCGAGCAGAAACGCCGTTTCCAAAGTGATTCATATGTACCACTTAATATACCACCAATGAAATTTTCAAACGGATGTTTGTAGCTGCTGAAAGTTTCTCTCAACTGTGTTATGATGGGTTTCCTTTGAGCGAACAGGTAAGGGCACCCATCCGATAATTTCAAGGATGATTAATAGAATTGTTGCTGAGTTTGCTCAACACTTTTTCGTGCGATTATTCAGGGTCCGCTATTCAGCTGACGCAACTTACCTTAGTGATTCGTAAATGAATGATTGGACCTCAGATTCGTGTTTAGCCCACCAGGTAACCTCCGCACAGATGCTTTCAGTCAAATCTGAGACATCTACAAAACTACCGTGTACGCACCATTACCTGCCCTAATCTATCGAAAATCGTGAAATGGAACTTTTTTTGATGAGCGCTTCCAACAGAATCTACAGAGGTGTTCCAAAGCCAATTTGTCGTAGCGCACTGGGAATCATCAAGAGGGGCATTTTACCCCAAAAATTTCCCGCGGTGACAGGCTTGGACCCCCAGAAAAATGTTTGAGCCGAATCCAGAATAATTTGCCTAGACCCTGAAAAAAGCATGATGATTGTACCCCTTTCCAGCGCTCTACTGAAGGAAAGCTTATAAACTGATTCAGAGAAGTCTTTAGTAGCTACAAACATAGATTTACAAACCTCAGTGGTAGCCCATTAAGTAGTATCAATTTCGCTTAAGGCGACGTTGTCGCTCCTTAGAGAAGACCTCATCTCACACCTAGCCCCTAAATCAGTTACGTGAATCCAACAAACCTCACGAAAATCTCGATGAATTGTTTACATCCTTTCGACAACGATTAAGAGAATTGATAGAATTGATCGAAACCAATATAGCATTTTTTCTGATCAATTTCTCAAATTGTTTTCTTCGGATTGAGTTGTTTTAGAGCTACGCATTCATCGAAGACGAACTCAGATCAAGCTATCATCCACAAAATGCGTTTTGCTACTCGATTGATCGTAAGGCAAAAAAGGAGTTCAGTGATAGGATCGAGGCTCTAGCGAAGTGTTTTCCGAACGTCATGGTGGCAACCGGTCAGTTTTTTGCTCATTATCGAGTGTTCTAGGAATTTAAAAGCCTACTATAGAACAGGTCAAAATTTTTGTTTTTCTGCGAAAAAAAAAACACAAAAAACCAATTTTTCGCCCTTTTCTCATAACTCTGTTCAAGAGGGTCCATTTGGGAATCTAAAGAGATATTCGCAATCAGCATAGTGTGCTCTTTCTTCTGGAATAGCACATGGCTACCTCTTCTTCAAGATATGTAGGCAAAATTAGACATGAAACATTCAACCCGAAACGCGCATGAAACGCGAGTTTGCAATTAAGGCTGAGCGAATGTGTTCATGCTGTTACGCCTACATGCTATGTGGAATGTATGCCAAATAGCAGGCTAAATGAGAGACCTCTCGATCCCGATTCCAAATATTTCTTTAGATTCTCAAACTGATCACCATGAACAGAGTTATGACAGGAGGGCGAAAAAAAAAACGCTTTTTTGCTTTTTCTCGCCGAAAACTCAAAATTTATGGCCTGTATTGTACATTCATGGACAAGGTTTTGAACTTTAAGTAGCAAATTCAGTCTTCGTTTTCAAGTTCCAGCGAGCCACAATAAAACTAGTAGAATTGAGCCAGAGGACAGAAATTAACCTCTACCACAATAGCAACGAGTCAACTAGTTTCGGATGACCCTCAAGCCTTGACAAGAACACCAATCAATTCTGAATTTTTTATTAACAAAACCAATTCACAAAAAAAACACTAACAGACACCAAAAATAACAACCAGTTGAGAGATCCTACAAAAAGGCATGGCGGGATCGTATGAGAGCGGCGGCCGTGGCAGGGAATCGGGGGGGGGGCACGGGTTGTGGACAGATATCGAAAGCGGCGGCTCAAGGCACAAAAGGAGGAAGAGGACCTGTAACGATCCACATCGAGCCATTTAGAGCAAGAGGAAGAAAAGTGACGTCAGTTGTGTGGCGTTGTATATGATCGCAGACCGCACACACGAACTGACGCCCAGTGGCAATTCGTTCACTTTGTTCATTTTTGATCTTTTTTTAACGCACCGTGTTTTAAGCCCTTCATTGCTTTATCACGACAATGTGGCCGCACAGATCTATCGTCAATCAAAATTACACGCGGGAAAACGAAGGGAGGATGGGTCCAATCCAATCATTCCGCACCCGATTGTTCAGCGCGACTTCCTACTTGTGAGAGACTGACGATATGTGCACCGTAGTTACCCGAGCGAAATCCCGTTTCGCAGTTGCGGTCAGCCGCTGTTGCAGCATGCAGTACGCTGATGATCATGCCAGAACCACGGAGCCCCGGGGCGATTGCCCTTCGTCCCAGCGCTATTATCATCTTGCTGCGTGCAGCTACAGCGGTGGTCCGCAAGTTCAGAACAATTGCTCCGTTAAGGACTGTACGGTATAACGATCTGCATGCCGAATTCTTTTGAATACATCTAAACTGTAGTTTGGATTATATTGTTGGGTAGCGCTTCTCACATGTTTCCGCAATAAGTTTCCAGATTTGAAATGAAGCTGAATTTGAAAGAAGGTAAAGAAAAAGGACGCACATACGCGAGAACGCGTCCTTGCGCTTTCTAACCGAATTTCACAGACGATAGTGTAATAGCAATGACAACGTCTTAGCCGTCTATTTCAGAAGACGCATAGGAATTGCTCTCAGAAGAGTATAATGCCTTCTCCATAAGAGAATATGAGCGGTACCTAAATTGTGGAAACACGAAAGCAACCATTACGCAGATTAATGCGATGATCAACTCGATTAGAGACGAGTTTGTGTGGAAACCGAGCCAAACGAAACTTCCACTGCTTTTAGAGCGCTTCGACATCGGGAGGAATGGAATAAATATGACGCGATCACACTTTGCTTGTATGGAACTGTTAATGACTTCTCCGAGCTGGGGTTACATGCTAATCATGCAGGTAGTACTGTTTACACCAACTGATCACAATATTTTCGATAGGCTTATTGTTAGATGCGACAATCAGTTGATTGTTGTCCGAGTCCCTAGTCGATTGTTTCACGTCATCTCTATCAGTCGTTGCATTTCTTTTTTACACGATAGGCGCGCTGGCTTCTGTTTTAAGATTAGCCGTGATGGCCTGCTCTACACATGTTTTGTCCGTATCACCAAATTAACATACTATACATTGGATCCGAATAAAAAAAATCGGATACTCGGATTTCGGATAACTCGAAAATCAAAGGTCGCGGATATCCGACTCAAACGGATAGATTCAAAATAGCAACATCGGATAATCCGAGTCACTCGAATAGGGAGGCGAGACGGATAGTCGGATCTCGGATCAATCCGAAAATTACGTTTTTTCGGTAATTCGGATTTTGGATCACTCGGATTTTGACCCTTTTTTCGGTGAGTCGGACTCCGAGTCGGATATCCGGTCGGATACAAGATGGTATAATTCAAAAAGTTTATCGAAAATTGATAGTCTGGTGAAAATCCTAAAAAAAAAGATTTTCTACCTTACTATGATGAACGAATTTATTGATAATCGTCTTTATCGCGAAATATTTGCAAACCAAACAGGGGTGCGTTCCAAGAAGATTTCCACGGGAGGAAATCATATTTGATAATGAGACCAACCAATGACAGTTTATGAGGCCGCCTAAAATGAATATGTCTTTCGGCCTATCATTCGTCATATCTTATCAGACCCATTTTTCCTCCCATGAAAATCTTCCTGGAACGCACCCCAGATGTGATCACCTTTCACAATCTCTTAAAAGCAAGAGTAATGTTAAAGCAATAGTCTAAAAGAGTATCAATCCTTCACATCGAATTCGTAAATACCCGTGAGGAATTGTCTAATCCACTAAAAAAGGATTGCCCGTTCGATAAATACACATGGTTTTTGATAGGCAATCGAACCCTTAATGCGCCATAAGGGGTATGGTATATTTTTGCGACACACTGCCGCGTCGCTCTGCACAGCAACAGCAACCGCCAGTCGCGGAGCTTCTACCTTTTAACCTGTCGCTATCGCAGTGTGTTGCAAGCTTCGGCCGCGACAGGGACAGTGGCAGCGACAGGCTTCAGCCCATTCGCAGGTTGTCGGCCCTCCGCGTCACGTCGCTGCGACAGACGCGCGATAATCGTGCCTACGACGGCAGATGCCGTTGTTACGATGCAGGTCCCACACTGCTAGATTGCATGCTTGTCGGTCATGACAGCGGCAAAGTATACCATACCCCAAAGAGCCTTTCAGAGTGGCGTCGCAGCAAAACTCGCTGTCGCGGTGACGGTGTGAGCGATGTGGGGTGAGGGGTGCTACGCAGCGCTATTTGATGATGTTACCTTGTTATTACCTGTCCATAAACTCTCTATAAAAATAATTATTTCGCCTATTTCACTTTTTCTCCAATCGAACAAACGACGGCGAAGAGGTAAGAGACGCAGAGACAGAAATATGATTCGGCGACCAGTCATGGTCACGCCCACTTTCTCTCGCTCTGGAGAGCGACGTCACAAATTTCGCAGCGGCGCCACTCTGAAAGGCCCTATAATCGCACAGACAACTCAAACCAAGAGAATCAATGCCAATTATGCGCAAAATCTGCGCTGATGATGCGCAGAAAATGCGGCGTAATTCTTACGATGCGCGGTCCAATTGGATGTCTGCAGTGTACAGGCTATAAAAGGGCGAAATTTATTTGGTTCCTACGCGTGCTGGTGTGGAGCGGAGGTTAAAGACAGTGAGAGAGCGTAGGGCAGACGGAGGCCGAGGCGTCTCGCGCGCCGCTCGCGCCTCGAATGATGTGAATTACGACGTTTTATAGAGGGTAACTACGCACATGTATGGCTACTGTAGAATGGAATGTCGGGTCGTGACATAATATACCCTTGTTTGAGTCACAGTATCTTGAATTGCACAAAACACGGTCCGCCAATAGTCCTCTAATTGGCCCGGTAGTACCGTAGTGTACGTCCACGACGTGTTCTCGGCAGACCCGGGTGTGCACCCGGTGTGCAGAGCAATCGATTCGTCGATGCCGTCACTCGGCCACCCACCCTGCCACCCGGGTCTGCCGAGAACGCGTCGTGGACGTACGCTACGGTACAGAGTATACCAATATCCGACTCATTATCCGATCCGAATCATGACATTTTTCGGATACTCGGTATCCGAATCATTATCCGACTCATGGCACATTTCGGTGATTCAGATTCTGAATCAAACGGATTTTGCCGTTTTTTCGGTGAATCGGATTTTGGATCATTCGGATTTTGACGTTTTTTCGGTGAATAGGATTCTAGATCATTCGGATTTTGACACTTTTTCGGTGAATCGGATTTTGGATCATTCGGTTTTTGACGTTTTTTCGGTGAATCGGATTTTGAATCATGAAAATTTCGGTTCATTCGGGTGGTCCGAAAATGAGTGAGTCGGATCCAATGTATATAAGATACCGCACTCAGTAGCAACCCCTTTGTATTCCTGCGAGCCTCTTTTCCTGCCATACAGCGCCGCGACTTCCTATTCGAAGGAAGCGGACCATACAGGGAGTGAGATTCTTTATGACTCTCCATCTTATCGAAATGTACCCTGTGCTCGAATGAGAAACAAATCTTTTGAAACGTCCTCAGTGACTCGACGTGGCTTATTGCACGTTGTTTGCAGATTCAACTCAAAAAATGTTCAAAGAGGAAGTAATGTGAAAGTTCAATAAGCTCTTTGTAAGAGTGTGCAGACCCTTTAACGAGCTCCTAACCTCCGTTGAATGTCGTTTCTAAATAAGGCAGGAACTGATAACATAAAAATAACGTAACCACTTGTACAAAAGTGCAAAGCGTTGTGTAGAGAGTTTTCAGAACTACGACGTGATGATTAAGACGGTGTATGAAACGGCCGCCATCTTGCAGTCACTTGGAGGAGCTAACGATGTACACGTAAGACCTGTTGAATCTGACCGATATAACTCATCCGCGAAATGGGATGTCCAGACATTGGGACTCTTCGGAAATGGTTTGTTTTTTTCACGTAAGAACGGCTAAAAGCTAAGCTCTGGTACATCCCTGATGACCTGCTGATTTCGATTATCACCAGCAGCGGAGCGGTGGGCCTCGGTGAAATATAACTAGTGATAAGGAGGTTTCGACGATAAAAGCCACCGCTTCGCGCTATGAGTGAGGGCGAAAACATGAGTTCACTTGGAATGAAACAGGATCTACAATACCGCTGCTATCCAAGAGAAACAATGGGCGAAATGGGCAAAAAAGGCAACTAAAGCGTCTTTCGACCACAACTCGCCTCAATGTGCTCCGTTTTCAATTTCGAAAGGACCAACATGTTCACCGTGCCACAATCTATTTACCTGTGTAAGACAACATTAGAATGAACTTATGGAAACGCTTTTTCAAGATGGTGTTAGTTATGAGTTTGATAATGTTATCACAAGCTAACGAGTCCATTAGATTAAAAACAACCGTACGCGATCTGCGATCTCTAGCATGGTCAAAATGGAAATGTATTTCGCCTTGAAAAAATTATGTCGCTACCAAATTTTGCAAAATATTTTTCCACGGTTGCCTAGATCACGACATGCTGTACATTTCGGCGTTTTCGAAATTGAAAACGGAGCACTTTGAGGCGAGGTGTGGTCGAAAGACGCTTTAGTTGCCCACTTTGCCCATTTCGCGAATTTTTTCCCTTGGATAGCAGCGGTATTGTACGTATTTTGCGACTATGTTTGAGAGAATGTGGGAGCCTTTCGCAGTAAGGATATTGAAGCTCTGCTTGATTCAGTGTTCCAATCAGTGCTCCTCTCCATTGCGTGACTCAATTTCAACGGCTGTGTAGCACCTGAAACATGACAAGTTATATATTTTAAGATAATAAAACGGAGTCTTCAACATTAAACGCCACCTTGACATTTGCAAGAGGTGCAGTGCATGCAGCATTATCACGAGCGGCGGTCGACTGGATGGTGAACATTGTGGATCTATCAAAGACTTTTGAACAACTCGATATAGATGTAAATATGTTCGGCGCTTCTAAGGATGAAACGTTTCCTCTGCTAAAAATGTTTGTACTTATGGGTTTTACAGGTTCTTGGTGTTGATGAGGTGCTTATTCCTACACTGCAAGTTAGTGATGAGCTCAATATGCCAGGACGATTCACTTCAGAGTGTGTGAAGAAGGGACACATTATCGGAACTATAACGAGGTGAGACTGAAGACCAACATTCGAAAAATCGAGGTAAAACAAGTAGCCTTCTTCTCGCTTTTTTCTATAAAATCATTTTTCATGTTGTCTCTAAATACCTATGTGCCAACACCGACACTCATGCATGTTACACGATACATAGAAAATTCCGTTTGTAGCCGTCGATTCGCCATTTCTGGCCCGTTTTCTACCATTCTTTTGACAAAGGGGAGCCTTAGATCCTTCTTGCCTACCATTTTACTGTGGGAAGTCACCGAGGATGATTATCGTGATCGCTGCCCTTAACTTCAGATTGATGCGGATCGCATCTCCAAATTTCTCCAACTCAATTTTTTAAGGTTTGAACTCAAATTGATCACGTAGTGCTTTCTCACACAGTTGCGAGTTATTCAGTCGTGTCTTTTCTACCGCTGGTGATCTAAATGCTTTTGAAAAACGCCGTCTTGTTAGCAAAAAGAAAGGTTTTTTAGGCCTTCCGGTCAGGCATGTGTGAAATCTTGAAAACGGAAAAATCAAATAACAGAATTTTCCTTTTTTTGAAGCCAATAAATTTCAAAAAAGAACATGGGGGGCATGCATGAACGCTGCGGAGAAGGTCAGGGAGCCGCTCCGCGTCCTATCCGCGCAGCGTCTAGCCACGGGGCGGCTTGAAGTGCATGGAGTATATTAGTGTATCGCAGACGTAAATGCACTTTCCACTGCAAACTCTACGCACGCATTTTCTGTCATCCCAACGGCGTTTGCTTCCAACTATTGAGACGCGCAGGATGACAGAAAGTGCCAGAAAGCGACTGGGATGACAAAAATGCCGCTTGGCGTAGAGTTTGCTCAGACAGTCTTTTTCTGTACACGTCCTTTCGAATCTCAGCTTTTGCTAGCTTCTTTCTTTTCCTTCGACCATAAGTAGTGCAGGAGAGGCAGAGCTGCCTCTCAAAACCCGTGTGGTGTGTCTCTGTCCAGATTTCATGAAAGATAAGAAGCTGATGTCAGAGGTCATAGGCGAGTGTAACCTGGGGTGGTAGTAATTGGGGTCAAAAACGCGAGTTTACAGGCGATAAACTTGCATTGGACGCGACTTCTATCACAATGGTTTCAAGGGAGAACTCCTGAGCAAGGAGGGAGAATTCGCTTCAGTTTCACACTAACATCCCTCAGTTTGAGGCATTGAATACACTGTGAGTGAAAACGCCTCCTCAAAAAATTGTCAAATTTAATCTTTAATAGAAAAAATACCAATTCTAAAACGTTTTTGGAGCTTTTTTCTCACAAATTTTGGCATGTAGTTACCTCGCGTTAAACTCGCGTTCAAGATGTCCTCGCAGAGAGCACGAGAATAGCGCTCGAGTGCGAGAGGAGCTCGCGGTTGGCAAAAAAAATCCTTTGGAGTTTTTGTCGCGACTAGCAGGACGCCATAGAATGAAACCCCCAGTGCAGTTTTGGCCATCTATACTGAGGGTCAAGTGCAAGTTTAAGTATACTGGCTTTATTTCTGTAGGGCACAAACCCCCTTTTAACCCGCACTTGCTACTACAGTACTGTACCACGGCGGCGCGGTCTGTCGTGACCAGGGGTGTGCGTAATTACGGTTTACGATTTACGACATTTTAGACCGTAAATCGTTATTTTTCGTAAATAAAAATACATGAAATGGAAGTAAATCGCAAGATATCTCAAAGTAACCTGCTCTAATCTCACTTTGAGTATTTTAATGTTTTGATCAGGAGATGGGGCCAACCCAGGCGTGTGACTGCAGCACGATCCCGTTATCATTCTATGATGTGATTCTATCATTATAACTCGGGACACATGGTCGGAGTTGGAGGCGTTGGATAACAGATCCGCGTTGAGCGTCGTGCACGTCTCACTAGCTGCCGCCTACAGCGCAATGCAGTCTAAAAGCACACTTCACGAGAAACTTTGTTTTCGCGTTGTTCATGAAGATCAACTGTACTGAATTCTATAACAAGATTAGCGTCAAAACATCGAGCGAGGCAGTCTAGTCGATCTAAAATTTGCTCCAAATAGTGCTCCTGGCACGCCTAGATTGCGCCTACTCAGAGTCCACAAAAATCAGCAAGAGGAGCATTCGTTCTTAACCCCAAAAGTTTGAAGCTCAAAATCGTTTCCTCTAGTCAATTTCTCTCCGTCCGCAGCAAACGAACCTTCAGAAAAGGCGTGAGCGCTAGTTCAAACGCTCATCTTCGCCCTTTATTCTGAAACATTATCTCTCACAAATGCGTGCGTTTGATGGGGCGCTTTGGATATATTTCTTAATTATGAGGACTAAACTACACAAAACAGCGAAAATTAGAAAGCGTTTTTTGTGCTCACGTTCCTTTAACAATCTACAGTATCGTCACCATTAAGCTACGATTCTGCATGTGATTCAGTAGATATAGGAAAATATAACTTGGGCTGGGCGACCGATACTGTGCTCCAGATAGAGTTGCCATGAATCGGACTGATACTGTGCGACTTCTCTATTAAAGGTTGGCGCAAGCTCGGTGCCATATTTTTCAACTACATATCAGTTCGATTTTCACCGACTGTATAATCGGTGTTGCGGTTTCGCTAGCAAATAGGAGTTCTCGAATTCGACCGTTGGGAATCGCTCAAATACGGTCAATTTGGCTCGTTTTACGCTTACAACGGCGTTAGCGCTTTGGGAGAGGCATCACGAGTATAAATGTGCCCCTGTCGCCCAGCAGTTACGCTAGCAGCTGAATCGGACTGGTGGGTTTCTCAAGATCTGGGAAGAAATTGTGGAATGAGTGATAAGGGAAAGCAGAGAAATACGGATAATACGGTGCCATTAGGGGTATGGTATACTTAACGAGACAAGGTCGCTTCGCTTTGCACAGCGACAGCGACCGCCTGTTTTTAAATCTGTCGCATTCGCAGTGCGCTGAACAGCGACAGCGACGAGCTTTGGCTTATTTGCAATATGTCAGTATGTCAGTCTTCCGCAACACTCCGCTGCGGTTTACGCGCGACAAGTGTTCCTACGATAACCGATGCCGCTGCTCCGATGCGGGTGCCGCCGCGATTTGTGCTAGATTTTATGCAAAGTATGCCATGCCCCTTAAAGGCAGCGTACGCGCAAAAAACCGTGTTTATTTTTATCACAATTTTGAGCAGGTATGCTTACCAGTTTGTCATATATCATGAGGAGACCACCCAAAACACTCAAGTTTCAGAGAAAAACTCGTTTGAAAATCTCGCAGCATTCAGCCTCCTTTTTCTCACGTCTGTCCGGTGTGTCTTGTGTATTACACAAATATCCGAAATTTGAACGGCTGGAATTGGTTTAGCCCCCTAATTTTCTGGGTTCCGCAATTCTTTTCGCTTTTCTGCTGTCAATGATCATCTAAAAATAGGAGGCTTTCAATACCCATCGTCTGAAGTTGAAAATTCTTCGGAATAAAGAATTTAGAAAATTAGTTTCCGCTGCCGGCCGAAGGCTGTCGTCAGGGTTCTGTTCCTCGTGTTAGATGATCGACCGGGGGAACGCCTTTTCAGACCACGGAGCGATTTTCACGAGCCTATAGCATTATGAACACGCAACATTGAGATCTCAAGCTTCGCCAACTATCTCCACTTGGTTCATACATTGGATTGAGAAGAAAAACACAGATTTGGTTTTCTGCGCGGACGCTGCCTTTAAGCGTGGTTAGGTGTCTAATACTGAACGCAACCTAAAATGTACTTAGTACGCGAAATGGTGGACAGTAGGTAGTTTCTCTTGTTTCACCATAGAAATAATATTTTTTGTGGATATAATTATTATTTGCTGTTTACGAATTACGATTTACGGTTTAAGATTTACGGTGGTTTTCTCGTAATTACATTTTACGATTTACGAAATTTGAATTTTCATTTACGCACACCACTGGTCGTGACCCTCTCTCAACCAATCTCTCCCATTCCAAGTGGCAGGCATCGACCTACGCGAGACGACCGTCCAATTGACGGCAGACCGGCGATCATGCTCAGAGACGATGAGCTTTTCTCAATTCTTTTCGCCGTCTTCAGTTGTTTCTGTGACAATTTAAATGCCATGGTATTGGCTAAAGTTTAGGCTGCACTCGAAGCTTTACACAATCATGCGCGCTACCAAGAATTTGAGAAAACGTCTGCTCTCTTTATTTTCAACAAAAAAGTCATTCCTTTTTAACACTTATTGTTTATTTCGGATCAATGGCTCATATACACACTACCCATTACGATGACATTTGAATTAAAGCGTAAACAAGTGAAGAAGGTGAGAAATTCGAAAAAAAAACTCACCAGCTCTGAACATGATCGCCGGTCATGAAATCGATTGGACGGTCGTCATGTGAAGGTCGAAGCCTGGAATGGGAGAGATTGGTTGAGAGAGGGTCACGACAGACAGCGTCGCCGTGGTGCAGTACTGTAGCAGCAAGTGCGGGTGAAAAGGGGGTTTGTGCCCTACAGAAATACAGCCAGTATACTTAAACTTGCACTTGACCCTCAGTTTAGATGGCCAAAACTGCACTGGGGGTTTCATTCTATGGCGTCCTGCTAGTCGCGACAAAAACTCCAAAGGATTTTTTTGCTAACCGCGAGCTCCTCTCGCACTCGAGCGCTATTCTCGTGCTCTCTGCGAGGACATCTTGAACGCGAGTTTAACGCGAGGTAACTACATGCCGAAATTTGTGAGAAAAAAGCTCCAAAAACGTTTTAGAATTAGTATTTTTCTATTAAAGATTAAATTTGACAATGTTTTGAGGCGTTTTCGCTCACAGTGTATTAAATGCCTAACACTGAGAGATGTTAGTGTGGAATTGGAGCGAATTCTCCCTCCTTGCTCAGGAGTTCTCCCTTGAAACCATTGTGATAGAAGTCGCGTTCAATGCAAGTTTATCGCCTGTAGACTCGCATTTTTGACCCCAATTACTACCACCCCAGGTTACACTCGCTTATGACCTCTGACATCAGCTTCTTATCTTTCATGAAATCTGGACAGAGACACACCACACGGGTTTTGAGAGGCAGCTCTGCCTCTCTTGCACTACTTATGGTCGAAGGAAAAGAAAGAAGCTAGCAAAAGCTGAGTTTTGAAAGGACGTGTACAGAAAAAGACTTTGTCTGAGCAAACTCTACGCCAAGCGGCATTTTTGTCATCCCAGTCGCTTTCTGGCATTTTTTGCCATCCTGCTCGTCTCAATAGTTGGAAGCAAACGCGACTGGGATGACAGAACATGCGCGCGTAGAGTTTGCAGTGGAAAGTGCATTTACGTCTGCGATACACTAATATACTCCATGCACTTCAAGCCGCCCCGTGGCTAGACGCTGCGCGGATAGGACGCGGAGCGGCTCGCTGACCTTCTCCGCAGCGTTCATGCATGCCCCCCATGTTCTTTTTTGAAATTTATTGGCTTCAAAAAAAGGAAAATTCTGTTATTTGATTTTTCCGTTTTCAAGATTTCACACATGCCTGACCGGAAGGCCTAAAAAAACCTTTCTTTTTGCTAACAAGACGGCGTTTTTCAAAAGCATTTAGATCACCAGCGGTAGAAAAGACACGACTGAATAACTCGCAACTGCGTGAGAAAGCACTACGTGATCAATTTGAGTTCAAACTTAAAAAAATCGAGTTGGAGAATTTTGGAGATGCGACCCGCATCAATCTGAACTTAAGGGCAGCGTTCACGATTATCATCCTCGGTGACTTTCCACAGTAAAATGGTAGGCGAGAAGGATCTAAGGCTCCCCTTGGTCAAAAGAATGGTAGAAAACGGGCCAGAAGTGGCGAATCGACGGTATATAGTAACAACATCAAAAATTGTTTTTAGTGGTGCAGTACTGTAGCAGCGAATGCGAGTGAAAAGGGGGGCCTGTGCACTGGCAATATAATGCAGTGGGTAAAAGGAATTTGATAAAAGGGCCAGCCATTTTGAATCTGGCATGGCAGCTTATCTGTACATATAACTGAAAGTTGGTAAAGGGGATAATCTTGTACTGGCTACAGCCAGGGAAACAGGCGATGGTGCTACAGAGATCATTGCTGAAACTCGTTGAATGTCTTCTAGGGTAGGTAGCACCAATCAATCGTTTCCCATCAGATGTTTATTTTTTGAAGAGCGCCGACACTTCTGCTGGGTCCCATTATTTCCTTTCTTCCGCTTCGCTGTTATCAAGTTAGTTTCCTTTTCATGATTAGTTGCATTGCAATGGCTATGATGAGTGTGTAGAAAATTTGCTGTTGCCCGCGTTTAGAATGGGTTTCCTTATTTTTTGGGTGTCAAAAATGTGAAAGTTTTCGAAACGACCATTTTTAAGTGAATTGAAAATAGTGCCTACCCTGTAGTAGCAGGACGTGTTGGGCGAGTTTTGTGGCAAAAATACGAACTCGTTTTCAAAGTCAACTTACTTTATTCTTCTTTATCTGCATGATTCGAAAGCTTCCCATGTATTGCGAAAGCAGTGTCGTCGATGACCCCTTATTTTTGTTGAGGGCCCGTGCCGTCGTTTGCTTTGGTACAATGATGGAGCTTCTCGAAGTGTTTCAGTTCTTGTTTTACAAAACTAGCACGAATTCTCTCCCTTGCATGATACCTGCTTATGTACTGCCTTTATTCGGGAGTGCACAAGCCCCCCTTTTCACCCGCACACGCTGCTATAGTAATGGACCACGGCAGCGCGGTCTGTGGTGAGCCCGTTCTCTCCCACCCCATGCGACAGGCATCGACTTTCGCATGACCACCGTTCAGTCGTCCGTATGACCGGCGATCATGCTCAGGTACGGTGAGTTTTTTCATTTTTTTCTCTGCCCCTTTCAGTTGTTTTGGTGATAATTCAAATGTCATCGTCTTGGCTAAATGTTAGGGTATACATTAAGGTTTGCAGAATCCTTCGCGCTACCAAGAATTTGAGAAAACATCTGTTCTCTTTTTTTACCAAAAAAACCTTCTTTTTGAACATTTATCTACTGTTTCATAGGGTCATTTACCCGCATCCCATTACGTCGGCATTTAAATTATCACTGAAACATAATAAGATGGCACAAAAAATTCAAAAAATTTCCTTCTCTGAGCATGCTCGCCGGTCATGCGGACGAATGAACGGTGGCCATGCGAAAGTTGATGCCTGCCACATGGGGTGAGAGAGAACGGGCTCGTCACAGACCGCGCCGCAGTGCTGGATTACTGTAGTAGCGATTGCGGGTGAAAAGGGGATTTTGTGCACTCCCGAATAAAGGCAGTACATATGAATCTTGCTATAAAACGCGGAAGGTATGTGTTGTTTATATATTTGCAAAATCGCTTGAGTAGCCAGCTTCTCATGATGTAAAATAATTTTGCTAGTCATTGTAGGTCTCTCACAATGGAATTTACACATATGGGTGTTTTTTATGTATTGTCAACATTTACTCGGGGCTGGTTTCCATTTGGGAAGACGGCAAACAGTTCATTATTTCTATTCCACCAATGACCGAAACCGCACCACCACCCTAATCTCGGGCGTCAGACTTCACTTTCACAATTCCAGGAAGACTTGAATCCTCCGTAAAAAAACGAATTTCAAAAAATCACTCAATCATACAGATAGAATTTTGGATATCCATTCCAAGTAGGTGGAAGACACCCTTTCAATTTATTCAATACTTGAAATTTTCTGAAGGTCTCCATCGCATTTGGAGCAAACTTCTCATAAACGCCTTCTGATCCCATCATCCGAACGGAACGATTCTCAAAATTCCATTCTTTCGAAATTTCCTTAAAGAATAACTTTTGTTGAAGGAACGTGAAAAAACACTTTACAAATGCGAAATCTTGTAGGATCACACATCTGGTGATTGAGGCTTCTGATTAACTTAGCATGTGTTTTTTGAGAAGGGATATAAAAATCGCAGAAGCTTAGAGAGTAATTACGAGAATTTCGATTGCCAAGCGAAGGAAATTTTTTAAAGTTCATTCTGATCATGTTTCGAACGAGCGAATTGTAGGAACTTTGCTTTGAGTGCTCCTTCTAATAAATAAATTTGATGATAGGAATCACAAAACTTTTTTTTATATAATCTTACCAATTCCCGGTCTTTCCACCCTAAACGTCGTTCGTGTTGGTGTACTTCTGGTGTAGAAAATACAGTCATGCATAACGTATGTGTAAGAAAAAACGGATGAGTCGGATGTGGGCGCATTAAAGAATCACACTAGATCCTCTGCGTGAGAAATTTTTCAACCATCATAGGTGTCAGAGGGACGTGTTCTGCGACGAATTGCCCGCAACTGGCGCAGTGATTAGGTGCGCCGTCGACACCACCAGCACCCTAGCTCCACCTCGGTATGGCTCTGTATTTGCCAACGAGTTTGTCTTTAACAATCGGTCCTTTCACGTTGGTGGCCTTAGCTGGGAATGGGGCACGATGTTCCTTGGGTCGGTTGCTATCTTTGCTTGGTGACGACGGGGGGTTGGCTAAGGGCCCAGCGGCCCCTGAGGCCGACGACTGCTGGCAAGTTGTGCCTTTTTCGCCGAGTACATGTAAATTGGTACTAAGAGGGAAAAGGTTGCTGACTCGCCCACTTCGAGAACCTTTGGAATTGCTTGTCTCACGTATTTTTGAGATGGCCGAGAGTGTGAGGAATAGTGCCGAAATGTGATTTTCGACCCTTTTCGATATGATGTGCAATGCAGTTGAGCAGGATTGACCTAGCATAATAACTAAAAAAGAGTTCTAGGACTGAACCTTGGGTTTCAAAGCTTATCAAATTAATACACTGCGTACCATAAATTTACGACAACCCAATTTCGCCAATACTATTTTTAAACCTAACTTGGTCTGAACTTAGCAAAAGTTGGAGAAACTTCAACATATATTGCATGACAAACCTTGCGTTACTCACTCTCAAGCTTGGGTTTCGAATGTACAGTTCTTGAATACGGAATTCATTAACAATTTCGTAGCAATAAACCAACTAACGGTTATTTCCTCAGAACATGTCCATGAAATTTTCAACCCCGGCCACTTGTTTGTCATAAGAATGTCTTCAACTCCGTTTTACAACATTGTGAGATAATAATTCTTTGCAGGATTTTTTCGAATCTAAAACATTAGGAAAATGGGACACATTTTGAAAAGTTCACAGCAGTGAAATCATGGGTTGTCGAATAGAAAAAAATCAAAAAATGGCACGCAGTGTATCTGCTCTGTCCCTTGCTACCTGGGAGGTTTGGAATTGACTGCATTTTATCATTCAGTGCGCGAGCAATTCATCTCTTACTTCCGACAGCTCGCATAAACCTGGCGGCTTCGTGGCATCTATGTCGTGGTTTGCGGTCGGGTTGGAGATGGTGGTTTGCTCGCATTGAACTTTGAGCAACTCAACAACGATAGTGTTTTTGAGTCCATTACTCTCCGCTCGCTCGGGGAGGCTGACAAAGCTTTGAATGAAGGCTTTTCAGTATACTATATGTCACTTCACCATAAAATGTGAACTGCTCGACGGTGCGTGATTTCCCACGTTGTTTTAGAGTGGAAAGCTGGTCGTACTCGAACGATAGATGCAATTCGGGCTTTTTTCGACACGATGTCTGCCTATTTGGCGTGGAAGATCTTCCATGGCTTTCTGCTAATCCTAAACTTATGGCCAATAAGGTGGGTTGCGATTCGCGATGTTTTCCCAGCGAGAGTCATAGTAACTCCACCAAAGTTTTAGATGATGCCCAATTTTGACTACGCTGCCGTAGATTGCATGCATGAACTTCTCTTTAACCGCACCTACCTTGATCAGGTCAGCGCACAGTGGAATGTGAACCAATACAAGGAACTGCCTAATGTAAGTTCTAGAGCTGTATGAGTGCAACATTTGTGAAGTCAGTATATGGAAGGTACTGAAGTTGTGAAAATTTCTGGCAGTTACTGGATTCCTTGTGGTGAAATGTATATGTTGTGGGCTCGCCACTTTTCCGAACCAAAATCTCCTAGCAGAAATTCTATAGTGTTTTCTAGTGGGCGTGGCCGGTGTAGATCTGTCAGGCATAGAGCTCTCTTTAAACCGAGAGAGGAGTTTTCTCACCTTTGCGGGTCTAATTCCATTCGGGACGATTTTCCTTAAATTTAGTGGCGTGACGCGTCGAACTGCAAAAACGAAACAACTCTTCCTTCTGTGTGTAAAGAGCCCCTGTCGCAATCTGCGTTGAGGAAACTATTCAGAGAGCACAAGCTCTCACGTCATGCATCAGAATGTTGGTTGCCGACTAATGTCTACAAGAATGAAATCCGTCCTACTCTGTAAGGCCCCCGTCATAGTCGGTGGATCTACTGAGTCCCACCGGGTCGATACGCATTGAATTCGTGGAAGACGGGTGCAAAAAAAATCAACCGGCTGAGTCCGACTGCGACCGTGTGATGCCCACAGCAATCCTCCCGGTCGATACTGATGGTTTGCATGCGTACAAGGGCGGGGCCAATGCACCGACTGAGTCCGACTGAGTCCCACTGAGTCCCACCGAAATCGTCCTCACCCCACCCGGTCGATATAGGAGCTTCTCACGTGATTTGGGTGCATTTTTTCGGCCGACTGCGACCTGCCGAGTCCCGCCGCATCTCGACTTCCGTCGTCTGCGCTCTGCCCCACCTGCTGCTGATAGGGATATCAGATTCAGACATGTTGAAAACAAGAAAAATCAGCCACCAAACACGTTCCAATTCACAGCTGAGGTGATAATCGTCACTATCAATCAATTGCGTGTTTCGCAGAGGAGTTGGTTGGCGCTGGGGGCAACCGGACTCAGTAGGACTCAGCAGGTTTTTCCACCCCGGACTCATTCGGACTCAGTCGGACTCAGCAGGTTTTTCGACGAAGTCTGATCGGGGCCTAAACGAAACTGTTATTTGTGAGAGAAAGGGCATCAGCTGAGATTTCATGAGGGGTTTGCAGCACATTCCGGACGCCAACCCTCGTGCGTTAGAACGTAGGTCATAAGCAGACTATAACAAAATGGACTTGCTAAGATCGACTCGAAATTCACAAATTTGATGCAGCACTCATGATGTTCCGTAATATTTCAGTTTTTCTAGGTACGCTACCACAAGAATCGCGAGAAGCCTAATCCGCACTTCAAGCTTGATTGTGGGTATGGTATAACGAATCCGCCACAAGTGAATAATTAGAAATACATGGTCCATGTCATTCAGTTAGGAAGTCGCAGCGCTGTTAGGCGGGAAAAGTTAAACGTTTGAAGTAGAGGGGTGATGACAATCGGTGGAATAATTTCACTCTCGATAGCTTATTGCGTTTTCTAAATTGAACGACACGGATGATGAGTTTCCAATAATAATTGCTATTGATCTGTGATGTACATCAAACGATTATGGAACTTTGCTTTGCCTTGAATTTATGTATGCTTTCTATAAATGTGTTTTTGTTTTGCTCACAATGTTCTGTCAAATGGATTTTTACGTCTAGCCCACAGTAGAGACAGAGTGTTAACCACAAGATCCGCTTCGACTTAGAATGGGCGAATACTTGGCTTTGAGGTAACCATAAATGACCGAAACAAGAACCGAAAAAAGCGGGAGGTATCTGGAATATGGCCACTAGAACTTCTCAAACATGATCTTATTATTAACCATGGTGAACAGAGAAGGAAAGCGAAAGTCATAGGAAACAGCGTTGCAGCATTGCATTCCTCATGATCAAAAAAAAATCGACCTGGACGTTTAATCCTGAAAGGCACAGTCCAGTCTCAGGCTCACGTTCATAGCAGACGACCAGCGGAAACTCAGATAGAGACATCACACTTCCCGCGGTACCACTATCCGACGTCACGTAACCCTTCCCGCGGAAGGCCAATAGATCGGTCGCGGGCAGTCGGCAGCGCCGTTTCGTTGACTGCCCGTACACGGCGAACAAGCACTCTGCGGCCCTTCTTCCACTGCCTTATGAGTGTCTTCTTTCAGTCTGATGACTGAAAGAAGACAGTCCAAAATCAGTTCGCGGCTTATTTAAAAATCAACCTTTAAGCTAAAATCTGTTAGAACAAAATTTCAAAAATCCGCTTCTGGGATTTCAGCTTGAACTGCTATTGACAAGTAAGACGTGAGCTTATACGGGAAAGCTTCCTACACTCACTGGGCCTTACAGTCATACCATTCGCAGATGCCATTAATGGACAGCGGTTCACCTGCCCAAAACCAGCGTCGCAAAGAGCGCGGGTTTTGGAAAGAGTCTCAACACAGCGTTCTCTGCTCAGCAATCGTTCATTGGCTCCACTCTAGTGGAAGGTGCAATGATGATATTAAAGTGGGAATCGATGAGTGAGTGTTCGATGACCCCCAGGAGTAGTCGACTGCCGGCCGACACTCCACGGGAAGATGGGAAAGCCTGTCTCTCCAAGGGAAGTGCGGTCCTGTGCCACGCCCACAAAACTGGAGCCGCGCGAAGTCGACTAGCCCGACTTGGCCGGCGGGAAGTGGGCTGTTTTTAACTGAGAATGCGTCAAGGTGTCGGAGCATCATGCGTCAGCTCTGAAGTGCTGGCGCACGACGTTCGACGGCTGGCGCAAGTAACGTGTCTGAGGACGGCACGTGGTTAACGATGGTATCGATAATATAACTGACAGCCGTTACGATCACTATGCCTCCACCGTCAGCGACTGGCCGACTGCAGTTGTCGCTTGGGGAGTCGCTGGGGAGTCAGATCAATAACGCAATAACGAATGCTAAAGATGTAAAACCCCAGCGTCACTTAACGGTCATTTGACGCTAGGACGTCTACTACGGACGGAGCCTCAGAGATCAAATCTGAGATTTTGCTATATTTGTGAAGTAGACCCACCTTAGATGAAACCGTCCAAGTGCGAGCTTTCAATTCTTTCGAATAAGCGGAAGATATGAAGAAGCCACTCAGGGGCGCCCCACAGCATAAAGCCTTTTTCGGACGCTCCCTTTGACGACGTCTTGAGCTCAACAGTGGCAGGATCAGCGCTAGTTTTGGATCAATAGTCCCGTTCCTCTTTTCATTCTGAGCCTTTCTCTTTATCAAAGTCCCCACGCATAGACCGGTTGCAGATTACGGAAGTTACAAGCTTGGGGCAACTCATCCACCATGCTTTCGCTGCTCAATTTAAGGCAATTTGGAGGGGCAATACCTCCGTTCCCACGAGGTCTTGCTTCAGTAAAGAAACATAGTTGAAATGATCGTGAAAGCACTTTCAAGATATGCACGAAAACAGAAAAACGATGCCGAGGTTGGACTATGTCTTTAAGATCAGATTGTATGTGTATAAAAACAAAGGCCCGGCGGTCATATGATTCCACGGCCATTTGCTGAATGCGGCCTCACAATGGAATGAAATTGATGAAACTTCTCCTTTCTTTAAAGTTTCAATTCCTCCACCAATGTACTAGTGCTGTTATTGTCAAAATGCTCCCTGTTGCTGATGACGATGCGTAAAAGGAGGTGCACGTGGAAATTATGGATAATGACTATTGATGGGACGAGTTAGAGCAAAACTACGGCGTCACATCCTACTGATCGATTCAAAGGTAGATTACATAGTTAGACATGAGCCTTAAAGGCAGCAAACATGGTCGAGATAATAACATAAATAGGCCCGCACGACCCCTCCCACGTCGTCAACGACGTCTCAAGCGCTAAAAATCATCCAGGATGACAATATTTGAGCAATCATGTCTCGCACGCCCGTATTTTCACACCCATTTGAGTAACAGAATGAAAAGTTAAACTTGGGAAAACATGTGATAATTGAGAGTGATACCATTATCAAATGGGAGTGCACGAGAGAAACAGCTCGATTTACCTGGATATTACATGTTTGTGCACTGAAGAAATCCTCCATTTCCAAAAGCCAGCCGGAATAGAGCGGCATTTTTGAAAGCGGATGAGAGTTTATGGGTGATTAGACAGGTAATACTCAGGTAAAACGAGCTGTTTCTCTCGTGCGCTCCCCTTCGATAATGCTATCACTCTGAGTTGTAACATGTTTTCTCAAATTCAAATTTTCATTCTGTTACTCAAAGGGGTGTGAAAATACGGGCGTGTGTGACAGGGATGGTCAAATGCTGTCATTCTGGATGTGTTTCAGCGCTTCAAATGTCGTTCACGACATGGTAGGGGTCGTGCGGGCCTATTTATGCTGATATCTAGACCATGTTTGCGAGCGTGTATGCTGCCTTTAAGATTTTCATCCGAATGTGAACTAGATCGTTTCCGTGTAACACCCACCAACAGTAAGATTCCAGTTTATAAGCAGTGTACGGGAGGAAGCCACTCTCGCACGCCACCAGACCAACGAGAAGAAGGGGCTGGAAATCGGGATGAAGCTAAGGAAACGCGACTGGCGGGCACGCAGGCTAGTGGCAGCCCACTCAATACGTTTCTGACTGTTGTCTCTTCTTCTCTGTGTAGCCTTGTGACAGCCAATCAAAGCTCCCTCCGTTTTCATAAGCCCTTTTCGCGGTTTAGTCACCTCACGGCTATAAGCAACCATCGTTCTCCGCACGAGCTGAACTGTTGCGAAAGACAGGTAATACAGGTAAGTTATCCACAGTGTTTTTGCCACTCAAATTCAGGGTAATTGTTAGGGGCCATCAATTTGTTTTCAGAAGACTTTATGAGACTTGAGTGACACCACTGTGATCAGCGCCAGCTTCTCTCTAGGATGAGCGAGAAATCTTCTATAACTGATTCCTTTCATGTATTATGCTGTCTTTGTTAGCAGCATACACACTCCGAAATGCTATAGATTCCATCCTGGAAACTATGTAGCATTGAAATAGCGAAGCTAGCAAGTGGTTGAGGTAGCAAACTCAGAGACTCTTACGGCCTGTACTAATAGTGAAAAATGGAATTTGTGGATCGCCGGCCTAGCTGAGCCAAGACCATTCTTTTTGTCGAACAACGTCTAACAAGTGGTCCGCCAGGGCCAGTAGCAATCCCCCAATGTGGTGACTCTAAAGAGGCAGCCAACCTGAGGTCGGTGACGCCTAGATGCCTTCTAAGGTTGCGACCTTAGAACGAGAATTAATCTTGAAGAGTAGCGTTGAATGCAAAACTCTCACTCGTCGACGTATTTGAACCAGCACCGCATCAACCCAAGAGACAGATGTCCAACACAGCGCCTTAGACCGCTAGGCCACGTGTACATGTGTGAGGGACTCTTTCAGTTTTCCTACATACACTCCCTCCACAGTTCTTCGTATTCATTGTAACTTTGATCAAACTAGCAGTAGTAAATATGGGTTTCGGGAGCGTGCAAAATTGTCTATCTTTCAGATTTAATAAGTTTCCAACCTTGGATGATGGGATTTCGGAATTTTTCTCGGAGATCATCAAAGCGAGAGAATGTTAGATTCAAAAACGATTTTGAAATTTTTCGTTGGATGACCTCTTCCACTGAACCACGATACTCAATACTTTGTAGTATGATTTTCGAGGAGCGAACCTCGTGTTTCTGCCACAATGTACCGAAAAATTCAAAGGATTTTTTTGAATTATGAACTTTTTTTCTCCTTAGTCTGTTTCACGCTCCCCAGTCAATATAGAAAGAAGTGAACATGAAGCAAAAGAGGAAAACGATGTTTAGATAAAAGCCGCACTTAGATGAACTATTTATTATACAGCATTTAGTAGCTAGTACACGCGGATCACGTAAGTTTCATGCATTTTCTGAAAAACGAAACCGTTTATCATTCATCTTTCTTAGATGGCTTTCTAAGCAAATCTGATTTTATTTGTGGTGAGCGATTATTGGAAAAAAAATCTGAAAGTGGTTGAATATGGCCACAGCAACTTTTAGGGATTGGAAGTTGAGCTTAGCATAGAACTAA
The DNA here is from genome assembly GCA_029168955.1 of Aplectana chamaeleonis. Taxonomy (NCBI): domain Eukaryota; kingdom Metazoa; phylum Nematoda; class Chromadorea; order Rhabditida; family Cosmocercidae; genus Aplectana; species Aplectana chamaeleonis. Next base: position 345,433 of record JAPDOI010000059.1, on the reverse strand, counting down.
AGCATGTGAAATCTATAAAGGAGACGTATTCATGACAGCTACGTACAATTTGACGTTAATCTCCCACTAATCTTCGCCAGGAATCATTTAAACGTCGATAAAACCTTCGAACGTTTCGCCTGTCATTCCTATCACCTGGCAGCGGAGCTGGATGGGCGCCAGCCGGCGGGTCCAATTTTTCCTTGCCCACCTAGACAACGAGAAAGGCCGCCGTGCTGTGCTGGGGTGATAAGTGGACAGCGGACTGGTCGGTTCGGAAGCGCTCCACTGCCCTTTCTTGGAGCGCACTTGCCTCAAAAAGTCATCACCATTGGACGTGCTCGACCCTATGACCGCGGTATCGACCCAGCTCCTCTTCGCTCCGCGCGCTATTTCTCTTTCCGCTGCGGCGGTGAGCGAAGTCACCACCCGTTTCTTGCAGTCAGCCACCTCACAAAAGAACGCTCACTGCTCCCAGGTGGCTGACTGCAATGGCCATTAACTTGAGCGCCGCCTGTGCATTTCTATGCCGGCCCGTCCATATTGATAGCCGAGACGTGATTGACCCAGTCACCACGCAGTGACAGCCGGTAGCTGCCACCTTTCGGGGGGATTGCTACTGGCCCAGGATGCTGTCCGACCGCTGGCAGCCTCTCTGCTACTGTCTGGCACTCCCGCTGCTGAGCAATCGCTTAACTGCGGTCCGCCAGTCTCTTGGCAGACTGATGGGTCGATATGGGTCTCTTACCGCAGACCGTTGCGTATGAGATCTCCTGCGCAACGACCTTTGGTAAGGCACTCTCCCCCCCCCAAGCCGTGGGGGTATTCCCCTTAGGGCTTCAAAAATATGCTGGCCTCTAAATACCAACTTCAGGGCACCTACCACAGCCGGATTCAAAGTGCCGAGTGAACCCTATTCGGACTGAAGCGGCCTATATACCGTCAGAGTTTATCAACAATATCAATGATGGACTGACGCGTTAAAATGCGCCAGGTTGTTATGTATCTCGTAGGCCAACCTTGCGATGATTCGGTGCAAGTGAATGCCGACCGGAGGACAGTCATGTCCCAACTAGGTACCTATCGGTGAATAACAGCGCTCTCATGGGCTTGGTAAAATCGAGGTGTAGTAGCCATTGGAAGACAAGTACCAGTTATCACCCTGTTGGGGGTGTGTATACAAGTCTGTTGGTACCTGCTCGTTGGTGCCCCTGCTTCTACTGAACCCAGCAGACGTTTGAGTGTACACAGGGAACGTTCGAGCGATATAGCGTGCACAACTATATCGCGAAAGTATCCCGCACATTGCATAAAGGTGTCGCCGTCCGGCACACTAAGGCCTCTGGTCCATAACACCTTAGGATCCGTACCTAGGGAGTCATGGAGTCTTTGGCCACAAGCCACAATTTCGCCACCCTGAACTGTCGATCGCTGTCGAGTGATATCCAAAAAACTGCGCTATCCAGACTTCTGAGCTATTTCCATGCACCGTTTGCTGCTTTGCAGGAAACCCGCCTCAAGGATAGACCCGTCATCAGCGTCGGAGAGTACACCATCTACTGCGGTAACGCTGACGATAGGAGAGTGGGAGGCTGTGCAATAGCTGTAAGGAAGGATTTTAATGGTATGGTCAAGGAGTTCGGCTCAACGTCGTGTCGGAATGCATTCGTACGACTGCGGGATCACAGAGGATTCAATCTGTGGATAGTGAGTGCTCATGCGCCCACTGAAACCGCCGAAGACAATTCGAAGGATGCGTTTTATGAGGAACTCAATACGTTGCTGGCCAGGATACCTTGTCAACATGCTGTTGTCGTGGGGATTGACGCAAATGCGAAGATGGGACTTGATCAGGAATCCGAAGTACTCGGTAAATGGTTCTACCCAGTGGAGCAAACATCGGACAATGGCTACCGCCTTGTCGACTTTTGTGAACGCAGTGGTCTGATTATTGCATCGACATTCAAGAGGAATCATCGCCGCCATCAGCTTACGTGGCAGGGACCAACCCGGCTATCTCCAGAAGAGCAGCGGAAGCGGAAGATGACAACTTTGAAACTACAGCTTGACTATGTCCTGACGAGGAATATTCCAGTATCGGACATTCGAAGATCTAGAGCTGTGTGGGATGTCGCATTCGATTCGGATCACCGTCCTGTTCTGTTGAACTTCACTGCGAGGATTCATAAGAGGAAGCGAGGGGCTCAGCCTCTCCAGAGGATTGACATGACAAGTCTCAGAGATGAAGAGTGCAGAAGGAATTTCCGACAACGCGTTTCTATTCACATCGGAGTACGGACTAAGAGGAAACTTTGCGACGCGGATTCTTTTGTCAAATGCATCCAGGACGCTTCGAAAGAGGCACTCCCGGTTGTACAGCCTAAGAAGAAGTTCGCCTACGTCTCAGAAGAAACAACATCTACCTACAACAGAGTATGTGCTCTCCGAACTGCAGGAAACTTCGTGGAGGGGAAGCGTCTGAGGAGGAAGTTGCGTCGGCGGCTTCACAGTGACCGCGAACGAGTGGACGTGTAGAGCTAAGGAGTTCGAGAAGGCTTGGGAGGAGAAGAATCCGAGGAAAGCCTACACGTTGCTGCGACAGTATAGCGGGAAGATGAAGAGATGTTCTCCTGTCTTGAACACTACCAATGGAGTTGCAGTTGGTGATGCGACGCTGCCAATATGGAAGGATTACTTCAGTTCACTACTGAATCGTCCAGCGCCATCAGTACCTGAGCTCCCGCATGTTCAGAGAGCACATTACGATGTCAGTGAGGAACCGCCGACTGAGTCTGAAGTTTTGGATTGTGTCCGGAAAATGAAGAATGGAAAGGCAGGTGGAGATGACAACATCACTGCTGAAATGCTGAAAGCTCTTCCTCCGTCTGGGATTCGTGAAATGACCAACACCATCCGTGCCATATGGATGAGCGAAAGGATACCCGATTCGTGGAGACATGCGATCATCGTACCTCTTCACAAGAAGCTATCCGTCACGGATCCTAAGAACTACAGAGGAATCTCTCTACTTCGTGTCATGTACAAGGTTTTAGAACGTATCATTCTCGAGCGACTTATCAAACATCGTGAAGGAACGACCAGAGATGAGCAAGCCGGTTTTCGACCTGGAAGATCGACCATCGACCAAGTGTTCGTCGTGAGAAGAGTAATTGAATCGTGGCAGCGGTTTTCGAAGCCATTACAGCTTGCTTTTTTGGACTTTGAAGCCGCGTTCGACTCTCCTCATCGTGATCGATTGCTCAATGCTCTGCGAGCAGATGGAGTCCCGGAAAAGTATGTTCGGTTAATCGAGGACATGAACAAAGGAACAACAGCAGCAGTTCGTACACCTGTCGGGTTTACGTCAGCTTTCGAGGTGAAAACAGGAGTAAGGCAAGGAGCCGTTGCAGGACCTTTTCTTTTCAACTTCGCCGTTGATGACATCATGCGTAGAGTTGCAGAACAGTTTCCTGCGGATGTGATCCTAACACCATCAGGACGCTACCTTGTCGACCTGGAGTACGCCGACGACATTGTGTTATTCGCTGAAAACAACGCAAAACTGCAAAGGATTGTGAACCTCGTTTCGAAGTATGCCGCAGCCTATGGACTTCGTCTTCGTCCCGACAAATGCAAGCAGATGTGGGTCTCTCAGAGGCCTTCAACTGGAGTTTGTGTGGACGGACAACGTATCGAACTGGTGGACGATTTCTGTTATTTGGGCTGTTTGCTGAAGAACGATGGTAGTTATGCAGCGGATATTCGACAACGATGTGCGAAAGCTACGTCTGCATTCAATTCTCTAACCAAGTGTTTGTGGTCTACCACCATCGCGAAGGAAGTCAAGTTGCGCGTCTACCTATCCGCTATTCGCCCTATCATGATGTACGGATCGGAGACGTGGGCAGCACCGAAAACGCAGATGGAAAGGTTGGATTGCACGGAGAGGAAGCTTTTAGGCGTTTGCTTGGATATTTCTGGTCGCGTGTATGCCATAACGAAGACCTTTACAAGGAAATCGACGCAGTACATCAACGCTTGACACGAGGGAGGTGCCAGCATCTCCTAACGCCATCTCAAGCAGCAATGGAAAGTCGACTTCGACTGCTCGGGCATATACTAAGAAGAACGCCGGATCGTCTCGTACAACACGCTTTAAAAATGCTTCCAAATCCTGTCTGGAAACGGCCACCTGGGCGTAGGCGAAAGTTCTGGACGGATGTGGTTAAAGAGGATTTAAAGTCACTCGGCATCGAAAGACAGTTCAGGCGCGATGTTTCGTTTCGCAGGAAATGGAATAGTGACAGCTGGATGGAATGTGTTCAAATTGTGGCTGAAGACCGTGAAAAATGGACACGGCTGACTACTAGGACGGCACACCTCGGTGAAGATGCGGAATGACCGCGTCAGGCGAAAGCCAACCGATTAAGTCAAGTAAGTCATCACCCTGTTGTCGAGCAACTGGCACATATTCGCCTACAGTCCGCCGCTGGCTTCATCTGATATGACGAGTATATGCCAACTGTCGGCCTAGTAATTGCAAATGGTGAGCAAACTGAGCTAAATGCCAGTTGCCACCTAGCTGCCTAATAACTGGTAAATTTTCGCAAGCTCTTTGCTGCTCCCATTGTCTGAGTAGAGGGTTTACTTCGCTGGACGCTGGAAGCAGCAAAAACCGCATTCAAAGGTAGTGGTCGCGATGAAAAGAAGTTGTGAAGCAAACCATGAAAATCAGTTTGATTCGCATACGGCTAAAAGACCACTGCGGTTACGCGGCATGAGACAAGCTATTAATTAGTTAATTTATTTATGTATTATTACGTCTAAAGGACGCGCATTATAAAACACTGGTCAAGCACAAATTGAAACTGAGCAAACATCAAGTGAAGAAAGCTCTATGCCTCAAGATAACAGATCAAATACTAGATGGCTATAAGTTTTTAATCCGACACTGGGTTGGTGCGGTATTAGTGTTTGAGGGGGGGGATACATTGGTGCTGATTTCCGCCTCGGGAACCGCGCTACTCATACAAAGCTGAGACTCTCGTGTGTGCAAATGGACAGATGTCCGCATCAGCCGGCAGTGTTGCCCTTAGACATTTAAGACATTATCGGGCTTACAGGAGCTTCGGAACATGAGTATACCGACAGCCTTCGTGAGACCGGCGAGCTGGACAAGGGTACAAGCCACTGCAGAAAAGTAACAGCCAAGTGAGTAAACCGAAGCACCAGAGAAGCGACTGAAGATAAGGGCAAAAAAACGAGTGAGAATGTAGGCTTATGTACTGAGCACTAACCAAATGCGGTTAAATTACGGTGGCTACAGAAACGTGGATCGGAACCGTGAGACCGGGGGTAGACACTTTTGCACATTCAGCAAAGTCTAAGCAGAAAAGTAAGGTTTGCTAGTAGAGAAGCAGGCAAAAAAAATCAAAACGTTGTCTCGAACTTAATATGATTAAGTCAAAGAAGGCAGCAGGGTAGGAGAAGGTAAATTAACGACATCATATCAAATAATCGCATAGTATCATGCAGTTCAACATTTCTCGAAAGACTGCTTCTTTTCAACATGAATTTCTCCAAGCTCGTCGTCCTGACATAAAAAGGCGACGTCGAGCCGAGTTATTGTTGCATCAGGAGAGCACCACAGCAGGGCTATTTGGCTAGAAGTTATGGGGGCAGACTGCAGACGACAAAATGACTGAATCAACAATCATCAATTTTCAATGCTCTCAAAAGAGATCCATCTTTGCCAACCAGGTCTTGAAAATTCTCGAGTTTTCGAAAGGCAGTATGTCGAGTTGCAGAATGCTCATCCATCTAGCTCTTCTGTAGGAAAGTGAATTTGAAACCGTTTCGGATGTTTGCCTTCCTAGACGAGTGTGATAGAGAGATAGGCCACCGAGTCTTTATCGATATGGTCTAAATATCCAGTACTTGCTGGCTTTCAATTTCACTTCTCTTCGAAAGGCACGGAAACAAAACGCCAAGTTGGAAAAAACTCTTCTGTATTTAAGGCTTTTCAGACCAAGAATTTTCAGGCGTTCAGGATAAGGTGGGAGTTCTTCAGGGAAACTTTGGTTGAGGAACACTCTATAGAAAAAAGACCTTGTAGAAATTTCCTACACTCCTTCAAGTTTTTTAAAGAATGTTTTTTTGGTTTGTGAGTTCTGAACTGGGGATCCGTACATCAAATGCGGTAGTACGTAAGCTTTATATAACTTTGTCAGAAGGGAGGGGTGATTTGACTGAACATTCCGGAGAGGGACAAAAATAAATCTGAGAGCCTTCTTAGTCTTGAACTCTATTTACGTGCTTATCAAATTTTCCGAACCCTATCTATATGTGTGCGAAGATCTTTTACGCAACTTTCATTAATTATACTAGTTCCATTAAAATGGAAAGACATCGGTGTTCCCGGGCCTAGATGTAAGGCAACAGTTTAAGATAAATTTAGAGGAGTGTCCCATTTTTCACATCATTATAACATCTTTTGTGTTGAAATAGGGTTATTAGGACCCTAAGTTTCCGATTCGTGCACACATGCACAGCCTCGCTCAAAAAGATCGCAGTCTCATGCTGAGCAGTCCAAGATCATTGACGTTCACAGCCAGAAACAAATGCAAATGTAAGTAATGTAAACAGCTGAAAAATAGAAACAAGCCCTCCATTCGATGTTTAACCCGAAGAGGACAGAAATATTCGAGCAGGTCCTACCAAAGGCTATTCTCCATTGATTGAATTCCAGTATCAAGCCAGCTGATGTTCTTGATATTAGAGATCATCGATGCCGATAGTGTGGAGTGGACTCGTCTACCATCAAAAGACAGGAGAGTTCAGGCTTAAAATTAGGCCCATAACAAGGGTTTTTTCGCAAAGTTTTCTCATAGGTCCTACAACTCCGAATCCAGAAAAGGGTTTAGAGCAGAAAAGAAGATAAGCATATTTTATCGCGACCACTGCCTTTAAAGGCAGTGTTCACGATGATTTTCGTTCCCGAGTTTTCCACTTTAGACAAAGCGTTGGCCACTGAGTGTTACAGAAATTACGAAGAAACGGCGAGAAACGCACTAAAACGTCATATTACAGTGACATTAATCTCTGGCCTGGACTAGTTGTCCAGTTGTATGAACATGTTCACGGTGGTTGTCACCGGTGAAAAATGGGATAAGTCGAAAATGGAAGAATATTCCAGGCAAAATGGTACTAGGTAGGGTCCGAAGAAGACAACGGAGCAACAGAAAGCAAACAATTGTAAAGGACGGGCCCACAAATGATTTCATTGTCACAACGAACAGTTCCTGTGAGAGTAAAGAGGTGGGGTGAGAGTAAAGGATTTCGTGACCTTCTGGTGCGTTTTTCTCGATTCCCTCGTCATTTATGTTCTACCCGGGGACCAAACTATCGATTTAGCTATCAGTCTCAAAATCGAAGATTATCGTGAACACTGCCTTTAAGCAACTAAATTAATCTGTTGGTATTCAGGTACGAGGCTCTAGGGAAAAAGATCGGAGACTGCATGCTTTGCTGGCTCAATATGCTCAACTACCTACATTCAATTGAACTTGCTTTTGACGCTTCCGACAGCGTGAGGTCGGGGTCATACTTCCAGCGACGAGCGACGCGACGCAATGATTACCGTCAATATCGACCAAAAGTCGATATGCCCGATATACACTGTCGGCTATTCGCTCCAAGTATGATCTCGGCCTAAGAGTTGTATCAGGAGCCCTACGATCCCTTTGATGTCGCTATATCAACCGCTTTTGAGATCATGTGTGCCGCCTTTGAGTGTCTGCAGAGTTGTAGCGACCGGCGAGTGGTTGCCATACGTCCTCCCTGACGCGACGAGCAAAATGAGCATTACCGTGGCGCCGTCGGTTGCCGTTCACTGGCAGCGACGCACGGTCGTCGTGGCGTCGAAACGCTCCGCGGTCTTGTTTTGCCGCCTTTCGAGTCGGTCACCGCTGTCGCCCAATGTAATCGATGTTGGGAGATGTCCCAGCGTTGCCAGTTGCTGCGAACAACGCCGCGACTTTAACTCTGCGTACCCCATAACCGAATGCAGTCGTGGATAACGCCGAAACGTTAGCCGAATAAACTGTACTATACTCGGTTGGCAAGCTACAGAAGGACATTGTACTATTATATCGACAGTTGCGATGCCGAGATTTATGCAAAGTCGTACATGGACAGTGAAGAACCGATAATTTCAGGCGAAAAAAATGCACTTCATAAACTGAAATCGGCTGGTAGAAAGGGAACGTACTTTTTAAAACGGAAAACGCTTTCCGATGCAGAGTTTAATGGGGATTCCAAAAACAACAAAAACACTTCACCAAAAGGCTCTCTCATTGGGTAAAAAAGTTATGGCCAAAAAACCGGCAGTGACACCCACCCAATCTTGAAAATGACTGGCATGAGTGTTGGGTCACTTTCATTTTTTTTCGAGGCGTTTCACTGGTTGTCACCGGTTTTCTCAATGGTGAAGGCTCTCCAATTCACCTGCCCAGGGGTGAAGGTTGGTGGAGTACATTGCTCCACCCAACGAAGCTATGGGTGCAACGCCATCCTGTGCTACAATCGCGTCGTTGTGCAATGTACAGAGATGCAATCGAGGCACCGAGTCGCCGAAATTCTTTTCGAGCCTATTGAGTTTGGAAGTGTTGCGACCTGATCATGCGCAGGGTCAAGCAGGCCGTTGTTCCGGACTTCGACGGCGCTACGTCCATCCCTAGATGGGTAGAATTAACAGCGTCCACTTGGTGCCGAAAGGAATCTAAATTTCCACGTCCCTTCCCTTGGTCGAAAAAATATGCTACCAATTTTGCACCAAATTATTTTCCAAAAAAAATATAAGGGGTATGTTACCAGGAAAACCACAGGGAGAGTGCTCTACTTCGAGTTACTTGAGGCATTTCAGTGAGCTACTGATTCACAAAAGTGTGTCCTTTGTCCACGTTTTAAGTCACTGTCCGCGCTTTCTTTACCGCGCGCGCTGGAAATCGCCTCTCAGCAGCGCCGTCAATGCCGCCGGTCCGGCGGTCCCGCCGCGTGGTGGCGAGACGACACTTACATACGTGAAAACAACGATATTTTGACGGCCTGGCCATGATGTGAGTACAGTATTTCTTTTCCTAGACACCATTTTCTTCAAACTTACTGGCCCATATCTTACGAAGCCTCTAGATGAGGTTCACCAATTCCACGTCGATACATCTTGCCAAACTTCAGAAAAAGTCATAATCTCACCGAACCTTGCATTTAAGAAAAAGATGGTGATCCGTCCAGCTCAGACTGTGAACACGCTCACCTGACCTTAAAGGCAGCTCACACGTTAAAATTTGCTCCCCTGCTTTTCACAGATTATGAGAGGTTCGGAGCGCTAAAAAACATCTACGCTGAGAAAAATGGAGGAAAGTGCTCAGAAATACGTTTTCTAGGACCAGAAATATCCAGTGTTATTGCAACTGAATCATTACAGTGGAGGAATTGGCCACTGCGTGAAAATATGAGCTCTAAATCGAAATAGGCGATCTCTCGCGTTGTCCCCCACTTGGCTATGCTACTTCTCTCGTTGATCGTTTGCTCCCTCAAGATCGGTTATTCAATGTGTTACCGGTCAGAGGAGACGAAATACAGCTGGGGGCGGGCAATTACAGGGCAGGGCTCGGTTACCACTCATGTAAAGTAGTTTTGACTCGTTTTTGATGCTTCGAAATGCGTGAGAGTTATGATGCAAGCCGTACGGTTCGGTTTGCATTGCTATCTCAGCAACGTTTACGAGCGCATATGCTGCCTTTAAAGGGCAGCTCAAGACCTGCCAGTGACAAATAGTCCAGAGGAGAAAAACAGCACGCGCCTCTACTTCTTATCTTCTGAATAGCGTTTTGTTATGACACCTTCCATGTTCCCTCTCGTGTATGCTGACAAGTCTTATGTCAAGCCAAGACGAAATTCCGATATGTAGTAATTAGACTCCCGCTAGGGACATTTATCCCGATACTTTTGTCGTGACAACTGTCATCCCTCTCTTCATTTGACATTGAATTTGGAATACTTCAGTCTGGTATAGACCCGCACAATTCTTTCGTTTTTATTCATTCGAGGTTGTGCGCCTGATAACAACCTTTCATTTATTTTGATTCAGAATAGGTGCCGTAGTTGATTACTTTTTAATGACATCGTGCGCGCAGAAAATTACAATTCTCGTGCCTATTTGACTTATTGATATGAATGACACCATTCACACAGTTTGAGTCTCAAGTTGCAGCCCACTTTAGCTGCTGCAGTCTTAAATGTCTTGACGATCTCAATAGAGAGATTCCTGTGTCGCTAATCCATTATTTTTGAATCTTCCTTCTCCTCCTTATTGTCCTGCTTCAGTGCCCGGTTCGCTCAACAAACTCGCTTGCACCATTATTCGGGTCGTGCGAACGGTGGTTATTTTCAGTTTGGTTTCCAGCAACCGTTCGCGCAAGATCGGACTTATCCTCAACCACAATGGCGGCCCATTTTGCAGCAGGCGGTCAACACCATTCTATGAAAAGGTGCTACACGATTGACCCAGAAGTGCTAGATGATCAACCCCACAGCCGTTTTCAGGTGCAAATAAGTTTTAAGGGGCGCATTTTCAGAGAGTTAAGTTTCGTGGGCGATGTCAGCTAGCATGAATGGTTTGATTGCTCAAAAAAATTGGAAAGAATTTCCAATGTATACGATGCCTTAAACGTGAGCACCTAGTACGTACAGTCTGCACGGACCGTGCTGATACTCTGCGTTCCTTATAGTGTGTCGGCGCAAACTAGGTGCACGCATGTTACAGCATATACGCACCGACTTTGCACCAACACACAGCAAGTGTGTTGGTGCAAACTTAGTGCGATCCGTGTCCACTGTATGTAGACACCGTATTTTCTGTTATTGAACACCCCCCCCCCCCTGTTTGAACCCCTCCTAATTGAAATTGAACCCCCCTTTTGGCGGAGGTTGAAAAATAGAGCACCCCTTCTATTACAGCCCCCTTCAACTCAAAAGTTTTCGGATATTTTCCACTGGGATCCACTCTCTGCTTCATGTTTTTTACTTGATCCACGTGTGTTTGCCCATTTTTGTGGCCTTCTGCCAAGGGCAGAGTAGCTAGAGGCGCAGGGACGCAGACGCTCTCTCAGCAAATTATTCATATACCCGGCCAAAGCGCCGCTTCGCGGCGCTTTGTCCGGGAACCATAAGCCGGGGGGTTCGCGCCGCTTCGCGGCGCTCTGTCCGGAAACTTTGTGGCTTTTTTAAAAAAATTAAATCCTTCACGGTCAGGAAAACCCCGGCCAAAGCGCCGCTTCGCGGCGCTTTGTCCGGGAACCATAAGTTGGGTTCGCGCCGCTTCGCGGCGCTCTGTCCGGAAACTGTGTGGCTTTTTAAACAAATTAAATCCCTCACGGTCAGGAAAACCCCGGCCAAAGCGCCGCTTCGCGGCGCTTTGTCCGGGAACCATAAGTTGGGGTTCGCGCCGCTTCGCGGCGCTTCGTCCGGAAACTTTGTGGCTTTTTAAACAAATTAAATCCCTCACGGTCAGGAAAACCCCGGCCAAGGCACCGCTTCGCGGCGCTTTATCCGGGAACCATAAGCCGGGGGGTTCACGCCGCTTCCCGGCGCTCCGTCCGGAAACTTTGTGGCTTTTTAAACAAATTAAATCCCTCACGGTCAGGAAAACCCCGACCAAAGCGCCGCTTCGCGGCGCTTTGTCCGGGAACCATAAGCCGGGGGGTTCGCGCCGCTTCGCGGCGCTCTGTCCGGAAACTTTGTGGCTTTTTTAAACAAATTAAATCCCTCACGGTCAGGAAAACCCCGGCCAAAGCGCCGCTTCGCGGCGCTTTGTCCGGGAACCATAAGCCGGGGGGTTCGCGCCGCTTCGCGGCGCTCTGTCAGGAAACTTTGTGGCTTTTTTAAACAAATTAAATCCCTCACGGTCAGCAAAACCCCGGCCAAAGCGCCGCTTCGCGGCGCTTTGTCCGGGAACCATAAGTTGGGGTTCGCGCCGCTTCGCGGCGCTCTGTCCGAAACTTTGTGGCTTTTTAAACAAATTAAATCCCTCACGGTCAGGAAAACCCGGCCAAAGCGCCGCTTCGCGGCGCTTTGTCCGGGAACCATAAGCCGGGGGGTTTGCGCCGCTTCGCGGCGCTCTGTCCGGAAACTTTGTGGCTTTTTTAAACAAATTAAATCCCTCACGGTCAGGAAAACCCCGGCCAAAGCGCCGCTTCGCGGCGCTTTATCCGGGAACCATAAGCCGGGGGTTTGCGCCGCTTCGCGGCGCTCTGTCCGGAAACTTTGTGGCTTTTTTAAACAAATTAAATCCCTCACGGTCAGGAAAACCCCGGCCAAAGCGCCGCTTCGCGGCGCTTTGTCCGGGAACCATAAGCCGGGGGGTTCGCGCCGCTTCGCGGCGCTCTGTCCGGAAACTTTGTGGCTTTTTTAAACAAATTAAATCCCTCACGGTCAGGAAAACCCCGGCCAAAGCGCCGCTTCGCGGCGCTTTGTCCGGGAACCATGAGCCGGGTTCGCGCCGCTTCGCGGCGCTCTGTCCGGAAACTTTGTGGCTTTTTAAACAAATTAAATCCTCACGGTCAGGAAAACCCGGCCAAAGCGCCGCTTCGCGGCGCTTTGTCCGGGAACCATAAGCTGGGGTTCGCGCCGCTTCGCGGCGCTCTGTCCGGAAACTTTGTGGCTTTTTAAACAAATTAAATCCCTCACGGTCAGGAAAACCCCGGCCAAAGCGCCGCTTCGCGGCGCTTTGTCCGGGAACCATAAGCCGGGGTTCGCGCCGCTTCGCGGCGCTCTGTCCGGAAACTTTGTGGCTTTTTAAACAAATTAAATCCCTCACGGTCAGGAAAACCCCGGCCAAAGCGCCGCTTCGCGGCGCTTTGTCCGGGAACCATAAGCCGGGGTTCGCGCCGCTTCGCGGCGCTCTGTCCGGAAACTTTGTGGCTTTTTAAACAAATTAAATCCCTCACGGTCAGGAAAACCCGGCCAAAGCGCCGCTTCGCGGCGCTTTGTCCGGGAACCATAAGCCGGGGTTCGCGCCGCTTCGCGGCGCTCTGTCCGGAAACTTTGTGGCTTTTAAACAAATTAAATCCCTCACGGTCAGGAAAACCCCGGCCAAAGCGCCGCTTCGCGGCGCTTTGTCCGGGAACCATAAACCGGGGGTTCGCGCCGCTTCGCGGCGCTCTGTCCGGAAACTTTGTGGCTTTTAAACAAATTAAATCCCTCACGGTCAGGAAAACCCCGGCCAAAGCGCCGCTTCGCGGCGCTTTGTCCGGGAACCATAAGCCGGGTTCGCGCCGCTTCGCGGCGCTCTGTCCGGAAACTTTGTGGCTTTTTAAACAAATTAAATCCCTCACGGTCAGGAAAACCCCGGCCAAAGCACCGCTTCGCGGCGCTTTATCCGGGAACCATAAGCCGAGGGGTTCGAGCCGCTTCGCGGCGCTCTGTCCGGAAACTTTGTGGCTTTTTTAAACAAATTAAATCCCTCACGGTCAGGAAAACCACGGCCAAAGGGCCGCTTTGCGGCGCTTTGTCCGGGAACCATAAGCCGGGGTTCGCGCCGCTTCGCGGCGCTCTGTCCGAAACTTTGTGGTTTTTTTAAACAAATTAAATCCCTCACGGTCAGGAAAACCCCGGCCAAAGCGCCGCTTCGCGGCGCTTTGTCCGGGAACCATAAGCCGGGGGGTTCGCGCCGCTTCGCGGCGCTCTGTCCGGAAACTTTGTGGCTTTTTTAAACAAATTAAATCCCTCACGGTCAGGAAAACCCCGGCCAAAGCGCCGCTTTGCGGCGCTTTGCCCGGGAACCATAAGCCGGGGGGTTCGCGCCGCTTCGCGGCGCTCTGTCCGGAAACTGTGTGGCTTTTTTAAACAAATTAAATCCCTCACGGTCAGGAAAACCCCGGCCAAAGCGCCGCTTCGCGGCGCTTTGTCCGGGAACCATAAGCCGGGGGGTTCGCGCCGCTTCGCGGCGCTCTGTCCGGAAACTGTGTGGCTTTTAAACAAATTAAATCCCTCACGGTCAGGAAACCCGGCCAAAGCGCCGCTTCGCGGCGCTTCGTCCGGAAACTTTTGTGGCTTTTTTGAACAAATTAAATCCCTCACGGTCAGGAAAACCCCGGCCAAAGCGCCGCTTCGCGGCGCTCTGTCCGGAAACTTTGTGGCTTTTTTAAACAAATTAAATCCCTCACGGTCAGGAAAACCCCGGCCAAAGCGCCGCTTCGCGGCGCTTTGCCCGGGAACCATAAGTTGGGTTCGCGCCGCTTCGCGGCGCTCTGTCCGGAAACTTTGTGGCTTTTTAAACAAATTAAATCCTCACGGTCAGGAAAACCCCGGCCAAAGGGCCGCTTCGCGGCGCTTTGTCCGGGAACCATAAGCCGGGGGTTCGCGCCGCTTCGCGGCGCTCTGTCCGGAAACTTTGTGGCTTTTTTAAACAAATTAAATCCCTCACGGTCAGGAAAACCCCGGCCAAAGCGCCGCTTCGCGGCGCTTTGTCCGGGAACCATAAGCCGGGGGGTTCGCGCCGCTTCGCGGCGCTCTGTCCGGAAACTTTGTGGCTTTTTTAAACAAATTAAATCCCTCACGGTCAGGAAAACCCCGGCCAAAGCGCCGCTTCGCGGCGCTTTGTCCGGGAACCATAAGCCGGGGGTTCGCGCCGCTTCGCGGCGCTCTGTCCGGAAACTTTGTGGCGTTTTTAAACAAATTAAGTCCCTCACGGTCAGGAAAACCCGGCCAAAGCGCCGCTTCGCGGCGCTTTGTCCGGGAACCATAAGCCGGGGTTCGCGCCGCTTCGCGGCGCTCTGTCCGGAAACTTTGTGGCTTTTTAAACAAATTAAATCCCTCACGGTCAGGAAAACCTGGCCAAAGCGCCGCTTCGCGGCGCTTTGTCCGGGAACCATAAGCCGGGGGTTCGCGCCGCTTCGCGGCGCTCTGTCCGGAAACTTTGTGGCTTTTTAAACAAATTAAATCCCTCACGGTCAGGAAAACCCCGGCCAAAGCGCCGCTTCGCGGCGCTTTGTCCGGGAACCATAAGCCGGGGTTCGCGCCGCTTCGCGGCGCTCTGTCCGGAAACTTTGTGGCTTTTAAACAAATTAAATCCCTCACGGTCAGGAAAACCCCGGCAAAGCGCCGCTTCGCGGCGCTTTGTCCGGGAACCATAAGCCGGGGGTTCGCGCCGCTTCGCGGCGCTCTGTCCGGAAACTTTGTGGCTTTTTAAACAAATTAAATCCCTCACGGTCAGGAAAACCCCGGCCAAAGCGCCGCTTCGCGGCGCTTTGTCCGGGAACCATAAGCCGGGGTTCGCGCCGCTTCGCGGCGCTCTGTCCGGAAACTTTGTGGCTTTTTAAACAAATTAAATCCCTCACGGTCAGGAAAACCCGGCCAAAGCGCCGCTTCGCGGCGCTTTGTCCGGGAACCATAAGCCGGGGTTCGCGCCGCTTCGCGGCGCTCTGTCCGGAAACTTTGTGGCTTTTAAACAAATTAAATCCCTCACGGTCAGGAAAACCCCGGCCAAAGCGCCGCTTCGCGGCGCTTTGTCCGGGAACCATAAGCCGGGGGTTTGCACCGCTTCGCGGTGCTCTGTCCGGAAACTATGTGGCTTTTTAAACAAATTAAATCCCTCACGGTCAGGAAAACCCGGCCAAAGCGCCGCTTCGCGGCGCTTTGTCCGGGAACCATAAGCCGGGGTTCGCGCCGCTTCGCGGCGCTCTGTCCGGAAACTTTGTGGCTTTTAAACAAATTAAATCCCTCACGGTCAGGAAACCCCCGGCCAAAGCGCCGCTTCGCGGCGCTTTGTCCGGGAACCATAAGCCGGGGGGTTCGCGCCGCTTCGCGGCGCTCTGTCCGGAAACTGTGTGGCTTTTTTAAACAAATTAAATCCCTCACGGTCAGGAAAACCCCGGCCAAAGCGGCGCTTCGCGGCGCTTTGTCCGGGAACCATAAGCCGGGGGGTTTGGGGCGCTTCGCGGCGCTCTGGCCGGGAACTTTGTGGCTTTTTTTAACAAAATAAATCCCTCACGGTCAGGAAAACCTGGGCCAAAGCGCCGCGTCGCGGCGCTTTGTCCGGGAACCATAAGCCGGGGGTTCGCGCCGCTTCGCGGCGCTCTGTCAGAAACTTTGTGGCTTTTTAAACAAATTAAATCCCTCACGGTCAGGAAACCCGGCCAAAGCGCCGCTTCGCGGCGCTTTGTCCGGAAACCATAAGCTGGGGGGTTCGCGCCGCTTCGCGGCGCTCTGTCCGGAAACTTTGTGGCTTTTTTAAACAAATTAAATCCCTCACGGTCAGGAAAACCCCGGCCAAAGCGCCGCTTCGCGGCGCTTTGTCCGGGAACCATAAGCCGGGGGGTTCGCGCCGCTTCGCGGCGCTCTGTCCGGAAACTTTGTGGCTTTTTTAAACAAATTAAATCCCTCACGGTCAGGAAAACCCCGGCCAAAGCGCCGCTTCGCGGCGCTTTGTCCGGGAACCATAAGTTGGTTCGCGCGCTTCGCGGCGCTCTGTCCGGAAACTTTGTGGCTTTTTTAAACAAATTAAGTCCCTCACGGTCAGGAAACCCCCGGCCAAAGCGCCGCTTCGCGGCGCTTTGTTCGGGAACCATAAGCCGGGGGGTTCGCGCCGCTTCGCGGCGCTCTGTCCGGAAACTTTGTGGCCTTTTTAAACAAATTAAATCCCTCACGGTCAGGAAAACCCCGGCCAAAGCGCCGCTTCGCGGCGCTTTGTCCGGGAACCATAAGCCGGGGGGTTCGCGCCGCTTCGCGGCGCTCTGTCCGGAAACTTTGTGGCTTTTTTAAACAAATTAAATCCCTCACGGTCAGGAAAACCCCGGCCAAAGCGCCGCTTCGCGGCGCTTTGTCCGGGAACCATAAGCCGGGGGGTTCGCGCCGCTTCGCGGCGCTCTGTCCGGAAACTTTGTGGCTTTTTAAACAAATTAAATCCCTCACGGTCAGGAAAACCCCGGCCAAAGCGCCGCTTCGCGGCGCTTTGTCCGGGAACCATAAGCCGGGGGGTTCGCGCCGCTTCGCGGCGCTCTGTCCGGAAACTTTGTGGCTTTTAAACAAATTAAATCCCTCACGGTCAGGAAAACCCCGGCCAAAGCGCCGCTTCGCGGCGCTTTGTCCGGGAACCATAAGCCGGGGGTTCGCGCCGCTTCGCGGCGCTCTGTCCGGAAACTTTGTGGCTTTTTCAGACAAATTAAATCCCTCACGGTCAGGAAAACCCCGGCCAAAGCGCCGCTTCGCGGCGCTTTGTCCGGGAACCATAAGCCGGTTCGCGCGCTTCGCGGCGCTCTGTCCGGAAACTTTGTGGCTTTTTAAACAAATTAAATCCCTCACGGTCAGGAAAACCCGGCCAAAGCGCCGCTTCGCGGCGCTTTGTCCGGGAACCATAAGCCGGGGGTTCGCGCCGCTTCGCGGCGCTCTGTCCGGAAACTTTGTGGCTTTTTAAACAAATTAAATCCCTCACGGTCAGAAAACCCGGCCAAAGCGCCGCTTCGCGGCGCTTTGTCCGGGAACCATAAGCCGGGGTTCGCGCCGCTTCGCGGCGCTCTGTCCGGAAACTTTGTGGCTTTTTAAACAAATTAAATCCCTCACGGTCAGGAAAACCTGCCAAAGCGCCGCTTCGCGGCGCTTTGTCCGGGAACCATAAGCCGGGGGTTCGCGCGCTTCGCGGCGCTCTGTCCGGAAACTTTGTGGCTTTTTAAACAAATTAAATCCCTCACGGTCAGGAAAACCCGCGCGCTTCGCGGCGCTTTGTCCGGGAACCATAAGGGGTTCGCGCGCTTCGCGGCGCTCTGTCCGGAAACTTTGTGGCTTTTAAACAAATTAAATCCCTCACGGTCAGGAAAACCCCGGCCAAAGCGCCGCTTCGCGGCGCTTTGTCCGGGAACCATAAGCCGGGGTTCGCGCCGCTTCGCGGCGCTCTGTCCGGAAACTTTGTGGCTTTTTAAACAAATTAAATCCCTCACGGTCAGGAAAACCCCGGCCAAAGCGCCGCTTCGCGGCGCTTTGTCCGGGAACCATAAGCCGGGGGTTCGCGCCGCTTCGCGGCGCTCTGTCCGGAAACTTTGTGGCTTTTTAAACAAATTAAATCCCTCACGGTCAGGAAAACCCCGGCCAAAGCGCCGCTTCGCGGCGCTTTGTCCGGGAACCATAAGCCGGGGGTTCGCGCCGCTTCGCGGCGCTCTGTCCGGAAACTTTGTGGCTTTTTAAACAAATTAAATCCTCACGGTCAGGAAAACCCCGGCCAAAGCGCCGCTTCGCGGCGCTTTGTCCGGGAACCATAAGCCGGGGTTCGCGCCGCTTCGCGGCGCTCTGTCCGGAAACTTTGTGGCTTTTTAAACAAATTAAATCCCTCACGGTCAGGAAAACCCCGGCCAAAGCGCCGCTTCGCGGCGCTTTGTCCGGGAACCATAAGCCCGGGGGTTCCCGCCGCCTCCCGGCGGTCTGTCCCGAAACTTTGTCGCTTTTTTAAACAAAATAAATCCCTCACGGTCAGGAAAACCCCGGCCAAAGCGCCGCTTCGCGGCGCTTTGTCCGGGAACCATAAGTTGGGGTTCGCGCCGCTTCGCGGCGCTCTGTCCGGAAACTTTGTGGCTTTTTTAAACAAATTAAATCCCTCACGGTCAGGAAAACACCGGCCAAAGCGCCGCTTCGCGGCGATTTGTCCGGGAACCATAAGCCGGGGGGTTCGCGCCGCTTCGCGGCGCTCTGTCCGGAAACTTTGTGGCTTTTTCAGACAAATTAAAACCCCCACGGTCAGGAAAACCCGGCCAAAGCGCCGCTTCGCGGCGCTTTGTCCGGGAACCATAAGTTGGTTCGCGCCGCTTCGCGGCGCTCTGTCCGGAAACTTTGTGGCTTTTTAAACAAATTAAATCCCTCACGGTCAGGAAAACCCGGCCAAAGCGCCGCTTCGCGGCGCTTTGTCCGGGAACCATAAGCCGGGGTTCGCGCCGCTTCGCGGCGCTCTGTCCGGAAACTTTGTGGCTTTTTAAACAAATTAAATCCCTCACGGTCAGGAAAACCCCGGCAAAGGGCCGCTTCGCGGCGCTTTGTCCGGGAACCATAAGCCGGGGGGTTCGTGCCGCTTCGCGGCGCTCTGTCCGGAAACTTTGTGGCTTTTTTAAACAAATTAAATCCCTCACGGTCAGGAAAACCAAGGCCAAAGCGCCGCTTCGCGGCGCTTTGTCCGGGAACCATAAGCCGGGGGGTTCGTGGCGCTTCGCGGCGCTCTGTCCGGAAACTTTGTGGCTTTTTAAACAAATTAAATCCCTCACGGTCAGGAAAACCCCGGCCAAAGCGCCGCTTCGCGGCGCTTTGTCCGGGAACCATAAGCCGGGGGGTTCGCGCCGCTTCGCGGCGCTCTGTCCGGAAACTTTGTGGCTTTTTTAAACAAATTAAATCCCTCACGGTCAGGAAAACCCCGGCCAAAGCGCCGCTTCGCGGCGCTTTGTCCGGGAACCATAAGCCGGGGTTCGCGCCGCTTCGCGGCGCTCTGTCCGGAAACTTTGTGGCTTTTTAAACAAATTAAATCCCTCACGGTCAGGAAAACCCCGGCCAAAGCGCCGCTTCGCGGCGCTTTGTCCGGGAACCATAAGCCGGGGGTTCGCGCCGCTTCGCGGCGCTCTGTCCGGAAACTTTGTGGCTTTTTAAACAAATTAAATCCCTCACGGTCAGGAAAACCCCGGCCAAAGCGCCGCTTCGCGGCGCTTTGTCCGGGAACCATAAGCCGGTTCGCGCCGCTTCGCGGCGCTCTGTCCGGAAACTTTGTGGCTTTTTAAACAAATTAAATCCCTCACGGTCAGGAAAACCCGGCCAAAGCGCCGCTTCGCGGCGCTTTGTCTGGGAACCATAAGCCGGGGGTTCGCGCCGCTTCGCGGCGCTCTGTCCGGAAACTTTGTGGCTTATTTAAACAAATTAAATCCCTCACGGTCAGGAAAACCCCGGCCAAAGCGCCGCTTCGCGGCGCTTTGTCCGGGAACCATAATCCGGGGTTCGCGCCGCTTCGCGGCGCTCTGTCCGGAAACTTTGTGGCTTTTTAAACAAATTAAATCCCTCACGGTCAGGAAAACCCCGGCCAAAGCGCCGCTTCGCGGCGCTTTGTCCGGGAACCATAAGTTGGGGTTCAGCCGCTTCGCGGCGCTCTGTCCGGAAACTTTGTGGCTTTTTAAACAAATTAAATCCCTCACGGTCAGGAAAACCCCGGCCAAAGCGCCGCTTCGCGGCGCTTTGTCCGGGAACCATAAGTTGGGGTTCGCGCGCTTCGCGGCGCTCTGTCCGGAAACTTTGTGGCTTTTTAAACAAATTAAATCCCTCACGGTCAGGAAAACCCCGGCCAAAGCGCCGCTTCGCGGCGCTTTGTCCGGGAACCATAAGCCGGGGGTTCGCGCCGCTTCGCGGCGCTCTGTCCGGAAACTTTGTGGCTTTTTAAACAAATTAAATCCCTCACGGTCAGGAAAACCCCGGCCAAAGCGCCGCTTCGCGGCGCTTTGTCCGGGAACCATAAGCCGGGGTTCGCGCCGCTTCGCGGCGCTCTGTCCGGAAACTTTGTGGCTTTTTAAACAAATTAAATCCCTCACGGTCAGGAAAACCCCGGCCAAAGCGCCGCTTCGCGGCGCTTTGTCCGGGAACCATAAACCGGGGTTCGCGCCGCTTCGCGGCGCTCTGTCCGGAAACTTTGTGGCTTTTAAACAAATTAAATCCCTCACGGTCAGGAAAACCCGGCCAAAGCGCCGCTTCGCGGCGCTTTGTCCGGGAACCATAAGCCGGTTCGCGCCGCTTCGCGGCGCTCTGTCCGGAAACTTTGTGGCTTTTTAAACAAATTAAATCCCTCACGGTCAGGAAATCGGCTGCGCAGCGCTTCGCGGCGCTTTGTCCGGGAACCATAAGTTGGGTTCAGCGCTTCGCGGCGCTCTGTCCGGAAACTTTGTGGCTTTTTAAACAAATTAAATCCCTCACGGTCAGGAAAACCCCGGCCAAAGCGCCGCTTCGCGGCGCTTTGTCCGGGAACCATAAGCCGGGGTTCGCGCCGCTTCGCGGCGCTCTGTCCGGAAACTTTGTGGCTTTTTAAACAAATTAAATCCTCACGGTCAGGAAAACCTGGCCAAAGCGCCGCTTCGCGGCGCTTTGTCCGGGAACCATAAGCCGGGGTTCGCGCCGCTTCGCGGCGCTCTGTCCGGAAACTTTGTGGCTTTTTAAACAAATTAAATCCCTCACGGTCAGGAAAACTCGGCCAAAGCGCCGCTTCGCGGCGCTTTGTCCGGGAACCATAAGCCGGGGGTTCGCGCCGCTTCGCGGCGCTCTGTCCGGAAACTTTGTGGCTTTTAAACAAATTAAATCCCTCACGGTCAGGAAAACCCGGCCAAAGCGCCGCTTCGCGGCGCTTTGTCCGGGAACCATAAACCAAAGGGTTTAGGGCGCTTCGCGGCGCTCTGTCCGGAAACTTTGTGGCTTTTTCAAACAAATTAAATCCCTCACGGTCAGGAAAACCGCGGCCAAAGCGCCGCTTCGCGGCGCTTTGTCCGGGAACCATAAGCCGGGGGTTGGTGCCGCTTCGCGGCGCTCTGTCCGGAAACTTTGTGGCTTTTTTAAACAAATTAAATCCCTCACGGTCAGGAAAACCCCGGCCAAAGCGCCGCTTCGCGGCGCTTTGTCCGGGAACCATAAGCCGGGGGGTTCGCGCCGCTTCGCGGCGCTCTGTCCGGAAACTTTGTGGCTTTTTTAAACAAATTAAATCCCTCACGGTCAGGAAAACCCAGGCCAAAGCGCCGCTTCGCGGCGCTTTGTCCGGAAACCATAAGCCGGGGGGTTCGCGCCGCTTCGCGGCGCTCTGTCCGGAAACTTTGTGGCTTTTTTAAACAAATTAAATCCCTCACGGTCAGGAAAACCTAGGCCAAAGCGCCGCTTCGCGGCGCTTTGTCCGGGAACCATAAGCCGGGGGGTTCGCGCCGCTTCGCGGCGCTCTGTCCGGAAACTTTGTGGCTTTTTTAAACAAATTAAATCCCTCACGGTCAGGAAAACCCCGGCCAAAGCGCCGCTTCGCGGCGCTTTGTCCGGGAACCATAAGCCGGGGGGTTCGCGCCGCTTCGCGGCGCTCTGTCCGGAAACTTTGTGGCTTTTTTAAACAAATTAAATCCCTCACGGTCAGGAAAACCCCGGCCAAAGCGCCGCTTCGCGGCGCTCTGTCCGGAAACTTTGTGGCTTTTTTAAACAAATTAAATCCCTCACGGTCAGAAAAACCCCGGCCAAAGCGCCGCTTCGCGGCGCTTTGTCCGGGAACCATAAGCCGGGGGGTTCGCGCCGCTTCGCGGCGCTCTGTCCGGAAACTTTGTGGCTTTTTTAAACAAATTAAATCCCTCACGGTCAGGAAAACCCCGGCCAAAGCGCCGCTTCGCGGCGCTTTGTCCGGGAACCATAAGCCGGGGAAATCGCGCCGCTTCGCGGCGCTCTGTCCGGAAACTTTGTGGCTTTTTAAACAAATTAAATCCCTCACGGTCAGGAAAACCCGGCCAAAGCGCCGCTTCGCGGCGCTTTGTCCGGGAACCATAAGCCGGGGTTCGCGCCGCTTCGCGGCGCTCTGTCCGGAAACTTTGTGGCTTTTTAAACAAATTAAATCCCTCACGGTCAGGAAAACCCCGGCCAAAGCGCCGCTTCGCGGCGCTTTGTCCGGGAACCATAAGCCGGGGTTCGCGCCGCTTCGCGGCGCTCTGTCCGGAAACTTTGTGGCTTTTAAACAAATTAAATCCCTCACGGTCAGGAAAACCCCGACCAAAGCGCCGCTTCGCGGCGCTTTGTCCGGGAACCATAAGCCGGGGGGTTCGCGCCGCTTCGCGGCGCTCTTTCCGGAAACTGTGTGGCTTTTTAAACAAATTAAATCCCTCACGGCCAGGAAAACCCCGGCCAAAGCGCCGCCGCTTCGCGGCGCTTTGTCCGGGAACCATAAGCCGGGGGGTTTGCGCCGCTTCGCTGCGCTCCGTCCGGAAACTTTGTGGCTTTTTTAAACAAATTAAATCCCTCACGGTCAGAAAACCCGGCCAAAGCGCCGCTTCGCGGCGCTTTGTCCGGGAACCATAAGTTGGGGTTCGCGCCGCTTCGCGGCGCTCTGTCCGGAAACTTTGTGGCTTTTTAAACAAATTAAATCCCTCACGGTCAGGAAAACCCGGCCAAAGCGCCGCTTCGCGGCGCTTTGTCCGGGAACCATAAGCCGGGGTTCGCGCCGCTTCGCGGCGCTCTGTCCGGAAACTTTGTGGCTTTTTAAACAAATCAAGTCCCTCACGGTCAGGAAAACCCCGGCCAAAGCGCCGCTTCGCGGCGCTTTGTCCGGGAACCATAAGCCGGGGGGTTCGCGCCGCTTCGCGGCGCTCTGTCCGGAAACTTTGTGGCTTTTTTAAACAAATTAAATCCCTCACGGTCAGGAAAACCCCGGCCAAAGCACCGCTTCGCGGCGCTTTATCCGGGAACCATAAGCCGGGGGGTTCGCGCCGCTTCGCGGCGCTCTGTCCGGAAACTTTGTGGCTTTTTTAAACAAATTAAATCCCTCACGGTCAGGAAAACCCCGGCCAAAGCGCCGCTTCGCGGCGCTTTGTCCGGAAACTGTGTGGCTTTTTTAAACAAATTAAATCCCTCACGGTCAGGAAAACCCCGGCCAAAGCGCCGCTTCGCGGCGCTCTGTCCGGAAACTTTGTGGCTTTTTTAAACAAATTAAATCCCTCACGGTCAGGAAAACCCCGGCCAAAGCGCCGCTTCGCGGCGCTTTGTCCGGGAACCATAAGCCGGGGGGTTCGCGCCGCTTCGCGGCGCTCTGTCCGGAAACTTTGTGGCTTTTTTAAACAAATTAAATCCCTCACGGTCAGGAAAACCCCGGCCAAAGCGCCGCTTCGCGGCGCTTTGTCCGGGAACCATAAGCCGGGGGGTTCGCGCCGCTTCGCGGCGCTCTGTCCGAAACTTTGTGGCTTTTTAAACAAATTAAATCCCTCACGGTCAGAAAAACCCCGGCTAAAGCGACGCTTCGCGGCGCTTTTTCCAGGAACCGTAAGCTTGGGGTTCGCGCCGCTTCGCGGCGCTCTGTCCGGAAACTTTGTGGCTTTTCTGAACAAATTAAGTCTCTCACGGTTAGGAAAACCCCGGCCAAAGCGCCGCTTCGCGGCGCTTAGTCCGGGAACCATAAGCCGGGGTTCGCGCCGCTTCGCGGCGCTCTGTCCGGAAACTTTGTGGCTTTTTAAACAAATTAAATCCCTCACGGTCAGGAAAACCCCGGCCAAAGCGCCGCTTCGCGGCGCTTTGTCCGGGAACCATAAGCCGGGGTTCGCGCCGCTTCGCGGCGCTCTGTCCGGAAACTTTGTGGCTTTTTAAACAAATTAAATCCCTCACGGTCAGGAAAACCCCGGCCAAAGCGCCGCTTCGCGGCGCTTTGTCCGGGAACCATAAGCCGGGGTTCGCGCCGCTTCGCGGCGCTCTGTCCGGAAACTTTGTGGCTTTTAAACAAATTAAATCCCTCACGGTCAGGAAAACCCCGGCCAAAGCGCCGCTTCGCGGCGCTTTGTCCGGGAACCATAAGCCGGGGGTTCGCGCCGCTTCGCGGCGCTCTGTCCGGAAACTTTGTGGCTTTTAAACAAATTAAATCCCTCACGGTCAGGAAAACCCGGCCAAAGCGCCGCTTCGCGGCGCTTTGTCCGGGAACCATAAGCCGGGGTTCGCGCCGCTTCGCGGCGCTCTGTCCGGAAACTTTGTGGCTTTTTAAACAAATTAAATCCCTCACGGTCAGGAAAACCCCGGCCAAAGCGCCGCTTCGCGGCGCTTTGTCCGGGAACCATAAGCCGGGGTTCGCGCCGCTTCGCGGCGCTCTGTCCGAAACTTTGTGGCTTTTTAAACAAATTAAATCCCTCACGGTCAGGAAAACCCGGCCAAAGCGCCGCTTCGCGGCGCTTTGTCCGGGAACCATAAGCCGGGGTTCGCGCCGCTTCGCGGCGCTCTGTCCGGAAACTTTGTGGCTTTTTAAACAAATTAAATCCCTCACGGTCAGGAAAACCCCGGCCAAAGCGCCGCTTCGCGGCGCTTTGTCCGGGAACCATAAGCCGGGGTTCGCGCCGCTTCGCGGCGCTCTGTCCGGAAACTTTGTGGCTTTTTAAACAAATTAAATCCCTCACGGTCAGGAAAACCCGGCCAAAGCGCCGCTTCGCGGCGCTTTGTCCGGGAACCATAAGCCGGGGTTCGCGCCGCTTCGCGGCGCTCTGTCCGGAAACTTTGTGGCTTTTAAACAAATTAAATCCCTCACGGTCAGGAAAACCCCGGCCAAAGCGCCGCTTCGCGGCGCTTTGTCCGGGAACCATAAGCCGGGGGGTTCGCGCCGCTTCGCGGCGCTCTGTCCGGAAACTTTGTGGCTTTTTTAAACAAATTAAATCCCTCACGGTCAGGAAAACCCCGGCCAAAGCGCCGCTTCGCGGCGCTTTGTCCGGGAACCATAAGCCGGGGGGTTCGCGCCGCTTCGCGGCGCTCTGTCCGAAACTTTCTGGCTTTTTTAAACAAATTAAATCCCTCACGGTCAGGAAAACCCCGGCCAAAGCGCCGCTTCGCGGCGCTTTGTCCGGGAACCATAAGCCGATGGGTTCGCGCCGCTTCGCGGCGCTCTGTCCGGAAACTTTGTGGCTTTTTTAAACAAATTAAATCCCTCACGGTCAGGAAAACCCCGGCCAAAGCGCCGCTTCGCGGCGCTTTGTCCGGGAACCATAAGCCGGGGGTTCGCGCCGCTTCGCGGCGCTCTGTCCGGAAACTTTGTGGCTTTTTTAAACAAATTAAATCCCTCACGGTCAGGAAAACCCGGCCAAAGCGCCGCTTCGCGGCGCTTTGTCCGGGAACCATAAGCCGGGGTTCGCGCCGCTTCGCGGCGCTCTGTCCGGAAACTTTGTGGCTTTTTAAACAAATTAAATCCCTCACGGTCAGGAAAACCCGGCCAAAGCGCCGCTTCGCGGCGCTTTGTCCGGGAACCATAAGCCGGGGTTCGCGCCGCTTCGCGGCGCTCTGTCCGGAAACTTTGTGGCTTTTTAAACAAATTAAATCCCTCACGGTCAGGAAAACCCCGGCCAAAGCGCCGCTTCGCGGCGCTTTGTCCGGGAACCATAAGCCGGGTTCGCGCCGCTTCGCGGCGCTCTGTCCGGAAACTTTGTGGCTTTTAAACAAATTAAATCCTCACGGTCAGGAAAACCCGGCCAAAGCGCCGCTTCGCGGCGCTTTGTCCGGGAACCATAAGCCGGGGTTCGCGCCGCTTCGCGGCGCTCTGTCCGGAAACTTTGTGGCTTTTTAAACAAATTAAATCCCTCACGGTCAGGAAAACCCCGGCCAAAGCGCCGCTTCGCGGCGCTTTGTCCGGGAACCATAAGCCGGGGTTCGCGCCGCTTCGCGGCGCTCTGTCCGGAAACTTTGTGGCTTTTTAAACAAATTAAATCCCTCACGGTCAGGAAAACCCCGGCCAAAGCGCCGCTTCGCGGCGCTTTGTCCGGGAACCATAAGCCGGGGTTCGCGCCGCTTCGCGGCGCTCTGTCCGGAAACTTTGTGGCTTTTTAAACAAATTAAATCCCTCACGGTCAGGAAAACCCCGGCCAAAGCGCCGCTTCGCGGCGCTTTGTCCGGGAACCATAAGCCGGGGTTCGCGCCGCTTCGCGGCGCTCTGTCCGGAAACTTTGTGGCTTTTTAAACAAATTAAATCCCTCACGGTCAGGAAAACCCCGGCCAAAGCGCCGCTTCGCGGCGCTTTGTCCGGGAACCATAAGCCGGGGTTCGCGCCGCTTCGCGGCGCTCTGTCCGGAAACTTTGTGGCTTTTAAACAAATTAAATCCCTCACGGTCAGGAAAACCCCGGCCAAAGCGCCGCTTCGCGGCGCTTTGTCCGGGAACCATAAGCCGGGGTTCGCGCCGCTTCGCGGCGCTCTGTCCGGAAACTTTGTGGCTTTTTAAGCAAATTAAATCCCTCACGGTCAGGAAAACCTCGGCCAAAGCGGCGCTTCGCGGCGCTTTGTCCGGGAACCATAAGCCGGGGGGTTCCGGGCGCTTCGCGGCGCTCTCTCCGGAAACTTTGTGGCTTTTTTAAACAAATTAAATCCCTCACGGTCAGGAAAACCCCGGCCAAAGCGCCGCTTTGCGGCGATTTGTCCGGGAACCATAAGCCGGAAGGTTCGCGCCGCTTCGCGGCGCTCTGTCCGGAAACTTTGTGGCTTTTTTAAACAAATTAAATCCCTCACGGTCAGGAAAACCCCGGCCAAAGCGCCGCTTCGCGGCGCTTTGTCCGGGAACCATAAGCCGGGGGGTTCGCGCCGCTTCGCGGCGCTCTGTCCGGAAACTTTGTGGCTTTTTTAAACAAATTAAATCCCTCACGGTCAGGAAAACCCCGGCCAAAGCGCCGCTTCGCGGCGCTTTGTCCGGGAACCATAAGCCGGGGGGTTCGCGCCGCTTCGCGGCGCTCTGTCCGGAAACTTTGTGGCTTTTTTAAACAAATTAAATCCCTCACGGTCAGGAAAACCCCGGCCAAAGCGCCGCTTCGCGGCGCTCTGTCCGGAAACTTTGTGGCTTTTTTAAACAAATTAAATCCCTCACGGTCAGGAAAACCCCGGCCAAAGCGCCGCTTCGCGGCGCTCTGTCCGGAAACTTTGTGGCTTTTTTAAACAAATTAAATCCCTCACGGTCAGGAAAACCCCGGCCAAAGCGCCGCTTCGCGGCGCTTTGTCCGGGAACCATAAGCCACGGGGTTCGCGCCGCTTCGCGGCGCTCTGTCCGGGAACTTTGTGGGTTTTAAACAAATTAAATCCCTCAAGGTCAGGAAAACCCCGGCCAAAGCGCCGCTTCGCGGCGCTTTGTCCGGGAACCATAAGCCGGGGGGTTCGCGCCGCTTCGCGGCGCTCTGTCCGGAAACTTTGTGGCTTTTTTAAACAAATTAAATCCCTCACGGTCAGGAAAACCCCGGCCAAAGCGCCGCTTCGCGGCGCTTTGTCCGGGAACCATAAGCCGGGGGGTTCGCGCCGCTTCGCGGCGCTCTGTCCGGAAACTTTGTGGCTTTTTAAACAAATTAAATCCCTCACGGTCAGGAAAACCCCGGCCAAAGCGCCGCTTCGCGGCGCTTTGTCCGGGAACCATAAGCCGGGGTTCGCGCCGCTTCGCGGCGCTCTGTCCGGAAACTTTGTGGCTTTTTAAACAAATTAAATCCCTCACGGTCAGGAAAACCCCGGCCAAAGCGCCGCTTCGCGGCGCTTTGTCCGGGAACCATAAGCCGGGGTTCGCGCCGCTTCGCGGCGCTCTGTCCGGAAACTTTGTGGCTTTTTAAACAAATTAAATCCCTCACGGTCAGGAAAACCCCGGCCAAAGCGCCGCTTCGCGGCGCTTTGTCCGGGAACCATAAGCCGGGGTTCGCGCCGCTTCGCGGCGCTCTGTCCGGAAACTTTGTGGCTTTTTAAACAAATTAAATCCCTCACGGTCAGGAAAACCCCGGCCAAAGCGCCGCTTCGCGGCGCTTTGTCCGGGAACCATAAGCCGGGGTTCGCGCCGCTTCGCGGCGCTCTGTCCGAAACTTTGTGGCTTTTTAAACAAATTAAATCCCTCACGGTCAGGAAAACCCGGCCAAAGCGCCGCTTCGCGGCGCTCTGTCCAGAAACTTTGTGGCTTTTTAAACAAATTAAATCCCTCACGGTCAGGAAAACCCCGGCCAAAGCGCCGCTTCGCGGCGCTCTGTCCGGAAACTTTGTGGCTTTTAAACAAATTAAATCCCTCACGGTCAGGAAAACCCCGGCCAAAGCGCCGCTTCGCGGCGCTTTGTCCGGGAACCATAAGCCGGGGTTCGCGCCGCTTCGCGGCGCTCTGTCCGGAAACTTTGTGGCTTTTAAACAAATTAAATCCCTCACGGTCAGGAAAACCCCGGCCAAAGCGCCGCTTCGCGGCGCTTTGTCCGGGAACCATAAGCCGGGGTTCGCGCCGCTTCGCGGCGCTCTGTCCGGAAACTTTGTGGCTTTTTAAACAAATTAAATCCCTCACGGTCAGGAAAACCCCGGCCAAAGCGCCGCTTCGCGGCGCTTTGTCCGGGAACCATAAGCCGGGGTTCGCGCCGCTTCGCGGCGCTCTGTCCGGAAACTTTGTGGCTTTTAAACAAATTAAATCCCTCACGGTCAGGAAAACCCCGGCCAAAGCGCCGCTTCGCGGCGCTTTGTCCGGGAACCATAAGCCGGGGTTCGCGCCGCTTCGCGGCGCTCTGTCCGGAAACTTTGTGGCTTTTTAAACAAATTAAATCCCTCACGGTCAGGAAAACCCCGGCCAAAGCGCCGCTTCGCGGCGCTTTGTCCGGGAACCATAAGCCGGGGTTCGCGCCGCTTCGCGGCGCTCTGTCCGGAAACTTTGTGGCTTTTTAAACAAATTAAATCCCTCACGGTCAGGAAAACCCCGGCCAAAGCGCCGCTTCGCGGCGCTTTGTCCGGGAACCATAAGCCGGGGGTTCGCGCCGCTTCGCGGCGCTCTGTCCGGAAACTTTGTGGCTTTTTAAACAAATTAAATCCCTCACGGTCAGGAAAACCCGGCCAAAGCGCCGCTTCGCGGCGCTTTGTCCGGGAACCATAAGCCGGGGTTCGCGCCGCTTCGCGGCGCTCTGTCCGGAAACTTTGTGGCTTTTTAAACAAATTAAATCCCTCACGGTCAGGAAAACCCCGGCCAAAGCGCCGCTTCGCGGCGCTTTGTCCGGGAACCATAAGCCGGGGTTCGCGCCGCTTCGCGGCGCTCTGTCCGGAAACTTTGTGGCTTTTTAAACAAATTAAATCCCTCACGGTCAGGAAAACCCCGGCCAAAGCGCCGCTTCGCGGCGCTTTGTCCGGGAACCATAAGCCGGGGTTCGCGCCGCTTCGCGGCGCTCTGTCCGGAAACTTTGTGGCTTTTAAACAAATTAAATCCCTCACGGTCAGGAAAACCCCGGCCAAAGCGCCGCTTCGCGGCGCTTTGTCCGGGAACCATAAGCCGGGGTTCGCGCCGCTTCGCGGCGCTCTGTCCGGAAACTTTGTGGCTTTTTAAACAAATTAAATCCCTCACGGTCAGGAAAACCCCGGCCAAAGCGCCGCTTCGCGGCGCTTTGTCCGGGAACCATAAGCCGGGGTTCGCGCCGCTTCGCGGCGCTCTGTCCGGAAACTTTGTGGCTTTTTAAACAAATTAAATCCCTCACGGTCAGGAAAACCCCGGCCAAAGCGCCGCTTCGCGGCGCTTTGTCCGGGAACCATAAGCCGGGGTTCGCGCCGCTTCGCGGCGCTCTGTCCGGAAACTTTGTGGCTTTTTAAACAAATTAAATCCCTCACGGTCAGGAAAACCCCGGCCAAAGCGCCGCTTCGCGGCGCTTTGTCCGGGAACCATAAGCCGGGGTTCGCGCCGCTTCGCGGCGCTCTGTCCGGAAACTTTGTGGCTTTTTAAACAAATTAAATCCCTCACGGTCAGGAAAACCCGGCCAAAGCGCCGCTTCGCGGCGCTTTGTCCGGGAACCATAAGCCGGGGGGTTCGCGCCGCTTCGCGGCGCTCTGTCCGGAAACTTTGTGGCTTTTTTAAACAAATTAAATCCCTCACGGTCAGGAAAACCCCGGCCAAAGCGCCGCTTCGCGGCGCTCTGTCCGGAAACTTTGTGGCTTTTTTAAACAAATTAAATCCCTCACGGTCAGGAAAACCCCGGCCAAAGCGCCGCTTCGCGGCGCTTTGTCCGGGAACCATAAGCCGGGGGGTTCGCGCCGCTTCGCGGCGCTCTGTCCGGAAACTTTGTGGCTTTTTTAAACAAATTAAATCCCTCACGGTCAGGAAAACCCCGGCCAACGCGCCCCTTCGCGGCGCTTTGTCCGGGAACCATAAGCCGGGGGTTTGCGCCGCTTCGCGGCGCTCTGTCCGGAAACTTTGTGGCTTTTTTAAACAAATTAAATCCCTCACGGTCAGGAAAACCCCGGCCAAAGCGCCGCTTCGCGGCGCTTTGTCCAGGAACCATAAGCCGGGGGGTTCGCGCCGCTTCGCGGCGCTCTGTCCGGAAACTTTGTGGCTTTTTTAAACAAATTAAATCCCTCACGGTCAGGAAAACCCCGGCCAAAGCGCCGCTTCGCGGCGCTTTGTCCGGGAACCGTAAACCGGGGGGTTCGCGCCGCTTCGCGGCGCTCTGTCCGGAAACTTTGTGGCTTTTTAAACAAATTAAATCCCTCACGGTCAGGAAAACCCCGGCCAAAGCGCCGCTTCGCGGCGCTTTGTCCGGGAACCATAAGCCGGGGGTTCGCGCCGCTTCGCGGCGCTCTGTCCGGAAACTTTGTGGCTTTTAAACAAATTAAATCCCTCACGGTCAGGAAAACCCCGGCCAAAGCGCCGCTTCGCGGCGCTTTGTCCGGGAACCATAAGCCGGGGTTCGCGCCGCTTCGCGGCGCTCTGTCCGAAACTTTGTGGCTTTTTAAACAAATTAAATCCCTCACGGTCAGGAAAACCCCGGCCAAAGCGCCGCTTCGCGGCGCTTTGTCCGGGAACCATAAGCCGGGGTTCGCGCCGCTTCGCGGCGCTCTGTCCGGAAACTTTGTGGCTTTTTAAACAAATTAAATCCCTCACGGTCAGGAAAACCCCGGCCAAAGCGCCGCTTCGCGGCGCTTTGTCCGGGAACCATAAGCCGGGGTTCGCGCCGCTTCGCGGCGCTCTGTCCGGAAACTTTGTGGCTTTTTAAACAAATTAAATCCCTCACGGTCAGGAAAACCCCGGCCAAAGCGCCGCTTCGCGGCGCTTTGTCCGGGAACCATAAGCCGGGGTTCGCGCCGCTTCGCGGCGCTCTGTCCGGAAACTTTGTGGCTTTTTAAACAAATTAAATCCCTCACGGTCAGGAAAACCCCGGCCAAAGCGCCGCTTCGCGGCGCTTTGTCCGGGAACCATAAGCCGGGGTTCGCGCCGCTTCGCGGCGCTCTGTCCGGAAACTTTGTGGCTTTTTAAACAAATTAAATCCCTCACGGTCAGGAAAACCCCGGCCAAAGCGCCGCTTCGCGGCGCTCTGTCCGGAAACTTTGTGGCTTTTAAACAAATTAAATCTCTCACGATCAGGAAAACCCCGGCCAAAGCGCCGCTTCGCGGCGCTCTGTCCGGAAACTTTGTGGTTTTAAACA
Source organism: Aplectana chamaeleonis (assembly GCA_029168955.1). Classification (NCBI taxonomy): domain Eukaryota; kingdom Metazoa; phylum Nematoda; class Chromadorea; order Rhabditida; family Cosmocercidae; genus Aplectana; species Aplectana chamaeleonis. Next base: position 313,311 of record JAPDOI010000059.1, on the reverse strand, counting down.
AACTTAATCCCTCATGGTCTTAAAAACCCCGGTCAAAGCGGCGCTTCGCGTCGCTTTGCCCAGGAACCACAAGCCGGAAGGTTCGCGCCGCTTCGCGGCGCTCTGTCCGAAACTTTGTGGCTTTTTAAACAAATTAAATCCCTCACGGTCAGGAAAACCCCGGCCAAAGCGCCGCTTCGCGGCGCTTTGTCCGGGAACCATAAGCCGGGGTTCGCGCCGCTTCGCGGCGCTCTGTCCGGAAACTTTGTGGCTTTTTAAACAAATTAAATCCCTCACGGTCAGGAAAACCCCGGCCAAAGCGCGCTTCGCGGCGCTTTGTCCGGGAACCATAAGCCGGGGTTCGCGCGCTTCGCGGCGCTCTGTCCGGAAACTTTGTGGCTTTTAAACAAATTAAATCCCTCACGGTCAGGAAAACCCCGGCCAAAGCGCCGCTTCGCGGCGCTTTGTCCGGGAACCATAAGCCGGGGTTCGCGCCGCTTCGCGGCGCTCTGTCCGGAAACTTTGTGGCTTTTTAAACAAATTAAATCCCTCACGGTCAGGAAAACCCCGGCCAAAGCGCCGCTTCGCGGCGCTTTGTCCGGGAACCATAAGCCGGGGTTCGCGCCGCTTCGCGGCGCTCTGTCCGGAAACTTTGTGGCTTTTTAAACAAATTAAATCCCTCACGGTCAGGAAAACCCCGGCCAAAGCGCCGCTTCGCGGCGCTTTGTCCGGGAACCATAAGCCGGGGTTCGCGCCGCTTCGCGGCGCTCTGTCCGGAAACTTTGTGGCTTTTTAAACAAATTAAATCCCTCACGGTCAGGAAAACCCCGGCCAAAGCGCCGCTTCGCGGCGCTTTATCCGGGAACCATAAGCCGGGGGGTTTGCGCCGCTTCGCGGCGCTCTGTCCGGAAACTTTGTGGCTTTTTTAAACAAATTAAGTCCCTCACGGTCAGAAAAACCCCGGCCAAAGCACCGCTTCGCGGCGCTTTATCCGGGAACCATAAGCCAGGGGGTTCGCGCCGCTTAGCGGCGCTCTGTCCGAAACTTTGTGGCTTTTAAACAAATTAACTCCCTCACGGTCAGGAAAACCCCGGCCAAAGCGCCGCTTCGCGGCGCTTTGTCCGGGAACCATAAGCCGGGGGGTTCGCGCCGCTTCGCGGCGCTCTGTCCGGAAACTTTGTGGCTTTTTTAAACAAATTAAATCCCTCACGGTCAGGAAAACCCCGGCCAAAGCGCCGCTTCGCGGCGCTTCGTCCGGAAACTTTGTGGCTTTTTAAACAAATTAAATCCCTCACGGTCAGGAAAACCCCGGCCAAGGCACCGCTTCGCGGCGCTTTATCCGGGAACCATAAGCCTAGGGGGTTCCGCCGCTTCGCGGCGCTTTGTCCGGAAAGTTTGTGCGTTTTTTTAACAAACTAAAGCCCTCACGGTCAGGAAAACCCCGGCCAAAGCGCCGCTTCGCGGCGCTTTGTCCGGGAACCATAAGCCGGGGTTCGCGCCGCTTCGCGGCGCTCTGTCCGAAACTTTGTGGCTTTTAAACAAATTAAATCCCTCACGGTCAGGAAAACCCCGGCCAAAGCGCCGCTTCGCGGCGCTTTGTCCGGGAACCATAAGCCGGGGTTCGCGCCGCTTCGCGGCGCTCTGTCCGGAAACTTTGTGGCTTTTAAACAAATTAAATCCCTCACGGTCAGGAAAACCCCGGCCAAAGCGCCGCTTCGCGGCGCTTTGTCCGGGAACCATAAGCCGGGGGTTCGCGCCGCTTCGCGGCGCTCTGTCCGGAAACTTTGTGGCTTTTTAAACAAATTAAATCCCTCACGGTCAGGAAAACCCCGGCCAAAGCGCCGCTTCGCGGCGCTTTGTCCGGGAACCATAAGCCGGGGTTCGCGCCGCTTCGCGGCGCTCTGTCCGGAAACTTTGTGGCTTTTTAAACAAATTAAATCCCTCACGGTCAGGAAAACCCCGGCCAAAGCGCCGCTTCGCGGCGCTTTGTCCGGGAACCATAAGCCGGGGTTCGCGCCGCTTCGCGGCGCTCTGTCCGGAAACTTTGTGGCTTTTTAAACAAATTAAATCCCTCACGGTCAGGAAAACCCCGGCCAAAGCGCCGCTTCGCGGCGCTTTGTCCGGGAACCATAAGCCGGGGGTTCGCGCCGCTTCGCGGCGCTCTGTCCGGAAACTTTGTGGCTTTTTAAACAAATTAAATCCCTCACGGTCAGGAAAACCCCGGCCAAAGCGCCGCTTCGCGGCGCTTTGTCCGGGAACCATAAGCCGGGGGTTCGCGCCGCTTCGCGGCGCTCTGTCCGGAAACTTTGTGGCTTTTTAAACAAATTAAATCCCTCACGGTCAGGAAAACCCCGGCCAAAGCGCCGCTTCGCGGCGCTTTGTCCGGGAACCATAAGCCGGGGTTCGCGCCGCTTCGCGGCGCTCTGTCCGGAAACTTTGTGGCTTTTTAAACAAATTAAATCCCTCACGGTCAGGAAAACCCCGGCCAAAGCGCCGCTTCGCGGCGCTTTGTCCGGGAACCATAAGCCGGGGGTTCGCGCCGCTTCGCGGCGCTCTGTCCGGAAACTTTGTGGCTTTTTAAACAAATTAAATCCCTCACGGTCAGGAAAACCCCGGCCAAAGCGCCGCTTCGCGGCGCTTTGTCCGGGAACCATAAGCCGGGGGTTCGCGCCGCTTCGCGGCGCTCTGTCCGGAAACTTTGTGGCTTTTTAAACAAATTAAATCCCTCACGGTCAGGAAAACCCCGGCCAAAGCGCCGCTTCGCGGCGCTTTGTCCGGGAACCATAAGCCGGGGTTCGCGCCGCTTCGCGGCGCTCTGTCCGGAAACTTTGTGGCTTTTTAAACAAATTAAATCCCTCACGGTCAGGAAAACCCCGGCCAAAGCGCCGCTTCGCGGCGCTTTGTCCGGGAACCATAAGCCGGGGTTCGCGCCGCTTCGCGGCGCTCTGTCCGGAAACTTTGTGGCTTTTTAAACAAATTAAATCCCTCACGGTCAGGAAAACCCCGGCCAAAGCGCCGCTTCGCGGCGCTTTGTCCGGGAACCATAAGCCGGGGTTCGCGCCGCTTCGCGGCGCTCTGTCCGGAAAACTTTGTGGCTTTTTAAACAAATTAAATCCCTCACGGTCAGGAAAACCCCGGCCAAAGCGCCGCTTCGCGGCGCTTTGTCCGGGAACCATAAGCCGGGGTTCGCGCCGCTTCGCGGCGCTCTGTCCGGAAACTTTGTGGCTTTTTAAACAAATTAAATCCCTCACGGTCAGGAAAACCCCGGCCAAAGCGCCGCTTCGCGGCGCTTTGTCCGGGAACCATAAGCCGGGGTTCGCGCCGCTTCGCGGCGCTCTGTCCGGAAACTTTGTGGCTTTTTAAACAAATTAAATCCCTCACGGTCAGGAAAACCCCGGCCAAAGCGCCGCTTCGCGGCGCTTTGTCCGGGAACCATAAGCCGGGGGTTCGCGCCGCTTCGCGGCGCTCTGTCCGAAACTTTGTGGCTTTTAAACAAATTAAATCCCTCACGGTCAGGAAAACCCCGGCCAAAGCGCCGCTTCGCGGCGCTTTGTCCGGGAACCATAAGCCGGGGTTCGCGCCGCTTCGCGGCGCTCTGTCCGAAACTTTGTGGCTTTTTAAACAAATTAAATCCCTCACGGTCACGAAAACCAAGGCCAAAGGGACGCTTCGCGGCGCTTTGTCCGGGAACCATAAGCCGGGGTTCGCGCCGCTTCGCGGCGCTTCGTCCGGAAACTTTATGGCTTTTTTAAACAAATTAAATCCCTCACGGTCAGGAAAACCCCGGCCAAAGCACCGCTTCGCGGCGCTTTATCCGGGAACCATAAGCCGGGGGGTTCGCGCCGCTTCGCGGCGCTCTGTCCGGAAACTTTGTGGCTTTTTTAAACAAATTAAATCCCTCACGGTCAGGAAAACCCCGACCAAAGCGCCGCTTCGCGGCGCTTTGTCCGGGGACCATAAGCCGGGGTTCGAGCCGCTTCGCGGCGCTCTGTCCAGGAAACTGTGTGGCTTTTTTAAACAAATTAAATCCCTCACGGTCAGGAAAACCCCGGCCAAAGCGCCGCTTCGCGGCGCTTCGTCCGGAAACTTTGTGGCTTTTTTAAACAAATTAAATCCCTCACGGTCAGGAAAACCCCGGCCAAAGCGCCGCTTCGCGGCGCTCTGTCCGGAAACTTTGTAGCTTTTTTGAACAAATTAAATCCCTCACGGTCAGGAAAACCCCGACCAAAGCGCCGCTTCGCGGCGCTCTGTCCGGAAACTGTGTGGCTTTTTTAAACAAATTAAATCCCTCACGGTCAGGAAAACCCCGGCCAAAGCGCCGCTTCGCGGCGCTTCGTCCGGAAACTTTGTGGCTTTTTTAAACAAATTAAATCCCTCACGGTCAGGAAAACCCCGGCCAAAGCACCGCTTCGCGGCGCTTTATCCGGGAACCATAAGCCGGGGGGTTCGCGCCGCTTCGCGGCGCTCTGTCCGGAAACTTTGTGGCTTTTTTAAACAAATTAAATCCCTCACGGTCAGGAAAACCCCGGCCAAAGCGCCGCTTCGCGGCGCTTTGTCCGGGAACCATAAGCCGGGGGGTTCGCGCCGCTTCGCGGCGCTCTGTCCGGAAACTGTGTGGCTTTTTTAAACAAATTAAGCCCCTCCCGGCCAGGAAAACCCCGGCCAAAGCGCCGCTTCGCGGCGCTTTGTCCGGGAACCATAAGCCGGGGGGTTCGCGCCGCTTCGCGGCGCTCTGTCCGGAAACTTTGTGGCTTTTTTAAACAAATTAAATCCCTCACGGTCAGGAAAACCCCGGCCAAAGCGCCGCTTCGCGGCGCTTTGTCCGGGAACCATAAGCCGGGGGGGGTTCACGCCGCTTCGCGGCGCTCTGTCCGGAAACTTTGTGGCTTTTTTAAACAAATTAAATCCCTCACGGTCAGGAAAACCCCGGCCAAAGCGCCGCTTTGCGGCGCTTTGCCCGGGAACCATAAGCCGGGGGGTTCGCGCCGCTTCGCGGCGCTCTGTCCGGAAACTGTGTGGCTTTTTTAAACAAATTAAATCCCTCACGGTCAGGAAAACCCCGGCCAAAGCGCCGCTTCGCGGCGCTTTGTCCGGGAACCATAAGCCGGGGGTTCGCGCCGCTTCGCGGCGCTCTGTCCGAAACTTTGTGGCTTTTTAAACAAATTAAATCCCTCACGGTCAGGAAAACCCCGGCCAAAGCGCCGCTTCGCGGCGCTTTGTCCGGGAACCATAAGCCGGGGTTCGCGCCGCTTCGCGGCGCTCTGTCCGGAAACTTTGTGGCTTTTAAACAAATTAAATCCCTCACGGTCAGGAAAACCCCGGCCAAAGCGCCGCTTCGCGGCGCTTTGTCCGGGAACCATAAGCCGGGGGTTCGCGCCGCTTCGCGGCGCTCTGTCCGGAAACTTTGTGGCTTTTAAACAAATTAAATCCCTCACGGTCAGGAAAACCCCGGCCAAAGCGCCGCTTCGCGGCGCTTTGTCCGGGAACCATAAACCGGGGTTCGCGCCGCTTCGCGGCGCTCTGTCCGGAAACTTTGTGGCTTTTAAACAAATTAAATCCCTCACGGTCAGGAAAACCCCGGCCAAAGCGCCGCTTCGCGGCGCTTTGTCCGGGAACCATAAGCCGGGGGTTCGCGCCGCTTCGCGGCGCTCTGTCCGGAAACTTTGTGGCTTTTAAACAAATTAAATCCCTCACGGTCAGGAAAACCCCGGCCAAAGCGCCGCTTCGCGGCGCTTTGTCCGGGAACCATAAGCCGGGGTTCGCGCCGCTTCGCGGCGCTCTGTCCGAAACTTTGTGGCTTTTTAAACAAATTAAATCCCTCACGGTCAGGAAAACCCCGGCCAAAGCGCCGCTTCGCGGCGCTTTGTCCGGGAACCATAAGCCGGGGTTCGCGCCGCTTCGCGGCGCTCTGTCCGGAAACTTTGTGGCTTTTTAAACAAATTAAATCCCTCACGGTCAGGAAAACCCCGGCCAAAGCGCCGCTTCGCGGCGCTTTGTCCGGGAACCATAAGCCGGGGTTCGCGCCGCTTCGCGGCGCTCTGTCCGAAACTTTGTGGCTTTTTAAACAAATTAAATCCCTCACGGTCAGGAAAACCCCGGCCAAAGCGCCGCTTCGCGGCGCTTTGTCCGGGAACCATAAGCCGGGGTTCGCGCCGCTTCGCGGCGCTCTGTCCGGAAACTTTGTGGCTTTTAAACAAATTAAATCCCTCACGGTCAGGAAAACCCCGGCCAAAGCGCCGCTTCGCGGCGCTTTGTCCGGGAACCATAAGCCCGGGGGTTCGCGCCGCTTCGCGGCGCTCTGTCCGGAAACTTTGTGGCTTTTTTAAACAAATTAAATCCCTCACGGTCAGGAAAACCCCGGCCAAAGCGCCGCTTCGCGGCGCTTTGTCCGGGAACCATAAGCCGGGGGGTTCGCGCCGCTTCGCGGCGCTCTGTCCGGAAACTGTGTGGCTTTTTTAAACAAATTAAATCCCTCACGGTCAGGAAAACCCCGGCCAAAGCGCCGCTTCGCGGCGCTTCGTCCGGAAACTTTGTGGCTTTTTTAAACAAATTAAATCCCTCACGGTCAGGAAAACCCCGGCCAAAGCACCGCTTCGCGGCGCTTTATCCGGGAACCATAAGCCGGGGGGTTTGCGCCGCTTCGCGGCGCTCTGTCCGGAAACTTTGTGGCTTTTTTAAACAAATTAAGTCCCTCACGGTCAGGAAAACCCCGGCCGAAGCGCCGCTTCGCGGCGCTTTGTCCGGGAACCATAAGCCGGGGGGTTCGCGCCGCTTCGCGGCGCTCTGTCCGGAAACTTTGTGGCTTTTTTAAACAAATTAAATCCCTCACGGTCAGGAAAACCCCGGCCAAAGCGCCGCTTCGCGGCGCTTTGTCCGGGAACCATAAGCCGGAAGGTTCGCGCCGCTTCGCGGCGCTCTGTCCGGAAACTTTGTGGCTTTTAAACAAATTAAATCCCTCACGGTCAGGAAAACCCCGGCCAAAGCGCCGCTTCGCGGCGCTTTGTCCGGGAACCATAAGCCGGGGTTCGCGCCGCTTCGCGGCGCTCTGTCAGAAACTTTGTGGCTTTTTAAACAAATTAAATCCCTCACGGTCAGGAAAACCCCGGCCAAAGCGCCGCTTCGCGGCGCTTTGTCCGGGAACCATAAGCCGGGGTTCGCGCCGCTTCGCGGCGCTCTGTCAGAAACTTTGTGGCTTTTTAAACAAATTAAATCCCTCACGGTCAGGAAAACCCCGGCCAAAGCGCCGCTTCGCGGCGCTTTGTCCGGGAACCATAAGCCGGGGTTCGCGCCGCTTCGCGGCGCTCTGTCAGAAACTTTGTGGCTTTTTTAAACAAATTAAATCCCTCACGGTCAGGAAAACCCCGGCCAAAGCGCCGCTTCGCGGCGCTTTGTCCGGGAACCATAAGCCGGGGGGTTCGCGCCGCTTCGCGGCGCTCTGTCCGGAAACTTTGTGGCTTTTTTAAACAAATTAAATCCCTCACGGTCAGGAAAACCCCGGCCAAAGCGCCGCTTCGCGGCGCTTCGTCCGGAAACTTTGTGGCTTTTTTAAACAAATTAAATCCCTCACGGTCAGGAAAACCCCGGCCAAAGCGCCGCTTCGCGGCGCTCTGTCCGGAAACTTTGTGGCTTTTTTAAACAAATTAAATCCCTCACGGTCAGGAAAACCCCGGCCAAAGCGCCGCTTCGCGGCGCTTTGTCCGGGAACCATAAGCCGGGGGGTTCGCGCCGCTTCGCGGCGCTCTGTCCAGAAACTTTGTCGCTTTTTAAACAAATTAAATCCCTCACGGTCAGGAAAACCCCGGCCAAAGCGGCGCTTCGCGGCGGTTTGTCCGGGAACCATAAGCCGGGGGGTTTGCGCCGCTTCGCGGCGCTCTGTCCGGAAACTTTGTGGCTTTTAAACAAATTAAATCCCTCACGGTCAGGAAAACCCCGGCCAAAGCGCCGCTTCGCGGCGCTTTGCCCGGGAACCATAAGCCGGGGGGTTCGTGCCGCTTCGCGGCGCTCTGTCCGGAAACTTTGTGGCTTTTTTAAACAAATTAAATCCCTCACGGTCAGGAAAACCCCGGCCAAAGCACCGCTTAGCGGCGCTTTATCCGGGAACCATAAGCCGGGGGGTTTGCGCCTCTTCGCGGCGCTCTGTCCGGAAACTTTGTGGCTTTTCTAAACAAATTAAGTCCCTCACGGTCAGGGAAACCCCGGCCAAAGCGCCGCTTCGCGGCGCTTTGTCCGGGAACCATAAGCCGGGGGGTTCGCGCCGCTTCGCGGCGCTCTGTCCGGAAACTGTGTGGCTTTTTTAAACAAATTAAATCCCTCACGGTCAGGAAAACCCCGGCCAAAGCGCCGCTTCGCGGCGCTTCGTCCGGAAACTTTGTGGCTTTTTTAAACAAATTAAATCCCTCACGGTCAGGAAAACCCCGGCCAAAGCGCCGCTTTGCGGCGCTTTGCCCGGGAACCATAAGCCGGGGGGTTCGCGCCGCTTCGCGGCGCTCTGTCCGGAAACTGTGTGGCTTTTTTAAACAAATTAAATCCCTCACGGTCAGGAAAACCCCGGCCAAAGCACCGCTTCGCGGCGCTTTGTCCGGGAACCATAAGCCGGGGTTCGCGCCGCTTCGCGGCGCTCTGTCAGAAACTTTGTGGCTTTTTAAACAAATTAAATCCCTCACGGTCAGGAAACCCCGGGCCAAGGGGCCGCTTCGCGGCGCTTTGTCCGGGAACCATAAGCCGGGGGGTTCGCGCCGCTTCGCGGCGCTCTGTCCGGAAACTTTGTGGCTTTTTTAAACAAATTAAATCCCTCACGGTCAGGAAAACCCCGGCCAAAGCGCCGCTTTGCGGCGCTTTGCCCGGGAACCATAAGCCGGGGGGTTCGCGCCGCTTCGCGGCGCTCTGTCAGAAACTTTGTGGCTTTTTAAACAAATTAAATCCCTCACGGTCAGGAAAACCCCGGCCAAAGCGCCGCTTCGCGGCGCTTTGTCCGGGAACCATAAGCCGGGGGTTCGCGCCGCTTCGCGGCGCTCTGTCAGAAACTTTGTGGCTTTTAAACAAATTAAATCCCTCACGGTCAGGAAAACCCCGGCCAAAGCGCCGCTTCGCGGCGCTTTGTCCGGGAACCATAAGCCGGGGTTCGCGCCGCTTCGCGGCGCTCTGTCCGGAAACTTTGTGGCTTTTTAAACAAATTAAATCCCTCACGGTCAGGAAAACCCGGCCAAAGCGCCGCTTCGCGGCGCTTTGTCCGGGAACCATAAGCCGGGGTTCGCGCCGCTTCGCGGCGCTCTGTCCGGAAACTTTGTGGCTTTTTAAACAAATTAAATCCCTCACGGTCAGGAAAACCCCGGCCAAAGCGCCGCTTCGCGGCGCTTTGTCCGGGAACCATAAGCCGGGGTTCGCGCCGCTTCGCGGCGCTCTGTCAGAAACTTTGTGGCTTTTAAACAAATTAAATCCCTCACGGTCAGGAAAACCCCGGCCAAAGCGCCGCTTCGCGGCGCTTTGTCCGGGAACCATAAGCCGGGGTTCGCGCCGCTTCGCGGCGCTCTGTCCGGAAACTTTGTGGCTTTTAAACAAATTAAATCCCTCACGGTCAGGAAAACCCCGGCCAAAGCGCCGCTTCGCGGCGCTTTGTCCGGGAACCATAAGCCGGGGTTCGCGCCGCTTCGCGGTGCTCTGTCCGGAAACTTTGTGGCTTTTTTAAACAAATTAAATCCCTCATGGTCAGGAAAACCCCGGCCAATACGACGCTTCGCGGCGCTTTGTCCGGGAACCATAAGCCGGGGGTTCGCGCCGCTTCGCGGCGCTCTGTCAGAAACTTTGTGGCTTTTTAAACAAATTAAATCCCTCACGGTCAGGAAAACCCCGGCCAAAGCGCCGCTTCGCGGCGCTTTGTCCGGGAACCATAAGCCGGGGTTCGCGCCGCTTCGCGGCGCTCTGTCCGAAACTTTGTGGCTTTTTAAACAAATTAAATCCCTCACGGTCAGGAAAACCCCGGCCAAAGCGCCGCTTCGCGGCGCTTTGTCCGGGAACCATAAGCCGGGGTTCGCGCCGCTTCGCGGCGCTCTGTCAGAAACTTTGTGGCTTTTTTAAACAAATTAAATCCCTCACGGTCAGGAAAACCCCGGCCAAAGCGCCGCTTCGCGGCGCTCTGTCCGGAAACTTTGTGGCTTTTTTAAACAAATTAAATCCCTCACGGTCAGGAAAACCCCGGCCAAAGCGCCGCTTCGCGGCGCTTTATCCGGGAACCATAAGCCGGGGGGTTCGCGCCGCTTCGCGGCGCTCTGTCCGGAAACTTTGTGGCTTTTTTAAACAAATTAAATCCCTCACGGTCAGGAAAACCCCGGCCAAAGCGCCGCTTCGCGGCGCTTTGTCCGGGAACCATAAGCCGGGGTTCGCGCCGCTTCGCGGCGCTCTGTCAGAAACTTTGTGGCTTTTAAACAAATTAAATCCCTCACGGTCAGGAAAACCCCGGCCAAAGCGCCGCTTCGCGGCGCTTTGTCCGGGAACCATAAGCCGGGGTTCGCGCCGCTTCGCGGCGCTCTGTCCGAAACTTTGTGGCTTTTTAAACAAATTAAATCCCTCACGGTCAGGAAAACCCCGGCCAAAGCGCCGCTTCGCGGCGCTTTGTCCGGGAACCATAAGCCGGGGTTCGCGCCGCTTCGCGGCGCTCTGTCCGGAAACTTTGTGGCTTTTAAACAAATTAAATCCCTCACGGTCAGGAAAACCCCGGCCAAAGCGCCGCTTCGCGGCGCTTTGTCCGGGAACCATAAGCCGGGGTTCGCGCCGCTTCGCGGCGCTCTGTCAGAAACTTTGTGGCTTTTTAAACAAATTAAATCCCTCACGGTCAGGAAAACCCCGGCCAAAGCGCCGCTTCGCGGCGCTTTGTCTGGGAACCATAAGCCGGGGGTTGCGGCCGCTTCGCGGCGCTCTGTCCGGAACCTGTTTGGGTTTTTTAAACAAACTAAATCCCTCACGGTCAGGAAAACCCCGGCCAAAGCGCCGCTTCGCGGCGCTTTGTCCGGGAACCATAAGCCGGGGTTCGCGCCGCTTCGCGGCGCTCTGTCAGAAACTTTGTGGCTTTTTAAACAAATTAAATCCCTCACGGTCAGGAAAACCCCGGCCAAAGCGCCGCTTCGCGGCGCTTTGTCCGGGAACCATAAGCCGGGGTTCGCGCCGCTTCGCGGCGCTCTGTCAGAAACTTTGTGGCTTTTTTAAACAAATTAAATCCCTCACGGTCAGGAAAACCCCGGCCAAAGCGCCGCTTCGCGGCGCTCTGTCCGGAAACTTTGTGGCTTTTTTAAACAAATTAAATCCCTCACGGTCAGGAAAACCCCGGCCAAAGCGCCGCTTCGCGGCGCTTTGCCCGGGAACCTCAAGCCGGGGGGTTCGCGCTGCTTCGCGGCGCTCTGTTCGGAAACTTTGTGGCTTTTTTAAACAAATTAAATCCCTCACGGTCAGGAAAACCCCGGCCAAAGCGCCGCTTCGCGGCGCTTTGTCCGGGAACCATAAGCCGGGGGGTTCGCGCCGCTTCGCGGCGCTCTGTCCGGAAACTTTGTGGCTTTTTTAAACAAATTAAATCCCTCACGCTCAGGAAAACCCCGGTCAAAGCGCCGCTTCGCGGCGCTTTGTCCGGGAACCATAAGCCGGGGTTCGCGCCGCTTCGCGGCGCTCTGTCAGAAACTTTGTGGCTTTTTAAACAAATTAAATCCCTCACGGTCAGGAAAACCCCGGCCAAAGCGCCGCTTCGCGGCGCTTTGTCCGGGAACCATAAGCCGGGGTTCGCGCCGCTTCGCGGCGCTCTGTCCAGAAACTTTGTGGCTTTTAAACAAATTAAATCCCTCACGGTCAGGAAAACCCCGGCCAAAGCGCCGCTTCGCGGCGCTTTGTCCGGGAACCATAAGCCGGGGTTCGCGCCGCTTCGCGGCGCTCTGTCAAACTTTGTGGCTTTTTAAACAAATTAAATCCCTCACGGTCAGGAAAACCCCGGCCAAAGCGCCGCTTCGCGGCGCTTTGTCCGGGAACCATAAGCCGGGGGTTCGCGCCGCTTCGCGGCGCTCTGTCAGAAACTTTGTGGCTTTTAAACAAATTAAATCCCTCACGGTCAGGAAAACCCCGGCCAAAGCGCCGCTTCGCGGCGCTTTGTCCGGGAACCATAAGCCGGGGTTCGCGCCGCTTCGCGGCGCTCTGTCAGGAAACTTTGTGGCTTTTAAACAAATTAAATCCCTCACGGTCAGGAAAACCCCGGCCAAAGCGCCGCTTCGCGGCGCTTTGTCCGGGAACCATAAGCCGGGGTTCGCGCCGCTTCGCGGCGCTCTGTCCAGAAACTTTGTGGCTTTTTAAACAAATTAAATCCCTCACGGTCAGGAAAACCCCGGCCAAAGCGCCGCTTCGCGGCGCTTTGTCCGGGAACCATAAGCCGGGGGTTCGCGCCGCTTCGCGGCGCTCTGTCCGGAAACTTTGTGGCTTTAAACAAATTAAATCCCTCACGGTCAGGAAAACCCCGGCCAAAGCGCCGCTTCGCGGCGCTTTGTCCGGGAACCATAAGCCGGGGTTCGCGCCGCTTCGCGGCGCTCTGTCCGGAAACTTTGTGGCTTTTTAAACAAATTAAATCCCTCACGGTCAGGAAAACCCCGGCCAAAGCGCCGCTTCGCGGCGCTTTGTCCGGGAACCATAAGCCGGGGTTCGCGCCGCTTCGCGGCGCTCTGTCCGGAAACTTTGTGGCTTTTTAAACAAATTAAATCCCTCACGGTCAGGAAAACCCGGCCAAAGCGCCGCTTCGCGGCGCTTTGTCCGGGAACCATAAGCCGGGGTTCGCGCCGCTTCGCGGCGCTCTGTCCGGAAACTTTGTGGCTTTTAAACAAATTAAATCCCTCACGGTCAGGAAAACCCCGGCCAAAGCGCCGCTTCGCGGCGCTTTGTCCGGGAACCATAAGCCGGGGGTTCGCGCCGCTTCGCGGCGCTCTGTCAGAAACTTTGTGGCTTTTTAAACAAATTAAATCCCTCACGGTCAGGAAAACCCCGGCCAAAGCGCCGCTTCGCGGCGCTTTGTCCGGGAACCATAAGCCGGGGGTTCGCGCCGCTTCGCGGCGCTCTGTCCAGAAACTTTGTGGCTTTTTAAACAAATTAAATCCCTCACGGTCAGGAAAACCCCGGCCAAAGCGCCGCTTCGCGGCGCTTTGTCCGGGAACCATAAGCCGGGGTTCGCGCCGCTTCGCGGCGCTCTGTCAGGAAACTTTGTGGCTTTTTAAACAAATTAAATCCCTCACGGTCAGGAAAACCCCGGCCAAAGCGCCGCTTCGCGGCGCTTTGTCCGGGAACCATAAGCCGGGGTTCGCGCCGCTTCGCGGCGCTCTGTCCGGAAACTTTGTGGCTTTTTAAACAAATTAAATCCCTCACGGTCAGGAAAACCCCGGCCAAAGCGCCGCTTCGCGGCGCTTTGTCCGGGAACCATAAGCCGGGGTTCGCGCCGCTTCGCGGCGCTCTGTCAGAAACTTTGTGGCTTTTTAAACAAATTAAATCCCTCACGGTCAGGAAAACCCCGGCCAAAGCGCCGCTTCGCGGCGCTTTGTCCGGAACCATAAGCCGGGGGTTCGCGCCGCTTCGCGGCGCTCTGTCCGAAACTTTGTGGCTTTTAAACAAATTAAATCCCTCACGGTCAGGAAAACCCCGGCCAAAGCGCCGCTTCGCGGCGCTTTGTCCGGGAACCATAAGCCGGGGTTCGCGCCGCTTCGCGGCGCTCTGTCCGAAACTTTGTGGCTTTTTAAACAAATTAAATCCCTCACGGTCAGGAAAACCCCGGCCAAAGCGCCGCTTCGCGGCGCTTTGTCCGGGAACCATAAGCCGGGGGTTCGCGCCGCTTCGCGGCGCTCTGTCAGAAACTTTGTGGCTTTTAAACAAATTAAATCCCTCACGGTCAGGAAAACCCCGGCCAAAGCGCCGCTTCGCGGCGCTTTGTCCGGGAACCATAAGCCGGGGGTTCGCGCCGCTTCGCGGCGCTCTGTCCGAAACTTTGTGGCTTTTTAAACAAATTAAATCCCTCACGGTCAGGAAAACCCCGGCCAAAGCGCCGCTTCGCGGCGCTTTGTCCGGGAACCATAAGCCGGGGTTCGCGCCGCTTCGCGGCGCTCTGTCCGGAAACTTTGTGGCTTTTAAACAAATTAAATCCCTCACGGTCAGGAAAACCCCGGCCAAAGCGCCGCTTCGCGGCGCTTTGTCCGGGAACCATAAGCCGGGGGTTCGCGCCGCTTCGCGGCGCTCTGTCAGAAACTTTGTGGCTTTTTAAACAAATTAAATCCCTCACGGTCAGGAAAACCCCGGCCAAAGCGCCGCTTCGCGGCGCTTTGTCCGGGAACCATAAGCCGGGGGTTCGCGCCGCTTCGCGGCGCTCTGTCAAACTTTGTGGCTTTTAAACAAATTAAATCCCTCACGGTCAGGAAAACCCCGGCCAAAGCGCCGCTTCGCGGCGCTTTGTCCGGGAACCATAAGCCGGGGTTCGCGCCGCTTCGCGGCGCTCTGTCCGGAAACTTTGTGGCTTTTAAACAAATTAAATCCCTCACGGTCAGGAAAACCCCGGCCAAAGCGCCGCTTCGCGGCGCTTTGTCCGGGAACCATAAGCCGGGGTTCGCGCCGCTTCGCGGCGCTCTGTCCGGAAACTTTGTGGCTTTTTAAACAAATTAAATCCCTCACGGTCAGGAAAACCCCGGCCAAAGCGCCGCTTCGCGGCGCTTTGTCCGGGAACCATAAGCCGGGGTTCGCGCCGCTTCGCGGCGCTCTGTCAGAAACTTTGTGGCTTTTAAACAAATTAAATCCCTCACGGTCAGGAAAACCCCGGCCAAAGCGCCGCTTCGCGGCGCTTTGTCCGGGAACCATAAGCCGGGGTTCGCGCCGCTTCGCGGCGCTCTGTCAGAAACTTTGTGGCTTTTTAAACAAATTAAATCCCTCACGGTCAGGAAAACCCCGGCCAAAGCGCCGCTTCGCGGCGCTTTGTCCGGAACCATAAGCCGGGGGTTCGCGCCGCTTCGCGGCGCTCTGTCAAACTTTGTGGCTTTTAAACAAATTAAATCCCTCACGGTCAGGAAAACCCCGGCCAAAGCGCCGCTTCGCGGCGCTTTGTCCGGGAACCATAAGCCGGGGTTCGCGCCGCTTCGCGGCGCTCTGTCAAACTTTGTGGCTTTTTAAACAAATTAAATCCCTCACGGTCAGGAAAACCCCGGCCAAAGCGCCGCTTCGCGGCGCTTTGTCCGGGAACCATAAGCCGGGGTTCGCGCCGCTTCGCGGCGCTCTGTCCGGAAACTGTGTGGCTTTTTAAACAAATTAAATCCCTCACGGTCAGGAAAACCCCGGCCAAAGCGCCGCTTCGCGGCGCTTTGTCCGGGAACCATAAGCCGGGGTTCGCGCCGCTTCGCGGCGCTCTGTCAGAAACTTTGTGGCTTTTAAACAAATTAAATCCCTCACGGTCAGGAAAACCCCGGCCAAAGCGCCGCTTCGCGGCGCTTTGTCCGGGAACCATAAGCCGGGGGTTCGCGCCGCTTCGCGGCGCTCTGTCAGAAACTTTGTGGCTTTTTAAACAAATTAAATCCCTCACGGTCAGGAAAACCCCGGCCAAAGCGCCGCTTCGCGGCGCTTTGTCCGGGAACCATAAGCCGGGGTTCGCGCCGCTTCGCGGCGCTCTGTCAGAAACTTTGTGGCTTTTTAAACAAATTAAATCCCTCACGGTCAGGAAAACCCCGGCCAAAGCGCCGCTTCGCGGCGCTTTGTCCGGGAACCATAAGCCGGGGTTCGCGCCGCTTCGCGGCGCTCTGTCCGGAAACTTTGTGGCTTTTAAACAAATTAAATCCCTCACGGTCAGGAAAACCCCGGCCAAAGCGCCGCTTCGCGGCGCTTTGTCCGGGAACCATAAGCCGGGGGTTCGCGCCGCTTCGCGGCGCTCTGTCAGAAACTTTGTGGCTTTTAAACAAATTAAATCCCTCACGGTCAGGAAAACCCGGCCAAAGCGCCGCTTCGCGGCGCTTTGTCCGGGAACCATAAGCCGGGGTTCGCGCCGCTTCGCGGCGCTCTGTCCGAAACTTTGTGGCTTTTAAACAAATTAAATCCCTCACGGTCAGGAAAACCCCGGCCAAAGCGCCGCTTCGCGGCGCTTTGTCCGGGAACCATAAGCCGGGGTTCGCGCCGCTTCGCGGCGCTCTGTCAGAAACTTTGTGGCTTTTTAAACAAATTAAATCCCTCACGGTCAGGAAAACCCCGGCCAAAGCGCCGCTTCGCGGCGCTTTGTCCGGGAACCATAAGCCAGGGGGTTCTCGCCGCTTCGCGGCGCTCTGTCCGGAAACTTTGTGGCTTTTTAAAACAAATTAACTCCCTCACGGTCAGGAAACCCCCGGCCAAAGCGCCGCTTCACGGCGCTTTGTCCGGGAACCATAAGCCGGGGGGTTTGCGCCGCTTCGCGGCGCTCTGTCAGAAACTTTGTGGCTTTTAAACAAATTAAATCCCTCACGGTCAGGAAAACCCCGGCCAAAGCGCCGCTTCGCGGCGCTTTGTCCGGGAACCATAAACCGGGGTTCGCGCCGCTTCGCGGCGCTCTGTCAGAAACTTTGTGGCTTTTTAAACAAATTAAATCCCTCACGGTCAGGAAAACCCCGGCCAAAGCGCCGCTTCGCGGCGCTTTGTCCGGGAACCATAAGCCGGGGTTCGCGCCGCTTCGCGGCGCTCTGTCCGAAACTTTGTGGCTTTTTAAACAAATTAAATCCCTCACGGTCAGGAAAACCCCGGCCAAAGCGCCGCTTCGCGGCGCTTTGTCCGGGAACCATAAGCCGGGGTTCGCGCCGCTTCGCGGCGCTCTGTCAGAAACTTTGTGGCTTTTTAAACAAATTAAATCCCTCACGGTCAGGAAAACCCCGGCCAAAGCGCCGCTTCGCGGCGCTCTGTCCGGAAACTTTGTGGCTTTTAAACAAATTAAATCCCTCACGGTCAGGAAAACCCCGGCCAAAGCGCCGCTTCGCGGCGCTTTGTCCGGGAACCATAAGCCGGGGTTCGCGCCGCTTCGCGGCGCTCTGTCAGAAACTTTGTGGCTTTTAAACAAATTAAATCCCTCACGGTCAGGAAAACCCCGGCCAAAGCGCCGCTTCGCGGCGCTTTGTCCGGGAACCATAAGCCGGGGGTTCGCGCCGCTTCGCGGCGCTCTGTCAGAAACTTTGTGGCTTTTTAAACAAATTAAATCCCTCACGGTCAGGAAAACCCCGGCCAAAGCGCCGCTTCGCGGCGCTTTGTCCGGGAACCATAAGCCGGGGTTCGCGCCGCTTCGCGGCGCTCTGTCAGAAACTTTGTGGCTTTTTAAACAAATTAAATCCCTCACGGTCAGGAAAACCCCGGCCAAAGCGCCGCTTCGCGGCGCTTTGTCCGGGAACCATAAGCCGGGGGGTTCGCGCCGCTTCGCGGCGCTCTGTCCGGAAACTTTGTGGCTTTTTTAAACAAATTAAATCCCTCACGGTCAGGAAAACCCCGGCCAAAGCGCCGCTTCGCGGCGCTTTGTCCGGGAACCATAAGCCGGGGGGGTGGGGCCGCTTCGCGGCGCTCTGTCCGGAAACTTTGTGGCTTTTTTAAACAAATTAAATCCCTCACGGTCAGGAAAACCCCGGCCAAAGCGCCGCTTCGCGGCGCTTTGTCCGGGAACCATAAGCCGGGGGGTTCGCGCCGCTTCGCGGCGCTCTGTCCGGAAACTTTGTGGCTTTTTTAAACAAATTAAA
This sequence comes from Aplectana chamaeleonis, assembly GCA_029168955.1. Taxonomy (NCBI): domain Eukaryota; kingdom Metazoa; phylum Nematoda; class Chromadorea; order Rhabditida; family Cosmocercidae; genus Aplectana; species Aplectana chamaeleonis. The sequence goes on along the minus strand of JAPDOI010000059.1, from coordinate 295,609 downwards.
TCCCTCACGGTCAGAAAAACCCCGGCCAAAGCGCCGCTTCGCGGCGCTCTGTCCGGAAACTTTGTGGCTTTTTTAAACAAATTAAATCCCTCACGGTCAGGAAAACCCCGGCCAAAGCGCCGCTTCGCGGCGCTTTGTCCGGGAACCATAAGCCGGGGGGTTCGCGCCGCTTCGCGGCGCTCTGTCCGGAAACTTTGTGGCTTTTTTAAACAAATTAAATCCCTCACGGTCAGGAAAACCCCAGCCAAAGCGCCGCTTCGCGGCGCTTTGTCCGGGAACCATAAGCCGGGGGGTTCGCGCCGCTTCGCGGCGCTCTGTCCGGAAACTTTGTGGCTTTTTTAAACAAATTAAATCCCTCACGGTCAGGAAAACCCCGGCCAAAGCGCCGCTTCGCGGCGCTTTGTCCGGGAACCATAAGCCGGGGGGTTCGCGCCGCTTCGCGGCGCTCTGTCAAACTTTGTGGCTTTTAAACAAATTAAATCCCTCACGGTCAGGAAAACCCCGGCCAAAGCGCCGCTTCGCGGCGCTTTGTCCGGGAACCATAAGCCGGGGTTCGCGCCGCTTCGCGGCGCTCTGTCCGGAAACTTTGTGGCTTTTTAAACAAATTAAATCCCTCACGGTCAGGAAAACCCCGGCCAAAGCGCCGCTTCGCGGCGCTTTGTCCGGGAACCATAAGCCGGGGGTTCGCGCCGCTTCGCGGCGCTCTGTCCGGAAACTTTGTGGCTTTTTAAACAAATTAAATCCCTCACGGTCAGGAAAACCCCGGCCAAAGCGCCGCTTCGCGGCGCTTTGTCCGGGAACCATAAGCCGGGGTTCGCGCCGCTTCGCGGCGCTCTGTCCGAAACTTTGTGGCTTTTAAACAAATTAAATCCCTCACGGTCAGGAAAACCCCGGCCAAAGCGCCGCTTCGCGGCGCTTTGTCCGGGAACCATAAGCCGGGGTTCGCGCCGCTTCGCGGCGCTCTGTCCGGAAACTTTGTGGCTTTTTAAACAAATTAAATCCCTCACGGTCAGGAAAACCCCGGCCAAAGCGCCGCTTCGCGGCGCTTTGTCCGGGAACCATAAGCCGGGGTTCGCGCCGCTTCGCGGCGCTCTGTCCGGAAACTTTGTGGCTTTTAAACAAATTAAATCCCTCACGGTCAGGAAAACCCCGGCCAAAGCGCCGCTTCGCGGCGCTTCGTCCAAACTTGTGGCTTTTAAACAAATTAAATCCTCACGGTCAGAAGTTCGCGCCGCTTCGCGGCGCTCTGTCCGGAAACTTTGTGGCTTTTTAAACAAATTAAATCCCTCACGGTCAGGAAAACCCCGGCCAAAGCGCCGCTTCGCGGCGCTTTGTCCGGGAACCATAAGCCGGGGTTCGCGCCGCTTCGCGGCGCTCTGTCCGGAAACTTTGTGGCTTTTTAAACAAATTAAATCCCTCACGGTCAGGAAAACCCCGGCCAAAGCGCCGCTTCGCGGCGCTTTGTCCGGGAACCATAAGCCGGGGTTCGCGCCGCTTCGCGGCGCTCTGTCCAGGAAACTTTGTGGCTTTTTAAACAAATTAAATCCCTCACGGTCAGGAAAACCCCGGCCAAAGCGCCGCTTCGCGGCGCTTTGTCCGGGAACCATAAGCCGGGGGTTCGCGCCGCTTCGCGGCGCTCTGTCCGGAAACTTTGTGGCTTTTTAAACAAATTAAATCCCTCACGGTCAGGAAAACCCCGGCCAAAGCGCCGCTTCGCGGCGCTTTGTCCGGGAACCATAAGCCGGGGGTTCGCGCCGCTTCGCGGCGCTCTGTCCGAAACTTTGTGGCTTTTTAAACAAATTAAATCCCTCACGGTCAGGAAAACCCCGGCCAAAGCGCCGCTTCGCGGCGCTTTGTCCGGGAACCATAAGCCGGGGTTCGCGCCGCTTCGCGGCGCTCTGTCCGGAAACTTTGTGGCTTTTTAAACAAATTAAATCCCTCACGGTCAGGAAAACCCCGGCCAAAGCGCCGCTTCGCGGCGCTTTGTCCGGGAACCATAAACCGGGGTTCGCGCCGCTTCGCGGCGCTCTGTCCGGAAACTTTGTGGCTTTTTTAAACAAATTAAATCCCTCACGGTCAGGAAAACCCCGGCCAAAGCGCCGCTTCGCGGCGCTTTGTCCGGGGACCATAAGCCGGGGGGGTCGCGCCGCTTCGCGGCGCTCTGTCCGGAAACTTTGTGGCTTTTTTTAACAAAATAAATCCCTCACCGTCAAGAAAACCCCGGCCAAAGCGCCGCTTCGCGGCGCTTTGTCCGGGAACCATAAGCCGGGGTTCGCGCCGCTTCGCGGCGCTCTGTCCGAAACTTTGTGGCTTTTTTGAACAAATTAAATCCCTCACGGTCAGGAAAACCCCGGCCAAAGCGCCGCTTCGCGGCGCTTTGTCCGGGAACCATAAGCCGGGGGGTTCGCGCCGCTTCGCGGCGCTCTGTCCGGAAACTTTGTGGCTTTTTTAAACAAATTAAATCCCTCACGGTCAGGAAAACCCCGGCCAAAGCGCCGCTTCGCGGCGCTTTGTCCGGGAACCATAAGCCGGGGGGTTCGCGCCGCTTCGCGGCGCTCTGTCCGGAAACTTTGTGGCTTTTTTAAACAAATTAAATCCCTCACGGTCAGGAAAACCCAGGCCAAAGCGGCGCCTCGCGGCGCTTTGTCCGGGAACCATAAACCCGGGGGGTCGCGGCGCTTCGCGGCGGCCTGTCCGGAAACTTTGTGGCTTTTAAACAAATTAAATCCTCACGGTCAGGAAAACCCCGGCCAAAGCGCCGCTTCGCGGCGGGTTGTCGGGGCACCATCAGCGGGGGGGTTCGCGCCGCGTCGAGGCGCTCTGTCCGGAAATTTTGTGGCTTTTTAAACAGATTAAATCCCTCACGGTCAGGAAAACCCCGGCCAAAGCGCCGCTTCGCGGCGCTTTGTCCGGGAACCATAAGCCGGGGTTTGCGCCGCTTCGCGGCGCTCTGTCCGGAAACTTTGTGGCTTTTTAAACAAATTAAATCCCTCACGGTCAGGAAAACCCCGGCCAAAGCGCCGCTTCGCGGCGCTTTGTCCGGGAACCATAAGCCGGGGTTCGCGCCGCTTCGCGGCGCTCTGTCCGAAACTTTGTGGCTTTTTAAACAAATTAAATCCCTCACGGTCAGGAAAACCCCGGCCAAAGCGCCGCTTCGCGGCGCTTTGTCCGGGAACCATAAGCCGGGGTTCGCGCCGCTTCGCGGCGCTCTGTCCGGAAACTTTGTGGCTTTTTAAACAAATTAAATCCCTCACGGTCAGGAAAACCCCGGCCAAAGCGCCGCTTCGCGGCGCTTTGTCCGGGAACCATAAGCCGGGGTTCGCGCCGCTTCGCGGCGCTCTGTCCGGAAACTGTGTGGCTTTTCTGAATAAATTAAGTCTCTCACGGTCAGGAAAACCCCGGCCAAAGCGCCGCTTCGCACTAGCAGAGCAAAAAACTTTCTGTTTCAAAGTAATTTTAAAACACCTGAAACGGGGGGCGGTGGTGGGTATTAAAGTCCCGGGAGCCCTATAATTACGATGTCCTGCTCCTAACGATTTGTAGAAATGCAGTTACCGCTTCTATTCGAGAAAATCCTCATCAACTGAAGCGTGCACTATCTCTACACGAATGATATCAATGGTCCGCCACAACTCTGCCGCTTACAAAGAGGTCCAGTAGTGTGTGAAAACACTACATTTTCCTGTCCTGACAGTTCAATTAATGATTTCTATTTCACTTAAAGACTTTTTGAAATTGGATTGAAACTGGACTCTCTCAGGACTGCTCTCACAGAAGAAATGAAAATTTGCCCATGATCCTTGCACGATTTTGTGTGGCGGGCCTTCTCAAACGCGGCAGTGCGCAGCTCCAGACCGTAATTTCACTTCGATAAGGACGCTGCTCACAGTCTGATACAACGAATTTTCGGAACTCTCGACAGTTTCCCCTTCATCTTTGTGATTAACGAACGATTCGTTCAAAATTCTTCATAACCAAAATTTAAGGTCCACTTTGACGTGTGGATTACACGTCAAGTCCGAAAAAGGCCGCTGTAGGTGAAGCTGAAAATGTGACACCATAGCTAGGGTTCCTAGCTCAATAGAGACCTCTAGTCGGTTAGTAAGGTTTTCAAATTTTAGAGTAACAAAACTGTATTCTCCTCATTACGAAAATCTAAAAAACACAACTGAGAAAAAAAGGAAGACACCGACGACAGAACTTTCATCTAAAATTTTCTGTGTAGGGATAAGTGAAGCAGTTTGGTCCTGAGTGAACTTCCAGTACCGCGTCACACTGCACTGACTGAACGCTAGGTTTTGCTGCTTCTGCTCCCTATAATCCGTCTCGGTGGAGAGTCCCAAGAAGCATTGTTATTCCCCCACCTGCGGTTACCCAGTCACCCCTCTTACACAGTTTCTGCAACACCGTAATTCAGAACACCAAATTCATAGTTGTTTCCGCGAACCCTTAATTTTTTGTATATTGCTCCAGTTTTCATGATTACCGTAGAATGAATACTGCGTAAGTAACGTGATTGCGTACCTGCAGAGTGCTGTAGTAGCGCGCTGGTATGTTTGGCAGGGTTCAGAGCAGCTAAGAGCGGTGACTCGCCATAATTCTTGTTTTTTTTTCTGGATTTGCGATTCGGAAAACAGTGAGGAGGGGACTGGCCAACGAAAGAACGACGTTGATCAAAATCCAGCCTTAAGCGACTGCCTTAAACATAAGTGTGAGCTCACTACACACTTATGTTTAAGGCAGTCGCAGGCAGAGTTTGAGGCAATAGGGCGTTATGTGCCTTGTCGCGATAGATCAGTAGCAGGAATGAGCGGATTTCCGATTTCCGATGGTTTTTGGCCTTCAGATTTCTGAATCCCGATTTGCGAAAAAATGCCCCAAAATGCGGAAAGTATCGGAAATGATTAGAAGATCACAATTTTAGGAGGTTACGCATTGTAATTGCAAGACATTAAGGGTGTTCTTTAAGGGCTAAACCTGAACCGGAGGTTTGTTTTGATGTTAAAAAAGAGCAAGGAGTAAGGTTCCATATGTCAACAGGATCTATATTTTTTCGAAATGAACCAAAAACTCACTGTGATTGGGCTCTTTTCCTCAAATTCAGGTTGAACCATTCTCAAACTGGGCTCTTTTTCAGAGATATTTGGATTTGTCCATGCTTTTATTGAATCTAATAGGGTCCTGCGGTGTTTGTTTAGGTGGAGACAGCAGGAACAGAGTGAACGTATGATATCTTCTCAGAATGTGTTGTGTAAAAAATGGACGGGGCTTCGAAGGGCAGACGCGCGATCGAAACTCTGTTTGCCGGTGGTGTCGCGAAATCCGCACTGCTCGCGGCAATGAGCGCGCCTCGCCCATCCGCTAGACCATGTTTAGCAAGTGGCCATTACCTACTATAGTATTTTTGTTCAATTGTACTTGTTGTGATTCTAATGGTCTATATACATAGCTCTTGTTATCGAATGGTTACACTCACTATTTAAGTTACGGTACACAAAATGATAACATATTGTGCTACAGTGAATTAGTGAGTGTTGTCTCGAAGTCAGGATATCTAAAGTGTGCTACCTGAAAATAATTAATTGAAGCGAAATTTGAGCAGATTTGTCCGGATTCTCGGTTTTTGTCGTGTATCCGAATTTCGTAAAATTAAGAAAGAAGAATAAGCCTCATTAAGTCTTTTTATTGGGAGGAGATCTCCTCCCAGCTAGAGATTAGGAACAGTTTTGAAGGCTCATTAGATAAGAAGAAGGGTAGGTACATACAGCCACCATGGGTGGTTGGAATCCATCCAGGTGAACTTATTTCCGATTATCCGATTTCCCGATGGTTTTTGGCCTTCCGATTTCCGAATTACGACTCCCGAAATTCCAATGGTCTTTCCGATTTCCGAATAACGAAGTTTCGAAAAAGACTTCGGCTCATCCCTGATCAGTAGCCTCTCTAGGCTTTCATGCATTGCCGCGCACTTGGAGTGGAACAGTAACTGAACAAAGACTATTGTTCAATGTCGTTTTGTCGTCGGTCCGCACCCGCCCCATAACTTCCAGAGCGCCATATTAAAAAAATCAAAAGCCGTCTTCGCAGGGACTTAGCCTAACTGCCACTCCTTTCAACTTACCAAAATCACCCATGAAATCCACTTTCTCTTCGACAGTGGTGAAGGCCCATACACATGCATTGATTCTCTTAAAATTTTGTGTTTCAGCCTTCAATGATAAGTGAATTCCTTCGTACCGGGTTTGGGGCGGGGTATAAGTCCGGGAGGTGGTTCTAAGTCACGTCGATGATGTTGTAGTGTCACCAACGCACGAAGGTCGTGACCCCAGGTGATGCCGAGAATTGAATCTCCTCCACGTAATGAGGGTGAAGTCGTTTGGCTGAAGAAAGGAAAGGAACTCGAACTGCTCGCAGATTTTTTGGCTGTTTCGATGGCAGAATGTTGAGAACCGAAAAACGTAATCCCCCAACCTCCCCTAAATGAGTGCACAATCGTATGAGCCTAACTAAACTTTGAAGGTTTTGGTGAACTGAAATGCACATACACCTCAATACTGTTTTGGAGTGGTTAGAGATGTGACGAAATAGTGCTATAGTGATGGAGGCCCAGGTGGTCGTACTTTGTGCTCCGATTCTTTTATTATATGGAAGGATAAGCCTGATGATTTTTCAGGCCAAAAATTTCTTCTTTCCCGATGCAGTAAACGATGCGAAATTGATGTCCAATGGGTATTTGACGCGCTGATCACGAATTTGCTATCAATTTTGCATTCAAAAGTCTCGTTAAAGAGTTATGGAGTGAGTTTGGGTTGGGGATGTTGTGTAGTATCAGAATTTGAAGGGTTATCCGACCGGTGGTAAAAGAATAGTCCTTGATTACTTTTGCAGATTAAATCCGTGAAGTTGTGGTCGTTGAAGAAGGTTTTTAGGCTACACAGACATCCTCTAATAGATTTTGGAGCTGCTTGAAAAAATTTTGATAACGGTTCATCGGGGTTTGGGGCGGGGTATAAGTCCGGGAGGTGGTTCTAAGTCACGTCGATGATGTTGTAGTGTCACCAACGCACGAAGGTCGTGACCCCAGGTGATGCCGAGAATTGAATCTCCTCCACGTAATGAGGGTGAAGTCGTTTGGCTGAAGAAAGGAAAGGAACTCGAACTGCTCGCAGATTTTTTGGCTGTTTCGATGGCAGAATGTTGAGAACCGAAAACGTAATCCCCAACCTCCCTAAATGAGTGCACAATCGTATGAGCCTAACTAAACTTTGAAGGTTTTGGTGAACTGAAATGCACATACACCTCAATACTGTTTTGGAGTGGTTAGAGATGTGACGAAATAGTGCTATAGTGATGGAGGCCCAGGTGGTCGTACTTTGTGCTCCGATTCTTTTATTATATGGAAGGATAAGCCTGATGATTTTTCAGGCCAAAAAATTTCTTCTTTCCCGATGCAGTAAACGATGCGAAATTGATGTCCAATGGGTATTTGACGCGCTGATCACGAATTTGCTATCAATTTTGCATTCAAAAGTCTCGTTAAAGAGTTATGGAGTGAGTTTGGGTTGGGGATGTTGTGTAGTATCAGAATTTGAAGGGTTATCCGACCGGTGGTAAAAGAATAGTCCTTGATTACTTTTGCAGATTAAATCCGTGAAGTTGTGGTCGTTGAAGAAGGTTTTTAGGCTACACAGACATCCTCTAATAGATTTTGGAGCTGCTTGAAAAAATTTTGATAACGGTTCATCGGGGTTTGGGGCGGGGTATAAGTCCGGGAGGTGGTTCTAAGTCACGTCGATGATGTTGTAGTGTCACCAACGCACGAAGGTCGTGACCCCAGGTGATGCCGAGAATTGAATCTCCTCCACGTAATGAGGGTGAAGTCGTTTGGCTGAAGAAAGGAAAGGAACTCGAACTGCTCGCAGATTTTTTGGCTGTTTCGATGGCAGAATGTTGAGAACCGAAAAACGTAATCCCCAACCTCCCTAAATGAGTGCACAATCGTATGAGCCTAACTAAACTTTGAAGGTTTTGGTGAACTGAAATGCACATACACCTCAATACTGTTTTGGAGTGGTTAGAGATGTGACGAAATAGTGCTATAGTGATGGAGGCCCAGGTGGTCGTACTTTGTGCTCCGATTCTTTTATTATATGGAAGGATAAGCCTGATGATTTTTCAGGCCAAAAAAAATTTCTTCTTTCCCGATGCAGTAAACGATGCGAAATTGATGTCCAATGGGTATTTGACGCGCTGATCACGAATTTGCTATCAATTTTGCATTCAAAAGTCTCGTTAAAGAGTTATGGAGTGAGTTTGGGTTGGGGATGTTGTGTAGTATCAGAATTTGAAGGGTTATCCGACCGGTGGTAAAAGAATAGTCCTTGATTACTTTTGCAGATTAAATCCGTGAAGTTGTGGTCGTTGAAGAAGGTTTTTAGGCTACACAGACATCCTCTAATAGATTTTGGAGCTGCTTGAAAAAATTTTGATAACGGTTCATCGGGGTTTGGGGCGGGGTATAAGTCCGGGAGGTGGTTCTAAGTCACGTCGATGATGTTGTAGTGTCACCAACGCACGAAGGTCGTGACCCCAGGTGATGCCGAGAATTGAATCTCCTCCACGTAATGAGGGTGAAGTCGTTTGGCTGAAGAAAGGAAAGGAACTCGAACTGCTCGCAGATTTTTTGGCTGTTTCGATGGCAGAATGTTGAGAACCGAAAAACGTAATCCCCCAACCTCCCCTAAATGAGTGCACAATCGTATGAGCCTAACTAAACTTTGAAGGTTTTGGTGAACTGAAATGCACATACACCTCAATACTGTTTTGGAGTGGTTAGAGATGTGACGAAATAGTGCTATAGTGATGGAGGCCCAGGTGGTCGTACTTTGTGCTCCGATTCTTTTATTATATGGAAGGATAAGCCTGATGATTTTTCAGGCCAAAAAAATTTCTTCTTTCCCGATGCAGTAAACGATGCGAAATTGATGTCCAATGGGTATTTGACGCGCTGATCACGAATTTGCTATCAATTTTGCATTCAAAAGTCTCGTTAAAGAGTTATGGAGTGAGTTTGGGTTGGGGATGTTGTGTAGTATCAGAATTTGAAGGGTTATCCGACCGGTGGTAAAAGAATAGTCCTTGATTACTTTTGCAGATTAAATCCGTGAAGTTGTGGTCGTTGAAGAAGGTTTTTAGGCTACACAGACATCCTCTAATAGATTTTGGAGCTGCTTGAAAAAATTTTGATAACGGTTCATCGGGGTTTGGGGCGGGGTATAAGTCCGGGAGGTGGTTCTAAGTCACGTCGATGATGTTGTAGTGTCACCAACGCACGAAGGTCGTGACCCCAGGTGATGCCGAGAATTGAATCTCCTCCACGTAATGAGGGTGAAGTCGTTTGGCTGAAGAAAGGAAAGGAACTCGAACTGCTCGCAGATTTTTTGGCTGTTTCGATGGCAGAATGTTGAGAACCGAAAAACGTAATCCCCAACCTCCCTAAATGAGTGCACAATCGTATGAGCCTAACTAAACTTTGAAGGTTTTGGTGAACTGAAATGCACATACACCTCAATACTGTTTTGGAGTGGTTAGAGATGTGACGAAATAGTGCTATAGTGATGGAGGCCCAGGTGGTCGTACTTTGTGCTCCGATTCTTTTATTATATGGAAGGATAAGCCTGATGATTTTTCAGGCCAAAAAAATTTCTTCTTTCCCGATGCAGTAAACGATGCGAAATTGATGTCCAATGGGTATTTGACGCGCTGATCACGAATTTGCTATCAATTTTGCATTCAAAAGTCTCGTTAAAGAGTTATGGAGTGAGTTTGGGTTGGGGATGTTGTGTAGTATCAGAATTTGAAGGGTTATCCGACCGGTGGTAAAAGAATAGTCCTTGATTACTTTTGCAGATTAAATCCGTGAAGTTGTGGTCGTTGAAGAAGGTTTTTAGGCTACACAGACATCCTCTAATAGATTTTGGAGCTGCTTGAAAAAATTTTGATAACGGTTCATCGGGGTTTGGGGCGGGGTATAAGTCCGGGAGGTGGTTCTAAGTCACGTCGATGATGTTGTAGTGTCACCAACGCACGAAGGTCGTGACCCCAGGTGATGCCGAGAATTGAATCTCCTCCACGTAATGAGGGTGAAGTCGTTTGGCTGAAGAAAGGAAAGGAACTCGAACTGCTCGCAGATTTTTTGGCTGTTTCGATGGCAGAATGTTGAGAACCGAAAAACGTAATCCCCCAACCTTCCCCTAAATGAGTGCACAATCGTATGAGCCTAACTAAACTTTGAAGGTTTTGGTGAACTGAAATGCACATACACCTCAATACTGTTTTGGAGTGGTTAGAGATGTGACGAAATAGTGCTATAGTGATGGAGGCCCAGGTGGTCGTACTTTGTGCTCCGATTCTTTTATTATATGGAAGGATAAGCCTGATGATTTTTCAGGCCAAAAAAATTTCTTCTTTCCCGATGCAGTAAACGATGCGAAATTGATGTCCAATGGGTATTTGACGCGCTGATCACGAATTTGCTATCAATTTTGCATTCAAAAGTCTCGTTAAAGAGTTATGGAGTGAGTTTGGGTTGGGGATGTTGTGTAGTATCAGAATTTGAAGGGTTATCCGACCGGTGGTAAAAGAATAGTCCTTGATTACTTTTGCAGATTAAATCCGTGAAGTTGTGGTCGTTGAAGAAGGTTTTTAGGCTACACAGACATCCTCTAATAGATTTTGGAGCTGCTTGAAAAAATTTTGATAACGGTTCATCGGGGTTTGGGGCGGGGTATAAGTCCGGGAGGTGGTTCTAAGTCACGTCGATGATGTTGTAGTGTCACCAACGCACGAAGGTCGTGACCCCAGGTGATGCCGAGAATTGAATCTCCTCCACGTAATGAGGGTGAAGTCGTTTGGCTGAAGAAAGGAAAGGAACTCGAACTGCTCGCAGATTTTTGGCTGTTTCGATGGCAGAATGTTGAGAACCGAAAAACGTAATCCCCCAACCTCCCTAAATGAGTGCACAATCGTATGAGCCTAACTAAACTTTGAAGGTTTTGGTGAACTGAAATGCACATACACCTCAATACTGTTTTGGAGTGGTTAGAGATGTGACGAAATAGTGCTATAGTGATGGAGGCCCAGGTGGTCGTACTTTGTGCTCCGATTCTTTTATTATATGGAAGGATAAGCCTGATGATTTTTCAGGCCAAAAAAATTTCTTCTTTCCCGATGCAGTAAACGATGCGAAATTGATGTCCAATGGGTATTTGACGCGCTGATCACGAATTTGCTATCAATTTTGCATTCAAAAGTCTCGTTAAAGAGTTATGGAGTGAGTTTGGGTTGGGGATGTTGTGTAGTATCAGAATTTGAAGGGTTATCCGACCGGTGGTAAAAGAATAGTCCTTGATTACTTTTGCAGATTAAATCCGTGAAGTTGTGGTCGTTGAAGAAGGTTTTTAGGCTACACAGACATCCTCTAATAGATTTTGGAGCTGCTTGAAAAAATTTTGATAACGGTTCATCGGGGTTTGGGGCGGGGTATAAGTCCGGGAGGTGGTTCTAAGTCACGTCGATGATGTTGTAGTGTCACCAACGCACGAAGGTCGTGACCCCAGGTGATGCCGAGAATTGAATCTCCTCCACGTAATGAGGGTGAAGTCGTTTGGCTGAAGAAAGGAAAGGAACTCGAACTGCTCGCAGATTTTTGGCTGTTTCGATGGCAGAATGTTGAGAACCGAAAAACGTAATCCCCAACCTCCCTAAATGAGTGCACAATCGTATGAGCCTAACTAAACTTTGAAGGTTTTGGTGAACTGAAATGCACATACACCTCAATACTGTTTTGGAGTGGTTAGAGATGTGACGAAATAGTGCTATAGTGATGGAGGCCCAGGTGGTCGTACTTTGTGCTCCGATTCTTTTATTATATGGAAGGATAAGCCTGATGATTTTCAGGCCAAAAAAAAATTTCTTCTTTCCCGATGCAGTAAACGATGCGAAATTGATGTCCAATGGGTATTTGACGCGCTGATCACGAATTTGCTATCAATTTTGCATTCAAAAGTCTCGTTAAAGAGTTATGGAGTGAGTTTGGGTTGGGGATGTTGTGTAGTATCAGAATTTGAAGGGTTATCCGACCGGTGGTAAAAGAATAGTCCTTGATTACTTTTGCAGATTAAATCCGTGAAGTTGTGGTCGTTGAAGAAGGTTTTTAGGCTACACAGACATCCTCTAATAGATTTTGGAGCTGCTTGAAAAATTTTGATAACGGTTCATCGGGGTTTGGGGCGGGGTATAAGTCCGGGAGGTGGTTCTAAGTCACGTCGATGATGTTGTAGTGTCACCAACGCACGAAGGTCGTGACCCCAGGTGATGCCGAGAATTGAATCTCCTCCACGTAATGAGGGTGAAGTCGTTTGGCTGAAGAAAGGAAAGGAACTCGAACTGCTCGCAGATTTTTTGGCTGTTTCGATGGCAGAATGTTGAGAACCGAAAAACGTAATCCCCAACCTCCCTAAATGAGTGCACAATCGTATGAGCCTAACTAAACTTTGAAGGTTTTGGTGAACTGAAATGCACATACACCTCAATACTGTTTTGGAGTGGTTAGAGATGTGACGAAATAGTGCTATAGTGATGGAGGCCCAGGTGGTCGTACTTTGTGCTCCGATTCTTTTATTATATGGAAGGATAAGCCTGATGATTTTTCAGGCCAAAAAAAATTTCTTCTTTCCCGATGCAGTAAACGATGCGAAATTGATGTCCAATGGGTATTTGACGCGCTGATCACGAATTTGCTATCAATTTTGCATTCAAAAGTCTCGTTAAAGAGTTATGGAGTGAGTTTGGGTTGGGGATGTTGTGTAGTATCAGAATTTGAAGGGTTATCCGACCGGTGGTAAAAGAATAGTCCTTGATTACTTTTGCAGATTAAATCCGTGAAGTTGTGGTCGTTGAAGAAGGTTTTTAGGCTACACAGACATCCTCTAATAGATTTTGGAGCTGCTTGAAAAAATTTTGATAACGGTTCATCGGGGTTTGGGGCGGGGTATAAGTCCGGGAGGTGGTTCTAAGTCACGTCGATGATGTTGTAGTGTCACCAACGCACGAAGGTCGTGACCCCAGGTGATGCCGAGAATTGAATCTCCTCCACGTAATGAGGGTGAAGTCGTTTGGCTGAAGAAAGGAAAGGAACTCGAACTGCTCGCAGATTTTTTGGCTGTTTCGATGGCAGAATGTTGAGAACCGAAAAACGTAATCCCCAACCTCCCTAAATGAGTGCACAATCGTATGAGCCTAACTAAACTTTGAAGGTTTTGGTGAACTGAAATGCACATACACCTCAATACTGTTTTGGAGTGGTTAGAGATGTGACGAAATAGTGCTATAGTGATGGAGGCCCAGGTGGTCGTACTTTGTGCTCCGATTCTTTTATTATATGGAAGGATAAGCCTGATGATTTTTCAGGCCAAAAAAAATTTCTTCTTTCCCGATGCAGTAAACGATGCGAAATTGATGTCCACTGGGTATTTGACGCGCTGATCACGAATTTGCTATCAATTTTGCATTCAAAAGTCTCGTTAAAGAGTTATGGAGTGAGTTTGGGTTGGGGATGTTGTGTAGTATCAGAATTTGAAGGGTTATCCGACCGGTGGTAAAAGAATAGTCCTTGATTACTTTTGCAGATTAAATCCGTGAAGTTGTGGTCGTTGAAGAAGGTTTTTAGGCTACACAGACATCCTCTAATAGATTTTGGAGCTGCTTGAAAAAATTTTGATAACGGTTCATCGGGGTTTGGGGCGGGGTATAAGTCCGGGAGGTGGTTCTAAGTCACGTCGATGATGTTGTAGTGTCACCAACGCACGAAGGTCGTGACCCCAGGTGATGCCGAGAATTGAATCTCCTCCACGTAATGAGGGTGAAGTCGTTTGGCTGAAGAAAGGAAAGGAACTCGAACTGCTCGCAGATTTTTGGCTGTTTCGATGGCAGAATGTTGAGAACCGAAAAACGTAATCCCCAACCTCCCTAAATGAGTGCACAATCGTATGAGCCTAACTAAACTTTGAAGGTTTTGGTGAACTGAAATGCACATACACCTCAATACTGTTTTGGAGTGGTTAGAGATGTGACGAAATAGTGCTATAGTGATGGAGGCCCAGGTGGTCGTACTTTGTGCTCCGATTCTTTTATTATATGGAAGGATAAGCCTGATGATTTTCAGGCCAAAAAAATTTCTTCTTTCCCGATGCAGTAAACGATGCGAAATTGATGTCAATGGGTATTTGACGCGCTGATCACGAATTTGCTATCAATTTTGCATTCAAAAGTCTCGTTAAAGAGTTATGGAGTGAGTTTGGGTTGGGGATGTTGTGTAGTATCAGAATTTGAAGGGTTATCCGACCGGTGGTAAAAGAATAGTCCTTGATTACTTTTGCAGATTAAATCCGTGAAGTTGTGGTCGTTGAAGAAGGGTTTTAGGCTACACAGACATCCTCTAATAGATTTTGGAGCTGCTTGAAAAAATTTTGATAACGGTTCATCGGGGTTTGGGGCGGGGTATAAGTCCGGGAGGTGGTTCTAAGTCACGTCGATGATGTTGTAGTGTCACCAACGCACGAAGGTCGTGACCCCAGGTGATGCCGAGAATTGAATCTCCTCCACGTAATGAGGGTGAAGTCGTTTGGCTGAAGAAAGGAAAGGAACTCGAACTGCTTGCAGATTTTTGGCTGTTTCGATGGCAGAATGTTGAGAACCGAAAAACGTAATCCCCAACCTGCCCTAAATGAGTGCACAATCGTATGAGCCTAACTAAACTTTGAAGGTTTTGGTGAACTGAAATGCACATACACCTCAATACTGTTTTGGAGTGGTTAGAGATGTGACGAAATAGTGCTATAGTGATGGAGGCCCAGGTGGTCGTACTTTGTGCTCCGATTCTTTTATTATATGGAAGGATAAGCCTGATGATTTTTCAGGCCAAAAAAAATTTCTTCTTTCCCGATGCAGTAAACGATGCGAAATTGATGTCCAATGGGTATTTGACGCGCTGATCACGAATTTGCTATCAATTTTGCATTCAAAAGTCTCGTTAAAGAGTTATGGAGTGAGTTTGGGTTGGGGATGTTGTGTAGTATCAGAATTTGAAGGGTTATCCGACCGGTGGTAAAAGAATAGTCCTTGATTACTTTTGCAGATTAAATCCGTGAAGTTGTGGTCGTTGAAGAAGGTTTTAGGCTACACAGACATCCTCTAATAGATTTTGGAGCTGCTTGAAAAAATTTTGATAACGGTTCATCGGGGTTTGGGGCGGGGTATAAGTCCGGGAGGTGGTTCTAAGTCACGTCGATGATGTTGTAGTGTCACCAACGCACGAAGGTCGTGACCCCAGGTGATGCCGAGAATTGAATCTCCTCCACGTAATGAGGGTGAAGTCGTTTGGCTGAAGAAAGGAAAGGAACTCGAACTGCTCGCAGATTTTTGGCTGTTTCGATGGCAGAATGTTGAGAACCGAAAAACGTAATCCCCAACCTCCCTAAATGAGTGCACAATCGTATGAGCCTAACTAAACTTTGAAGGTTTTGGTGAACTGAAATGCACATACACCTCAATACTGTTTTGGAGTGGTTAGAGATGTGACGAAATAGTGCTATAGTGATGGAGGCCCAGGTGGTCGTACTTTGTGCTCCGATTCTTTTATTATATGGAAGGATAAGCCTGATGATTTTCAGGCCAAAAAATTTCTTCTTTCCCGATGCAGTAAACGATGCGAAATTGATGTCCAATGGGTATTTGACGCGCTGATCACGAATTTGCTATCAATTTTGCATTCAAAAGTCTCGTTAAAGAGTTATGGAGTGAGTTTGGGTTGGGGATGTTGTGTAGTATCAGAATTTGAAGGGTTATCCGACCGGTGGTAAAAGAATAGTCCTTGATTACTTTTGCAGATTAAATCCGTGAAGTTGTGGTCGTTGAAGAAGGTTTTAGGCTACACAGACATCCTCTAATAGATTTTGGAGCTGCTTGAAAAAATTTTGATAACGGTTCATCGGGGTTTGGGGCGGGGTATAAGTCCGGGAGGTGGTTCTAAGTCACGTCGATGATGTTGTAGTGTCACCAACGCACGAAGGTCGTGACCCCAGGTGATGCCGAGAATTGAATCTCCTCCACGTAATGAGGGTGAAGTCGTTTGGCTGAAGAAAGGAAAGGAACTCGAACTGCTCGCAGATTTTTTGGCTGTTTCGATGGCAGAATGTTGAGAACCGAAAAACGTAATCCCCCTACCCCCCCTAAATGAGTGCACAATCGTATGAGCCTAACTAAACTTTGAAGGTTTTGGTGAACTGAAATGCACATACACCTCAATACTGTTTTGGAGTGGTTAGAGATGTGACGAAATAGTGCTATAGTGATGGAGGCCCAGGTGGTCGTACTTTGTGCTCCGATTCTTTTATTATATGGAAGGATAAGCCTGATGATTTTTCAGGCCAAAAAAAATTTCTTCTTTCCCGATGCAGTAAACGATGCGAAATTGATGTCCAATGGGTATTTGACGCGCTGATCACGAATTTGCTATCAATTTTGCATTCAAAAGTCTCGTTAAAGAGTTATGGAGTGAGTTTGGGTTGGGGATGTTGTGTAGTATCAGAATTTGAAGGGTTATCCGACCGGTGGTAAAAGAATAGTCCTTGATTACTTTTGCAGATTAAATCCGTGAAGTTGTGGTCGTTGAAGAAGGTTTTAGGCTACACAGACATCCTCTAATAGATTTTGGAGCTGCTTGAAAAAATTTTGATAACGGTTCATCGGGGTTTGGGGCGGGGTATAAGTCCGGGAGGTGGTTCTAAGTCACGTCGATGATGTTGTAGTGTCACCAACGCACGAAGGTCGTGACCCCAGGTGATGCCGAGAATTGAATCTCCTCCACGTAATGAGGGTGAAGTCGAGTGGCTGAAGAAAGGAAAGGAACTCGATCTGCTCGCCGCTTTTTGGCTGTTTCGATGGCAGAATGTTGAGAACCGAAAAACGTAATCCCCAACCTCCCTAAATGAATGCACAATCGTATGAGCCTAACTAAACTTTGAAGGTTTTGGTGAACTGAAATGCACATACACCTCAATACTGTTTTGGAGTGGTTAGAGATGTGACGAAATAGTGCTATAGTGATGGAGGCCCAGGTGGTCGTACTTTGTGCTCCGATTCTTTTATTATATGGAAGGATAAGCCTGATGATTTTTCAGGCCAAAAAATTTCTTCTTTCCCGATGCAGTAAACGATGCGAAATTGATGTCCAATGGGTATTTGACGCGCTGATCACGAATTTGCTATCAATTTTGCATTCAAAAGTCTCGTTAAAGAGTTATGGAGTGAGTTTGGGTTGGGGATGTTGTGTAGTATCAGAATTTGAAGGGTTATCCGAGCGATGGTAAAGAATAGTCCTTGATTACTTTTGCAGATTAAATCCGTGAAGTTGTGGTCGTTGAAGAAGGTTTTTAGGCTACACAGACATCCTCTAATAGATTTTGGAGCTGCTTGAAAAAATTTTGATAACGGTTCATCGGGGTTTGGGGCGGGGTATAAGTCCGGGAGGTGGTTCTAAGTCACGTCGATGATGTTGTAGTGTCACCAACGCACGAAGGTCGTGACCCCAGGTGATGCCGAGAATTGAATCTCCTCCACGTAATGAGGGTGAAGTCGTTTGGCTGAAGAAAGGAAAGGAACTCGAACTGCTCGCAGATTTTTGGCTGTTTCGATGGCAGAATGTTGAGAACCGAAAAACGTAATCCCCAACCTCCCTAAATGAGTGCACAATCGTATGAGCCTAACTAAACTTTGAAGGTTTTGGTGAACTGAAATGCACATACACCTCAATACTGTTTTGGAGTGGTTAGAGATGTGACGAAATAGTGCTATAGTGATGGAGGCCCAGGTGGTCGTACTTTGTGCTCCGATTCTTTTATTATATGGAAGGATAAGCCTGATGATTTTCAGGCCAAAAAAATTTCTTCTTTCCCGATGCAGTAAACGATGCGAAATTGATGTCCAATGGGTATTTGACGCGCTGATCACGAATTTGCTATCAATTTTGCATTCAAAAGTCTCGTTAAAGAGTTATGGAGTGAGTTTGGGTTGGGGATGTTGTGTAGTATCAGAATTTGAAGGGTTATCCGACCGGTGGTAAAAGAATAGTCCTTGATTACTTTTGCAGATTAAATCCGTGAAGTTGTGGTCGTTGAAGAAGGTTTTTAGGCTACACAGACATCCTCTAATAGATTTTGGAGCTGCTTGAAAAAATTTTGATAACGGTTCATCGGGGTTTGGGGCGGGGTATAAGTCCGGGAGGTGGTTCTAAGTCACGTCGATGATGTTGTAGTGTCACCAACGCACGAAGGTCGTGACCCCAGGTGATGCCGAGAATTGAATCTCCTCCACGTAATGAGGGTGAAGTCGTTTGGCTGAAGAAAGGAAAGGAACTCGAACTGCTCGCAGATTTTTGGCTGTTTCGATGGCAGAATGTTGAAAACCGAAAAACGTAATCCCCAACCTCCCTAAATGAGTGCACAATCGTATGAGCCTAACTAAACTTTGAAGGTTTTGGTGAACTGAAATGCACATACACCTCAATACTGTTTTGGAGTGGTTAGAGATGTGACGAAATAGTGCTATAGTGATGGAGGCCCAGGTGGTCGTACTTTGTGCTCCGATTCTTTTATTATATGGAAGGATAAGCCTGATGATTTTTCAGGCCAAAAAAAAAATTTCTTCTTTCCCGATGCAGTAAACGATGCGAAATTGATGTCCAATGGGTATTTGACGCGCTGATCACGAATTTGCTATCAATTTTGCATTCAAAAGTCTCGTTAAAGAGTTATGGAGTGAGTTTGGGTTGGGGATGTTGTGTAGTATCAGAATTTGAAGGGTTATCCGACCGGTGGTAAAAGAATAGTCCTTGATTACTTTTGCAGATTAAATCCGTGAAGTTGTGGTCGTTGAAAAAGGTTTTTAGGCTACACAGACATCCTCTAATAGATTTTGGAGCTGCTTGAAAAAATTTTGATAACGGTTCATCGGGGTTTGGGGCGGGGTATAAGTCCGGGAGGTGGTTCTAAGTCACGTCGATGATGTTGTAGTGTCACCAACGCACGAAGGTCGTGACCCCAGGTGATGCCGAGAATTGAATCTCCTCCACGTAATGAGGGTGAAGTCGTTTGGCTGAAGAAAGGAAAGGAACTCGAACTGCTCGCAGATTTTTGGCTGTTTCGATGGCAGAATGTTGAGAACCGAAAAACGTAATCCCCCAACCTCCCTAAATGAGTGCACAATCGTATGAGCCTAACTAAACTTTGAAGGTTTTGGTGAACTGAAATGCACATACACCTCAATACTGTTTTGGAGTGGTTAGAGATGTGACGAAATAGTGCTATAGTGATGGAGGCCCAGGTGGTCGTACTTTGTGCTCCGATTCTTTTATTATATGGAAGGATAAGCCTGATGATTTTTCAGGCCAAAAAAATTTCTTCTTTCCCGATGCAGTAAACGATGCGAAATTGATGTCCAATGGGTATTTGACGCGCTGATCACGAATTTGCTATCAATTTTGCATTCAAAAGTCTCGTTAAAGAGTTATGGAGTGAGTTTGGGTTGGGGATGTTGTGTAGTATCAGAATTTGAAGGGTTATCCGACCGGTGGTAAAAGAATAGTCCTTGATTACTTTTGCAGATTAAATCCGTGAAGTTGTGGTCGTTGAAGAAGGTTTTAGGCTACACAGACATCCTCTAATAGATTTTGGAGCTGCTTGAAAAAATTTTGATAACGGTTCATCGGGGTTTGGGGCGGGGTATAAGTCCGGGAGGTGGTTCTAAGTCACGTCGATGATGTTGTAGTGTCACCAACGCACGAAGGTCGTGACCCCAGGTGATGCCGAGAATTGAATCTCCTCCACGTAATGAGGGTGAAGTCGGTTGGCTGAAGAAAGGAAAGGAACTCGAACTGCTCGCAGATTTTTGGCTGTTTCGATGGCAGAATGTTGAGAACCGAAAAACGTAATCCCCCAACCTCCCTAAATGAGTGCACAATCGTATGAGCCTAACTAAACTTTGAAGGTTTTGGTGAACTGAAATGCACATACACCTCAATACTGTTTTGGAGTGGTTAGAGATGTGACGAAATAGTGCTATAGTGATGGAGGCCCAGGTGGTCGTACTTTGTGCTCCGATTCTTTTATTATATGGAAGGATAAGCCTGATGATTTTTCAGGCCAAAAAAATTTCTTCTTTCCCGATGCAGTAAACGATGCGAAATTGATGTCCAATGGGTATTTGACGCGCTGATCACGAATTTGCTATCAATTTTGCATTCAAAAGTCTCGTTAAAGAGTTATGGAGTGAGTTTGGGTTGGGGATGTTGTGTAGTATCAGAATTTGAAGGGTTATCCGACCGGTGGTAAAAGAATAGTCCTTGATTACTTTTGCAGATTAAATCCGTGAAGTTGTGGTCGTTGAAGAAGGTTTTTAGGCTACACAGACATCCTCTAATAGATTTTGGAGCTGCTTGAAAAAATTTTGATAACGGTTCATCGGGGTTTGGGGCGGGGTATAAGTCCGGGAGGTGGTTCTAAGTCACGTCGATGATGTTGTAGTGTCACCAACGCACGAAGGTCGTGACCCCAGGTGATGCCGAGAATTGAATCTCCTCCACGTAATGAGGGTGAAGTCGTTTGGCTGAAGAAAGGAAAGGAACTCGAACTGCTCGCAGATTTTTGGCTGTTTCGATGGCAGAATGTTGAGAACCGAAAAACGTAATCCCCCAACCTCCCCTAAATGAGTGCACAATCGTATGAGCCTAACTAAACTTTGAAGGTTTTGGTGAACTGAAATGCACATACACCTCAATACTGTTTTGGAGTGGTTAGAGATGTGACGAAATAGTGCTATAGTGATGGAGGCCCAGGTGGTCGTACTTTGTGCTCCGATTCTTTTATTATATGGAAGGATAAACCTGATGATTTTTCAGGCCGAAAAAAATTCTTCTTTCCCGATGCAGTAAACGATGCGAAATTGATGTCCAATGGGTATTTGACGCGCTGATCACGAATTTGCTATCAATTTTGCATTCAAAAGTCTCGTTAAAGAGTTATGGAGTGAGTTTGGGTTGGGGATGTTGTGTAGTATCAGAATTTGAAGGGTTATCCGACCGGTGGTAAAAGAATAGTCCTTGATTACTTTTGCAGATTAAATCCGTGAAGTTGTGGTCGTTGAAGAAGGTTTTTAGGCTACACAGACATCCTCTAATAGATTTTGGAGCTGCTTGAAAAAATTTTGATAACGGTTCATCGGGGTTTGGGGCGGGGTATAAGTCCGGGAGGTGGTTCTAAGTCACGTCGATGATGTTGTAGTGTCACCAACGCACGAAGGTCGTGACCCCAGGTGATGCCGAGAATTGAATCTCCTCCACGTAATGAGGGTGAAGTCGTTTGGCTGAAGAAAGGAAAGGAACTCGAACTGCTCGCAGATTTTTGGCTGTTTCGATGGCAGAATGTTGAGAACCGAAAAACGTAATCCCCAACCTCCCTAAATGAGTGCACAATCGTATGAGCCTAACTAAACTTTGAAGGTTTTGGTGAACTGAAATGCACATACACCTCAATACTGTTTTGGAGTGGTTAGAGATGTGACGAAATAGTGCTATAGTGATGGAGGCCCAGGTGGTCGTACTTTGTGCTCCGATTCTTTTATTATATGGAAGGATAAGCCTGATGATTTTTCAGGCCAAAAAAATTTCTTCTTTCCCGATGCAGTAAACGATGCGAAATTGATGTCCAATGGGTATTTGACGCGCTGATCACGAATTTGCTATCAATTTTGCATTCAAAAGTCTCGTTAAAGAGTTATGGAGTGAGTTTGGGTTGGGGATGTTGTGTAGTATCAGAATTTGAAGGGTTATCCGACCGGTGGTAAAAGAATAGTCCTTGATTACTTTTGCAGATTAAATCCGTGAAGTTGTGGTCGTTGAAGAAGGTTTTTAGGCTACACAGACATCCTCTAATAGATTTTGGAGCTGCTTGAAAAAATTTTGATAACGGTTCATCGGGGTTTGGGGCGGGGTATAAGTCCGGGAGGTGGTTCTAAGTCACGTCGATGATGTTGTAGTGTCACCAACGCACGAAGGTCGTGACCCCAGGTGATGCCGAGAATTGAATCTCCTCCACGTAATGAGGGTGAAGTCGTTTGGCTGAAGAAAGGAAAGGAACTCGAACTGCTCGCAGATTTTTTGGCTGTTTCGATGGCAGAATGTTGAGAACCGAAAAACGTAATCCCCCAACCTCCCCTAAATGAGTGCACAATCGTATGAGCCTAACTAAACTTTGAAGGTTTTGGTGAACTGAAATGCACATACACCTCAATACTGTTTTGGAGTGGTTAGAGATGTGACGAAATAGTGCTATAGTGATGGAGGCCCAGGTGGTCGTACTTTGTGCTCCGATTCTTTTATTATATGGAAGGATAAGCCTGATGATTTTTCAGGCCAAAAAAATTTCTTCTTTCCCGATGCAGTAAACGATGCGAAATTGATGTCCAATGGGTATTTGACGCGCTGATCACGAATTTGCTATCAATTTTGCATTCAAAAGTCTCGTTAAAGAGTTATGGAGTGAGTTTGGGTTGGGGATGTTGTGTAGTATCAGAATTTGAAGGGTTATCCGACCGGTGGTAAAAGAATAGTCCTTGATTACTTTTGCAGATTAAATCCGTGAAGTTGTGGTCGTTGAAGAAGGTTTTTAGGCTACACAGACATCCTCTAATAGATTTTGGAGCTGCTTGAAAAAATTTTGATAACGGTTCATCGGGGTTTGGGGCGGGGTATAAGTCCGGGAGGTGGTTCTAAGTCACGTCGATGATGTTGTAGTGTCACCAACGCACGAAGGTCGTGACCCCAGGTGATGCCGAGAATTGAATCTCCTCCACGTAATGAGGGTGAAGTCGTTTGGCTGAAGAAAGGAAAGGAACTCGAACTGCTCGCAGATTTTTGGCTGTTTCGATGGCAGACTGTTGAGACCCGAAAACCGTACTCCCCAACCTCCCCTAAATGAGTGCACAATCGTATGAGCCTAACTAAACTTTGAAGGTTTTGGTGAACTGAAATGCACATACACCTCAATACTGTTTTGGAGTGGTTAGAGATGTGACGAAATAGTGCTATAGTGATGGAGGCCCAGGTGGTCGTACTTTGTGCTCCGATTCTTTTATTATATGGAAGGATAAGCCTGATGATTTTTCAGGCCAAAAAAAAATTTCTTCTTTCCCGATGCAGTAAACGATGCGAAATTGATGTCCAATGGGTATTTGACGCGCTGATCACGAATTTGCTATCAATTTTGCATTCAAAAGTCTCGTTAAAGAGTTATGGAGTGAGTTTGGGTTGGGGATGTTGTGTAGTATCAGAATTTGAAGGGTTATCCGACCGGTGGTAAAAGAATAGTCCTTGATTACTTTTGCAGATTAAATCCGTGAAGTTGTGGTCGTTGAAGAAGGTTTTAGGCTACACAGACATCCTCTAATAGATTTTGGAGCTGCTTGAAAAAATTTTGATAACGGTTCATCGGGGTTTGGGGCGGGGTATAAGTCCGGGAGGTGGTTCTAAGTCACGTCGATGATGTTGTAGTGTCACCAACGCACGAAGGTCGTGACCCCAGGTGATGCCGAGAATTGAATCTCCTCCACGTAATGAGGGTGAAGTCGTTTGGCTGAAGAAAGGAAAGGAACTCGAACTGCTCGCAGATTTTTTGGCTGTTTCGATGGCAGAATGTTGAGAACCGAAAAACGTAATCCCCAACCTCCCTAAATGAGTGCACAATCGTATGAGCCTAACTAAACTTTGAAGGTTTTGGTGAACTGAAATGCACATACACCTCAATACTGTTTTGGAGTGGTTAGAGATGTGACGAAATAGTGCTATAGTGATGGAGGCCCAGGTGGTCGTACTTTGTGCTCCGATTCTTTTATTATATGGAAGGATAAGCCTGATGATTTTTCAGGCCAAAAATATTTCTTCTTTCCCGATGCAGTAAACGATGCGAAATTGATGTCCACTGGGTATTTGACGCGCTGATCACGAATTTGCTATCAATTTTGCATTCAAAAGTCTCGTTAAAGAGTTATGGAGTGAGTTTGGGTTGGGGATGTTGTGTAGTATCAGAATTTGAAGGGTTATCCGACCGGTGGTAAAAGAATAGTCCTTGATTACTTTTGCAGATTAAATCCGTGAAGTTGTGGTCGTTGAAGAAGGTTTTAGGCTACACAGACATCCTCTAATAGATTTTGGAGCTGCTTGAAAAAATTTTGATAACGGTTCATCGGGGTTTGGGGCGGGGTATAAGTCCGGGAGGTGGTTCTAAGTCACGTCGATGATGTTGTAGTGTCACCAACGCACGAAGGTCGTGACCCCAGGTGATGCCGAGAATTGAATCTCCTCCACGTAATGAGGGTGAAGTCGTTTGGCTGAAGAAAGGAAAGGAACTCGAACTGCTCGCAGATTTTTGGCTGTTTCGATGGCAGAATGTTGAGAACCGAAAAACGTAATCCCCCAACCTCCCCTAAATGAGTGCACAATCGTATGAGCCTAACTAAACTTTGAAGGTTTTGGTGAACTGAAATGCACATACACCTCAATACTGTTTTGGAGTGGTTAGAGATGTGACGAAATAGTGCTATAGTGATGGAGGCCCAGGTGGTCGTACTTTGTGCTCCGATTCTTTTATTATATGGAAGGATAAGCCTGATGATTTTTCAGGCCAAAAAAAAATTTCTTCTTTCCCGATGCAGTAAACGATGCGAAATTGATGTCCAATGGGTATTTGACGCGCTGATCACGAATTTGCTATCAATTTTGCATTCAAAAGTCTCGTTAAAGAGTTATGGAGTGAGTTTGGGTTGGGGATGTTGTGTAGTATCAGAATTTGAAGGGTTATCCGACCGGTGGTAAAAGAATAGTCCTTGATTACTTTTGCAGATTAAATCCGTGAAGTTGTGGTCGTTGAAGAAGGTTTTTAGGCTACACAGACATCCTCTAATAGATTTTGGAGCTGCTTGAAAAAATTTTGATAACGGTTCATCGGGGT
The DNA here is from genome assembly GCA_029168955.1 of Aplectana chamaeleonis. Taxonomy (NCBI): domain Eukaryota; kingdom Metazoa; phylum Nematoda; class Chromadorea; order Rhabditida; family Cosmocercidae; genus Aplectana; species Aplectana chamaeleonis. The sequence goes on along the minus strand of JAPDOI010000059.1, from coordinate 270,491 downwards.
TTGGGGCGGGGTATAAGTCCGGGAGGTGGTTCTAAGTCACGTCGATGATGTTGTAGTGTCACCAACGCACGAAGGTCGTGACCCCAGGTGATGCCGAGAATTGAATCTCCTCCACGTAATGAGGGTGAAGTCGTTTGGCTGAAGAAAGGAAAGGAACTCGAACTGCTCGCAGATTTTTTGGCTGTTTCGATGGCAGAATGTTGAGAACCGAAAAACGTAATACCCCAACCTCCCCTAAATGAGTGCACAATCGTATGAGCCTAACTAAACTTTGAAGGTTTTGGTGAACTGAAATGCACATACACCTCAATACTGTTTTGGAGTGGTTAGAGATGTGACGAAATAGTGCTATAGTGATGGAGGCCCAGGTGGTCGTACTTTGTGCTCCGATTCTTTTATTATATGGAAGGATAAGCCTGATGATTTTTCAGGCCAAAAAAATTTCTTCTTACTCGATGTAGTAAACGATGCGAAATTGATGTCCAATGGGTATTTGACGCGCAGATCACGAATTTGCTATCAATTTTGCATTCAAAAGTCTCGTTAAAGAGTTATGGAGTGAGTTTGGGTTGGGGATGTTGTGTAGTATCAGAATTTGAAGGGTTATCCGACCGGTGGTAAAAGAATAGTCCTTGATTACTTTTGCAGATTAAATCCGTGAAGTTGTGGTCGTTGAAGAAGGTTTTAGGGTACACAGGCATCCTCTAATAGCTTTCGGAGCTGTGTGAAAAAATTTTGTTGTCGGTTCATCGGGGTTTGGGGGGGCGTATAAGTCCGGGAGGTGGTTCTAAGTCGCGTCGAGGATGTTGTAGTGTCACCAACGCACGAAGGTCGTGACCCCAGGTGATGCCGAGAATTGAATCTCCTGCACGTAATGAGGGTGAAGTCGTTTGGCTGAAGAAAGGAAAGGAACTCGAACTGCTCGCAGATTTTTGGCTGTTTCGATGGCAGAATGTTGAGAACCGAAAAACGTAATCCCCAACCTCCCTAAATGAGTGCACAATCGTATGAGCCTAACTAAACTTTGAAGGTTTTGGTGAACTGAAATGCACATACACCTCAATACTGTTTTGGAGTGGTTAGAGATGTGACGAAATAGTGCTATAGTGATGGAGGCCCAGGTGGTCGTACTTTGTGCTCCGATTCTTTTATTATATGGAAGGATAAGCCTGATGATTTTTCAGGCCAAAAAAATTTCTTCTTTCCCGATGCAGTAAACGATGCGAAATTGATGTCCAATGGGTATTTGACGCGCTGATCACGAATTTGCTATCAATTTTGCATTCAAAAGTCTCGTTAAAGAGTTATGGAGTGAGTTTGGGTTGGGGATGTTGTGTAGTATCAGAATTTGAAGGGTTATCCGACCGGTGGTAAAAGAATAGTCCTTGATTACTTTTGCAGATTAAATCCGTGAAGTTGTGGTCGTTGAAGAAGGTTTTTAGGCTACACAGACATCCTCTAATAGATTTTGGAGCTGCTTGAAAAAATTTTGATAACGGTTCATCGGGGTTTGGGGCGGGGTATAAGTCCGGGAGGTGGTTCTAAGTCACGTCGATGATGTTGTAGTGTCACCAACGCACGAAGGTCGTGACCCCAGGTGATGCCGAGAATTGAATCTCCTCCACGTAATGAGGGTGAAGTCGTTTGGCTGAAGAAAGGAAAGGAACTCGAACTGCTCGCAGATTTTTGGCTGTTTCGATGGCAGAATGTTGAGAACCGAAAAACGTAATCCCCCAACCTCCCTAAATGAGTGCACAATCGTATGAGCCTAACTAAACTTTGAAGGTTTTGGTGAACTGAAATGCACATACACCTCAATACTGTTTTGGAGTGGTTAGAGATGTGACGAAATAGTGCTATAGTGATGGAGGCCCAGGTGGTCGTACTTTGTGCTCCGATTCTTTTATTATATGGAAGGATAAGCCTGATGATTTTTCAGGCCAAAAAATTTCTTCTTTCCCGATGCAGTAAACGATGCGAAATTGATGTCCAATGGGTATTTGACGCGCTGATCACGAATTTGCTATCAATTTTGCATTCAAAAGTCTCGTTAAAGAGTTATGGAGTGAGTTTGGGTTGGGGATGTTGTGTAGTATCAGAATTTGAAGGGTTATCCGACCGGTGGTAAAAGAATAGTCCTTGATTACTTTTGCAGATTAAATCCGTGAAGTTGTGGTCGTTGAAGAAGGTTTTAGGCTACACAGACATCCTCTAATAGATTTTGGAGCTGCTTGAAAAAATTTTGATAACGGTTCATCGGGGTTTGGGGCGGGGTATAAGTCCGGGAGGTGGTTCTAAGTCACGTCGATGATGTTGTAGTGTCACCAACGCACGAAGGTCGTGACCCCAGGTGATGCCGAGAATTGAATCTCCTCCACGTAATGAGGGTGAAGTCGTTTGGCTGAAGAAAGGAAAGGAACTCGAACTGCTCGCAGATTTTTTGGCTGTTTCGATGGCAGAATGTTGAGAACCGAAAAACGTAATCCCCAACCTCCCTAAATGAGTGCACAATCGTATGAGCCTAACTAAACTTTGAAGGTTTTGGTGAACTGAAATGCACATACACCTCAATACTGTTTTGGAGTGGTTAGAGATGTGACGAAATAGTGCTATAGTGATGGAGGCCCAGGTGGTCGTACTTTGTGCTCCGATTCTTTTATTATATGGAAGGATAAGCCTGATGATTTTTCAGGCCAAAAAATTTCTTCTTTCCCGATGCAGTAAACGATGCGAAATTGATGTCCAATGGGTATTTGACGCGCTGATCACGAATTTGCTATCAATTTTGCATTCAAAAGTCTCGTTAAAGAGTTATGGAGTGAGTTTGGGTTGGGGATGTTGTGTAGTATCAGAATTTGAAGGGTTATCCGACCGGTGGTAAAAGAATAGTCCTTGATTACTTTTGCAGATTAAATCCGTGAAGTTGTGGTCGTTGAAGAAGGTTTTTAGGCTACACAGACATCCTCTAATAGATTTTGGAGCTGCTTGAAAAAATTTTGATAACGGTTCATCGGGGTTTGGGGCGGGGTATAAGTCCGGGAGGTGGTTCTAAGTCACGTCGATGATGTTGTAGTGTCACCAACGCACGAAGGTCGTGACCCCAGGTGATGCCGAGAATTGAATCTCCTCCACGTAATGAGGGTGAAGTCGTTTGGCTGAAGAAAGGAAAGGAACTCGAACTGCTCGCAGATTTTTGGCTGTTTCGATGGCAGAATGTTGAGAACCGAAAAACGTAATCCCCCAACCTCCCTAAATGAGTGCACAATCGTATGAGCCTAACTAAACTTTGAAGGTTTTGGTGAACTGAAATGCACATACACCTCAATACTGTTTTGGAGTGGTTAGAGATGTGACGAAATAGTGCTATAGTGATGGAGGCCCAGGTGGTCGTACTTTGTGCTCCGATTCTTTTATTATATGGAAGGATAAGCCTGATGATTTTTCAGGCCAAAAAATATTTCTTCTTTCCCGATGCAGTAAACGATGCGAAATTGATGTCCAATGGGTATTTGACGCGCTGATCACGAATTTGCTATCAATTTTGCATTCAAAAGTCTCGTTAAAGAGTTATGGAGTGAGTTTGGGTTGGGGATGTTGTGTAGTATCAGAATTTGAAGGGTTATCCGACCGGTGGTAAAAGAATAGTCCTTGATTACTTTTGCAGATTAAATCCGTGAAGTTGTGGTCGTTGAAGAAGGTTTTTAGGCTACACAGACATCCTCTAATAGATTTTGGAGCTGCTTGAAAAAATTTTGATAACGGTTCATCGGGGTTTGGGGCGGGGTATAAGTCCGGGAGGTGGTTCTAAGTCACGTCGATGATGTTGTAGTGTCACCAACGCACGAAGGTCGTGACCCCAGGTGATGCCGAGAATTGAATCTCCTCCACGTAATGAGGGTGAAGTCGTTTGGCTGAAGAAAGGAAAGGAACTCGAACTGCTCGCAGATTTTTTGGCTGTTTCGATGGCAGAATGTTGAGAACCGAAAAACGTAATCCCCAACCTCCCTAAATGAGTGCACAATCGTATGAGCCTAACTAAACTTTGAAGGTTTTGGTGAACTGAAATGCACATACACCTCAATACTGTTTTGGAGTGGTTAGAGATGTGACGAAATAGTGCTATAGTGATGGAGGCCCAGGTGGTCGTACTTTGTGCTCCGATTCTTTTATTATATGGAAGGATAAGCCTGATGATTTTTCAGGCCAAAAAAAAAAATTCTTCTTTCCCGATGCAGTAAACGATGCGAAATTGATGTCCAATGGGTATTTGACGCGCTGATCACGAATTTGCTATCAATTTTGCATTCAAAAGTCTCGTTAAAGAGTTATGGAGTGAGTTTGGGTTGGGGATGTTGTGTAGTATCAGAATTTGAAGGGTTATCCGACCGGTGGTAAAAGAATAGTCCTTGATTACTTTTGCAGATTAAATCCGTGAAGTTGTGGTCGTTGAAGAAGGTTTTAGGCTACACAGACATCCTCTAATAGATTTTGGAGCTGCTTGAAAAAATTTTGATAACGGTTCATCGGGGTTTGGGGCGGGGTATAAGTCCGGGAGGTGGTTCTAAGTCACGTCGATGATGTTGTAGTGTCACCAACGCACGAAGGTCGTGACCCCAGGTGATGCCGAGAATTGAATCTCCTCCACGTAATGAGGGTGAAGTCGTTTGGCTGAAGAAAGGAAAGGAACTCGAACTGCTCGCAGATTTTTTGGCTGTTTCGATGGCAGAATGTTGAGAACCGAAAAACGTAATCCCCCAACCTCCCTAAATGAGTGCACAATCGTATGAGCCTAACTAAACTTTGAAGGTTTTGGTGAACTGAAATGCACATACACCTCAATACTGTTTTGGAGTGGTTAGAGATGTGACGAAATAGTGCTATAGTGATGGAGGCCCAGGTGGTCGTACTTTGTGCTCCGATTCTTTTATTATATGGAAGGATAAGCCTGATGATTTTTCAGGCCAAAAAATTTCTTCTTTCCCGATGCAGTAAACGATGCGAAATTGATGTCCAATGGGTATTTGACGCGCTGATCACGAATTTGCTATCAATTTTGCATTCAAAAGTCTCGTTAAAGAGTTATGGAGTGAGTTTGGGTTGGGGATGTTGTGTAGTATCAGAATTTGAAGGGTTATCCGACCGGTGGTAAAAGAATAGTCCTTGATTACTTTTGCAGATTAAATCCGTGAAGTTGTGGTCGTTGAAGAAGGTTTTTAGGCTACACAGACATCCTCTAATAGATTTTGGAGCTGCTTGAAAAAATTTTGATAACGGTTCATCGGGGTTTGGGGCGGGGTATAAGTCCGGGAGGTGGTTCTAAGTCACGTCGATGATGTTGTAGTGTCACCAACGCACGAAGGTCGTGACCCCAGGTGATGCCGAGAATTGAATCTCCTCCACGTAATGAGGGTGAAGTCGTTTGGCTGAAGAAAGGAAAGGAACTCGAACTGCTCGCAGATTTTTGGCTGTTTCGATGGCAGAATGTTGAGAACCGAAAAACGTAATCCCCCAACCTCCCTAAATGAGTGCACAATCGTATGAGCCTAACTAAACTTTGAAGGTTTTGGTGAACTGAAATGCACATACACCTCAATACTGTTTTGGAGTGGTTAGAGATGTGACGAAATAGTGCTATAGTGATGGAGGCCCAGGTGGTCGTACTTTGTGCTCCGATTCTTTTATTATATGGAAGGATAAGCCTGATGATTTTTCAGGCCAAAAAATTTCTTCTTTCCCGATGCAGTAAACGATGCGAAATTGATGTCCAATGGGTATTTGACGCGCTGATCACGAATTTGCTATCAATTTTGCATTCAAAAGTCTCGTTAAAGAGTTATGGAGTGAGTTTGGGTTGGGGATGTTGTGTAGTATCAGAATTTGAAGGGTTATCCGACCGGTGGTAAAAGAATAGTCCTTGATTACTTTTGCAGATTAAATCCGTGAAGTTGTGGTCGTTGAAGAAGGTTTTTAGGCTACACAGACATCCTCTAATAGATTTTGGAGCTGCTTGAAAAAATTTTGATAACGGTTCATCGGGGTTTGGGGCGGGGTATAAGTCCGGGAGGTGGTTCTAAGTCACGTCGATGATGTTGTAGTGTCACCAACGCACGAAGGTCGTGACCCCAGGTGATGCCGAGAATTGAATCTCCTCCACGTAATGAGGGTGAAGTCGTTTGGCTGAAGAAAGGAAAGGAACTCGAACTGCTCGCAGATTTTTTGGCTGTTTCGATGGCAGAATGTTGAGAACCGAAAAACGTAATCCCCAACCTCCCTAAATGAGTGCACAATCGTATGAGCCTAACTAAACTTTGAAGGTTTTGGTGAACTGAAATGCACATACACCTCAATACTGTTTTGGAGTGGTTAGAGATGTGACGAAATAGTGCTATAGTGATGGAGGCCCAGGTGGTCGTACTTTGTGCTCCGATTCTTTTATTATATGGAAGGATAAGCCTGATGATTTTTCAGGCCAAAAAATTTCTTCTTTCCCGATGCAGTAAACGATGCGAAATTGATGTCCAATGGGTATTTGACGCGCTGATCACGAATTTGCTATCAATTTTGCATTCAAAAGTCTCGTTAAAGAGTTATGGAGTGAGTTTGGGTTGGGGATGTTGTGTAGTATCAGAATTTGAAGGGTTATCCGACCGGTGGTAAAAGAATAGTCCTTGATTACTTTTGCAGATTAAATCCGTGAAGTTGTGGTCGTTGAAGAAGGTTTTTAGGCTACACAGACATCCTCTAATAGATTTTGGAGCTGCTTGAAAAAATTTTGATAACGGTTCATCGGGGTTTGGGGCGGGGTATAAGTCCGGGAGGTGGTTCTAAGTCACGTCGATGATGTTGTAGTGTCACCAACGCACGAAGGTCGTGACCCCAGGTGATGCCGAGAATTGAATCTCCTCCACGTAATGAGGGTGAAGTCGTTTGGCTGAAGAAAGGAAAGGAACTCGAACTGCTCGCAGATTTTTTGGCTGTTTCGATGGCAGAATGTTGAGAACCGAAAAACGTAATCCCCAACCTCCCTAAATGAGTGCACAATCGTATGAGCCTAACTAAACTTTGAAGGTTTTGGTGAACTGAAATGCACATACACCTCAATACTGTTTTGGAGTGGTTAGAGATGTGACGAAATAGTGCTATAGTGATGGAGGCCCAGGTGGTCGTACTTTGTGCTCCGATTCTTTTATTATATGGAAGGATAAGCCTGATGATTTTTCAGGCCAAAAAAATTTCTTCTTTCCCGATGCAGTAAACGATGCGAAATTGATGTCCAATGGGTATTTGACGCGCTGATCACGAATTTGCTATCAATTTTGCATTCAAAAGTCTCGTTAAAGAGTTATGGAGTGAGTTTGGGTTGGGGATGTTGTGTAGTATCAGAATTTGAAGGGTTATCCGACCGGTGGTAAAAGAATAGTCCTTGATTACTTTTGCAGATTAAATCCGTGAAGTTGTGGTCGTTGAAGAAGGTGTTTAGGCTACACAGACATCCTCTAATAGATTTTGGAGCTGCTTGAAAAAATTTTGATAACGGTTCATCGGGGTTTGGGGCGGGGTATAAGTCCGGGAGGTGGTTCTAAGTCACGTCGATGATGTTGTAGTGTCACCAACGCACGAAGGTCGTGACCCCAGGTGATGCCGAGAATTGAATCTCCTCCACGTAATGAGGGTGAAGTCGTTTGGCTGAAGAAAGGAAAGGAACTCGAACTGCTCGCAGATTTTTTGGCTGTTTCGATGGCAGAATGTTGAGAACCGAAAAACGTAATCCCCAACCTCCCTAAATGAGTGCACAATCGTATGAGCCTAACTAAACTTTGAAGGTTTTGGTGAACTGAAATGCACATACACCTCAATACTGTTTTGGAGTGGTTAGAGATGTGACGAAATAGTGCTATAGTGATGGAGGCCCAGGTGGTCGTACTTTGTGCTCCGATTCTTTTATTATATGGAAGGATAAGCCTGATGATTTTTCAGGCCAAAAAAAATTCTTCTTTCCCGATGCAGTAAACGATGCGAAATTGATGTCCAATGGGTATTTGACGCGCTGATCACGAATTTGCTATCAATTTTGCATTCAAAAGTCTCGTTAAAGAGTTATGGAGTGAGTTTGGGTTGGGGATGTTGTGTAGTATCAGAATTTGAAGGGTTATCCGACCGGTGGTAAAAGAATAGTCCTTGATTACTTTTGCAGATTAAATCCGTGAAGTTGTGGTCGTTGAAGAAGGTTTTTAGGCTACACAGACATCCTCTAATAGATTTTGGAGCTGCTTGAAAAAATTTTGATAACGGTTCATCGGGGTTTGGGGCGGGGTATAAGTCCGGGAGGTGGTTCTAAGTCACGTCGATGATGTTGTAGTGTCACCAACGCACGAAGGTCGTGACCCCAGGTGATGCCGAGAATTGAATCTCCTCCACGTAATGAGGGTGAAGTCGTTTGGCTGAAGAAAGGAAAGGAACTCGAACTGCTCGCAGATTTTTTGGCTGTTTCGATGGCAGAATGTTGAGAACCGAAAACGTAATCCCCAACCTCCCTAAATGAGTGCACAATCGTATGAGCCTAACTAAACTTTGAAGGTTTTGGTGAACTGAAATGCACATACACCTCAATACTGTTTTGGAGTGGTTAGAGATGTGACGAAATAGTGCTATAGTGATGGAGGCCCAGGTGGTCGTACTTTGTGCTCCGATTCTTTTATTATATGGAAGGATAAGCCTGATGATTTTTCAGGCCAAAAAAATTTCTTCTTTCCCGATGCAGTAAACGATGCGAAATTGATGTCCAATGGGTATTTGACGCGCTGATCACGAATTTGCTATCAATTTTGCATTCAAAAGTCTCGTTAAAGAGTTATGGAGTGAGTTTGGGTTGGGGATGTTGTGTAGTATCAGAATTTGAAGGGTTATCCGACCGGTGGTAAAAGAATAGTCCTTGATTACTTTTGCAGATTAAATCCGTGAAGTTGTGGTCGTTGAAGAAGGTTTTTAGGCTACACAGACATCCTCTAATAGATTTTGGAGCTGCTTGAAAAAATTTTGATAACGGTTCATCGGGGTTTGGGGCGGGGTATAAGTCCGGGAGGTGGTTCTAAGTCACGTCGATGATGTTGTAGTGTCACCAACGCACGAAGGTCGTGACCCCAGGTGATGCCGAGAATTGAATCTCCTCCACGTAATGAGGGTGAAGTCGTTTGGCTGAAGAAAGGAAAGGAACTCGAACTGCTCGCAGATTTTTTGGCTGTTTCGATGGCAGAATGTTGAGAACCGAAAAACGTAATCCCCCAACCTCCCCTAAATGAGTGCACAATCGTATGAGCCTAACTAAACTTTGAAGGTTTTGGTGAACTGAAATGCACATACACCTCAATACTGTTTTGGAGTGGTTAGAGATGTGACGAAATAGTGCTATAGTGATGGAGGCCCAGGTGGTCGTACTTTGTGCTCCGATTCTTTTATTATATGGAAGGATAAGCCTGATGATTTTTCAGGCCAAAAATTTCTTCTTTCCCGATGCAGTAAACGATGCGAAATTGATGTCCAATGGGTATTTGACGCGCTGATCACGAATTTGCTATCAATTTTGCATTCAAAAGTCTCGTTAAAGAGTTATGGAGTGAGTTTGGGTTGGGGATGTTGTGTAGTATCAGAATTTGAAGGGTTATCCGACCGGTGGTAAAAGAATAGTCCTTGATTACTTTTGCAGATTAAATCCGTGAAGTTGTGGTCGTTGAAGAAGGTTTTTAGGCTACACAGACATCCTCTAATAGATTTTGGAGCTGCTTGAAAAAATTTTGATAACGGTTCATCGGGGTTTGGGGCGGGGTATAAGTCCGGGAGGTGGTTCTAAGTCACGTCGATGATGTTGTAGTGTCACCAACGCACGAAGGTCGTGACCCCAGGTGATGCCGAGAATTGAATCTCCTCCACGTAATGAGGGTGAAGTCGTTTGGCTGAAGAAAGGAAAGGAACTCGAACTGCTCGCAGATTTTTTGGCTGTTTCGATGGCAGAATGTTGAGAACCGAAAAACGTAATCCCCAACCTCCCTAAATGAGTGCACAATCGTATGAGCCTAACTAAACTTTGAAGGTTTTGGTGAACTGAAATGCACATACACCTCAATACTGTTTTGGAGTGGTTAGAGATGTGACGAAATAGTGCTATAGTGATGGAGGCCCAGGTGGTCGTACTTTGTGCTCCGATTCTTTTATTATATGGAAGGATAAGCCTGATGATTTTTCAGGCCAAAAAATTTCTTCTTTCCCGATGCAGTAAACGATGCGAAATTGATGTCCAATGGGTATTTGACGCGCTGATCACGAATTTGCTATCAATTTTGCATTCAAAAGTCTCGTTAAAGAGTTATGGAGTGAGTTTGGGTTGGGGATGTTGTGTAGTATCAGAATTTGAAGGGTTATCCGACCGGTGGTAAAAGAATAGTCCTTGATTACTTTTGCAGATTAAATCCGTGAAGTTGTGGTCGTTGAAGAAGGTTTTTAGGCTACACAGACATCCTCTAATAGATTTTGGAGCTGCTTGAAAAAATTTTGATAACGGTTCATCGGGGTTTGGGGCGGGGTATAAGTCCGGGAGGTGGTTCTAAGTCACGTCGATGATGTTGTAGTGTCACCAACGCACGAAGGTCGTGACCCCAGGTGATGCCGAGAATTGAATCTCCTCCACGTAATGAGGGTGAAGTCGTTTGGCTGAAGAAAGGAAAGGAACTCGAACTGCTCGCAGATTTTTGGCTGTTTCTGATGGCAGAATGTTGAGAACCGAAAAACGTAATCCCCCAACCTCCCTAAATGAGTGCATAATGGTATGAGCCTAACTAAACTTTGAAGGTTTTGGTGAACTGAAATGCACATACACCTCAATACTGTTTTGGAGTGGTTAGAGATGTGACGAAATAGTGCTATAGTGATGGAGGCCCAGGTGGTCGTACTTTGTGCTCCGATTCTTTTATTATATGGAAGGATAAGCCTGATGATTTTTCAGGCCAAAAAATTTCTTCTTTCCCGATGCAGTAAACGATGCGAAATTGATGTCCAATGGGTATTTGACGCGCTGATCACGAATTTGCTATCAATTTTGCATTCAAAAGTCTCGTTAAAGAGTTATGGAGTGAGTTTGGGTTGGGGATGTTGTGTAGTATCAGAATTTGAAGGGTTATCCGACCGGTGGTAAAAGAATAGTCCTTGATTACTTTTGCAGATTAAATCCGTGAAGTTGTGGTCGTTGAAGAAGGTTTTTAGGCTACACAGACATCCTCTAATAGATTTTGGAGCTGCTTGAAAAAATTTTGATAACGGTTCATCGGGGTTTGGGGCGGGGTATAAGTCCGGGAGGTGGTTCTAAGTCACGTCGATGATGTTGTAGTGTCACCAACGCACGAAGGTCGTGACCCCAGGTGATGCCGAGAATTGAATCTCCTCCACGTAATGAGGGTGAAGTCGTTTGGCTGAAGAAAGGAAAGGAACTCGAACTGCTCGCAGATTTTTGGCTGTTTCGATGGCAGAATGTTGAGAACCGAAAAACGTAATCCCCAACCTCCCTAAATGAGTGCACAATCGTATGAGCCTAACTAAACTTTGAAGGTTTTGGTGAACTGAAATGCACATACACCTCAATACTGTTTTGGAGTGGTTAGAGATGTGACGAAATAGTGCTATAGTGATGGAGGCCCAGGTGGTCGTACTTTGTGCTCCGATTCTTTTATTATATGGAAGGATAAGCCTGATGATTTTTCAGGCCAAAAAATTTCTTCTTTCCCGATGCAGTAAACGATGCGAAATTGATGTCCAATGGGTATTTGACGCGCTGATCACGAATTTGCTATCAATTTTGCATTCAAAAGTCTCGTTAAAGAGTTATGGAGTGAGTTTGGGTTGGGGATGTTGTGTAGTATCAGAATTTGAAGGGTTATCCGACCGGTGGTAAAAGAATAGTCCTTGATTACTTTTGCAGATTAAATCCGTGAAGTTGTGGTCGTTGAAGAAGGTTTTTAGGCTACACAGACATCCTCTAATAGATTTTGGAGCTGCTTGAAAAAATTTTGATAACGGTTCATCGGGGTTTGGGGCGGGGTATAAGTCCGGGAGGTGGTTCTAAGTCACGTCGATGATGTTGTAGTGTCACCAACGCACGAAGGTCGTGACCCCAGGTGATGCCGAGAATTGAATCTCCTCCACGTAATGAGGGTGAAGTCGTTTGGCTGAAGAAAGGAAAGGAACTCGAACTGCTCGCAGATTTTTTGGCTGTTTCGATGGCAGAATGTTGAGAACCGAAAAACGTAATCCCCCAACCTCCCTAAATGAGTGCACAATCGTATGAGCCTAACTAAACTTTGAAGGTTTTGGTGAACTGAAATGCACATACACCTCAATACTGTTTTGGAGTGGTTAGAGATGTGACGAAATAGTGCTATAGTGATGGAGGCCCAGGTGGTCGTACTTTGTGCTCCGATTCTTTTATTATATGGAAGGATAAGCCTGATGATTTTTCAGGCCAAAAAATTTCTTCTTTCCCGATGCAGTAAACGATGCGAAATTGATGTCCAATGGGTATTTGACGCGCTGATCACGAATTTGCTATCAATTTTGCATTCAAAAGTCTCGTTAAAGAGTTATGGAGTGAGTTTGGGTTGGGGATGTTGTGTAGTATCAGAATTTGAAGGGTTATCCGACCGGTGGTAAAAGAATAGTCCTTGATTACTTTTGCAGATTAAATCCGTGAAGTTGTGGTCGTTGAAGAAGGTTTTTAGGCTACACAGACATCCTCTAATAGATTTTGGAGCTGCTTGAAAAAATTTTGATAACGGTTCATCGGGGTTTGGGGCGGGGTATAAGTCCGGGAGGTGGTTCTAAGTCACGTCGATGATGTTGTAGTGTCACCAACGCACGAAGGTCGTGACCCCAGGTGATGCCGAGAATTGAATCTCCTCCACGTAATGAGGGTGAAGTCGTTTGGCTGAAGAAAGGAAAGGAACTCGAACTGCTCGCAGATTTTTTGGCTGTTTCGATGGCAGAATGTTGAGAACCGAAAAACGTAATCCCCCAACCTCCCTAAATGAGTGCACAATCGTATGAGCCTAACTAAACTTTGAAGGTTTTGGTGAACTGAAATGCACATACACCTCAATACTGTTTTGGAGTGGTTAGAGATGTGACGAAATAGTGCTATAGTGATGGAGGCCCAGGTGGTCGTACTTTGTGCTCCGATTCTTTTATTATATGGAAGGATAAGCCTGATGATTTTTCAGGCCAAAAATTTCTTCTTTCCCGATGCAGTAAACGATGCGAAATTGATGTCCAATGGGTATTTGACGCGCTGATCACGAATTTGCTATCAATTTTGCATTCAAAAGTCTCGTTAAAGAGTTATGGAGTGAGTTTGGGTTGGGGATGTTGTGTAGTATCAGAATTTGAAGGGTTATCCGACCGGTGGTAAAAGAATAGTCCTTGATTACTTTTGCAGATTAAATCCGTGAAGTTGTGGTCGTTGAAGAAGGTTTTTAGGCTACACAGACATCCTCTAATAGATTTTGGAGCTGCTTGAAAAAATTTTGATAACGGTTCATCGGGGTTTGGGGCGGGGTATAAGTCCGGGAGGTGGTTCTAAGTCACGTCGATGATGTTGTAGTGTCACCAACGCACGAAGGTCGTGACCCCAGGTGATGCCGAGAATTGAATCTCCTCCACGTAATGAGGGTGAAGTCGTTTGGCTGAAGAAAGGAAAGGAACTCGAACTGCTCGCAGATTTTTTGGCTGTTTCGATGGCAGAATGTTGAGAACCGAAAAACGTAATCCCCCAACCTCCCTAAATGAGTGCACAATCGTATGAGCCTAACTAAACTTTGAAGGTTTTGGTGAACTGAAATGCACATACACCTCAATACTGTTTTGGAGTGGTTAGAGATGTGACGAAATAGTGCTATAGTGATGGAGGCCCAGGTGGTCGTACTTTGTGCTCCGATTCTTTTATTATATGGAAGGATAAGCCTGATGATTTTTCAGGCCAAAAATTTCTTCTTTCCCGATGCAGTAAACGATGCGAAATTGATGTCCAATGGGTATTTGACGCGCTGATCACGAATTTGCTATCAATTTTGCATTCAAAAGTCTCGTTAAAGAGTTATGGAGTGAGTTTGGGTTGGGGATGTTGTGTAGTATCAGAATTTGAAGGGTTATCCGACCGGTGGTAAAAGAATAGTCCTTGATTACTTTTGCAGATTAAATCCGTGAAGTTGTGGTCGTTGAAGAAGGTTTTTAGGCTACACAGACATCCTCTAATAGATTTTGGAGCTGCTTGAAAAAATTTTGATAACGGTTCATCGGGGTTTGGGGCGGGGTATAAGTCCGGGAGGTGGTTCTAAGTCACGTCGATGATGTTGTAGTGTCACCAACGCACGAAGGTCGTGACCCCAGGTGATGCCGAGAATTGAATCTCCTCCACGTAATGAGGGTGAAGTCGTTTGGCTGAAGAAAGGAAAGGAACTCGAACTGCTCGCAGATTTTTTGGCTGTTTCGATGGCAGAATGTTGAGAACCGAAAACGTAATCCCCAACCTCCCTAAATGAGTGCACAATCGTATGAGCCTAACTAAACTTTGAAGGTTTTGGTGAACTGAAATGCACATACACCTCAATACTGTTTTGGAGTGGTTAGAGATGTGACGAAATAGTGCTATAGTGATGGAGGCCCAGGTGGTCGTACTTTGTGCTCCGATTCTTTTATTATATGGAAGGATAAGCCTGATGATTTTTCAGGCCAAAAATTTCTTCTTTCCCGATGCAGTAAACGATGCGAAATTGATGTCCAATGGGTATTTGACGCGCTGATCACGAATTTGCTATCAATTTTGCATTCAAAAGTCTCGTTAAAGAGTTATGGAGTGAGTTTGGGTTGGGGATGTTGTGTAGTATCAGAATTTGAAGGGTTATCCGACCGGTGGTAAAAGAATAGTCCTTGATTACTTTTGCAGATTAAATCCGTGAAGTTGTGGTCGTTGAAGAAGGTTTTTAGGCTACACAGACATCCTCTAATAGATTTTGGAGCTGCTTGAAAAAATTTTGATAACGGTTCATCGGGGTTTGGGGCGGGGTATAAGTCCGGGAGGTGGTTCTAAGTCACGTCGATGATGTTGTAGTGTCACCAACGCACGAAGGTCGTGACCCCAGGTGATGCCGAGAATTGAATCTCCTCCACGTAATGAGGGTGAAGTCGTTTGGCTGAAGAAAGGAAAGGAACTCGAACTGCTCGCAGATTTTTTGGCTGTTTCGATGGCAGAATGTTGAGAACCGAAAAACGTAATCCCCCAACCTCCCCTAAATGAGTGCACAATCGTATGAGCCTAACTAAACTTTGAAGGTTTTGGTGAACTGAAATGCACATACACCTCAATACTGTTTTGGAGTGGTTAGAGATGTGACGAAATAGTGCTATAGTGATGGAGGCCCAGGTGGTCGTACTTTGTGCTCCGATTCTTTTATTATATGGAAGGATAAGCCTGATGATTTTTCAGGCCAAAAAAAAATTTCTTCTTTCCCGATGCAGTAAACGATGCGAAATTGATGTCCAATGGGTATTTGACGCGCTGATCACGAATTTGCTATCAATTTTGCATTCAAAAGTCTCGTTAAAGAGTTATGGAGTGAGTTTGGGTTGGGGATGTTGTGTAGTATCAGAATTTGAAGGGTTATCCGACCGGTGGTAAAAGAATAGTCCTTGATTACTTTTGCAGATTAAATCCGTGAAGTTGTGGTCGTTGAAGAAGGTTTTTAGGCTACACAGACATCCTCTAATAGATTTTGGAGCTGCTTGAAAAAATTTTGATAACGGTTCATCGGGGTTTGGGGCGGGGTATAAGTCCGGGAGGTGGTTCTAAGTCACGTCGATGATGTTGTAGTGTCACCAACGCACGAAGGTCGTGACCCCAGGTGATGCCGAGAATTGAATCTCCTCCACGTAATGAGGGTGAAGTCGTTTGGCTGAAGAAAGGAAAGGAACTCGAACTGCTCGCAGATTTTTTGGCTGTTTCGATGGCAGAATGTTGAGAACCGAAAAACGTAATCCCCAACCTCCCTAAATGAGTGCACAATCGTATGAGCCTAACTAAACTTTGAAGGTTTTGGTGAACTGAAATGCACATACACCTCAATACTGTTTTGGAGTGGTTAGAGATGTGACGAAATAGTGCTATAGTGATGGAGGCCCAGGTGGTCGTACTTTGTGCTCCGATTCTTTTATTATATGGAAGGATAAGCCTGATGATTTTTCAGGCCAAAAAATTTCTTCTTTCCCGATGCAGTAAACGATGCGAAATTGATGTCCAATGGGTATTTGACGCGCTGATCACGAATTTGCTATCAATTTTGCATTCAAAAGTCTCGTTAAAGAGTTATGGAGTGAGTTTGGGTTGGGGATGTTGTGTAGTATCAGAATTTGAAGGGTTATCCGACCGGTGGTAAAAGAATAGTCCTTGATTACTTTTGCAGATTAAATCCGTGAAGTTGTGGTCGTTGAAGAAGGTTTTTAGGCTACACAGACATCCTCTAATAGATTTTGGAGCTGCTTGAAAAAATTTTGATAACGGTTCATCGGGGTTTGGGGCGGGTATAAGTCCGGGAGGTGGTTCTAAGTCACGTCGATGATGTTGTAGTGTCACCAACGCACGAAGGTCGTGACCCCAGGTGATGCCGAGAATTGAATCTCCTCCACGTAATGAGGGTGAAGTCGTTTGGCTGAAGAAAGGAAAGGAACTCGAACTGCTCGCAGATTTTTGGCTGTTTCGATGGCAGAATGTTGAGAACCGAAAAACGTAATCCCCAACCTCCCTAAATGAGTGCACAATCGTATGAGCCTAACTAAACTTTGAAGGTTTTGGTGAACTGAAATGCACATACACCTCAATACTGTTTTGGAGTGGTTAGAGATGTGACGAAATAGTGCTATAGTGATGGAGGCCCAGGTGGTCGTACTTTGTGCTCCGATTCTTTTATTATATGGAAGGATAAGCCTGATGATTTTTCAGGCCAAAAAATTTCTTCTTTCCCGATGCAGTAAACGATGCGAAATTGATGTCCAATGGGTATTTGACGCGCTGATCACGAATTTGCTATCAATTTTGCATTCAAAAGTCTCGTTAAAGAGTTATGGAGTGAGTTTGGGTTGGGGATGTTGTGTAGTATCAGAATTTGAAGGGTTATCCGACCGGTGGTAAAAGAATAGTCCTTGATTACTTTTGCAGATTAAATCCGTGAAGTTGTGGTCGTTGAAGAAGGTTTTTAGGCTACACAGACATCCTCTAATAGATTTTGGAGCTGCTTGAAAAAATTTTGATAACGGTTCATCGGGGTTTGGGGCGGGGTATAAGTCCGGGAGGTGGTTCTAAGTCACGTCGATGATGTTGTAGTGTCACCAACGCACGAAGGTCGTGACCCCAGGTGATGCCGAGAATTGAATCTCCTCCACGTAATGAGGGTGAAGTCGTTTGGCTGAAGAAAGGAAAGGAACTCGAACTGCTCGCAGATTTTTTGGCTGTTTCGATGGCAGAATGTTGAGAACCGAAAACGTAATCCCCCAACCTCCCCTAAATGAGTGCACAATCGTATGAGCCTAACTAAACTTTGAAGGTTTTGGTGAACTGAAATGCACATACACCTCAATACTGTTTTGGAGTGGTTAGAGATGTGACGAAATAGTGCTATAGTGATGGAGGCCCAGGTGGTCGTACTTTGTGCTCCGATTCTTTTATTATATGGAAGGATAAGCCTGATGATTTTTCAGGCCAAAAATTTATTCTTTCCCGATGCAGTAAACGATGCGAAATTGATGTCCAATGGGTATTTGACGCGCTGATCACGAATTTGCTATCAATTTTGCATTCAAAAGTCTCGTTAAAGAGTTATGGAGTGAGTTTGGGTTGGGGATGTTGTGTAGTATCAGAATTTGAAGGGTTATCCGACCGGTGGTAAAAGAATAGTCCTTGATTACTTTTGCAGATTAAATCCGTGAAGTTGTGGTCGTTGAAGAAGGTTTTTAGGCTACACAGACATCCTCTAATAGATTTTGGAGCTGCTTGAAAAAATTTTGATAACGGTTCATCGGGGTTTGGGGCGGGGTATAAGTCCGGGAGGTGGTTCTAAGTCACGTCGATGATGTTGTAGTGTCACCAACGCACGAAGGTCGTGACCCCAGGTGATGCCGAGAATTGAATCTCCTCCACGTAATGAGGGTGAAGTCGTTTGGCTGAAGAAAGGAAAGGAACTCGAACTGCTCGCAGATTTTTTGGCTGTTTCGATGGCAGAATGTTGAGAACCGAAAAACGTAATCCCCAACCTCCCTAAATGAGTGCACAATCGTATGAGCCTAACTAAACTTTGAAGGTTTTGGTGAACTGAAATGCACATACACCTCAATACTGTTTTGGAGTGGTTAGAGATGTGACGAAATAGTGCTATAGTGATGGAGGCCCAGGTGGTCGTACTTTGTGCTCCGATTCTTTTATTATATGGAAGGATAAGCCTGCTGATTTTTTAGGCCAAAAATTTCTTCTTTCCCGATGCAGTAAACGATGCGAAATTGATGTCCAATGGGTATTTGACGCGCTGATCACGAATTTGCTATCAATTTTGCATTCAAAAGTCTCGTTAAAGAGTTATGGAGTGAGTTTGGGTTGGGGATGTTGTGTAGTATCAGAATTTGAAGGGTTATCCGACCGGTGGTAAAAGAATAGTCCTTGATTACTTTTGCAGATTAAATCCGTGAAGTTGTGGTCGTTGAAGAAGGTTTTTAGGCTACACAGACATCCTCTAATAGATTTTGGAGCTGCTTGAAAAAATTTTGATAACGGTTCATCGGGGTTTGGGGCGGGGTATAAGTCCGGGAGGTGGTTCTAAGTCACGTCGATGATGTTGTAGTGTCACCAACGCACGAAGGTCGTGACCCCAGGTGATGCCGAGAATTGAATCTCCTCCACGTAATGAGGGTGAAGTCGTTTGGCTGAAGAAAGGAAAGGAACTCGAACTGCTCGCAGATTTTTTGGCTGTTTCGATGGCAGAATGTTGAGAACCGAAAAACGTAATCCCCCAACCTCCCCTAAATGAGTGCACAATCGTATGAGCCTAACTAAACTTTGAAGGTTTTGGTGAACTGAAATGCACATACACCTCAATACTGTTTTGGAGTGGTTAGAGATGTGACGAAATAGTGCTATAGTGATGGAGGCCCAGGTGGTCGTACTTTGTGCTCCGATTCTTTTATTATATGGAAGGATAAGCCTGATGATTTTTCAGGCCAAAAAAAAATTTCTTCTTTCCCGATGCAGTAAACGATGCGAAATTGATGTCCAATGGGTATTTGACGCGCTGATCACGAATTTGCTATCAATTTTGCATTCAAAAGTCTCGTTAAAGAGTTATGGAGTGAGTTTGGGTTGGGGATGTTGTGTAGTATCAGAATTTGAAGGGTTATCCGACCGGTGGTAAAAGAATAGTCCTTGATTACTTTTGCAGATTAAATCCGTGAAGTTGTGGTCGTTGAAGAAGGTTTTTAGGCTACACAGACATCCTCTAATAGATTTTGGAGCTGCTTGAAAAAATTTTGATAACGGTTCATCGGGGTTTGGGGCGGGGTATAAGTCCGGGAGGTGGTTCTAAGTCACGTCGATGATGTTGTAGTGTCACCAACGCACGAAGGTCGTGACCCCAGGTGATGCCGAGAATTGAATCTCCTCCACGTAATGAGGGTGAAGTCGTTTGGCTGAAGAAAGGAAAGGAACTCGAACTGCTCGCAGATTTTTTGGCTGTTTCGATGGCAGAATGTTGAGAACCGAAAAACGTAATCCCCCAACCTCCCCTAAATGAGTGCACAATCGTATGAGCCTAACTAAACTTTGAAGGTTTTGGTGAACTGAAATGCACATACACCTCAATACTGTTTTGGAGTGGTTAGAGATGTGACGAAATAGTGCTATAGTGATGGAGGCCCAGGTGGTCGTACTTTGTGCTCCGATTCTTTTATTATATGGAAGGATAAGCCTGATGATTTTTCAGGCCAAAAATATTCTTCTTTCCCGATGCAGTAAACGATGCGAAATTGATGTCCGCTGGGTATTTGACGCGCTGATCACGAATTTGCTATCAATTTTGCATTCAAAAGTCTCGTTAAAGAGTTATGGAGTGAGTTTGGGTTGGGGATGTTGTGTAGTATCAGAATTTGAAGGGTTATCCGACCGGTGGTAAAAGAATAGTCCTTGATTACTTTTGCAGATTAAATCCGTGAAGTTGTGGTCGTTTAAGAAGGTTTTAGGCTACACAGCCATCCTCTAATAGATTTTGGAGCTGCTTGAAAAAATTTTGATAACGGTTCATCGGGGTTTGGGGCGGGGTATAAGTCCGGGAGGTGGTTCTAAGTCACGTCGATGATGTTGTAGTGTCACCAACGCACGAAGGTCGTGACCCCAGGTGATGCCGAGAATTGAATCTCCTCCACGTAATGAGGGTGAAGTCGTTTGGCTGAAGAAAGGAAAGGAACTCGAACTGCTCGCAGATTTTTGGCTGTTTCGATGGCAGAATGTTGAGAACCGAAAACGTAATCCCCAACCTCCCTAAATGAGTGCACAATCGTATGAGCCTAACTAAACTTTGAAGGTTTTGGTGAACTGAAATGCACATACACCTCAATACTGTTTTGGAGTGGTTAGAGATGTGACGAAATAGTGCTATAGTGATGGAGGCCCAGGTGGTCGTACTTTGTGCTCCGATTCTTTTATTATATGGAAGGATAAGCCTGATGATTTTTCAGGCCAAAAAAATTTCTTCTTTCCCGATGCAGTAAACGATGCGAAATTGATGTCCAATGGGTATTTGACGCGCTGATCACGAATTTGCTATCAATTTTGCATTCAAAAGTCTCGTTAAAGAGTTATGGAGTGAGTTTGGGTTGGGGATGTTGTGTAGTATCAGAATTTGAAGGGTTATCCGACCGGTGGTAAAAGAATAGTCCTTGATTACTTTTGCAGATTAAATCCGTGAAGTTGTGGTCGTTGAAGAAGGTTTTTAGGCTACACAGACATCCTCTAATAGATTTTGGAGCTGCTTGAAAAAATTTTGATAACGGTTCATCGGGGTTTGGGGCGGGGTATAAGTCCGGGAGGTGGTTCTAAGTCACGTCGATGATGTTGTAGTGTCACCAACGCACGAAGGTCGTGACCCCAGGTGATGCCGAGAATTGAATCTCCTCCACGTAATGAGGGTGAAGTCGTTTGGCTGAAGAAAGGAAAGGAACTCGAACTGCTCGCAGATTTTTGGCTGTTTCGATGGCAGAATGTTGAGAACCGAAAAACGTAATCCCCCAACCTCCCTAAATGAGTGCACAATCGTATGAGCCTAACTAAACTTTGAAGGTTTTGGTGAACTGAAATGCACATACACCTCAATACTGTTTTGGAGTGGTTAGAGATGTGACGAAATAGTGCTATAGTGATGGAGGCCCAGGTGGTCGTACTTTGTGCTCCGATTCTTTTATTATATGGAAGGATAAGCCTGATGATTTTTCAGGCCAAAAAAATTTCTTCTTTCCCGATGCAGTAAACGATGCGAAATTGATGTCCAATGGGTATTTGACGCGCTGATCACGAATTTGCTATCAATTTTGCATTCAAAAGTCTCGTTAAAGAGTTATGGAGTGAGTTTGGGTTGGGGATGTTGTGTAGTATCAGAATTTGAAGGGTTATCCGACCGGTGGTAAAAGAATAGTCCTTGATTACTTTTGCAGATTAAATCCGTGAAGTTGTGGTCGTTGAAGAAGGTTTTTAGGCTACACAGACATCCTCTAATAGATTTTGGAGCTGCTTGAAAAAATTTTGATAACGGTTCATCGGGGTTTGGGGCGGGGTATAAGTCCGGGAGGTGGTTCTAAGTCACGTCGATGATGTTGTAGTGTCACCAACGCACGAAGGTCGTGACCCCAGGTGATGCCGAGAATTGAATCTCCTCCACGTAATGAGGGTGAAGTCGTTTGGCTGAAGAAAGGAAAGGAACTCGAACTGCTCGCAGATTTTTGGCTGTTTCGATGGCAGAATGTTGAGAACCGAAAACGTAATCCCCAACCTCCCTAAATGAGTGCACAATCGTATGAGCCTAACTAAACTTTGAAGGTTTTGGTGAACTGAAATGCACATACACCTCAATACTGTTTTGGAGTGGTTAGAGATGTGACGAAATAGTGCTATAGTGATGGAGGCCCAGGTGGTCGTACTCTGTGCTCCGATTTTTAAACAAATTAAATCCCTCACGGTCAGGAAAACCCCGGCCAAGGCACCGCTTCGCGGCGCTTTATCCGGGAACCATAAGCCGGGGGGTTTGCGCCGCTTCGCGGCGCTCTGTCCGGAAACTTTGTGGCTTTTTTAAACAAATTAAGTCCCTCACGGTCAGGAAAACCCCGGCCGAAGCGCCGCTTCGCGGCGCTTTGTCCGGGAACCATAAGCCGGGGGGTTCGCGCCGCTTCGCGGCGCTCTGTCCGGAAACTTTGTGGCTTTTTTAAACAAATTAAATCCCTCACGGTCAGGAAAACCCCGGCCAAAGCGCCGCTTCGCGGCGCTTTGTCCGGGAACCATAAGCCGGGGGGTTCGCGCCGCTTCGCGGCGCTCTGTCCGGAAACTTTGTAGCTTTTTTGAACAAATTAAATCCCTCACGGTCAGGAAAACCCCGACCAAAGCGCCGCTTCGCGGTGCTTTGTCCGGGAACCATAAGCCGGGGGGTTCGCGCCGCTTCGCGGCGCTCTGTCCGGAAACTGTGTGGCTTTTTTAAACAAATTAAATCCCTCACGGTCAGGAAAACCCCGGCCAAAGCGCCGCTTCGCGGCGCTTCGTCCGGAAACTTTGTGGCTTTTTTAAACAAATTAAATCCCTCACGGTCAGGAAAACCCCGGCCAAAGCACCGCTTCGCGGCGCTTCGTCCGGAAACTTTGTGGCTTTTTTGAACAAATTAAATCCCTCACGGTCAGGAAAACCCCGGCCAAAGCACCGCTTCGCGGCGCTTCGTCCGGAAACTTTGTGGCTTTTTTAAACAAATTAAATCCCTCACGGTCAGGAAAACCCCGGCCAAAGCGCCGCTTCGCGGCGCTTTATCCGGGAACCATAAGCCGGGGGGTTCGCGGCGCTCTGTCCGGAAAGTGTGTGGCTTTTTTGAACAAATTAAATCCCTCACGGTCAGGAAAACCCTGACCAAAGCGCCGCTTCGCAGCGCTTTATCCGGGACCCATAAGCCTAGGGGTTCGAGCCGCTTCGCGGCGCTCTGTCTGGAAACTTTGTGGCTTTTTTGAACAAATTAAATCCCTCACGGTCAGGAAAACCCCGGCCAAAGCGCCGCTTCGCGGCGCTTTGTCCGGGAACCATAAGCCGGGGGGTTCGCGCCGCTTCGCGGCGCTCTGTCCGGAAACTGTGTGGCTTTTTTAAACAAATTAAATCCCTCACGGTCAGGAAAACCCCGGCCAAAGCGCCGCTTCGCGGCGCTTTGTCCGGGAACCATAAGCCGGAGGTTCGCGCCGCTTTGCGGCGCTCTGTCCGGAAACTGTGTGGCTTTTTTGAACAACTTGAATCCCTCCCCGTCAGGAAAACCGTGGCCAAAGCGCCGCTTCGCAGCGCTCTGTCCGGGAACCATAAGCCGGAGGTTCGCGCCGCTTTGCGGCGCTCTGTCCGGAAACTGTGTGGCTTTTTTAAACAAATTAAATCCCTCACGGTCAGAAACCCCGGCCAAAGCGCCGCTTCGCGGCGCTTTGTCCGGGAACCATAAACCAAAGGGTTTGCGCCGCTTCGCGGCGCTTCGTCCGGAAACTTTGTGGCTTTTTAAACAAATTAAATCCCTCACGGTCAGGAAAACCCCGGCCAAGGCACCGCTTCGCGGCGCTTTATCCGGGAACCATAAGCCGGGGGGTTTGCGCCGCTTCGCGGCGCTCTGTCCGGAAACTGTGTGGCTTTTTTAAACAAATTAAATCCCTCACGGTCAGGAAAACCCCGGCCAAAGCGCCGCTTCGCGGCGCTTTGTCCGGGAACCATAAGCCGGGGGGTTCGCGCCGCTTCGCGGCGCTCTGTCCGGAAACTGTGTGGCTTTTTAAACAAATTAAATCCCTCACGGTCAGGAAAACCCCGGCCAAAGCGCCGCTTCGCGGCGCTTTGTCCGGGAACCATAAGCCGGGGGGTTCGCGCCGCTTCGCGGCGCTCTGTCCGGAAACTGTGTGGCTTTTTTAAACAAATTAAATCCCTCACGGTCAGGAAAACCCCGGCCAAAGCGCCGCTTCGCGGCGCTTCGTCCGGAAACTTTGTGGCTTTTTTAAACAAATTAAATCCCTCACGGTCAGGAAAACCCCGGCCAAAGCACCGCTTCGCGGCGCTTCGTCCGGAAACTTTGTGGCTTTTTTGAACAAATTAAATCCCTCACGGTCAGGAAAACCCCGGCCAAAGCACCGCTTCGCGGCGCTTCGTCCGGAAACTTTGTGGCTTTTTTAAACAAATTAAATCCCTCACGGTCAGGAAAACCCCGGCCAAAGCGCCGCTTCGCGGCGCTTCGTCCGGAAACTTTGTGGCTTTTTTGAACAAATTAAATCCCTCACGGTCAGGAAAGCCGCTTCGCGGCGCTTTGTCCGGGAACCATAAGCCGAAGCGCCGCTTCGCGGCGCTTCGTCCGGAAACTTTGTGGCTTTTTTAAACAAATTAAATCCCTCACGGTCAGGAAAACCCCGGCCAAAGCGCCGCTTCGCGGCGCTTCGTCCGGAAACTTTGTGGCTTTTTTGAACAAATTAAATCCCTCACGGTCAGGAAAACCCCGACCAAAGCGCCGCTTCGCGGCGCTTTGTCCGGGAACCATAAGCCGGGGGGTTCGCGCCGCTTCGCGGCGCTCTGTCCGGAAACTTTGTGGCTTTTTTAAACAAATTAAATCCCTCACGGTCAGGAAAACCCCGGCCAAAGCGCCGCTTCGCGGCGCTTTGTCCGGGAACCATAAGCCGGGGGGTTCGCGCCGCTTCGCGGCGCTCTGTCCGGAAACTGTGTGGCTTTTTGAACAAATTAAATCCCTCACGGTCAGGAAAACCCCGGCCAAAGCGCCGCTTCGCGGCGCTTTGTCCGGGAACCATAAGCCGGGGGGTTCGCGCCGCTTCGCGGCGCTCTGTCCGGAAACTTTGTAGCTTTTTTGAACAAATTAAATCCCTCACGGTCAGGAAAACCCCGGCCAAAGCGCCGCTTCGCGGCGCTTTGTCCGGGAACCATAAGTTGGGGTTCGAGCCGCTTCGCGGCGCTCTGTCCGGAAACTGTGTGGCTTTTTTAAACAAATTAAATCCCTCACGGTCAGGAAAACCCAGGCCAAAGCGGCGCTTCGCGGCGCTTTGTCCGGGAACCATAAGCCGGGGGGGTGGCGGCGCCTCGCGGGGCTCTGTCCGAAACTTTGTGGCTTTTAAACAAATTGAATCCCTCACGGTCACGAAAACCCCAGCCAAAGCGCCGCTCCGCGGCGCTTTGTCCGGGAACCATAAGCCGGGGGGTTCGCGCCGCTTCGCGGCGCTCTGTCCGGAAACTGTGTGGCTTTTTGAACAAATTAAATCCCTCACGGTCAGGAAAACCCCGGCCAAAGCGCCGCTTCGCGGCGCTTTGTCCGGGAACCATAAGCCGGGGGGTTCGCGCCGCTTCGCGGCGCTCTGTCCGGAAACTGTGTGGCTTTTTTAAACAAATTAAATCCCTCACGGTCAGGAAAACCCCGGCCAAAGCGCCGCTTCGCGGCGCTTCGTCCGGAAACTTTGTGGCTTTTTTAAACAAATTAAATCCCTCACGGTCAGGAAAACCCCGGCCAAAGCGCCGCTTCGCGGCGCTTCGTCCGGAAACTTTGTGGCTTTTTTGAACAAATTAAATCCCTCACGGTCAGGAAAACCCCGACCAAAGCGCCGCTTCGCGGCGCTTTGTCCGGGAACCATAAGCCCGGGTCCCGGCCGCTTCGCGGCGCTCTGTCCAAAACTTTGTGGCTTTTGAACAAATTCAAATCCCTCACGGTCAGGAAAAGCAAAGCGCTGGCCAACCATAAGCGCCGCTTCGCGGCGCTCTGTCCGGAAGCTGTGTGGCTTTTTTGAACAAATTAACTCCCACCCGGCCAGAAAGGCCGCTTCGCGGCGCTTTGTCCGGGAACCATAAGCCGGGGGGTTCGCGCCGCTTCGCGGCGCTCTGTCCGGAAACTTTGTGGCTTTTTTGAACAAATTAAATCCCTCACGGTCAGGAAAACCCCGGCCAAAGCGCCGCTTCGCGGCGCTTTGTCCGGGAACCATAAGCCGGGGGGTTCGCGCCGCTTCGCGGCGCTCTGTCCGGAAACTGTGTGGCTTTTTTAAACAAATTAAATCCCTCACGGTCAGGAAAACCCCGGCCAAAGCGCCGCTTCGCGGCGCTTCGTCCGGGAACCATAAGTTGGTTCGCGCGCTTCGCGGCGCTCTGTCCGGAAACTTTGTGGCTTTGAACAAATTAAATCCCTCACGGTCAGGAAAACCCCGGCCAAAGCGCCGCTTCGCGGCGCTTTGTCCGGGAACCATAAGCCGGTTCGCGCGCTTCGCGGCGCTCTGTCCGGAAACTGTGTGGCTTTTTTAAGCAAATTAAATCCCTGACGGTCAGGAAAACCCCCGCCAAAGCGCAGCTTCGCGGCGCTTTGTCCGGGAACCATAAGCCGGAGGTTCGCGCCGCTTTGCGGCGCTCTGTCCTGAAACTGTGTGGCTTTTTTGATTAAAATAAAATCCCTCACGGTCAGGAAAACCCCGGCCAAAGCGACGCTTCGCGGCGCTCTGTCCGGGAACCATAAGCCGGGGGGTTCGCGCCGCGAAGCGGCGCTCTGTCCGGAAACTGTGTGGCTTAAACAAATTAAATCCCCTCACGGTCAGGAAAACCCGGCCAAAGCGCCGCTTCGCGGCGCTCTGTCCGGAAACTTTGTGGCTTTTTGAACAAATTAAATCCTCACGGTCAGGAAAACCCGGCCAAAGCGCCGCTTCGCGGCGCTTTGTCCGGGAACCATAAGCCGAGTTCGCGCCGCTTCGCGGCGCTCTGTCCGGAAACTGTGTGGCTTTTCTGAACAAATTAAATCCCTCACGGTCAGGAAACCCCGGCCAAAGCGGCGCTTCGCGGCGCTTTGTCCGGGAACCATAAGCCGGGGAGTTCGCGCGCGCTTCGCGGCGCTCTGTCCGGAAACTGTGTGGCTTTTCTGAACAAATTAAATCCTCACGGTCAGGAAAACCCCGGCCAAAGCGCCGCTTCGCGGCGCTTTGTCCGGGAACCATAAGTTGGGGTTCAGCGCTTCGCGGCGCTCTGTCCGGGAACTGTGTGGCTTTTCTGAACAAATTAAATCCGTTACGGTCAGGAGAACCCCGGGCAAAGCGCCGCTTCGCGGCGCTTTGTCCGGGAACCATAAGCCGGTTCGCGCCGCTTCGCGGCGCTCTGTCCGGAAACTTTGTGGCTTTTCTGAACAATTTAAATCCTCACGGTCAGGAAACCCGGCCAAAGCGCCGCTTCGCGGCGCTTTGTCCGGGAACCATAAGTTGGGTTCGCGCTTCGCGGCGCTCTGTCCGAAACTGTGTGGCTTTTGAACAAATTAAATCCCTCACGGTCAGGAAAACCCGGCCAAAGCGCCGCTTCGCGGCGCTTTGTCCGGGAACCATAAGCCGGGGTTCGCGCCGCTTCGCGGCGCTCTGTCCGGAAACTGTGTGGCTTTTCTGAACAAATTAAATCCCTCACGGTCAGAAAACCCCGGCCAAAGCGCCGCTTCGCGGCGCTTTGTCCGGGAACCATAAGCCGAGGGTTTGCGCCGCTTCGCGGCGCTCTGTCCGGAAACTGTGTGGCTTTTCTGAACAAATTCCATCCCTCACGGTCAGGAAAACCACGGCCAAAGCGCCGCTTCGCGGTGCTTTGTCCGGGAACCATAAGTTGGGCGCGCTTCGCGGCGCTCTGTCCGGAAACTGTGTGGCTTTTCTGAACAATTTAAATCCCTCACGGTCAGGAAAACCCTGGCCAAAGCGCCGCTTCGCGGCGCTTTGTCCGGGAACCATAAGCCGGGGTTCGCGCCGCTTCGCGGCGCTCTGTCCGGAAACTGTGTGGCTTTTCTGAACAAATTAAATCCCTCACGGTCAGGAAAACCCCGGCCAAAGCGCCGCTTCGCGGCGCTTTGTCCGGGAACCATAAGTTGGTTCGCGCCGCTTCGCGGCGCTCTGTCCGGAAACTGTGTGGCTTTTCTGAACAAATTAAATCCCCTCACGGTCAGGAAAACCCCGGCCAAAGCGCCGCTTCGCGGCGCTTTGTCCGGGAACCATAAGTTGGGTTCGCGCCGCTTCGCGGCGCTCTGTCCGGAAACTGTGTGGCTTTTCTGAACAAATTAAATCCCTCACGGTCAGGACAACCCCGGCCAAAGCGCCGCTTCGCGGCGCTTTGTCCGGGAACCATAAGTTGGTTCGCGCCGCTTCGCGGCGCTCTGTCCGGAAACTGTGTGGCTTTTCTGAACAAATTAAATCCCTCACGGTAAGGAAAACCCCGCCCAAAGCGCCGCTTTGCGGCGCTTCGTCCGGGAACCATAAGGTCAGGCGCGCTTCGCGGCGCTCTGTCCGGAAACTGTGTGGCTTTTTGAACAAATTTAAATCCCTCACGGTCAGGAAACCCCTGGCCAAAGCGCGCTTCGCGGCGCTTTGTCCGGGAACCATAAGTTGGTTCGCGCGCTTCGCGGCGCTCTGTCCGGAAACTGTGTGGCTTTTCTGAACAATTTAAATCTCTCACGGTCAGGAAACCCCGGCCAAAGCGCGCTTCGCGGCGCTTTGTCCGGGAACCATAAGCCGGGGTTCGCGCCGCTTCGCGGCGCTCTGTCCGGAAACTTTGTGGCTTTTCTGAACAAATTAAATCCCTCACGGTCAGAACTGGCCAAAGCGCCGCTTCGCGGCGCTTTGTCCGGGAACCATAAGCCGGAGGGTTCGCGCCGCTTCGCGGCGCTCTGTCCGGAAACTGTGTGGCTTTTCTGAACAAATTAAATCTCTCACGGTCAGACAACCCCGGCCAAAGCGCCGCTTCGCGGCGCTTCGTCCGGGAACCATAAACCGAGGGTTCGCGCCGCTTCGCGGCGCTCTGTCCGGAAACTGTGTGGCTTTTCTGAACAAATTAAATCCCTCACGGTCAGGAAAACCTGGCCAAAGCGCCGCTTCGCGGCGCTTCGTCCGGGAACCATCCGCCGGGGGTTCGCGCCGCTTCGCGGCGCTCTGTCCGGAAACTGTGTGGCTTTTCTGAACAAATTAAATCCCTCACGGTCAGAAAAACCCCGGCCAAAGCGCCGCTTCGCGGCGCTTTGTCCGGGAACCATAAACCGGGGTTCGCGCCGCTTCGCGGCGCTCTGTCCGGAAACTGTGTGGCTTTTCTGAACAAATTAAATCCTCACGGTCAGGACAACCCCGGCCAAAGCGCCGCTTCGCGGCGCTTTGTCCGGGAACCATAAACCGGGGTTCGCGCCGCTTCGCGACGCTCTTTTCGGTAACTGTGTGGCTTTTCTGAACAATTTAAATCCCTCACGGTCAGGAAAACCCCGGCCAAAGCGACGCCTCGCGGCGCTTTGTCCGGGAACCATAAGCCGGGGTTCGCGCCGCTTCGCGACGCTCTTTTCGGTAACTGTGTGGCTTTTCTGAACAATTGAAATCTATCACAATCAGCACAAAACCCTACCAAAGCGCCGCTTCGCAGCGCTTTGTCCGGGAACGATAAGCGGGGGGGTTCGCGGCGCTTCGCGTCGCTCTTTCCGGGAACTGTATGGCTTTTCTGAGCAAATTAAATCTCTCACGGTCAGGAAACCCCGGCCAAAGCGCCGCTTCGCGGCGCTTTGTCCGGGAACCATAAGCCGGGGTTCGCGCGCTTCGCGGCGCTCTGTCCGGAAACTGTGTGGCTTTTCTGAACAATTTAAATCTCTCACGGTCATCAAAACCTGGCCAAAGCGCCGCTTCGCGGTGCTTTGTCCGGGAACTATAAACCGCGGGGTTCACGTCGCTTCGCGGCGCTATGTCCGGAAACTGTGTGGCTTTTCTGAACAAATTAAATCCCTTACGGTCAGGAAAACCCCGGCCAAAGCGCCGCTTCGCGGTGCTTTGTCCGGGAACTATAAACCGCGGGGTTCACGTCGCTTCGCGGCGCTATGTCCGGAAACTGTGTGGCTTTTCTGAACAAATTAAATCTCTCACGGTCAGGAACCTCGGCCAAAGCGCCGCTTCGCGGCGCTTCGTCCGGGAACCATAAGTTGGGGGTTCCCGCCGCTTCGCGGCGCTCTGTCCGGAAACTGTGTGGCTTTTCTGAACAATTTAAATCCCTCACGGTCAGGACAACCCCGTCCAAAGCGCCGTTTCGCGGCGCTTTGTCCGGGAACCATAAGCCGGAAGGTTTCAGCCGCTTCGCGGCGCTCTGGCCGGAAACTGTGTGGCTTTTCTGAGTAATTTAAATCTCTCACGTTCAGGACAACCCCGGCCCCAGCGCCGTTTCGCGGCGCTTCGTCCGGGAACCATAAGTTGCTTCGCGCGCTTCGCGGCGCTCTGTCCGGAAACTGTGTGGCTTTTCTGAACAAATTAAATCCCTCACGGTCAGGAAAACCCCGGCGCTTCGCGGCGCTTTGTCCGGGAACCATTAGCCGGGGGGTTCGCGCCGCATTGCGGCGCTCTGTCCGGAAACTGTGTGGCTTTTCTGAACAAATTAAATCTCTCACGGTCACGAAAACCCCGGCCAAAGCGCCGCTTCGCGGCGCTTTGTCCGGGAACCATAAGTTGGTTCTGCGCGCTTCGCGGCGCTCTGTCCGGAAACTGTGTGGCTTTTCTGAACAATTTAAATCCTCACGGTCAGGAAAACCTCGGCCAAAGCGCCGCTTCGCGGCGCTTCGTCCGGGAACCATAAGTTGGGGGTTCGCGCGCTTCGCGGCGCTCTGTCCGGAAACTGTGTGGCTTTTCTGAATAATTTAAATCTCTCACGGTCAGGAAACCCGGCCAAAGCGCCGCTTCGCGGCGCTTTGTCCGGGAACCATAAGCCGGGTTCGCGCCGCTTCGCGGCGCTCTGTCCGGAAACTGTGTGGCTTTTCTGAACAAATTAAATCCCTCACGGTCAGGAAACCCGGCCAAAGCGCCGCTTCGCGGCGCTTTGTCCGGGAACCATAAACCGGAAGGTTCGCGCCGCTTCGCGGCGCTCTGTCCGGAAACTGTGTGGCTTTTCTGAATAATTTAAATCTCTCACGGTCAGGACAACCCCGGCCAAAGCGCCGCTTCGCGGCGCTTCGTCCGGGAACCATAAGTTGGGGTTCGCGCCGCTTCGCGGCGCTCTGTCCGGAAACTGTGTGGCTTTTCTGAATAATTTAAATCTCTCACGGTCAGGAAACCCCGGCCAGCGCCGCTTCGCGGCGCTTCGTCCGGGAACCATAAGTTCGCGCCGCTTCGCGGCGCTCTGTCCGGAAACTGTGTGGCTTTTCTGAATAATTTAAATCTCTCACGGTCAGGAAAACCCCGGCCAAAGCGCCGCTTCGCGGCGCTTTGTCCGGGAACCATAAGCTGGTTTGGAGCGCTTCGCGGCGCTCTGTCCGGAAACTGTGTGGCTTTTCTGAATAATTTAAATCTCTCACGGTCAGACAACCTCGGCCAAAGCACCGCTTCGCGGCGCTTTGTCCGGGAACCATAAGTTGGTTCAGCGCCGCTTCGCGGCGCTCTGTCCGGAAACTGTGTGGCTTTTCTGAATAATTTAAATCCCTCACGGTCAGGACAACCCCGGCCAAAGCGCCGCTTCGCGGCGCTTTGTCCGGGAACCATAAGCTGGGGTTCAGCGCTTCGCGGCGCTCTGTCCGGAAACTGTGTGGCTTTTCTGAATAATTTAAATCTCTCACGGTCAGGAAACCCCGGCCAAAGCGCCGCTTCGCGGCGCTTGTCCGGGAACCATAAACCGGTTGGTTCAGCGCCGCTTCGCGGCGCTCTGTCCGAAACTGTGTGGCTTTTCTGAATAATTTAAATCTCTCACGGTCAGAAAACCTGGCCAAAGCGCCGCTTCGCGGCGCTTTGTCCGGGAACCATAAGTTGGGGGTTCGCAGCGCTTCGCGGCGCTCTGTCCGGAAACTGTGTGGCTTTTCTGAATAATTTAAATCTCTCACGGTCAGGACAACCCCGGCCAAAGCGCCGCTTCGCGGCGCTTTGTCCGGGAACCATAAGCCGGTTTGCGCGCTTCGCGGCGCTCTGTCCGGAAACTGTGTGGCTTTTCTGAATAATTTAAATCTCTCACGGTCAGGACAACCCGGCCAAAGCGCCGCTTCGCGGCGCTTTGTCCGGGAACCATAAGCCGGGGTTCTGCGCCGCTTCGCGGCGCTCTGTCCGGAAACTGTGTGGCTTTTCTGAATAATTTAAATCTCTCACGGTCAGGAAAACCTGGCCAAAGCGCCGCTTCGCGGCGCTTCGTCCGGGAACCATGAAGTTGGTTCAGCGCTTCGCGGCGCTCTGTCCGGAAACTGTGTGGCTTTTCTGAATAATTTAAATCTCTCACGGTCAGGACAACCCCGGCCAAGCGCCGCTTCGCGGCGCTTTGTCCGGGAACCATAAGCCGGGGGGTTGGCGCCGCTTCGCGGCGCTCTGTCCGGAAACTGTGTGGCTTTTCTGATTAATTTAAATCTCTCACGGTCAGGACAACCCCGGCCAAAGCGTCGCTTCGCGGCGCTTTGTCCGGCAACCATAAGCTGGGGGGTTCGCGCCGCTTCGCGGCGCTCTGTCCGGAAACTGTGTGGCTTTTCTGAATAATTTAAATCTCTCACGGTCAGGACAACCCCGGCTAAAGCGCCGCTTCGCGGCGCTTTGTTTGGGAACCATAAGCCGATGGGTTTGCGCGCGCTTCGCGGCGCTCTGTCCGGAAACTGTGTGGCTTTTCTGAATAATTTAAATCTCTCACGGTCAGGACAACCCCGGCTAAAGCGCCGCTTCGCGGCGCTTTGTTTGGGAACCATAAGCTGGGGGGTTCGCGCCGCTTCGCGGCGCTCTGTCCGGAAACTGTGTGGCTTTTTGAATAATATAACTCTCTCACGGTCAGGACAACCCCGGACAAAGCGCCGCTTCGCGGCGCTTCGCCCGGGAACCATAAGCCGGGGGGTTCGCGCCGCTTCGCGGCGCTGTGTCCGGAAACTGTGTGGCTTTTCTGAATAATTTAAATCTCTCACGGTCAGGACAACCCCGGCCAAAGCGCCGCTTCGCGGCGCTTCGTCCGGGAACCATAAGCCGGGGTTCGTGTGCGCTTCGCGGCGCTCTGTCCGGAAACTGTGTGGCTTTTCTGAATAATTTAAATCTCTCACGGTCAGGACAACCTGGCCAAAGCGCCGCTTCGCGGCGCTTTGTCCGGGAACCATAAGCCGGGGGTTCGTGCGCTTCGCGGCGCTCTGTCCGGAAACTGTGTGGCTTTTCTGAATAATTTAAATCTCTCACGGTCAGGACACCTGGCCAAAGCGCCGCTTCGCGGCGCTTCGTCCGGGAACCACAAGCCGGGGGGTTTGCGCGCTTCGCGGCGCTCTGTCCGGAAACTGTGTGGCTTTTCTGAATAATTTAAATCTCTCACGGTCAGACAACCTCGGCCAAAGCGCCGCTTCGCGGCGCTTTGTCCGGGAACCATAAGCCGGGGTTCGCGCGCTTCGCGGCGCTCTGTCCGGAAACTGTGTGGCTTTTCTGAATAATTTAAATCTCTCACGGTCAGGATAACCTCGGCCAAAGCGTTGCTTCGCGGCGCTTTGTCAGGGAACCATAAGCCGAGGGGTTCTGGCCGCTTCGCGGCGCTCTGTCTGGAAACTGTGTGGGTTTTCTGAATAATTTTAATCCCTCACGGTTAGGACAACCCCGGCCAAAGCGCCGCTTCGCGGCGCTTTGTCCGGGAACCATAAGTTGGTTCTGCGCTTCGCGGCGCTCTGTCCGGAAACTGTGTGGCTTTTCTGAATAATTTAAATCTCTCACGGTCAGACAACCCGGCCAAAGCGCCGCTTCGCGGCGCTTTGTCCGGGAACCATAAGCTGGTTCGCGCGCTTCGCGGCGCTTGGAAACTGTGTGGCTTTTCTGAATAATTTGAATCTCTCACGGTCAGGACAACCTCGGCCAAAGCGCCGCTTCGCGGCGCTTTGTCCGGGAACCATAAGCCGGGGTTCGCGCCGCTTCGCGGCGCTCTGTCCGGAAACTGTGTGGCTTTTCTGAATAATTTAAATCTCTCACGGTCAGGATACCTGGCCAAAGCGCCGCTTCGCGGCGCTTTGTCCGGGAACCATAAGCTGGTTCGCGCCGCTTCGCGGCGCTCTGTCCGGAAACTGTGTGGCTTTTCTGAATAATTTAAATCTCTCACGGTCAGGGACAACCTGGCCAAAGCGCCGCTTCGCGGCGCTTTGTCCGGGAACCATAAGCTGGTTCAGCGCTTCGCGGCGCTCTGTCCGGAAACTGTGTGGCTTTTCTGAATAATTTAAATCTCTCACGGTCAGGACAACCCCGGCCAAAGCGCGCGCTTCGCGGCGCTTTGTCCGGGAACCATAAGTTGGTTCGCGCGCTTCGCGG
This sequence comes from Aplectana chamaeleonis, assembly GCA_029168955.1. Classification (NCBI taxonomy): domain Eukaryota; kingdom Metazoa; phylum Nematoda; class Chromadorea; order Rhabditida; family Cosmocercidae; genus Aplectana; species Aplectana chamaeleonis. The sequence goes on along the minus strand of JAPDOI010000059.1, from coordinate 235,922 downwards.
CGCTCTGTCCGGAAACTGTGTGGCTTTTCTGAATAATTTAAATCTCTCACGGTCAGGACAACCTGGCCAAAGCGCCGCTTCGCGGCGCTTTGTCCGGGAACCATAAGCCGGGGTTCGTAGCGCTTCGCGGCGCTCTGTCCGGAAACTGTGTGGCTTTTCTGAATAATTTAAATCTCTCACGGTCAGATAACCCCGGCCAAAGCGCCGCTTCGCGGCGCTTCGTCCGGGAACCATAAGCCGGAGGGTTCGCGCGCTTCGCGGCGCTCTGTCCGGAAACTGTGTGGCTTTTCTGAATAATTTAAATCTGTCACGCTCAGGACAACCCCGGCCAAAGCGCCGCTTCGCGGCGCTTTGTCCGGGAACCATGTTGGTTCAGCGCGCTTCGCGGCGCTCTGTCCGGAAACTGTGTGGCTTTTCTGAATAATTTAAATCTCTCACGGTCAGGAAAACCCCGGCCAAAGCGCCGCTTCGCGGCGCTTCGTCCGGGAACCATAAGCTGGTTCAGCGCGCTTCGCGGCGCTCTGTCCGGAAACTGTGTGGCTTTTCTGAATAATTTAAATCTCTCACGGTCAGGACAACCCCGGCCAAAGCGCCGCTTCGCGGCGCTTTGTCCGGGAACCATAAGCCGGGGTCTGCGCGCTTCGCGGCGCTCTGTCCGAAACTGTGTGGCTTTTCTGAATAATTTAAATCTCTCACGGTCAGGACAACCTGGCACAAAGCGCCGCTTCGCGGCGCTTTGTCCGGGAACCATAAGCCGGGGTTCGCGCCGCTTCGCGGCGCTCTGTCCGGAAACTGTGTGGCTTTTCTGAATAATTTAAATCTCTCACGGTCAGGACAACCCGGCAAAGCGCCGCTTCGCGGCGCTTTGTCCGGGAACCATAAGTTGGTTCGCGCCGCTTCGCGGCGCTCTGTCCGAAACTGTGTGGCTTTTCTGAATAATTTAAATCTCTCACGGTCAGGACAACTCCTCGGCCAAAGCGCCGCTTCGCGGCGCTTTGTCCGGGAACCATAAGCCGGGGGTTCGCGCGCTTCGCGGCGCTCTGTCCGGAAACTGTGTGGCTTTTCTGAGTAATTTAAATCTCTCACGGTCAGGACAACCCCGGCCAAAGCGCCGCTTCGCGGCGCTTTGTCCGGGAACCATAAGCCGGGGGGTTCGCGGCGCTCTGTCCGGAAACTGTGTGGCTTTTCTGAATAATTTAAATCTCTCACGGTCAGGACAACCCCGGCCAAAGCGCCGCTTCGCGGCGCTTTGTCCGGGAACCATAAGCCGGGGGGTTCGCGCCGCTTCGCGGCGCTCTGTCCGGAAACTGTGTGGCTTTTCTGAATAATTTAAATCTCTCACGGTCAGGACAACCCCGGCCAAAGCGCCGCTTCGCGGCGCTTCGTCCGGGAACCATAAGTTGGGTTTGCGCGCTTCGCGGCGCTCTGTCCGGAAACTGTGTGGCTTTTCTGAATAATTTAAATCTCTCACGGTCAGGACAACCCGGCCAAAGCGCCGCTTCTCGGCGCTTCGTCCGGGAACCATAAGTTGGTTCGCGCGCTTCGCGGCGCTCTGTCCGGAAACTGTGTGGCTTTTCTGAATAATTTAAATCTCTCACGGTCAGGACAACCCCGGCCAAAGCGCCGCTTCGCGGCGCTTTGTCCGGGAACCATAAGCCGGGGGGTTGGGGCCGCTTCGCGGCGCTCTGTCCGGAAACTGTGTGGCTTTTCTGAGTAATTTAAATCTCTCACGGTCAGGACAACCCGTCCAAAGCGCCGCTTCGCGGCGCTTTGTCCGGGAACCATTAGCCGGGGGGTTCGCGCCGCTTCGCGGCGCTCTGTCCAGAAAGTGTGTGGCTTTTCTGAATAATTTAAATCTCTCACGGTCAGGACAACACAGGCCAAAGCGCCGCTTCGCGGCGCTTTGTCCGGGAACCACAAGTTGGGTTCGCGCGCTTCGCGGCGCTCTGTCCGGAAACTGTGTGGCTTTTCTGAATAATTTAAATCTCTCACGGTCAGGACAACCTTGGCCAAAGCGCCGCTTCGCGGCGCTTCGTCCGGGAACCATAAGTTGGTTCGTAGCGCTTCGCGGCGCTCTGTCCGGAAACTGTGTGGCTTTTCTGAATAATCTAAATCTCTCACGGTCAGGACAACCCCGGCCAAAGCGCCGCTTCGCGGCGCTTCGTCCGGGAACCATAAGCCGCGGGGTTCGCGCCGCTTCGCGGCGCTGGGTCCGGAAATTGTGGGGGTTTTCTGAATAATTTAAATCTCTCACGGTCAGGACAACCCGGCCAAAGCGCCGCTTCGCGGCGCTTTGTCCGGGAACCATAAGCCGGGGGGTTCCCGGCGCTTCGCGGCGCTGTGTCCGGAAACTGTGTGGCTTTTTGAATAATTTAAATCTCTCACGGTCAGGACAACCCCGGCTAAAGCGCCGCTTCGCGGCGCTTTGTCCTGGTACCATAAGCCGGAGGGTTCGCGCCGCTTTGCGGCGCTCAGTCCGGAAACTGTGTGGCTTTTCTGAATAATTTAAATCTCTCACGGTCAGGATAACCCCGGCCAAAGCGCCGCTTCGCGGCGCTTTGTCCGGGAACCATAAGCCGGGGGGTTCGCGCCGCTTCGCGGCGCTGTGTCCGGAAACTGTGTGGCTTTTCTGAATAATTTAAATCTCTCACGGTCAGATAACCCGGCCAAAGCGCCGCTTCGCGGCGCTTTGTCCGGGAACCATAAGCCGGGGTTCGCGCCGCTTCGCGGCGCTCTGTCCGGAAACTGTGTGGCTTTTCTGAATAATTTAAATCTCTCACGGTCAGGATAACCGGCCAAAGCGCCGCTTCGCGGCGCTTCGTCCGGGAACCATAAGCCTTGGTTCGCGCCGCTTCGCGGCGCTCTGTCCGGAAACTGTGTGGCTTTTCTGAATAATTTAAATCTCTCACGGTCAGGACAACCCCGGCCAAAGCGCCGCTTCGCGGCGCTTTGTCCGGGAACCATAAGCCGGGGGGTTCGCGCCGCTTCGCGGCGCTCTGTCCGGAAACTGTGTGGCTTTTCTGAATAATTTAAATCTCTCACGGTCAGGACAACCCCGGCCAAAGCGCCGCTTCGCGGCGCTTTATCCGGGAACCATAAGCCGGGGGTTCGCGCCGTTTCGCGGCGCTCTGTCCGGAAACTGTGTGGCTTTTCTGAGTAATTTAAATCTCTCACGGTCAGGACAACCCCGGCCAAAGCGCCGCTTCGCGGCGCTTTGTCCGGGAACCGCGCTCTGTCCGGAAAGTGTGTGGCTTTTCTGAATAATTTAAATCTCTCGCGGTCAGGACAACCTCGGACCAAGGGCTGCTTCGCGGCGCTTCGTCCCGGAACCACAAGCCGGGGGTTTGCGCCGCTTCGCGGCGCTCTGTCCGGAAACTGTGTGGCTTTTCTGAATAATTTAAATCTCTCACGGTCAGGACAACCCCGGCCAAAGCGCCGCTTCGCGGCGCTTCGTCCGGGAACCACAAGCCGGGGGTTTGCGCCGCTTCGCGGCGCTCTGTCCGGAAACTGTGTGGCTTTTCTGAATAATTTAAATCTCTCACGGTCAGGACAACCCCGGCCAAAGCGCCGCTTCGCGGCGCTTCGTCCGGGAACAACTGTGTGGCTTTTCTGAATAATTTAAATCTCTCACGGTCAGGACAACCAGGGCCAAAGCGCCGCTTGGTGGGGCTTTGTCCGGGAACCATAAACCGGTTCGCGCCGCTTCGCGGCGCTCCGTCCGGGAACTGTGTTGCTTTTCTGAATAATTTAAATCTCTCATGGTCAGGACAACCCCAGCCAAAGCGCCGCTTCGCGGCGCTTCGTCCGGGAACCATAAGCCGGGGGGTTCGCGCCGCTTCGCGGCGCTGTGTCCGGAAACTGTGTGGCTTTTCTGAATAATTTAAATCTCTCACGGTCAGGACAACCCCGGCCAAAGCGCCGCTTCGCGGCGCTTCGTCCGGGAACTATAAGCCGGGGGGTTGCCCCGCTTCGCGGCGCTCTGTCCGGAAACTGTGTGGCTTTTCTGAATAATTTAAATCTCTCACGGTCAGGACAACGAACCATAAGCCGGGGGGTTCGCGCCGCTTCGCGGCGCTCTGTCCGGAAACTGTGTGGCTTTTCTGAATAATTTAAATCTCTCACGGTCAGGACAACCCCGGCCAAAGCGCCGCTTCGCGGCGCTTTGTCCGGGAACCATAAGCCGGGGGGTTCGCGCCGCTTCGCGGCGCTGTGTCCGGAAACTGTGTGGCTTTTCTGAATAATTTAAATCTCTCACGGTCAGGACAACCCCGGCCAAAGCGCCGCTTCGCGGCGCTTTGTCCGGAAACTGTGTGGCTTTTCTGAATAATTTAAATCTCTCACGGTCAGGACAACCCCGGCCAAAGCGCCGCTTCGCGGCGCTTTGTCCTGTCCGGAAACTGTGTGGCTTCTCTGAATAATTTAAATCTCTCACGGTCAGGACAACCCCGGCCAAAGCGCCGCTTCGCGGCGCTTTGTCCGGGAACCATAAGCCGGGGTTCGCGCCGCTTCGCGGCGCTCTGTCCGGAAACTGTGTGGCTTTTCTGAATAATTTAAATCTCTCACGGTCAGGACAACCTGGCCAAAGCGCCGCTTCGCGGCGCTTTGTCCGGGAACCATAAGCCGGGGTTTCCGCCGCTTCGCGGCGCTCTGTCCGGAAACTGTGTGGCTTTTCTGAATAATTTGAATCTCTCACGGTCAGGACAACCCCGGCCAAAGCGGCGCTTCGCGGCGCTTTGTCCGGGAACCATAAGCCGGGGGGTTGCGGCCGCTTCGCGGCGCTCTGTCCGGAAACTGTGTGGCTTTTCTGAATAATTTAAATCTCTCATGGTCAGGACAACCCCGGCCAAAGCGCCGCTTCGCGGCGCTCCGTCCGGGAACCATAAGCCGGGGGGTTCGCGCCGCTTCGCGGCGCTCTGTCCGGAAACTGTGTGGCTTTTCTGAATAATTTAAATCTCTCACGGTCAGGACAACCCCGGCCAAAGCGCCGCTTCGCGGCGCTTTGTCAGGGAACCATAAGCCGAGGGGTTCGCGCCGCTTCGCGGCGCTCTGTCCGGAAACTGTGTGGCTTTTCTGAATAATTTAAATCTCTCACGGTCAGGACAACCCCGGCCAAAGCGCCGCTTTGCGGCGCTTCGTCCGGGAACAACTGTGTGGCTTTTCTGAATAATTTAAATCTCTCACGGTCAGGACAACCCCGGCCAAAGCGCCGCTTCGCGGCGCTTTGTCAGGGAACCATAAGCCGAGGGGTTCGCGCCGCTTCGCGGCGCTCTGTCCGGAAACTGTGTGGCTTTTCTGAATAATTTGAATCTCTCACGGTCAGGACAACCCCGGCCAAAGCGCCGCTTCGCGGCGCTTTGTCCGGGAACCATAAGTTGGTTCGCGCCGCTTCGCGGCGCTCTGTCCGGAAACTGTGTGGCTTTTCTGAATAATTTAAATCTCTCACGGTCAGGACAACCCCGGCCAAAGCGCCGCTTCGCGGCGCTCCGTCCGGGAACCATAAGCCGGGGGGTTCGCGCCGCTTCGCGGCGCTCTGTCCGGAAACTGTGTGGCTTTTCTGAATAATTTAAATCTCTCACGGTCAGGACAACCCCGGCCAAAGCGCCGCTTCGCGGCGCTTTGTCCGGGAACCATAAGCCGGGGGGTTCGCGCCGCTTCGCGGCGCTCTGTCCGGAAACTGTGTGGCTTTTCTGAATAATTTAAATCTCTCACGGTCAGGACAACCCCGGCCAAAGCGCCGCTTCGCGGCGCTTCGTCCGGGAACCATAAGCCGGGGGGTTCGCGGCGCTCTGTCCGGAAACTGTGTGGCTTTTCTGAATAATTTAAATCTCTCACGGTCAGGACAACCCCGTCCAAAGCGCCGTTTCGCGGCGCTTTGTCCGGGAACCATAAGCCGGAAGGTTCGCGCCGCTTCGCGGCGCTCTGTCCGGAAACTGTGTGGCTTTTCTGAATAATTAAAATCTCTTACGGTCAGGACAACCCCGGCCAAAGCGCCGCTTCGCGGCGCTTTGTCCGGGAACCATTAGCCGGGGGGTTCGCGGCGCTCTGTCCGGAAACTGTGTGGCTTTTCTGAATAATTTAAATCTCTCACGGTCGCTTCGCGGCGCTTCGTCCGGGAACCACAAGCCGGGGGGTTTGCGCCGCTTCGCGGCGCTCTGTCCGGAAACTGTGTGGCTTTTCTGAATAATTTAAATCTCTCACGGTCAGGACAACCCGGCCAAAGCGCCGCTTCGCGGCGCTTTGTCCGGGAACCATAAGTTGGGGTTCGCGCCGCTTCGCGGCGCTGTGTCCGGAAACTGTGTGGCTTTTCTGAATAATTTAAATCTCTCACGGTCAGGACAACCCCGGCCAAAGCGCCGCTTCGCGGCGCTTCGTCCGGGAACCATAAGCCGGGAGGTTCGCGCCGCTTCGCGGCGCTCTGTCCGGAAACTGTGTGGCTTTTCTGAATAATTTAAATCTCTCACGGTCAGGACAACCCCGGCCAAAGCGCCGCTTCGCGGCGCTTCGTCCGGGAACCATAAGTTGGGAGGTTCGCGCCGCTTCGCGGCGCTCTGTCCGGAAACTGTGTGGCTTTTCTGAATAATTTAAATCTCCCACGGTCAGGACAACCCCGGCCAATGCGCCGCTTCGCGGCGCTTCGTCCGGGAACCACAAGCCGGTTCGCGCCGCTTCGCGGCGCTCTGTCCGGAAACTGTGTGGCTTTTCTGAATAATTTAAATCTCTCACGGTCAGGACAACCCCGGCCAAAGCGCCGCTTCGCGGCGCTTCGTCCGGGAACCATAAGTTGGTTCTGCGCCGCTTCGCGGCGCTCTGTCCGGAAACTGTGTGGCTTTTCTGAATAATTTAAATCTCTCACGGTCAGGACAACCTGGCCAAAGCGCCGCTTCGCGGCGCTTCGTCCGGGAACCATAAGCCGGAGGGTTCGCGCCGCTTCGCGGCGCTCTGTCCGGAAACTGTGTGGCTTTTCTGAATAATTTAAATCTCTCACGGTCAGGACAACCCCGGCCAAAGCGCCGCTTCGCGGCGCTTTGTCCGGGAACCACAAGCCGGGGGGTTTCGGGCGCTTCGCGGCGCTCTGTCCGGAAACTGTGTGGCTTTTCTGAATAATTTAAATCTCTCACGGTCAGGACAACCCCGGCCAAAGCGCCGCTTCGCGGCGCTTTGTCCGGGAACCATAAGCCGGGGGGTTCGCGCCGCTTCGCGGCGCTCTGTCCGGAAACTGTGTGGCTTTTCTGAATAATTTAAATCTCTCACGGTCAGGACAACCCCGGCCAAAGCGCCGCTTCGCGGCGCTTCGTCCGGGAACCATAAACCGGGGGGTTCGCGCCGCTTCGCGGCGCTCTGTCCGGAAACTGTGTGGCTTTTCTGAGTAATTTAAATCTCTCACGGTCAGGACAACCCCGTCCAACGCGGAGCCCCGCGGCGCTTTGTCCGGGGACCATTAGCCGGTTCGCGCCGCTTCGCGGCGCTCTGTCCGGAAACTGTGTGGCTTCTCTGAATAATTTAAATCTCTCATGGTCAGGACAACCCCGGCTAAAGCGCCGCTTCGCGGCGCTTTGTCCGGGAACCACAAGTTGGTTCGCGCCGCTTCGCGGCGCTCTGTCCGGAAACTGTGTGGCTTTTCTGAATAATTTAAATCTCTCACGGTCAGGACAACCCCGGCCAAAGCGCCGCTTCGCGGCGCTTGGAAACTGTGTGGCTTTTCTGAATAATTTAAATCTCTCACGGTCAGGACAACCCCGGCCAAAGCGCCGCTTCGCGGCGCTTGGAAACTGTGTGGCTTTTCTGAATAATTTAAATCTCTCACGGTCAGGACAACCCCGGCCAAAGCGCCGCTTCGCAGCGCTCTGTCCGGGAACCATAAGCCAGGGCGTTCGCGCCGCTTTGCGGCGCTCTGTCCGGAAACTGTGTGGCTTTTCTGAATAATTTAAATCTCTCACGGTCAGGACAACCCCGGCCAAAGCGCCGCTTCGCGGCGCTTCGTCCGGGAACCATAAGCCGGGGGTTCGCGCCGCTTCGCGGCGCTCTGTCCGGAAACTGTGTGGCTTTTCTGAATAATTTAAATCTCTCACGGTCAGGACAACCCCGGCCAAAGCGCCGCTTCGCGGCGCTTTGTCCGGGAACCATAAGCCGGGGGGTTCGCGCCGCTTCGCGGCGCTCTGTCCGGAAACTGTGTGGCTTTTCTGAATAATTTAAATCTCTCACGGTCAGGACAACCCCGGCCAAAGCGCCGCTTCGCGGCGCTTCGTCCGGGAACCATAAGCCGGGGGTTTGCGCCGCTTCGCGGCGCTCTGTCCGGAAACTGTGTGGCTTCTCTGAATAATTTAAATCTCTCACGGTCAGGACAACCCCGGCCAAAGCGCCGCTTCGCGGCGCTTCGTCCGGGAACCATAAGCCGGAGGGTTCGCGCCGCTTCGCGGCGCTCTGTCCGGAAACTGTGTGGCTTTTCTGAATAATTTAAATCTCTCACGGTCAGGACAACCCCGGCCAAAGCGCCGCTTCGCGGCGCTTTGTCCGGGAACCATAAGCCGGGGGGGTGGGGGCGCTTCGCGGCGCTCTGTCCGGAAACTGTGTGGCTTTTCTGAATAATTTAAATCTCTCACGGTCAGGACAACCCCGGCCAAAGCGCCGCTTCGCGGCGCTTCGTCCGGGAACCATAAGCCGGAGGGTTCGCGCCGCTTCGCGGCGCTGTGTCCGGAAACTGTGTGGCTTTTCTGAATAATTTAAATCTCTCACGGTCAGGACAACCCCGGCCAAAGCGCCGCTTCGCGGCGCTTCGTCCGGGAACCATAAGCCGGGGGTTCGCGCCGCTTCGCGGCGCTCTGTCCGGAAACTGTGTGGCTTTTCTGAATAATTTAAATCTCTCACGGTCAGGACAACCCCGGCCAAAGCGCCGCTTCGCGGCGCTTTGTCCGGGAACCATAAGCCGGGGGGTTCGCGGCGCTCTGTCCGGAAACTGTGTGGCTTTTCTGAATAATTTAAATCTCTCACGGTCAGGACAACCCCGGCCAAAGCGCCGCTTCGCGGCGCTTTGTCCGGGAACCATAAGTCGGGGTTCGCGCGCTTCGCGGCGCTCTGTCCGGAAACTGTGTGGCTTTTCTGAATAATTTAAATCTCTCACGGTCAGGACAACCTGGCCAAAGCGCCGCTTCGCGGCGCTTTGTCCGGGAACCATAAGTTGGGGTTCGCGCCGCTTCGCGGCGCTCTGTCCGGAAACTGTGTGGCTTTTCTGAATAATTTAAATTTCTCACGGTCAGGACAACCCCGTCCAAAGCGCCGCTTCGCGGCGCTTTGTCCGGGAACCACAAGCCGGGGGGTTTGCGCCGCTTCGCGGCGCTCTGTCCGGAAACTGTGTGGCTTTTCCGAATAATTTAAATTTCTCACGGTCAGGACAACCCCGGCCAAAGCGCCGCTTCTCGACGCTTCGTCCGGGAGCCATAAGCCGGAGGGTTCGCGCCGCTTCGCGGCGCTCTGTCCGGAAACTGTGTGGCTTTTCTGAATAATTTAAATCTCTCACGGTCAGGACAACCCCGGCCAAAGCGCCGCTTCGCGGCGCTTCGTCCGGGAACCATAAGCCGGAGGGTTCGCGCCGCTTCGCGGCGCTCTGTCCGGAAACTGTGTGGCTTTTCTGAATAATTTAAATCTCTCACGGTCAGGACAACCCCGGCCAAAGCGCCGCTTCGCGGCGCTTTGTCCGGGAACCATAAGCCGGGGGGTTCGCGCCGCTTCGCGGCGCTCTGTCCGGAAACTGTGTGGCTTTTCTGAATAATTTAAATCTCTCACGGTCAGGACAACCCCGGCCAAGCGCCGCTTCGCGGCGCTTTGTCTGGGAACCACAAGCCGGGGGGTTCGCGCCGCTTCGCGGCGCTCTGTCCGGAAACTGTGTGGCTTTTCTGAATAATTTAAATCTCTCACGGTCAGGACAACCCCGGCCAAAGCGCCGCTTCGCGGCGCTTCGTCCGGGAACCATAAGCCGGGGGGTTCGCGCCGCTTCGCGGCGCTGTGTCCGGAAACTGTGTGGCTTTTCTGAATAATTTAAATCTCTCACGGTCAGGACAACCCCGGCCAAAGCGCCGCTTCGCGGCGCTTGGAAACTGTGTGGCTTTTCTGAATAATTTAAATCTCTCACGGTCAGGACAACCCCGGCCAAAGCGCCGCTTCGCGGCGCTTTGTCCGGGAACCATAAGCCGGGGGGTTGCGGGCGCTTCGCGGCGCTCTGTCCGGAAACTGTGTGGCTTTTCTGAATAATTTAAATCTCTCACGGTCAGGACAACCCCGGCCAAAGCGCCGCTTCGCGGCGCTTTGTCCGGGAACCATAAGCCGGGGGTTTGCGCCGCTTCGCGGCGCTCTGTCCGGAAACTGTGTGGCTTTTCTGAATAATTTAAATCTCTCACGGTCAGGACAACCCCGGCCAAAGCGCCGCTTCGCGGCGCTTCGTCCGGGAACTATAAGCCGGGGGGTTCGCGCCGCTTCGCGGCGCTGTGTCCGGAAACTGTGTGGCTTTTCTGAATAATTTAAATCTCTCACGGTCAGGACAACCCCGGCCAAAGCGCCGCTTCGCGGCGCTTTGTCCGGGAACCATAAGCCGGGGGGTTCGCGCCGCTTCGCGGCGCTCTGTCCGGAAACTGTGTGGCTTTTCTGAATAATTTAAATCTCTCACGGTCAGGACAACCCCGGCCAAAGCGCCGCTTCGCGGCGCTTTGTCCGGGAACCATAAGCCGGGGGTTCGCGCCGTTTCGCGGCGCTCTGTCCGGAAACTGTGTGGCTTTTCTGAATAATTTAAATCTCTCACGGTCAGGACAACCCCGGCCAAAGCGCCGCTTTGCGGCGCTTCGTCCGGGAACAACTGTGTGGCTTTTCTGAATAATTTAAATCTCTCACGGTCAGGACAACCCCGGCCAAAGCGCCGCTTCGCGGCGCTTTGTCCGGGAACCACAAGCCGGGGGGTTTGGGGCGCTTCGCGGCGCTCTGTCCGGAAACTGTGTGGCTTTTCTGAATAATTTAAATCTCTCACGGTCAGGACAACCCCGGCCAAAGCGGCGCTTCGCGGCGCTTTGTCCTGGTACCATAAGCCGGGTGGGTCGCGCCGCTTCGCTGCGCTCTGTCCGGAAACTGTGTGGCTTTTCTGAATAATTCAAATCTCGCACGGTCGGGACAACCCCGGCCAAAGCGCCGCTTCGCGGCGCTTTGTCCGGGAACCATAAGCCGGGGGGTTCGCGCCGCTTCGCGGCGCTCTGTCCGGAAACTGTGTGGCTTTTCTGAATAATTTAAATCTCTCACGGTCAGGACAACCCCGGCCAAAGCGCCGCTTCGCGGCGCTTCGTCCGGGAACCATAAGCCGGGGGTTCGCGCCGCTTCGCGGCGCTCTGTCCGGAAACTGTGTGGCTTTTCTGAATAATTTAAATCTCTCACGGTCAGGACAACCTGGCCAAAGCGCCGCTTCGCGGCGCGCTTTGTCCAGGGAACCACAAGCCGGGGGTTCGCGCCGCTTCGCGGCGCTCTGTCCGGAAACTGTGTGGCTTTTCTGAATAATTTAAATCTCTCACGGTCAGGACAACCCCGGCCAAAGCGCCGCTTCGCGGCGCTTTGTCCGGGAACCACAAGCCGGGGGGTTTGCGCCGCTTCGCGGCGCTCTGTCCGGAAACTGTGTGGCTTTTCTGAATAATTTAAATCTCTCACGGTCAGGACAACCCCGGCCAAAGCGCCGCTTCGCGGCGCTTTGTCCGGGAACCACAAGCCGGGGGGTTCGCGCCGCTTCGCGGCGCTCTGTCCGGAAACTGTGTGGCTTTTCTGAATAATTTAAATCTCTCACGGTCAGGACAACCCCGGCCAAAGCGCCGCTTCGCGGCGCTTCGTCCGGGAACCATAAGCCGGGGGGGTTGGGGCGCTTCGCGGCGCTCTGTCCGGAAACTGTGTGGCTTTTCTGAATAATTTAAATCTCTCACGGTCAGGACAACCCCGGCCAAAGCGCCGCTTCGCGGCGCTTTGTCCGGGAACCACAAGCCGGGGGGTTCGCGCCGCTTCGCGGCGCTCTGTCCGGAAACTGTGTGGCTTTTCTGAATAATTTAAATCTCTCACGGTCAGGACAACCCCGGCCAAAGCGCCGCTTCGCGGCGCTTTGTCCGGGAACCACAAGCCGGGGGGTTCGCGCCGCTTCGCGGCGCTCTGTCCGGAAACTGTGTGGCTTTTCTGAATAATTTAAATCTCTCACGGTCAGGACAACCCCGGCCAAAGCGCCGCTTCGCGGCGCTTTGTCCGGGAACCATAAGCCGGGGGGTTCGAGCCGACTCGCGGCGCGCTGTCTGGGAACTGTGTGGCCTTTCTGAATAATTTAAATCTCTCACGGTCAGGACAACCCGGCCAAAGCGCCGCTTCGCGGCGCTTCGTCCGGGAACCACAAGTTGGGGTTCGCGCCGCTTCGCGGCGCTCTGTCCGGAAACTGTGTGGCTTTTCTGAATAATTTAAATCTCTCACGGTCAGGACAACCCCGGCCAAAGCGCCGCTTCGCGGCGCTTCGTCCGGGAACCATAAGCCGGAGGGTTCGCGCCGCTTCGCGGCGCTGTGTCCGGAAACTGTGTGGCTTTTCTGAATAATTTAAATCTCTCACGGTCAGGACAACCCCGGCCAAAGCGCCGCTTCGCGGCGCTTTGTCCGGGAACCACCTAAACCGGGAGGTTCCCGCCGCTTCGCGGCGCTCTGTCTGGAAACTGTGTGGCTTTTCTGAATAATTTAAATCTCCCATGGTCAGGACAACCCCGGCCAAAGGGCCGCTTCGCGGCGCTTTGTCGGGCAACCATTAGCCGGGGGTTTCGCGCCGCTTCGCGGCGCTTTGTTCGGAAACTGTGTGGCTTTTCTGAATAATTTAAATCTCTTACGGTCAGGACAACCCGGCCAAAGCGCCGCTTCGCGGCGCTCCGTCCGGGAACCACAAGCCGGGGGTTTGCGCCGCTTCGCGGCGCTCTGTCCGGAAACTGTGTGGCTTTTCTGAATAATTTGAATCTCTCACGGTCAGGACAACCCCGGCCAAAGGGCGGCTTCGCGGCGCTTTGTCCGGGAACCACAAGCCGGGAGGTTCGCGCCGCTTCGCGGCGCTCTGTCCGGAAACTGTGTGGCTTTTCTGAATAATTTAAATCTCTCACGGTCAGGACAACCCCGGCCAAAGCGCCGCTTCGCGGCGCTTCGTCCGGGAACCATAAGCCGGGGGGTTCGCGCCGCTTCGCGGCGCTCTGTCCGGAAACTGTGTGGCTTTTCTGAATAATTTAAATCTCTCACGGTCAGGACAACCCCGGCCAAAGCGCCGCTTCGCGGCGCTTCGTCCGGGAACCATAAGCCGGGGTTCATGCCGCTTCGCGGCGCTCTGTCCGGAAACTGTGTGGCTTTTCTGAATAATTTAAATCTCTCACGGTCAGGACAACCCCGGCCGAAGCACCGCTTCGCGGCGCTTTGTCCGGGAACCATAAGCCGGGGGGTTTGCGCCGCTTCGCGGCGCTCTGTCCGGAAACTGTGTGGCTTTTCTGAATAATTTAAATCTCTCACGGTCAGGACAACCCCGGCCAAAGCGCCGCTTCGCGGCGCTTCGTCCGGGAACCATAAGCCTTCGCGCCGCTTCGCGGCGCTCTGTCCGGAAACTGTGTGGCTTTTCTGAATAATTTAAATCTCTCACGGTCAGGACAACCCCGGCCAAAGCGCCGCTTCGCGGCGCTTCGTCCGGGAACCATAAGCCGGGGGGTTCGCGCCGCTTCGCGGCGCTCTGTCCGGAAACTGTGTGGCTTTTCTGAATAATTTAAATCTCTCACGGTCAGGACAACCCCGGCCAAAGCGCCGCTTCGCGGCGCTCTGTCCGGAAACTGTGTGGCTTTTCTGAATAATTTAAATCTCTCACGGTCAGGACAACCCCGGCCAAAGCGCCGCTTCGCGGCGCTTTGTCCGGGAACCATAAGCCGAGGGGATCGCGCCGCTTCGCGGCGCTCTGTCCGGAAACTGTGTGGCTTTTCTGAATAATTTGAATCTCTCACGGTCAGGACAACCCCGGCCAAAGCGCCGCTTCGCGGCGCTTCGTCCGGGAACCATAAGCCGGGGGGTTCGCGCCGCTTCGCGGCGCTCTGTCCGGAAACTGTGTGGCTTTTCTGAATAATTTAAATCTCTCACGGTCAGGACAACCCCGGCCAAAGCGCCGCTTCGCGGCGCTTTGTCCGGGAACCATAAGCCGGAGGGTTCGCGCCGCTTCGCGGCGCTCTGTCCGGAAACTGTGTGGCTTTTCTGAATAATTTAAATCTCTCACGGTCAGGACAACCCCGGCCAAAGCGCCGCTTCGCGGCGCTTCGTCCGGGAACCATAAGCCGGGGGGTTCGCGCCGCTTCGCGGCGCTCTGTCCGGAAACTGTGTGGCTTCTCTGAATAATTTAAATCTCTCACGGTCAGGACAACCCCGGCCAAAGCGCCGCTTCGCGGCGCTTTGTCCGGGAACCATAAGCCGGGGGGTTCGCGCCGCTTCGCGGCGCTCTGTCCGGAAACTGTGTGGCTTTTCTGAATAATTTAAATCTCTCACGGTCAGGACAACCCCGGCCAAAGCGCCGCTTCGCGGCGCTTTGTCCGGGAACCATAAGCCGGGGGTTTTCGCCGCTTCGCGGCGCTCTGTCCGGAAACTGTGTGGCTTTTCTGAATAATTTAAATCTCTCACGGTCAGGACAACCCCGGCCAAAGCGCCGCTTCGAGGCGTTTTGTCCGGGAACCATAAGGAGGGGGATTCGCGCCGCTTTGCGGCGCTCTGTCCGGAAACTGTGTGGCTTTTCTGAATAATTTAAATTTCTCACGGTCAGGACAACCCCGGCCAAAGCGCCGCTTCGCGGCGCTTCGTCCGGGAGCCATAAGCCGGAGGGTTCGCGCCGCTTCGCGGCGCTCTGTCCGGAAACTGTGTGGCTTTTCTGAATAATTTAAATCTCTCATGGTCAGGACAACCCCGGCCAAAGCGCCGCTTCGCGGCGCTTTGTCAGGGAACCATAAGCCGAGGGGTTCGCGCCGCTTCGCGGCGCTCTGTCCGGAAACTGTGTGGCTTTTCTGAATAATTTAAATCTCTCACGGTCAGGACAACCCCGGCCAAAGCGCCGCTTCGCGGCGCTTCGTCCGGGAACCATAAGCCGGAGGGTTCGCGCCGCTTCGCGGCGCTCTGTCCGGAAACTGTGTGGCTTTTCTGAATAATTTAAATCTCTCACGGTCAGGACAACCCCGGCCAAAGCGCCGCTTCGCGGCGCTTCGTCCGGGAACCATAAACCGGGGGGTTCGCGCCGCTTCGCGGCGCTGTGTCCGGAAACTGTGTGGCTTTTCTGAATAATTTAAATCTCTCACGGTCAGGACAACCCCGGCCAAAGCGCCGCTTCGCGGCGCTCCGTCCGGGAACCACAAGCCGGGGGTTCGCGCCGCTTCGCGGCGCTCTGTCCGGAAACTGTGTGGCTTTTCTGAATAATTTGAATCTCTCACGGTCAGGACAACCCCGGCCAAAGCGCCGCTTCGCGGCGCTTCGTCCGGGAACCATAAGTTGGGAGGTTCGCGCCGCTTCGCGGCGCTCTGTCCGAAAACTGTGTGGCTTTTCTGAATAATTTTAATCTCTCACGGTCAGGACAACCCCGACCAAAGCGCCGCTTCGCGGCGCTTTGTCAGGGAACGCGCTCTGTCCGGAAACTGTGTGGCTTTTCTGAATAATTTAAATCTCTCACGGTCAGGACAACCCCGGCCAAAGCGCCGCTTCGCGGCGCTTTGTCCGGGAACCATAAGCCGGGGGGTTCGCGCCGCTTCGCGGCGCTCTGTCCGGAAACTGTGTGGCTTTTCTGAATAATTTAAATCTCTCACGGTCAGGACAACCCCGGCCAAAGCGCCGCTTCGCGGCGCTTTGTCCGGGAACCACAAGCCGGGGGGTTTGCGCCGCTTCGCGGCGCTCTGTCCGGAAACTGTGTGGCTTTTCTGAATAATTTAAATCTCTCATGGTCAGGACAACCCCGGCCAAAGCGCCGCTTCGCGGCGCTCCGTCCGGGAATCATAAGCCGGGGGGGTTCGCGCCGCTTCGCGGCGCTCCGTCCGGAAACCATAAGCCGGGGGGTTCGCGCCGCTTCGCGGCGCTCTGTCCGGAAACTGTGTGGCTTTTCTGAATAATTTAAATCTCTCACGGTCAGGACAACCCCGGCCAAAGCGCCGCTTCGCGGCGCTTCGTCCGGGAACCATAAGCCGGGGGGTTCGCGCCGCTTCGCGGCGCTCTGTCCGGAAACTGTGTGGCTTTTCTGAATAATTTAAATCTCTCACGGTCAGGACAACCCCGGCCAAAGCGCCGCTTCGCGGCGCTTTGTCAGGGAACCATAAGCCGAGGGGTTCGCGCCGCTTCGCGGCGCTCTGTCCGGAAACTGTGTGGCTTTTCTGAATAATTTAAATCTCTCACGGTCAGGACAACCCCGGCCAAAGCGCCGCTTGGCGGCGCTTTGTCCGGGAACCACAAGCCGGGGGTTTGCGCCGCTTCGCGGCGCTCTGTCCGGAAACTGTGTGGCTTTTCTGAATAATTTAAATCTCTCATGGTCAGGACAACCCCGGCCAAAGCGCCGCTTCGCGGCGCTCCGTCCGGGAACCATAAGCCGGGGGGTTCGCGCCGCTTCGCGGCGCTCTGTCCGGAAACTGTGTGGCTTTTCTGAATAATTTAAATCTCTCACGGTCAGGAAAACCCCGGCCAAAGCGCCGCTTCGCGGCGCTTTGTCCGGGAACCATAAGTTGGTTCGCGCCGCTTCGCGGCGCTCTGTCCGGAAACTGTGTGGCTTTTCTGAATAATTTAAATCTCTCATGGTCAGGACAACCCCGGCCAAAGCGCCGCTTCGCGGCGCTCCGTCCGGGAACCATAAGCCGGGGGGTTCGCGCCGCTTCGCGGCGCTCTGTCCGGAAACTGTGTGGCTTTTCTGAATAATTTAAATCTCTCACGGTCAGGACAACCTGGCCAAAGCGCCGCTTCGCGGCGCTTCGTCCGGGAACCACAAGTTGGTTCGCGCGCTTCGCGGCGCTCTGTCCGGAAACTGTGTGGCTTTTCTGAATAATTTAAATCTCTCACGGTCAGGACAACCCCGGCCAAAGCGCCGCTTCGCGGCGCTTTGTCAGGGAACCATAAGCCGAGGGGTTCGCGCCGCTTCGCGGCGCTCTGTCCGGAAACTGTGTGGTTTTCTGAATAATTTAAATCTCTCATGGTCAGGACAACCCCGGCCAAAGCGCCGCTTCGCGGCGCTTCGTCCGGGAACCACAAGCCGGGGGGTTCGCGCCGCTTCGCGGCGCTCTGTCCGGAAACTGTGTGGCTTTTCTGAATAATTTAAATCTCTCATGGTCAGGACAACCCCGGCCAAAGCGCCGCTTCGCGGCGCTTCGTCCGGGAACCACAAGCCGGGGGGTTTGCGCCGCTTCGCGGCGCTCTGTCCGGAAACTGTGTGGCTTTTCTGAATAATTTAAATCTCTCATGGTCAGGACAACCCCGGCCAAAGCGCCGCTTCGCGGCGCTCCGTCCGGGAACCATAAGCCGGGGGGTTCGCGCCGCTTCGCGGCGCTCTGTCCGGAAACTGTGTGGCTTTTCTGAATAATTTAAATCTCTCATGGTCAGGACAACCCCGGCCAAAGCGCCGCTTCTCGGCGCTTCGTCCGGGAACCACAAGCCGGGGGGTTCGCGCCGCTTCGCGGCGCTCTGTCCGGAAACTGTGTGGCTTTTCTGAATAATTTAAATCTCTCACGGTCAGGACAACCCCGGCCAAAGCGCCGCTTCTCGACGCTTCGTCCGGGAGCCATAAGCCGGAGGGTTCGCGCCGCTTCGCGGCGCTGTGTCCGGAAACTGTGTGGCTTTTCTGAATAATATAAATCTCTCACGGTCAGGACAACCCCGGCCAAAGCGCCGCTTCGCGGCGCTCCGTCCGGGAACCATAAGCCGGGGGGTTCGCGCCGCTTCGCGGCGCTCTGTCCGGAAACTGTGTGGCTTTTCTGAATAATTTAAATCTCTCACGGTCAGGAAAACCCCGGCCAAAGCGCCGCTTCGCGGCGCTTTGTCCGGGAACCACAAGCCGGGGGGTTCGCGCCGCTTCGCGGCGCTCTGTCCGGAAACTGTGTGGCTTTTCTGAATAATTTAAATCTCTCATGGTCAGGACAACCCCGGCCAAAGCGCCGCTTCTCGGCGCTTCGTCCGGGAACCACAAGCCGGGGGGTTCGCGCCGCTTCGCGGCGCTCTGTCCGGAAACTGTGTGGCTTTTCTGAATAATTTAAATCTCTCATGGTCAGGACAACCCCGGCCAAAGCGGCGCTTCGCGGCGCTTTGTCCGGGAACCATAAGCCGGGGGGTTCGCGCCGCTTCGCGGCGCTCTGTCCGGAAACTGTGTGGCTTTTCTGAATAATTTAAATCTCTCACGGTCAGGACAACCCCGGCCAAAGCGCCGCTTCGCGGCGCTTCGTCCGGGAACCATAAGCCGGGGGGTTCGCGCCGCTTCGCGGCGCTGTGTCCGGAAACTGTGTGGCTTTTCTGAATAATTTAAATCTCTCACGGTCAGGACAACCCCGGCCAAAGCGCCGCTTCGCGGCGCTTTGTCCTGTCCGGAAACTGTGTGGCTTTTCTGAATAATTTAAATCTCTCACGGTCAGGACAACCCCGGCCAAAGCGCCGCTTCGCGGCGCTTTGTCCGGGAACCACAAGCCGGGGGGTTTGCGCCGCTTCGCGGCGCTCTGTCCGGAAACTGTGTGGCTTTTCTGAATAATTTAAATCTCTCACGGTCAGGACAACCCCGGCCAAAGCGCCGCTTCGCGGCGCTTCGTCCGGGAACCATAAGCCGGGGGGTTCGCGCCGCTTCGCGGCGCTGTGTCCGGAAACTGTGTGGCTTTTCTGAATAATTTAAATCTCTCACGGTCAGGACAACCCCGGCCAAAGCGCCGCTTCGCGGCGCTTCGTCCGGGAACCACAAGCCGGTTCGCGCCGCTTCGCGGCGCTCTGTCCGGAAACTGTGTGGCTTTTCTGAATAATTTAAATCTCTCATGGTCAGGACAACCCCGGCCAAAGCGCCGCTTCGCGGCGCTCCGTCCGGGAACCATAAGCCGGGGAATTCGCGCCGCTTCGCGGCGCTCTGTCCGGAAACTGTGTGGCTTTTCTGAATAATTTAAATCTCTCATGGTCAGGACAACCCCGGCCAAAGCGCCGCTTCGCGGCGCTTCGTCCGGGAACCACAAGCCGGGGGGTTCGCGCCGCTTCGCGGCGCTCTGTCCGGAAACTGTGTGGCTTTTCTGAATAATTTAAATCTCTCATGGTCAGGACAACCCCGGCCAAAGCGCCGCTTCGCGGCGCTCCGTCCGGGAACCACAAGCCGGGGGGTTCGCGCCGCTTCGCGGCGCTCTGTCCGGAAACTGTGTGGCTTTTCTGAATAATTTAAATCTCTCACGGTCAGGACAACCCCGGCCAAAGCGCCGCTTCTCGGCGCTTCGTCCGGGAGCCATAAGCCGGAGGGTTCGCGCCGCTTCGCGGCGCTGTGTCCGGAAACTGTGTGGCTTTTCTGAATAATATAAATCTCTCACGGTCAGGACAACCCCGGCCAAAGCGCCGCTTCGCGGCGCTTTGTCCGGGAACCACAAGCCGGGGGGTTCGCGCCGCTTCGCGGCGCTCTGTCCGGAAACTGTGTGGCTTTTCTGAATAATTTAAATCTCTCATGGTCAGGACAACCCCGGCCAAAGCGCCGCTTCTCGGCGCTTCGTCCGGGAACCACAAGCCGGGGGGTTCGCGCCGCTTCGCGGCGCTCTGTCCGGAAACTGTGTGGCTTTTCTGAATAATTTAAATCTCTCATGGTCAGGACAACCCCGGCCAAAGCGCCGCTTCTCGGCGCTTCGTCCGGGAACCACAAGCCGGGGGGTTCGCGCCGCTTCGCGGCGCTCTGTCCGGAAACTGTGTGGCTTTTCTGAATAATATAAATCTCTCACGGTCAGGACAACCCCGGCCAAAGCGCCGCTTCGCGGCGCTTTGTCCGGGAACCACAAGCCGGGGGGTTTGCGCCGCTTCGCGTTGCTCTGTCCGGAAACTGTGTGGCTTTTCTGAATAATTTAAATCTCTCATGGTCAGGACAACCCCGGCCAAAGCGCCGCTTCTCGGCGCTTCGTCCGGGAACCACAAGCCGGGGGGTTCGCGCCGCTTCGCGGCGCTCTGTCCGGAAACTGTGTGGCTTTTCTGAATAATTTAAATCTCTCACGGTCAGGAAAACCCCGGCCAAAGCGCCGCTTCGCGGCGCTTTGTCCGGGAACCACAAGCCGGGGGGTTTGCGCCGCTTCGCGGCGCTCTGTCCGGAAACTGTGTGGCTTTTCTGAATAATTTAAATCTCTCATGGTCAGGACAACCCCGGCCAAAGCGCCGCTTCGCGGCGCTCCGTCCGGGAACCACAAGCCGGGGGGTTTGCGCCGCTTCGCGGCGCTCTGTCCGGAAACTGTGTGGCTTTTCTGAATAATTTGAATCTCTCATGGTCAGGACAACCCCGGCCAAAGCGCCGCTTCTCGGCGCTCCGTCCGAGAACCACAAGCCGGGGGGTTCGCGCCGCTTCGCGGCGCTCTGTCCGGAAACTGTGTGGCTTTTCTGAATAATTTAAATCTCTCACGGTCAGGACAACCCCGGCCAAAGCGCCGCTTTGCGGCGCTTCGTCCGGGAACAACTGTGTGGCTTTTCTGAATAATTTAAATCTCTCACGGTCTCACGTACTTTCTGCCCCGCCGTAATTCAAAACACCAAATTTATAGTTGTTTCCGCGTCCGCGAACCCTAAATTGTTTTGTAAACTGCTCCAGTTTTCATGATTACCGTAGAAAGGAAACTGCGTAAGTAACGTGATTGCGTAACTGCAGAGTGGTGTAGTAGCGCGCTGGTATGTATGGCAGGGTTCAGATTCATCAGAAATTATGGCGGTGACTGGCCATAGGATTTGTTGAAACTTATAGGGTCCTGCCGTGTTTATGCTTAGGTGGAGACAGTCGGAACAGAGTGAACGCATGATATATTCTCGGAATGTGTGATGTAAAAAATTGGACGGGTCTGCGAAGGGCAGACGCACGATCGAAACTCTGTTTGCCGGTGGTGTTGCGAAATCCGCACTGTTCGCCGCAATGAGCGCGCCTTGCCCATCCGCTAGACCATGTTTAGCAAGGGGGCATTACCTATTATAGAATTTTTGCCCATCTGCACTTTGGTCCACTTGTGGCAATACTAATGGTCTATATATTTGTTCTTATTGTTATGGAAGGGTTACACTCACTATTCAAGTTACAGTACATGAAATGATATCTTATTGGGCTACAGTCAATTTGTGAGTGTTGTCTCGAAGTCATGATCTCTAAAGTGTGCTACCTGAAAATAATTAATTGAAGCGAAATTTGAGCAGATTTGTCCGGATTCTAGGTTTTTGTCGTGTATCCGAATTTCGTGAAAATTAAGAAAGAAGAATAAGCCTCATTAAGTCTTTTTATTGGGAGGAGATCTCCTCCCAGCTAGAGATTACGAACAGTTTTGAAGGCTCATTAGATTAGAAGAAGGGTAGGTACATACAGCCACCATGGGTGGTTAGAATCCATCCTGGTGAACATATTTCCGATTATCCGATTTCCCGATAGTTTTTGGCCTTCCGATTTCCGAATTACGACTCCCGAAATTCCAATGGTCGTTCCGATTTCCGAATTCCAAAGTTTCAAAAAAGATTTTCGCTCATCCCTGATCAGTAGCCTCTCTAGGCTTTCATGCGTTGCCGCGCATTTGGAGTGGAACAGTAACTGAACAAAGACTATTGTTCAATGTCGTTTTGTCGCCGGTCCGCACCCGCCCCATAACTTCCAGAGCCCCATATTAAAATAATCAGAAACCGCTTTTGCAGGGACTTAGCCTTACTGCACTCCTTTCAACTGACCAAAATCGCCCATGAAAACCGCTTTTTTTTCGACAGTGGTAAAATTCCATACGCATGCATTGAATTCTCTTAAAATTTTGTTTTTCAGCCTTCAAAAATTTTGTGTTTCAGCCTTCAATGATAAGTGAATTCCTTCATACCGGGGTTTGGGGCGGGGTATAAAGTCCGGGAGGTGGTTATAAGTCACGTCAATGATCTTGTCGTGTCACCAACGCACGAAGGTCGTGGCCCCAGGTGATGCCGAGAATTGAATCTCCTCCACGTAATTAGGGTGAAGTCGTTTGGCTGAAGAAAGGAAAGGAACTCGAACTGCTCGCAGATTTTTTGGCTGTTTCGATGGCAGAATGTTGAGAACCGAAAAACGCAATCCCCCAGCCTTCGCCTAAATGAGTGCACAATCGTATGAGCCTAACTAAACTTTGAAGGTTTTGGTGAACTGAAATGCACATACAGCTCAATACTGTTTTGAAGTGGTTAGAGATGTGACGAAATAGTGCTATAGTGATGGAGGCCCAGGTGGTCGTACTTTGTGCTCCGATTCTTTTATTATATGGAAGGATGAGCCTGATGATTTTTCAGGCTAAAAAAAATTTCTTCTTTCCCGATGCAGTAAACGATGCGAAATTGGTTTCTCTTGGGTATTTGACGCTCTGATCACGAATTTGCTATCGATTTTGCATTTAAAAGTCTCGTTAAAGAGTTATGGAGTGAGTTTGGGTTGGGGATGTTGTGTAGTATCAGAATTTGAAGGGTTATCCGACCGGTGGTAAAAGAATAGTCCTTGATTACTTTTGCAGATTAAATCCGTGAAGTTGTGGTCGTTGAAGAAGGTTTTAGGCTACAGACATCCTCTAATAGATCTTGGAGCTGCTTGAAAAAGATTTTGATAACGGTTCATCGGGGTTTGGGGCGGGGTATAAGTCCGGGAGGTGGTTCTAAGTCACGTCGATGATGTTGTAGTGTCACCAACGCACGAAGGTCGTGGCCCCAGGTGATGCCGAGAATTGAATCTCCTCCACGTAATTAGGGTGAAGTCGTTTGGCTGAAGAAAGGAAAGGAACTCGAACTGCTCGCAGATTTTTGGCTGTTTCGATGGCAGAATGTTGAGAACCGAAAAACGCAATCCCCCAGCCTTCGCCTAAATGAGTGCACAATCGTATGAGCCTAACTAAACTTTGAAGGTTTTGGTGAACTGAAATGCACATACAGCTCAATACTGTTTTGAAGTGGTTAGAGATGTGACGAAATAGTGCTATAGTGATGGAGGCCCAGGTGGTCGTACTTTGTGCTCCGATTCTTTTAT
This sequence comes from Aplectana chamaeleonis, assembly GCA_029168955.1. Classification (NCBI taxonomy): domain Eukaryota; kingdom Metazoa; phylum Nematoda; class Chromadorea; order Rhabditida; family Cosmocercidae; genus Aplectana; species Aplectana chamaeleonis. The sequence continues at coordinate 212,704 of JAPDOI010000059.1, read as the reverse complement.
TATATGGAAGGATGAGCCTGATGATTTTTCAGGCTAAAAAAAATTTCTTCTTTCCCGATGCAGTAAACGATGCGAAATTGGTGTCTCTTGGGTATTTGACGCTCTGATCACGAATTTGCTATCGATTTTGCATTTAAAACTCTCGTTAAAGAGTTATGGAGTGAGGTTGGGTTGGGGAGGTTGGGTAGCATCAGGAATTGAAGGGTTACCCGACCGGTGGTAAAAGAATAGTCCTTGATTACTTTTGCAGATTAAAGCCGTGAAGTTGTGGTCGTTGAAGAAGGTTTTAGGCTACACAGACATCCTCTAATAGATCTTGGAGCTGCTTGAAAAGATTTTGATAACGGTTCATCGGGGTTTGGGGCGGGGTATAAGTCCGGGAGGTGGTTCTAAGTCACGTCGATGATGTTGTGGTGTCACCAAGGCACGAAGGTCGTGGCCCCAGGTGGTGCCGAGAATTGAATCTCCTCCACGTAATTAGGGTGAAGTCGTTTGGCTGAAGAAAGGAAAGGAACTCGAACTGCTCGCAGATTTTTGGCTGTTTCGATGGCAGAATGTTGAGAACCGAAAAACGCAATCCCCCAGCCTTCGCCTAAATGAGTGCACAATCGTATGAGCCTAACTAAACTTTGAAGGTTTTGGTGAACTGAAATGCACACACAGCTCAATACTGGTTTGGAGGGGTTAGAGATGTGACGAAATAGTGCTATAGTGATGGAGGCCCAGGTGGTCGTACTTTGTGCTCCGATTCTTTATTATATGGAAGGATGAGCCTGATGATTTTTCAGGCTAAAAAATTTCTTCTTTCCCGATGCAGTAAACGATGCGAAATTGGTGTCTCTTGGGTATTTGACGCTCTGATCACGAATTTGCTATCGATTTTGCATTTAAAAGTCTCGTTAAAGAGTTATGGAGTGAGTTTGGGTTGGGGATGTTTAGTAGTGTCAGAATTTGAAGGGTTATCCGACCGGTGGTAAAAGAACAGTCCTTGATTACTTTTGCAGATTAAATCCGTGAAGTTGTGGTCGTTGAAGAAGGTTTTTAGGCTACACAGACATCCTCTAATAGATCTTGGAGCTGCTTGAAAAGATTTTGATAACGGTTCATCGGGGTTTGGGGCGGGGTATAAGTCCGGGAGGTGGTTCTAAGTCACGTCGATGATGTTGTAGTGTCACCAACGCACGAAGGTCGTGGCCCCAGGTGATGCCGAGAATTGAATCTCCTCCACGTAATTAGGGTGAAGTCGTTTGGCTGAAGAAAGGAAAGGAACTCGAACTGCTCGCAGATTTTTTGGCTGTTTCGATGGCAGAATGTTGAGAACCGAAAAACGCAATCCCCCAGCCTTCGCCTAAATGAGTGCACAATCGTATGAGCCTAACTAAACTTTGAAGGTTTTGGTGAACTGAAATGCACATACAGCTCAATACTGTTTTGAAGTGGTTAGAGATGTGACGAAATAGTGCTATAGTGATGGAGGCCCAGGTGGTCGTACTTTGTGCTCCGATTCTTTTATTATATGGAAGGATGAGCCTGATGATTTTTCAGGCTAAAAAAAATTTCTTCTTTCCCGATGCAGTAAACGATGCGAAATTGGTGTCTCTTGGGTATTTGACGCTCTGATCACGAATTTGCTATCGATTTTGCATTTAAAAGTCTCGTTAAAGAGTTATGGAGTGAGTTTGGGTTGGGGATGTTGTGTAGTATCAGAATTTGAAGGGTTATCCGACCGGTGGTAAAAGAATAGTCCTTGATTACTTTTGCAGATTAAAGCCGTGAAGTTGTGGTCGTTGAAGAAGGTTTTTAGGCTACACAGACATCCTCTAATAGATCTTGGAGCTGCTTGAAAAGATTTTGATAACGGTTCATCGGGGTTTGGGGCGGGGTATAAGTCCGGGAGGTGGTTCTAAGTCACGTCGATGATGTTGTAGTGTCACCAACGCACGAAGGTCGTGGCCCCAGGTGATGCCGAGAATTGAATCTCCTCCACGTAATTAGGGTGAAGTCGTTTGGCTGAAGAAAGGAAAGGAACTCGAACTGCTCGCAGATTTTTTGGCTGTTTCGATGGCAGAATGTTGAGAACCGAAAAACGCAATCCCCCAGCCTTCGCCTAAATGAGTGCACAATCGTATGAGCCTAACTAAACTTTGAAGGTTTTGGTGAACTGAAATGCACATACAGCTCAATACTGTTTTGAAGTGGTTAGAGATGTGACGAAATAGTGCTATAGTGATGGAGGCCCAGGTGATCGTACTTTGTGCTCCGATTCTTTTATTATATGGAAGGATAAGCCTGATGATTTTTCAGGCCAAAAAAAAATTCTTCTTTCCCGATGCAGTAAACGATGCGAAATTGGTGTCTCTTGGGTATTTGACGCTCTGATCACGAATTTGCTATCGATTTTGCATTTAAAAGTCTCGTTAAAGAGTTATGGAGTGAGTTTGGGTTGGGGATGTTTAGTAGTGTCAGAATTTGAAGGGTTATCCGACCGGTGGTAAAAGAACAGTCCTTGATTACTTTTGCAGATTAAATCCGTGAAGTTGTGGTCGTTGAAGAAGGTTTTTAGGCTACACAGACATCCTCTAATAGATCTTGGAGCTGCTTGAAAAGATTTTGATAACGGTTCATCGGGGTTTGGGGCGGGGTATAAGTCCGGGAGGTGGTTCTAAGTCACGTCGATGATGTTGTAGTGTCACCAACGCACGAAGGTCGTGGCCCCAGGTGATGCCGAGAATTGAATCTCCTCCACGTAATTAGGGTGAAGTCGTTTGGCTGAAGAAAGGAAAGGAACTCGAACTGCTCGCAGATTTTTTTGCTGTTTCGATGGCAGAATGTTGAGAACCGAAAACGCAATCCCCAGCCTTCGCCTAAATGAGTGCACAATCGTATGAGCCTAACTAAACTTTAAAGGTTTTGGTGAACTGAAATGCACATACAGCTCAATACTGTTTTGAAGTGGTTAGAGATGTGACGAAATAGTGCTATAGTGATGGAGGCCCAGGTGGTCGTACTTTGTGCTCCGATTCTTTTATTATATGGAAGGATGAGCCTGATGATTTTTCAGGCTAAAAAAATTTCTTCTTTCCCGATGCAGTAAACGATGCGAAATTGGTTTCTCTTGGGTATTTGACGCTCTGATCACGAATTTGCTATCGATTTTGCATTTAAAAGTCTCGTTAAAGAGTTATGGAGTGAGTTTGGGTTGGGGATGTTGTGTAGTATCAGAATTTGAAGGGTTATCCGACCGGTGGTAAAAGAATAGTCCTTGATTACTTTTGCAGATTAAATCCGTGAAGTTGTGGTCGTTGAAGAAGGTTTTAGGCTAGACAGACATCCTCTAATAGATCTTGGAGCTGCTTGAAAAGATTTTGATAACGGTTCATCGGGGTTCGGGGCGTGGTATAAGTCCGGGAGGTGGTTCTAAGTCACGTCGATGATGTTGTAGTGTCACCAACGCACGAAGGTCGTGGCCCCAGGTGATGCCGAGAATTGAACCTCCTCCACGTACTGAGGGTGAAGTCGTTTGGCTGAAGAAAGGAAAGGAACTCGAACTGCTCGCAGATTTTTTGGCTGTTTCGATGGCAGAATGTTGAGAACCGAAAACCGCAATCCCCCAGCCTTCGCCTAAATGAGTGCACAATCGTATGAGCCTAACTAAACTTTGAAGGTTTTGGTGAACTGAAATGCACATACAGCTCAATACTGTTTTGAAGTGGTTAGAGATGTGACGAAATAGTGCTATAGTGATGGGAGGCCCAGGTGGTCGTACTTTGTGCTCCGATTCTTTATTATATGGAAGGATAAGCCTGATGATTTTTCAGGCCAAAAAAAAATTTCTTCTTTCCCGATGCAGTAAACGATGCGAAATTGGTGTCTCTTGGGTATTTGACGCTCTGATCACGAATTTGCTATCGATTTTGCATTTAAAAGTCTCGTTAAAGAGTTATGGAGTGAGTTTGGGTTGGGGATGTTGTGTAGTATCAGAATTTGAAGGGTTATCCGACCGGTGGTAAAAGAATAGTCCTTGATTACTTTTGCAGATTAAATCCGTGAAGTTGTGGTCGTTGAAGAAGGTTTTTAGGCTACACAGACATCCTCTAATAGATCTTGGAGCTGCTTGAAAAGATTTTGATAACGGTTCATCGGGGTTTGGGGCGGGGTATAAGTCCGGGAGGTGGTTCTAAGTCACGTCGATGATGTTGTAGTGTCACCAACGCACGAAGGTCGTGGCCCCAGGTGATGCCGAGAATTGAATCTCCTCCACGTAATTAGGGTGAAGTCGTTTGGCTGAAGAAAGGAAAGGAACTCGAACTGCTCGCAGATTTTTTGGCTGTTTCGATGGCAGAATGTTGAGAACCTAAAAACGCAATCCCCCAGCCTTCGCCTAAATGAGTGCACAATCGTATGAGCCTAACTAAACTTTGAAGGTTTTGGTGAACTGAAATGCACATACAGCTCAATACTGTTTTGAAGTGGTTAGAGATGTGACGAAATAGTGCTATAGTGATGGAGGCCCAGGTGATCGTACTTTGTGCTCCGATTCTTTTATTATATGGAAGGATAAGACTGATGATTTTTCAGGCCAAAAAAAATTTCTTCTTTCCCGATGCAGTAAACGATGCGAAATTGGTGTCTCTCGGGTATTTGACGCTCTGATCACGAATTTGCTATCGATTTTGCATTTAAAAGTCTCGTTAAAGAGTTATGGAGTGAGTTTGGGTTGGGGATGTTGTGTAGTGTCAGAATTTGAAGGGTTATCCGACCGGTGGTAAAAGAACAGTCCTTGATTACTTTTGCAGATTAAATCCGTGAAGTTGTGGTCGTTGAAGAAGGTTTTTAGGCTACACAGACATCCTCTAATAGATCTTGGAGCTGCTTGAAAAGATTTTGATAACGGTTCATCGGGGTTTGGGGCGGGGTATAAGTCCGGGAGGTGGTTCTAAGTCACGTCGATGATGTTGTAGTGTCACCAACGCACGAAGGTCGTGGCCCCAGGTGATGCCGAGAATTGAATCTCCTCCACGTAATTAGGGTGAAGTCGTTTGGCTGAAGAAAGGAAAGGAACTCGAACTGCTCGCAGATTTTTTGGCTGTTTCGATGGCAGAATGTTGAGAACCGAAAAACGCAATCCCCCAGCCTTCGCCTAAATGAGTGCACAATCGTATGAGCCTAACTAAACTTTGAAGGTTTTGGTGAACTGAAATGCACATACAGCTCAATACTGTTTTGAAGTGGTTAGAGATGTGACGAAATAGTGCTATAGTGATGGAGGCCCAGGTGGTCGTACTTTGTGCTCCGATTCTTTTATTATATGGAAGGATAAGCCTGATGATTTTTCAGGCCAAAAAAAATTCTTCTTTCCCGATGCAGTAAACGATGCGAGATTGGTGTCTATTGGGTATTTGACGCTCTGATCACGAATTTGCTATCGATTTTGCACTTAAAAGTCTCGTTAAAGAGTTATGGAGTGAGTTTGGGTTGGGGATGTTGTGTAGTATCAGAATTTGAAGGGTTATCCGACCGGTGGTAAAAAGAATAGTCCTTGATTACTTTTGCAGATTAAATCCGTGAAGTTGTGGTCTTTGAAGAAGGTTTTTAGGCTACACGTACATCCTCTAATAGATCTTGGAGCTGCTTGAAAAGATTTTGATAACGGTTCATCGGGGTTTGGGGCGGGTATAAGTCCGGGAGGTGGTTCTAAGTCACGTCGATGATGTTGTAGTGTCACCAACGCACGAAGGTCGTGGCCCCAGGTGATGCCGAGAATTGAATCTCCTCCACGTAATTAGGGTGAAGTCGTTTGGCTGAAGAAAGGAAAGGAACTCGAACTGCTCGCAGATTTTTTGGCTGTTTCGATGGCAGAATGTTGAGAACCGAAAAACGCAATCCCCCAGCCTTCGTCTAAATGAGTGCACAATCGTATGAGCCTAACTAAACTTTGAAGGTTTTGGTGAACTGAAATGCACATACAGCTCAATACTGTTTTGAAGTGGTTAGAGATGTGACGAAATAGTGCTATAGTGATGGAGGCCCAGGTGGTCGTACTTTGTGCTCCGATTCTTTTATTATATGGAAGGATAAGCCTGATGATTTTTCAGGCCAAAAAAATTTCTTCTTTCCCGATGCAGTAAACGATGCGAAATTGGTGTCTCTTGGGTATTTGACGCTCTGATCACGAATTTGCTATCGATTTTTGCATTTAAAAGTCTCGTTAAAGAGTTATGGAGTGAGTTTGGGTTGGGGATGTTGTGTAGTATCAGAATTTGAAGGGTTATCCGACCGGTGGTAAAAGAATAGTCCTTGATTACTTTTGCAGATTAAATCCGTGAAGTTGTGGTCGTTGAAGAAGGTTTTTAGGCTACACAGACATCCTCTAATAGATCTTGGAGCTGCTTGAAAAGATTTTGATAACGGTTCATCGGGGTTTGGGGCGGGGTATAAGTCCGGGAGGTGGTTCTAAGTCACGTCGATGATGTTGTAGTGTCACCAACGCACGAAGGTCGTGGCCCCAGGTGATGCCGAGAATTGAATCTCCTCCACGTAATTAGGGTGAAGTCGTTTGGCTGAAGAAAGGAAAGGAACTCGAACTGCTCGCAGATTTTTTGGCTGTTTCGATGGCAGAATGTTGAGAACCGAAAACGCAATCCCCAGCCTTCCCCTAAATGAGTGCACAACCGTATGAGCCTAACTAAACTTTGAAGGTTTTGGTGAACTGAAATGCACATACAGCTCAATACTGTTTTGAAGTGGTTAGAGATGTGACGAAATAGTGCTATAGTGATGGAGGCCCAGGTGGTCGTACTTTGTGCTCCGATTCTTTTATTATATGGAAGGATAAGCCTGATGATTTTTCAGGCCAAAAAAAATTTCTTCTTTCCCGATGCAGTAAACGAAGCGAAATTGGTGTCTCTTGGGTATTTGACGCTCTGATCACGAATTTGCTATCGATTTTGCATTTAAAAGTCTCGTTAAAGAGTTATGGAGTGAGTTTGGGTTGGGGATGTTGTGTAGTATCAGAATTTGAAGGGTTATCCGACCGGTGGTAAAAGATTAGTCCTTGATTACTTTTGCAGATTAAATCCGTGAAGTTGTGGTCGTTGAAGAAGGTTTTTAGGCTACACAGACATCCTCTAATAGATCTTGGAGCTGCTTGTAAAGATTTTGATAACGGTTCATCGGGGTTTGGGGCGGGTTATAAGTCCGGGAGGTGGTTCTAAGTCACGTCGATGATGTTGTAGTGTCACCAACGCACGAAGGTCGTGGCCCCAGGTGATGCCGAGAATTGAATCTCCTCCACGTAATTAGGGTGAAGTCGTTTGGCTGAAGAAAGGAAAGGAACTCGAACTGCTCGCAGATTTTTTGGCTGTTTCGATGGCAGAATGTTGAGAACCGAAAAACGCAATCCCCAGCCTTCGCCTAAATGAGTGCACAACCGTATGAGCCTAACTAAACTTTGAAGGTTTTGGTGAACTGAAATGCACATACAGCTCAATACTGTTTTGAAGTGGTTAGAGATGTGACGAAATAGTGCTATAGTGATGGAGGCCCAGGTGATCGTACTTTGTGCTCCGATTCTTTTATTATATGGAAGGATAAGACTGATGATTTTTCAGGCCAAAAAAAATTTCTTCTTTCCCGATGCAGTAAACGATGCGAAATTGGTGTCTCTCGGGTATTTGACGCTCTGATCACGAATTTGCTATCGATTTTGCATTTAAAAGTCTCGTTAAAGAGTTATGGAGTGAGTTTGGGTTGGGGATGTTGTGTAGTATCAGAATTTGAAGGGTTATCCGACCGGTGGTAAAAGATTAGTCCTTGATTACTTTTGCAGATTAAATCCGTGAAGTTGTGGTCGTTGAAGAAGGTTTTTAGGCTACACAGACATCCTCTAATAGATCTTGGAGCTGCTTGAAAAGATTTTGATAACGGTTCATCGGGGTTTGGGGCGGGGTATAAGTCCGGGAGGTGGTTCTAAGTCACGTCGATGATGTTGTAGTGTCACCAACGCACGAAGGTCGTGACCCCAGGTGATGCCGAGAATTGAATCTCCTCCACGTAATTAGGGTGAAGTCGTTTGGCTGAAGAAAGGAAAGGAACTCGAACTGCTCGCAGATTTTTCGGCTGTTTCGATGGCAGAATGTTGAGAACCGAAAAACGCAATCCCCCAGCCTTCGCCTAAATGAGTGCACAATCGTATGAGCCTAACTAAACTTTGAAGGTTTTGGTGAACTGAAATGCACATACAGCTCAATACTGTTTTGAAGTGGTTAGAGATGTGACGAAATAGTGCTATAGTGATGGAGGCCCAGGTGGTCGTACTTTGTGCTCCGATTCTTTTATTATATGGAAGGATAAGCCTGATGATTTTTCAGGCCAAAAAAAATTTCTTCTTTCCCGATGCAGTAAACGAAGCGAAATTGGTGTCTCTTGGGTATTTGACGCTCTGATCACGAATTTGCTATCGATTTTGCATTTAAAAGTCTCGTTAAAGAGTTATGGAGTGAGTTTGGGTTGGGGATGTTGTGTAGTATCAGAATTTGAAGGGTTATCCGACCGGTGGTAAAAGATTAGTCCTTGATTACTTTTGCAGATTAAATCCGTGAAGTTGTGGTCGTTGAAGAAGGTTTTTAGGCTACACAGACATCCTCTAATAGATCTTGGAGCTGCTTGTAAAGATTTTGATAACGGTTCATCGGGGTTTGGGGCGGGTTATAAGTCCGGGAGGTGGTTCTAAGTCACGTCGATGATGTTGTAGTGTCACCAACGCACGAAGGTCGTGGCCCCAGGTGATGCCGAGAATTGAATCTCCTCCACGTAATTAGGGTGAAGTCGTTTGGCTGAAGAAAGGAAAGGAACTCGAACTGCTCGCAGATTTTTTGGCTGTTTCGATGGCAGAATGTTGAGAACCGAAAAACGCAATCCCCCAGCCTTCGCCTAAATGAGTGCACAATCGTATGAGCCTAACTAAACTTTGAAGGTTTTGGTGAACTGAAATGCACATACAGCTCAATACTGTTTTGAAGTGGTTAGAGATGTGACGAAATAGTGCTATAGTGATGGAGGCCCAGGTGATCGTACTTTGTGCTCCGATTCTTTATTATATGGAAGGATAAGACTGATGATTTTTCAGGCCAAAAAATTTCTTCTTTCCCGATGCAGTACAGGATGCGAAATTGTTGTCTCTCGGGTATTTTACGCTTTGGTCACGAATTTGCTATCGATTTTGCATTTAAAAGTCTCGTTAAAGAGTTATGGAGTGAGTTTGGGTTGGGGATGTTGTGTAGTATCAGAATTTGAAGGGTTATCCGACCGGTGGTAAAAGATTAGTCCTTGATTACTTTTGCAGATTAAATCCGTGAAGTTGTGGTCGTTGAAGAAGGTTTTTAGGCTACACAGACATCCTCTAATAGATCTTGGAGCTGCTTGAAAAGATTTTGATAACGGTTCATCGGGGTTTGGGGCGGGGTATAAGTCCGGGAGGTGGTTCTAAGTCACGTCGATGATGTTGTAGTGTCACCAACGCACGAAGGTCGTGACCCCAGGTGATGCCGAGAATTGAATCTCCTCCACGTAATTAGGGTGAAGTCGTTTGGCTGAAGAAAGGAAAGGAACTCGAACTGCTCGCAGATTTTTTGGCTGTTTCGATGGCAGAATGTTGAGAACCGAAAACGCAATCCCCAGCCTTCGCCTAAATGAGTGCACAATCGTATGAGCCTAACTAAACTTTGAAGGTTTTGGTGAACTGAAATGCACATACAGCTCAATACTGTTTTGAAGTGGTTAGAGATGTGACGAAATAGTGCTATAGTGATGGAGGCCCAGGTGACCGTACTTTGTGCTCCGATTCTTTTATTATATGGAAGGATAAGACTGATGATTTTTCAGGCCAAAAAAAATTTCTTCTTTCCCGATGCAGTAAACGATGCGAAATTGGTGTCTCTCGGGTATTTGACGCTCTGATCACGAATTTGCTATCGATTTTGCATTTAAAAGTCTCGTTAAAGAGTTATGGAGTGAGTTTGGGTTGGGGATGTTGTGTAGTATCAGAATTTGAAGGGTTATCCGACCGGTGGTAAAAGAATAGTCCTTGATTACTTTTGCAGATTAAATCCGTGAAGTTGTGGTCGTTGAAGAAGGTTTTTAGGCTACACAGACATCCTCTAATAGATCTTGGAGCTGCTTGAAAAGATTTTGATAACGGTTCATCGGGGTTTGGGGCGGGGTATAAGTCCGGGAGGTGGTTCTAAGTCACGTTGATGATGTTGTAGTGTCACCAACGCACGAAGGTCGTGACCCCAGGTGATGCCGAGAATTGAATCTCCTCCACGTAAACTCTGGTACCGCCGTAGTGACCTGTTGATTTCGATCAATACCAGCAGCGGAGCGGTGGGCCTCGGTGAAATATAACTAGTGATAAGGAGGTTCCGACGAAAAAGCCACCGCTCCGCGCTGTGATAATCGAAATCAACAGGTCACTACGGCGGTACCAGAGTTTAATTAGGGTGAAGTCGTTTGGCTGAAGAAAGGAAAGGAACTCGAACTGCTCGCAGATTTTTTGGCTGTTTCGATGGCAGAATGTTGAGAACCGAAAAACGCAATCCCCCAGCCTTCGCCTAAATGAGTGCACAATCGTATGAGCCTAACTAAACTTTGAAGGTTTTGGTGAACTGAAATGCACATACAGCTCAATACTGTTTTGAAGTGGTTAGAGATGTGACGAAATAGTGCTATAGTGATGGAGGCCCAGGTGATCGTACTTTGTGCTCCGATTCTTTTATTATATGGAAGGATAAGACTGATGATTTTTCAGGCCAAAAAAAATTTCTTCTTTCCCGATGCAGTAAACGATGCGAAATTGGTGTCTCTCGGGTATTTGACGCTCTGATCACGAATTTGCTATCGATTTTGCATTTAAAAGTCTCGTTAAAGAGTTATGGAGTGAGTTTGGGTTGGGGATGTTGTGTAGTATCAGAATTTGAAGGGTTATCCGACCGGTGGTAAAAGAATAGTCCTTGATTACTTTTGCAGATTAAATCCGTGAAGTTGTGAAGGATGTAGAAATTTAGTAGAGCATCAGAAGACGAAATCGGGGTGACGTGGAAATTTAGTAGGGCTTCAAAAGACGTGATCGGGGTGACGTGAAAACTCAGTAGGACTTCAGAAGGCGTGATCGGGGTGACGTGGAAATTTAGTAGGGCTTGAGAAGACGTGATCGGGGTGACGTAGAAATTCAGTAGAGCATCAGAAGACGAAATCGGGGTGACGTGGAAATTTAGTAGGGCTTCAGAAGACGTGATCGGGGTGACGTGAAAACTCAGTAGGACTCCAGAAGACGTGATCGGGGTGACGTGGAAATTTAGTAGGGCTTCAGAAGACGTGATCGGGGTGACGTGAAAACTCAGTAGGACTCCAGAAGACGTGATCGGGGTGACGTGAAAACTCAGTAGGACTTCAGAAGACGTCATCGGGGTGACGTGGGAATTCAGTAGGGCTTCAGAAGACGTGATCGGGGTGACGTGGGAATTCAGTAGAGTTTCAGAAGACGTGATCGGGGGGAAGTGGGAATTCAGTTCGGCTCCAGAAGACGTGATCGGGGGGACGTGGGAATTCAGTAAGGCTTCAGAAGACATGATCGGGGTGACGTGGGAATTAAGCAAGGCTTCAGAAGACGTGATCGGGTGCCGTGAGAATTCAGCAGCGCATCAGAAGGCGTGATCGGGGTGACGTGGGGACTCAGTAGGAATTCAGAAGGCGTGATGGAGGTGACGTGGAAATTTAGTAGGGCTTCAGAAGACGTGATCGGGGTGACGTGGGAACTCAGTAGGACTTCAGAAGACGTCATCGGGGTGACGTGGAAATTCCGTAGGGCTTCAGAAGACGTGTTCGGGGTGCCGTGGGAATTTAGAAGGACTTCAGAAGACGTGATGGGGTGCCGTGAGAATTCAGCAGCGCATCAGAAGGCGTGATCGGGGTGACGGCGAAACCAAACGAATACTACATGGAGGGTCGCCGGCGAAGCCGGCCCATCGTTCGGCGAAGCCAAACGAATACTACAGGGAGGGTGGACGGCAAAGCCGGCCCATCGTTTGGCGAAGCCAAACAAATACTACATGAAGGGTGGCCGGCGAAGCCGGCCCATCGTTCGGCGAAGCCAAACGAATACTACATGTCCATCGTTTGGCGAAGCCAAACGAATACTACATAGAGGGTGGCCGGCGAAGCCGGTCCATCGTTTGGCGAAGCCAAACGAATACTACATCGAGGGTGGCCGGCGAAGCCGGTCCATGGTTTGGCGAAGCCAAACGAATACTACATGGAGGGTGGCCGGCGAAGCCGGCCCATCGTTTGGCGAAGCCAAACGAATACTACATGAAGGGTGGCCGGCGAAGCCGACCCATCGTCTGGCGAAGCCAAACGAATACTACATAGAGGGTGGCCGGCGAAGCCGGCCCATCGTTTGGCGAAGCCAAACGAATACTACATGGAGGGTGGCCGGCGAAGCCGGCCCATCGTTTGGCGAAGCCAAACGAATACTACATGGATGGTGGCCGGCGAAGCCGGCCCATCGTTTGGCGAAGCTAAACGAATACTACATCGAGGGTGGCCGGCGAAGCCGGTCCATGGTTTGGCGAAGCCAAACGAATACTACATGGAGGGTGGCCGGCGAAGTCGGCCCATCGTTTGGCGAAGCCAAACGAATACTACTACATGGAGGGTAGCCGGCGAAGCCGGCCCATCGTTTGGCGAAGCCAAACGAATACTACAGGCTATAAAACGGCGAAATTCACATGGTTCCTACGCGTTCTGGTGCGGAGCGGAGGTTAGAGACAGTGAGAGAGCGGAGGGCAGACGGAGGCCCAGGCGTCACGCGCGCCGCTCGCGCCTCGAATGATGTGAATTAAGACGTTTTATAGAGGGTACATGGAGGGTGGCCGGCGAAGCCGGCGCATCGTTTGGCGAAGCCAAACGATTACTACTACATGGAGGGTAGCCGGCGGAGCCGGCCCATCGTTTAGCGAAGCCAAACGATTACTAAATAGAGGGTGGCCGGCGAAGCCGGCCCATCGTTTGGCGAAGCCAAACGAATACTACATGGAGGGTGGCCGGCGAAGCCGGCCCATCGTCTGGCGAAGCCAAACGAATACTACTACATGGACTGTAGCCGGCGAAGTCGGCCCATCGTTTGGCGAAGCCAAACGATTACTACATAGAGGGTGGCCGGCGAAGTTGCACCATCGTTTGGCGAAGCCAAACGAATACTACATGGAGGGTGGCCGGCGAAGCTGGCTTTCATCCGTTTGGCGAAGCCAAACGATTACTACATGAAGGGTGGCCGGCGAAGCCGGCCCATCGTTTGGCGAAGCCAAACGAGTACTACATGGAGGGTGGCCGGCGAAGCCGGCCCATCGTTTGGCGAAGCCAAACGAATACTACATGGAGGGTGGCCGGCGAAGCCGGCCCATCGTTTGGCGAAGCCAAACGAATACTACTACATGGAGGGTAGCCGATAGAGGGTGGCCGGCGAAGCCGGCCCATCGTTTGGCGAAGCCAAACGAATACTACATGGAGGGTAGCCGGCGAAGCCGGCCCATCGTTTGGCGAAGCCAAACGAATACTACATGAAGGGTGGCCGGCGAAGCCGACCCATCGTTTGGCGAAGCCAAACGAATACTACATGGAGGGTGGCCGGCGAAGCCGGCCCATCGTTTGGCGAAGCCAAACGAATACTACATGGAGGTTGGCCGGCGAAGCCGGCCCATCGTTTGGCGAAGCCAAACGAATACTACATCGAGGGTGGCGGGCGAAGCCGGCCCATCGTTTGGCGAAGCCAAACGAATACTACTACATGGAGGGTAGCCGGCGAAGCCGGCCCATCGTTTGGCGAAGCCAAACGAATACTATACGGTGGGTGGCCGGCGAAGCCTGCTCGCTGCGAGGATGCAAATGATACGTACCTATCTTGCGTGCCGCCACCTAAGAGCGCAGCATGTTTGGAGAATTGAAAACATTGAGCAGTTAAAAGGCTTTTTGACGTCATGTTTATTTGCTTGCTTGACCATTTTTCAAAAAGGACAACTATACTACTGTCATCGTGGTATTCGGTCTTTGGAACGGCGCTGGCCACATGGTTGTAGACGTACTCGTCTATTCACGTTGCTTTGACAAGCATGTTTAGGAGCTTGTACCGTACATTAGGGAGTGAAATTTATTGTTCCTTCGCGTGTGCAGGTGGACCTGGGATACAAACAGTGTGAGTGTGGAAAAGTTGAGTAGCAGCATACGCGCGCGTTACACCTTAGTGAATTTGACTCTGAAACAGAGGGTTTGCTGCCTCCAAGTCAGAGGGTTTGCTGCCTCCAAGTCAAGTGGCTGCCCCGGGCTAGGGACCCGAAGGGTCACTAGTCTAAAAAAACACAACTGAGAAAAAAAGGAAGACACCGACGACAGAACTTTCATCTAAATCTTTCTGTGTAGGGATTAGTGAAGCAGTTTGGTCCTGAGTGAACTTCCAGTACCGCGTCACACTGCACGGACTGAACACTAGGTTTTGCTGCTTCTGCTCCCTATAATCCGTCTCGGTGGAGAATCCCAAGAAGCATTGTTATTCCCCCACCTGCGGTTACCCAGTCACGCCTCTTACACAGTTTCTGCTACACCGTAATTCAGAACACCAAATTCATAGTTGTTTCCGCGAACCCTTAATTTTTTGTATATTTCTCAAGTTTTCATGATTACCGTAGAATGGATACTGCGTAAGTAACGTGATTGCGTACCTGCAGATTGCTGCAGTAGCGCGCTGGTATCTATGGCAGGGTTCAGAGCAGCTAAGAGCGGTGACTCGCCATGATTCTTGCTTTTTTTCTGGAATTGCGATTCGGAAAACAGTGAGGAGGGGACTGGACAACAAAAAAACGACGTTAATCAAAATCCAGTCTTCAGCGACTGCCTTAAACATCGGTGTGAGCTCACTAATCGAATAGGGCGTTATGTGCTTTGTCGCGATAGATCAGTAACGGGGATGAGCGGATTTCTGATGGTTTTTGGCCTTCAGATTTCTGAATTCCGATTTCCGAAAAATGCCCCAAATGCGGAAAGTATCGGAAATGATTAGAAGATCACAATTTTAGGAGGTTACGCATTGTAATTGCAAGACATTAAGGGTGTTCTTTGAGAGCTAAACCTGAACCGGAGGTTTGTTTTGATGTTAAAAAAGAGCAAGGAGTAAGGTTCCATATGTCAACAGGATCTATATTTTCTTGAAATGAACCAAAAACTCACTGTGATTGGGCTCTTTTCCTCAAATTCAGGTTGAACCATTCTCAAACTGGGCTCTTTTTCAGAGATATTTGGATTTGACCATGCTTTTATTGAATCTAATAGGGTCCTGAGGTGTTTGTTTAAGTGGAGACAGTAGGAACAGAGTGAACGTATGATATCTTCTAAGAATGTGTGGTGTAAAAAATGGACGGGGCTGCGAAGGGCAGACGCGCGATCGAAACTCTGTTTGCCGGTGGTGTCGCGAAATCCGCACTGCTCGCCGCAATGAGCGCGCCTCGCCCATCCGCTAGACCATGTTTAGCAAGTGGCCATTACCTACTATAGTATTTTTGTTCAATTGTACTTGTTGTGATGCTAATGGTCTATATACATAGCTCTTGTTATCGAATGGTTACACTCACTATTTAAGTTACGGTACACAAAATGATAGCTTATTGTGCTACAGTGAATTAGTGAGTGTTGTCTCGAAGTCATGATATCTAAAGTGTGCTACCTGAAAATACTTAATTGAAGCAAATTTTGCGCAGCGTTAGTCTGGATTCTCGGTTTTTGTCGTGTATCCGAATTTCGTGAAAAATGAGAAAGAAGATTAGGCTTCATTAACTCTTTTCATTGGGAGGAGATCTCCTCCCAGCTAGAGATTAAGAACAGTTTTGAAGGCTCATTAGATTAGAAGTAGGGTAGGTACATACAGCCACCATGGGTGGTTGGAATCCATCCAGGTGAACTTATTTCCAATTACTCGATTCCTGAAAGTTTAGGTTCCTGGCAAAAGTAAAGATTTGGCATGGCCATAGAAATATACTCAGTTAAAGAGGGAAAATAAAGAAAAATGAAAAAAGGTTTGAAATATTCCTGAGAACGATTTGGCGTAGAATAATTTGTTTTTTCGGGGAATGAAGTGAAATAGTTGAAAGTATGATTTGGCAGTCGAGTTTGAACCAACTATTGATAAGAGTTGTGCAGAACGAGAGATCGCCTTGTCTGTGCTTATCCGTAGAACATATCAAAGCGAAATCACGCGTGTTGATTTTACTTCACCTAATACGTGAAGACCACCGCATTACAGCTCCCGGAAAGGTTTTGATGCTTCCCATTTCACGCGCGATTTCGCTTTGATATGTTCTACGGATAAGCACAGACAAGGCGATCTCTCGTTCTGCACAACTCTTATCAATAGTTGGTTCAAACTCGACTTCCAAATCATACTTTCAACTATTTCACTTCATTTCCCGAAAAACATTATTCTACGCCAAATCGTTCTCAGGAATATTTCAAAACCTTTTTTTCATTTTTCTTTATCTTCCCTTTTTAACTGAGTATATTTTTGTGACCATGCCAAATCTTTACTTTTGCCAGGAACCTAAACTTTCAGGAATTTCTTTTTTTTTCCTAAAGGTTTCCTTTCTAACATGATTTATGTCTGGTGGTGTTAGATGAAAGTAAACCCACTGATGTCTTGCCCCCCCCCCCTTCTTTGACGCCCTGCGCACTCCAGCTGATAGCCTGCGCACTTTCTATGACGTCCTGCACACGCCCACTGATGTCCTACACACTTTCTATAAGGTGCTGCACACGCCCACTATAGTCCTGCACACTCTCACTGATGTCCTGCACACCATCTATGACATCCTGCACACTCCCACTAATGTCCTGCACACTTTCTACGGCGTTCTGCGCACACCCATTTGGGTACGGCACTTTCTACGGCGTCGGGCGCACTTTCATTTGGGTCCCACACACTTTCTAGGGCGTTCTGCGCACACCCATTTGGGTCCCGCACACTTTCTACGGCGTTCTGCGCCCACCCATTTGGGTCCCGCACACTTTCTACGGCGTTCTGCGCCCACCCATTTGGGTCCCGCACACTTTCTACGGCGTCCGGCTCACTCTCGTTTGGGTCCCGCACACTTTCTACGGCGTCCGGCTCACTCTCATTTGGGTCCCACACACTTTCTAGGGCGTTCTGCGCACACACATTTGGGTCCCGCACACTTTCTACGGCGTTCTGTGCCCACCCATTTGGGTCCCGCACACTTTCTACGGCGTCTGGCGCATTCCCACGTGGGTCCCGCACACTTTCTACGACGTCCGACGCACTCTCGTTTGGGTCCCGCACACTTTCTGCGGCGTCCGGCTCACTCTCATTTGGGTCCCACACACTTTCTAGGGCGTTCTGCGCACACCCATTTGGGTCCCGCACACCTTCTACGGCGTTCTTCGCACACCCATTTGGGTCCCGCACACTCTCTACGGCTTCCGGCGCACTCCCACTTGGGTCCCGCACACTTTATACGGCGTTCTGCGCACTCCCACTTGGGTCCCGCACACTTTCTACGGCGTCCGGCTCACTCTCATTTGGGTCCCACACACTTTCTAGGGCGTTCTGCGCACACCCATTTGGGTCCCGCACACTCTCTACGGCGTCCGGCGCACTCCCACTTGGGTCCCGCACACTTTCTACGGCGTTTTGCGCCCACCCATTTGGGTCCCGCACACTTTCTACGGCGTCCGACTCACTCTCATTTGGGTCCCACACACTTTCTAGGGCGTTCTGCGCACACACATTTGGGTCCCGCATACTTTCTACAGCGTTCTGCGCACACCCATTTGGGTCCCGCACACTCTCTACGGCGTCCGGCGCACTCCCTCTTGGGTCCCGCACACTTTCTACGGCGTTCTGCGCCCACCCATTTGGGTCCCGCACACTTTCTACGGCGTCCGGCGCACTCCCACGTGGGTCTCGCATACTTTCTACGGCATCCGGCGCACTCTCATTTGGGTCCTGCACACTTTCTACGGCGTCCGGCGCACTCTTATTTGGGTCCCGCACACTTTCTACGGCGTCCGGCGCACTCTCATTTGGGTCCTACACACTTTCTAGGGCGTTCTGCGCACACCCATTTGAGTCCCGCACACTTTCTACGGCGTCCGGCGCATTCCCACGTGGGTCCCGCACACTTTCTACGGCGTCCGGCGCACTCTCATTTGGGTCCCGCACACTTTCTACGGCGTCCGGCGCACTCTCATTTGGGTCCCACACACTTTCTAGGGCGTTCTGCGCACACCCATTTGGGTCCCGCACACTTTTTACGGCGTCCGGCGCACTCCCACTTGGGTCCCGCACACTTTCTACGGCGTCCGGCGCACTCTCATTTGGGTCCCACACACTTTCTAGGGCGTTCTGCGCACACCCATTTGGGTCCCGCACAATTTCTACGGCGTCCGGCGCACTCCCACTTGGGTCCCGCAAACTTTCTACGGCGTCCGGCGCACTCTCATTTGGGTCCCACACACTTTCTAGGGCGTTCTGCGCACACCCATTCGGGTCCCGCACAATTTCTACGGCGTCCGGCGCACTCCCACTTGGGTCCCGCACACTTTCTACGGCGTCCGGCGCACTCTCATTTGGGTCCCACACACTTTCTAGGGCGTTCTGCGCACACCCATTCGGGTCCCGCACACTTTTTACGGCGTCCGGCGCACTCCCACTTGGGTCCCGCACACTTTCTACGGCGTTCGGCGCACTCTCATTTGGGTCCCACACACTTTCTAGGGCGTTCTGCGCACACCCATTTGGGTCCCACACACTTTCTACGGCGTTCTGCGCACACCCATTTGGGTCCCGCACACTTTCTACGGCGTCCGGCGCACTCCTAATTTGGTCACACAGATGTTCTACGACGTCTTTCGCACTCCTGCTGGGGTCCCGCACAGTATCTACGGCGTTCTGTGGCGCACTTCTGAGTCACACCGTGCGGCGTTTCAAGAAGTACTTCCGAGATCTCGCCGTATTGATTGAAGCGTTGCCCCGTCAAATCCTGAGCAAAAGCCTATCAGTAACGGTGTTTATTTCACTAGTTCATTTTTACGAATAAGCAAACGTCGGTTGGTTTTTAATAACATGTTTACGTGTTTGTGTCTTTCTTTACCCTCAATTTTGAGGTTCCGCAAAAATTGAGCTACCAACTTCAAAATTTGACAGGAGCTAGGTGCAAACAAAACCAGCACCCTGGCCAAAAATGAGCTCTCTAGCTCAACGATAAGTGTTCCAACAAGATCGTGAACGCCAACTGAAAAAAAAAGGAGATGAACATTTTTTCGACCAAAATGACGTGGTTTTGACAGTTTTTCTCGAATCTCAGGTAACCATTCCGGACCATTTTTTGAACAGTTATTCACCTTTCTAAAGTGTATTAAATGCAAAAAGAACGGTCTTCCTACGTTTACTCTGGACCCTGATACTGAGATCAGGGGGTTGCGCGATGGCGAATCAAAGCCAAATCTGGTGAGCGCTTCGCGCTCACTACAATTTTCCGATTTCCAATGGCTTTTGCCCTTCAGAGTTCCGATTTCCGAAATTCAAATGGTTGTTCCGATTTCCGCTTCCCGAAGTGATGAAAAAGATTTCCCCTCATCCCTGATCAGAAGCCTCTCTAGGCTTTCATGCATTGCCGCGCATTTGGAGTGGAACAGTAACTGAACAAAGACTATTGTTCAATGTCGTTTTGTCGCCGGTCCGCACCCGCCCCATAACTTCCAGAGCCCCATATTAAAATAATCAAAAACCGCTTTTGCAGGGACTTAGCCTTACTGCACTCCTTTCAACTTACCAAAATCGCCCATGAAAACCGCTTTTTTTTCGACAGTGGTAAAATTCCATACGCATGCATTGAATTCTCTTAAAATTTTGTTTTTCAGCCTTCAAAAGTTTTGTGTTTCAGCCTTCAATGATAATTGAATTCCTTCCATACCGGATTCGGGGCGGGGTATAAGTCCGGGAGGTGGTTCTAAGTCACGTCAATGATCCTGTCGTGTCACCAACACCCGAAGGTCGTGACCCCAGGTGATGCCGAGAATTGAATCTCTTCCACGTATTGAGGGTGAAGTCGTTTGACTGAAGAAAGGAAAAGAACTCAAACTGCTCGCTGATTTTTTGACTATTTTGATGGCAGAATGTTGAGAACCGAAAAACGGAATCTCCCAACCTTCCCCTAAATGAGGGCACAATCGTATGAGCCTAACTATACTTTGAAGGTTTTGGTGAACTGAAATGCACATACAGCTCAATACTGTTTTGGAGTGGTTAGAGATGTGACGAAATAGTGCTATAGTGATGGAGGCCCAGGTGGTCGTACTTTGTGCTCCGATTCTTTTATTATATCTTTACTATATATAAAGGGGATCTGTCAGTCTGTCACGGTATTGGACCTCGGCGCATCATATGTCAACCGAGATCGGCTGTGTTACCAAAAAAAGTATACGACGCACTTTCCAGCCATGACTTGAGAGTCAACAACGTCGCCGGTTTAAATACCCAAGTTTGAAGCACTTTTGGCCACGCCCTGTCATCTGGCGGTCCTGCCCATCCGGGGGTGACCCCGGTGCCGTCAGCGACTCGCGGTGGTGTGCCGGCCGCGACGCGTGTCGGTGTGCCGGCCGCGACGCGCGTCGGCGTGCCGGCCGCGACGCGTGTCGGTGTTCCGGCCGCGACGCGTGTCGGTGTTCCGGCCGTGACGCGTGTTGGTGTGTCGGCCGCGGCGCGTGTCGGTGTGCCGGCCGCAACGCATGTCGGGGTGCCGGCCGCGACGCGTGCGATCGAGATTGTCAAGTGCGGGTAGCCTCCTTAAATGCCGAGGCAAATCACCAGGAGTTTCGTCACCCTCCTTAAGTCACGAGTCAGTCTCGTCAGTCCTCCCCACACTGCCTCGCCTCATATAAGGGCGAGCCAGATCGTCAGGAGTTTCGCCACCCTCCTGAGGTCACGAGTCTCGTCAGTCCTCCCCACATTCCCTTTAGTTCCGCGCGTGGTTTCGTCGTGGATGCTCCAACTAATCATCTCGATTCTCAGTTTCTCTCTCTTTCATATTCATTCTTTACCTGTCTCTATTTTCTTCAATTCCATTCCGACAATTACAGGATCATCAGAAACGAACCTTCTGTGGAATCACAGATTTTTGTTTTGTCCCAGTTGCTGAGCGCTGATCGCATCCTGAGAAGTTCTGTGCGATATGCACAGAAAATCTAGGATTTTTCGTACAGAAAATCCGAATTTTTCATTTCTCGATGCATAGAGCTTTTTTCAGTATTGTTGGCGATATCCTCATCCCCTCAAACAAAATTTATAGTATTTTCGAGGGCTATATCCTGAGAGATTCTGTGAGATATGCACAGAAAATCTGAAATTTTTCATACAGAAAATCTGAATTTTTTGATTTCTCGATGCATAGAGCTTTTTTCAGTATTGTTGGCGATATCCTCATCCCCTCAAACAAAATTTATAGTATTTTCGAGGGCTATATCCTGAGAGATTCTGTGAGATATGCACAGAAAATCTGAATTTTTCGATTTCTCGATGCATAGAGCTTTTTTCAGCATTGTTGGCGATATCCTCATCCCCTCAAACAAAATTTATAGTATTTTCGAGGGCTATATCCTGAGAGATTCTGTGAGATATGCACAGAAAATCTGAATTTTTCGATTTCTCGATGCATAGAGCTTTTTTCAGCATTGTTGGCGATATCATCATCCCCTCAAACGAAATTTATAGTATTTTCGAGGGCTATATCCTGAGAGATTCTGTGAGATATGCACAGAAAATCTGAATTTTTCGATTTCTCGATGCATAGAGCTTTTTTCAGCATTGTTGGCGATATCCTCATCCCCTCAAACGAAATTTATAGTATTTTCGAGGGCTATATCCTGAGAGATTCTGTGAGATATGCACAGAAAATCTGAATTTTTCGATTTCTCGATGCATAGAGCTTTTTTCAGCATTGTTGGCGATATCATCATCCCCTCAAACGAAATTTATAGTATTTTCGAGGGCTATATCCTGAGAGATTCTGTGAGATATGCACAGAAAATCTGAATTTTTCGATTTCTCGATGCATAGAGCTTTTTTCAGCATTGTTGGCGATATCATCATCCCCTCAAACGAAATTTATAGTATTTTCGAGGGCTATAACCTGAGAGATTCTGTGAGATATGCACAGAAAATCTGAATTTTTCGATTTCTCGATGCATAGAGCTTTTTTCAGCATTGTTGGCGATATCCTCATCCCCTCAAACGAAATTTATAGTATTTTCGAGGGCTATATCCTGAGAGATTCTGTGAGATATGCACAGAAAATCTGAATTTTTCGATTTCTCGATGCATAGAGCTTTTTTCAGCATTGTTGGCGATATCCTCATCCCCTCAAACGAAATTTATAGTATTTTCGAGGGCTATATCCTGAGAGATTCTGTGAGATATGCACAGAAAATCTGAATTTTTCGATTTCTCGATGCATAGAGCTTTTTTCAGCATTGTTGGCGATATCCTCATCCCCTCAAACGAAATTTATAGTATTTTCGAGGGCTATATCCTGAGAGATTCTGTGAGATATGCACAGAAAATCTGAAATTTTCGATTTCTCGATGCATAGAGCTTTTTTCAGTATTGTTGGCGATATCCTCATCCCCTCAAACGAAATTTATAGTATTTTCGAGGGCTATATCCTGAGAGATTCTGTGAGATATGCACAGAAAATCTGAATTTTTTGATTTCTTGATGAATAGAGCTTTTCTCCGTACTGTTGGCGATATCCTCATCCCCTCAAACGAAATTTATAGTATTTTCGAGGGCTATATCCTGAGAGATTCTGTGAGATATGCACAGAAAATCTGAATTTTTTGATTTCTCGATGCATAGAGCTTTTTTCAGCATTGTTGGCGATATCCTCATCCCCTCAAACGAAATTTATAGTATTTTCGAGGGCTATATCCTGAGAGATTCTGTGTCATATGCACACAAAATCTGAACTTTTTGATTTCTCGATGCATAGAGCTTTTTCAGCATTGTTGGCGATATCCTCATCCCCTCAAACGAAATTTATAGTATTTTCGAGGGCTATATCCTGAGAGATTCTGTGAGATATGCACAGAAAATCTGAAATTTTCGATTTCTCGATGCATAGAGCTTTTTCATTATTGTTGGCGATATCCTCATCCCCTCAAACGAAATTTATAGTATTTTCGAGGGCTATATCCTGAGAGATTCTGTGAGATATGCACAGAAAATCTGAATTTTTTGATTTCTCGATGCATAGAGCTTTTTTCAGTATTGTTGGCGATATCCTCATCTCCTCAAACGAAATTTATAGTATTTTCGAAGGCTATATCCTGAGAGATTCTGTGAGATATGCTCAGAAAATCTGAATTTTCGATTTCTCGATGCATAGAGCTTTTTCAGCATTGTTGGCGATGTCCTCATCCCCTCAAACGAAATTTATAGTATTTTCGAGGGCTATATCCTGAGAGATTCTGTGAGATATGCACAGAAAATCTGAATTTTTCGATTTCTCGATGCATAGAGCTTTTTTCAGCATTGTTGGCGATATCCTCATCCCATCAAACGAAATTTATAGTATTTTCGAGGGCTATATCCTGAGAGATTCTGTGAGATATGCACAGAAAATCTGAATTTTTCGATTTCTCGATGCATAGAGCTTTTTTCAGCATTGTTGGCGATATCCTCATCCCATCAAACGAAATTTATAGTATTTTCGAGGGCTATATCCTGAGAGATTCTGTGAGATATGCACAGAAAATCTGAATTTTTCGATTTCTCGATGCATAGAGCTGTTTTCAGCATTGTTGGCGATATCCTCACCCCCTCAAACGAAATTTATAGTATTTTCGAGGGCTATATCCTGAGAGATTCTGTGAGATATGCACAGAAAATCTGAAGTTTTGATTTGTCGATGCATAGGGCTTTTTTCAGCATTGTTGGCGATATCCTCATCCCCTCAAACGAAATTTATAGTATTTTCGAGGGCTATATCCTGAGAGATTCTGTGAGATATGCACAGAAAATCTGAATTTTTCGATTTCTCGATGCATAGAGCTTTTTTCAGCATTGTTGGCGATATCCTCATCCCCTCAAACGAAATTTATAGTATTTTCGAAGGCTATATCCTGAGAGATTCTGTGAGATATGCACAGAAAATCTGAATTTTCTGTTTTCTCGATGCATAGAGCTTTTTTCAGTATTGTTGGCGATATCCTCATCCCCTCAAACGAAATTTATAGTATTTTCGAAGGCTATATCCTGAGAGATTCTGTGAGATATGCACAGAAAATCTGAATTTTTGATTTGTCGATGCATAGAGCTGTTTTCAGCATTGTTGGCGATATCCTCATCCCCTCAAACGAAATTTATAGTATTTTCGAGGGCTATATCCTGAGAGATTCTGTGAGATATGCACAGAAAATCTGAATTTTTCGATTTCTCGATGCATAGAGCTTTTTTCAGCATTGTTGGCGATATCCTCATCCCCTCAAACGAAATTTATAGTATTTTCGAGGGCTATATCCTGAGAGATTCTGTGAGATATGCACAGAAAATCTGAAATTTTGATTTCTCGATGCATAGAGCTTTTTCAGCATTGTTGGCGATATCCTCATCCCCTCAAACGAAATTTATAGTATTTTCGAGGGCTATATCCTGAGAGATTCTGTGAGATATGCACAGAAAATCTGAATTTTTCGATTTCTCGATGCATAGAGCTTTTTTCAGCATTGTTGGCGATATCCTCATCCCCTCAAACGAAATTTATAGTATTTTCGAGGGCTATATCCTGAGAGATTCTGTGAGATATGCACAGAAAATCTGAATTTTTCGATTTCTCGATGCATAGAGCTTTTTTCAGTATTGTTGGCGATATCCTCATCCCCTCAAACGAAATTTATAGTATTTTCGAGGGCTATATCCTGAGAGATTCTGTGAGATATGCACAGAAAATCTGAATTTTTCGATTTCTCGATGCATAGAGCTTTTTTCAGCATTGTTGGCGATATCCTCATCCCCTCAAAGGAAATTTATAGTATTTTCGAGGGCTATATCCTGAGAGATTCTGTGAGATATGCACAGAAAATCTGAAATTTTCGATTTCTCGATGCATAGAGCTTTTTCAGCATTGTTGGCGATATCCTCATCCCCTCAAACGAAATTTATAGTATTTTCGAGGGCTATATCCTGAGAGATTCTGTGAGATATGCACAGAAAATCTGAATTTTTCGATTTCTCGATGCATAGAGCTTTTTTCAGCATTGTTGGCGATATCCTCATCCCCTCAAACGAAATTTATAGTATTTTCGAGGGCTATATCCTGAGAGATTCTGTGAGATATGCACAGAAAATCTGAAATTTTCGATTTCTCGATGCATAGAGCTTTTTCAGCATTGTTGGCGATATCCTCATCCCCTCAAACGAAATTTATAGTATTTTCGAGGGCTATATCCTGAGAGATTCTGTGAGATATGCACAGAAAATCTGAAATTTTGATTTCTCGATGCATAGAGCTTTTTCAGCATTGTTGGCGATATCCTCATCCCCTCAAACGAAATTTATAGTATTTTCGAGGGCTATATCCTGAGAGATTCTGTGAGATATGCACAGAAAATCTGAAATTTTGATTTCTCGATGCATAGAGCTTTTTCAGCATTGTTGGCGATATCCTCATCCCCTCAAACGAAATTTATAGTATTTTCGAGGGCTATATCCTGAGAGATTCTGTGAGATATGCACAGAAAATCTGAATTTTTGATTTCTCGATGCATAGAGCTTTTTCAGCATTGTTGGCGATATCCTCATCCCCTCAAACGAAATTTATAGTATTTTCGAGGGCTATATCCTGAGAGATTCTGTGAGATATGCACAGAAAATCTGAATTTTTGATTTCTCGATGCATAGAGCTTTTTCAGCATTGTTGGCGATATCCTCATCCCCTCAAACGAAATTTATAGTATTTTCGAGGGCTATATCCTGAGAGATTCTGTGAGATATGCACAGAAAATCTGAATTTTTGATTTCTCGATGCATAGAGCTTTTTCAGCATTGTTGGCGATATCCTCATCCCCTCAAACGAAATTTATAGTATTTTCGAGGGCTATATCCTGAGAGATTCTGTGAGATATGCACAGAAAATCTGAATTTTTGATTTCTCGATGCATAGAGCTTTTTCAGCATTGTTGGCGATATCCTCATCCCCTCAAACGAAATTTATAGTATTTTCGAGGGCTATATCCTGAGAGATTCTGTGAGATATGCACAGAAAATCTGAAATTTTTGATTTCTCGATGCATAGAGCTTTTTCAGCATTGTTGGCGATATCCTCATCCCCTCAAACGAAATTTATAGTATTTTCGAGGGCTATATCCTGAGAGATTCTGTGAGATATGCACAGAAAATCTGAATTTTTCGATTTCTCGATGCATAGAGCTTTTTCAGCATTGTTGGCGATATCCTCATCCCCTCAAACGAAATTTATAGTATTTTCGAGGGCTATATCCTGAGAGATTCTGTGAGATATGCACAGAAAATCTGAATTTTTGATTTCTCGATGCATAGAGCTTTTTCAGCATTGTTGGCGATATCCTCATCCCCTCAAACGAAATTTATAGTATTTTCGAGGGCTATATCCTGAGAGATTCTGTGAGATATGCACAGAAAATCTGAATTTTTCGATTTCTCGATGCATAGAGCTTTTTCAGCATTGTTGGCGATATCCTCATCCCCTCAAACGAAATTTATAGTATTTTCGAGGGCTATATCCTGAGAGATTCTGTGAGATATGCACAGAAAATCTGAAATTTTCGATTTCTCGATGCATAGAGCTTTTTCAGCATTGTTGGCGATATCCTCATCCCCTCAAACGAAATTTATAGTATTTTCGAGGGCTCTATCCTGAGAGATTCTGTGAGATATGCACAGAAAATCTGAAATTTTTGATTTCTCGATGCATAGAGCTTTTTTCAGTATTGTTGGCGATATCCTCACCCCCTCAAACGAAATTTATAGTATTTTCGAGGGCTATATCCTGAGAGATTCTGTGAGATATGCACAGAAAATCTCGAATTTTTGATTTCTCGATGCATAGAGCTTTTTCAGCATTGTTGGCGATATCCTCATCCCCTCAAACGAAATTTATAGTATTTTCGAGGGCTATATCCTGAGAGATTCTGTGAGATATGCACAGAAAATCTGAAATTTTCGATTTCTCGATGCATAGAGCTTTTTCAGCATTGTTGGCGATATCCTCATCCCCTCAAACGAAATTTATAGTATTTTCGAGGGCTATATCCTGAGAGATTCTGTGAGATATGCACAGAAAATCTGAAATTTTTGATTTCTCGATGCATAGAGCTTTTTTCAGCATTGTTGGCGATATCCTCATCCCCTCAAACGAAATTTATAGTATTTTCGAGGGCTATATCCTGAGAGATTCTGTGAGATATGCACAGAAAATCTGAAATTTTCGATTTCTCGATGCATAGAGCTTTTTCAGCATTGTTGGCGATATCCTCATCCCTCAAACGAAATTTATAGTATTTTCGAGGGCTATATCCTGAGAGATTCTGTGAGATATGCACAGAAAATCTGAAATTTTCGATTTCTCGATGCATAGAGCTTTTTCAGCATTGTTGGCGATATCCTCATCCCCTCAAACGAAATTTATAGTATTTTCGAGGGCTATATCCTGAGAGATTCTGTGAGATATGCACAGAAAATCTGAAATTTTCGATTTCTCGATGCATAGAGCTTTTTCAGCATTGTTGGCGATATCCTCATCCCCTCAAACGAAATTTATAGTATTTTCGAGGGCTATATCCTGAGAGATTCTGTGAGATATGCACAGAAAATCTGAAATTTTGATTTCTCGATGCATAGAGCTTTTTCAGCATTGTTGGCGATATCCTCATCCCCTCAAACGAAATTTATAGTATTTTCGAGGGCCATATCCTTAGAGATTCTGTGAGATATACACAGAAAATGTGAATTTTTGTGTTTCTCGATTCATAGAGCTTTTTTCAGCATTGTTGGCGATATTCTCACCCCCTCAAACGCAATTTATAGTATTTTCGAGGGCTATATCCTGAGAGATTCTGTGAGATATGCACAGAAAATCTGAATTTTTGATTTCTCGATGCATAGAGCTTTTTCAGCATTGTTGGCGATATCCTCATCCCCTCAAACGAAATTTATAGTATTTTCGAGGGCTATATCCTGAGAGATTCTGTGAGATATGCACAGAAAATCTGAATTTTTCGATTTCTCGATGCATAGAGCTTTTTTCAGCATTGTTGGCGATATCCTCATCCCCTCAAACGAAATTTATAGTATTTTCGAGGGCTATATCCTGAGAGATTCTGTGAGATATGCACAGAAAATCTGAAATTTTTGATTTCTCGATGCATAGAGCTTTTTTCAGCATTGTTGGCGATATCCTCATCCCTCAAACGAAATTTATAGTATTTTCGAGGGCTATATCCTGAGAGATTCTGTGAGATATGCACAGAAATCTGAATTTTTGATTTCTCGATGCATAGAGCTTTTTTCAGCATTGTTGGCGATATCCTCATCCCCTCAAACGAAATTTATAGTATTTTCGAGGGCTATATCCTGAGAGATTCTGTGAGATATGCACAGAAAATCTGAATTTTTCGATTTCTCGATGCATAGAGCTTTTTTCAGCATTGTTGGCGATATCCTCATCCCCTCAAACGAAATTTATAGTATTTTCGAGGGCTATATCCTGAGAGATTCTGTGTGATATGCACAGAAAATCTGAATTTTTTGATTTCTTGATGAATAGAGCTTTTTCAGCATTGTTGGCGATATCCTCATCCCCTCAAACGAAATTTATAGTATTTTCGAGGGCTATATCCTGAGAGATTCTGTGAGATATGCACAGAAAATCTGAATTTTTGATTTCTCGATGCATAGAGCTTTTTCAGCATTGTTGGCGATATCCTCATCCCCTCAAACGAAATTTATAGTATTTTCGAGGGCTATATCCTGAGAGATTCTGTGAGATATGCACAGAAAATCTGAAATTTTCGATTTCTCGATGCATAGAGCTTTTTTCAGCATTGTTGGCGATATCATCATCCCCTCAAACGAAATTTATAGTATTTTCGAGGGCTATATCCTGAGAGATTCTGTGAGATATGCACAGAAAATCTGAATTTTTCGATTTCTCGATGCATAGAGCTTTTTTCAGCATTGTTGGCGATATCATCATCCCCTCAAACGAAATTTATAGTATTTTCGAGGGCTATAACCTGAGAGATTCTGTGAGATATGCACAGAAAATCTGAATTTTTCGATTTCTCGATGCATAGAGCTTTTTCAGCATTGTTGGCGATATCATCATCCCCTCAAACGAAATTTATAGTATTTTCGAGGGCTATATCCTGAGAGATTCTGTGAGATATGCACAGAAAATCTGAAATTTTCGATTTCTCGATGCATAGAGCTTTTTCAGCATTGTTGGCAATATCCTCATCCCCTCAAACGAAATTTATAGTATTTTCGAGGGCTATATCCTGAGAGATTCTGTGAGATATGCACAGAAAATCTGATATTTTTGATTTCTCGATGCATAGAGCTTTTTTCAGCATTGTTGGCAATATCCTCATCCCCTCAAACGAAATTTATAGTATTTTCGAGGGCTATATCCTGAGAGATTCTGTGAGATATGCACAGAAAATCTGAAACTTTTGATTTCTCGATGCATAGAGCTTTTTTTCAGCATTGTTGGCAATATCCTCGTCCCCTCAAACGAAATTTATAGTATTTTCGAGGGCTATATCCTGAGAGATTCTGTGAGATATGCACAGAAAATCTGAAATTTTTGATTTCTCGATGCATAGAGCTTTTTCAGCATTGTTGGCGATATCCTCATCCCCTCAAACGAAATTTATAGTATTTTCGAGGGCTATATCCTGAGAGATTCTGTGAGATATGCACAGAAAATCTGAAATTTTTGATTTCTCGATGCATAGAGCTTTTTTCAGCATTGTTGGCGATATCCTCATCCCCTCAAACGAAATTTATAGTATTTTCGAGGGCTATATCCTGAGAGATTCTGTGAGATATGCACAGAAAATCTGAAATTTTTGATTTCTCGATGCATAGAGCCTTTTTCAGCATTGTTGGCGATATCCTCATCCCCTCAAACGAAATTTATAGTATTTTCGAGGGCTATATCCTGAGAGATTCTGTGAGATATGCACAGAAAATCTGAAATTTTTGATTTCTCGATGCATAGAGCCTTTTTCAGCATTGTTGGCGATATCCTCATCCCCTCAAACGAAATTTATAGTATTTTCGAGGGCTATATCCTGAGAGATTCTGTGAGATATGCACAGAAAATGTGAAAGGTTTGATTTCGCGATGCATAGAGCTTTTTCAGCATTGTTGGCGATATCCTCATCCTCAAACGAAATTTATAGTATTTTCGAGGGCTAGATCCTGAGAGATTCTGTGAGATATGCACAGAAAATCTGAAATTTTTGATTTCTCGATGCATAGAGCTTTTTTCAGCATTGTTGGCGATATCCTCGTCCCCTCAAACGAAATTTATAGTATTTTCGAGGGCTATATCCTGAGAGATTCTGTGAGATATGCACAGAAAATGTGAAATTTTTGATTTCTCGATGCATAGAGCTTTTTTCAGCATTGTTGGCGATATCCTCGTCCCCTCAAACGAAATTTATAGTATTTTCGAGGGCTATATCCTGAGAGATTCTGTGAGATATGCACAGAAAATCTGAAATTTTTGATTTCTCGATGCATAGAGCTTTTTTCAGCATTGTTGGCAATATCCTCATCCCCTCAAACGAAATTTATAGTATTTTCGAGGGCTATATCCTGAGAGATTCTGTGAGATATGCACAGAAAATCTGAAATTTTTGATTTCTCGATGCATAGAGCTTTTTTCAGCATTGCTGGCGATATCCTCCTCCCCTCATACGAAATTTATAGTATTTTCGAGGGCTATATCCTGAGAGATTCTGTGAGATATGCACAGAAAATCTGAAATTTTTGATTTCTCGATGCATAGAGCTTTTTTCAGCATTGTTGGCGATATCCTCATCCCCTCAAACGAAATTTATAGTATTTTCGAGGGCTATATCCTGAGAGATTCTGTGAGATATGCACAGAAAATCTGAAATTTTCGATTTCTCGATGCATAGAGCTTTTTTCAGCATTGTTGGCGATATCCTCATCCCCTCAAACGAAATTTATAGTATTTTCGAGGGCTATATCCTGAGAGATTCTGTGAGATATGCACAGAAAATCTGAAATTTTTGATTTCTCGATGCATAGAGCTTTTTTCAGCATTGTTGGCGATATCCTCATCCCCTCAAACGAAATTTATAGTATTTTCGAGGGCTATATCCTGAGAGATTCTGTGAGATATGCACAGAAAATCTGAAATTTTGGTTTCTCGATGCATAGAGCTTTTTTCAGCATTGTTGGCGATATCCTCATCCCCTCAAACGAAATTTATAGTATTTTCGAGGGCTATATCCTGAGAGATTCTGTGAGATATGCACAGAAAATCTGAAATTTTTGATTTCTCGATGCATAGAGCCTTTTTCAGCATTGTTGGCGATATCCTCATCCCCTCAAACGAAATTTATAGTATTTTCGAGGGCTATATCCTGAGAGATTCTGTGAGATATGCACAGAAAATCTGAAATTTTTGATTTCTCGATGCATAGAGCTTTTGTCAGCATTGTTGGCAATATCCTCATCCCCTCAAACGAAATTTATAGTATTTTCGAGGGCTATATCCTGAGAGAATCTGTGAGATATGCACAGAAAATCTGAAATTTTTGATTTCTCGATGCATAGAGCCTTTTTCAGCATTGTTGGCGATATCCTCATCCCTCAAACGAAATTTATAGTATTTTCGAGGGCTATATCCTGAGAGATTCTGTGAGATATGCACAGAAAATCTGAAATTTTGATTTCTCGATGCATAGAGCTTTTTCAGCTTTGTTGGCGCTATCCTCATTCCCTCAAACGAAATTTATAGTATTTTCGAAGGCTGTATCGTGAGAGATTCTGTGAGATATGCACAGAAAATCTGAAATTTTTGATTTCTCGATGCATAGAGCCTTTTTCAGCATTGTTGGCGATATCCTCATCCCCTCAAACGAAATTTATAGTATTTTCGAGGGCTATATCCTGAGAGATTCTGTGAGATATGCACAGAAAATCTGAAATTTTTGATTTCTCGATGCATAGAGCCTTTTTCAGCATTGTTGGCGATATCCTCATCCCCTCAAACGAAATTTATAGTATTTTCGAGGGCTATATCCTGAGAGATTCTGTGAGATATGCACAGAAAATCTGAAATTTTTGATTTCTCGATGCATAGAGCTTTTGTCAGTATTGTTGGCGATATCCTCATCCCCTCAAACGAAATTTATAGTATTTTCGAGGGCTATATCCTGAGAGATTCTGTGAGATATGCACAGAAAATCTGAAATTTTTGATTTCTCGATGCATAGAGCCTTTTTCAGCATTGTTGGCGATATCCTCATCCCCTCAAACGAAATTTATAGTATTTTCGAGGGCTATATCCTGAGAGAATCTGTGAGATATGCACAGAAAATCTGAAATTTTTGATTTCTCGATGCATAGAGCCTTTTTCAGCATTGTTGGCGATATCCTCATCCCCTCAAACGAAATTTATAGTATTTTCGAGGGCTATATCCTGAGAGATTCTGTGAGATATGCACAGAAAATCTGAAATTTTTGATTTCTCGATGCATAGAGCCTTTTTCAGCATTGTTGGCGATATCCTCATCCCCTCAAACGAAATTTATAGTATTTTCGAGGGCTATATCCTGAGAGATTCTGTGAGATATGCACAGAAAATCTGAAATTTTTGATTTCTCGATGCATAGAGCTTTTTTCAGTATTGTTGGCGATATCCTCATCCCCTCAAACGAAATTTATAGTATTTTCGAGGGCTATATCCTGAGAGATTCTGTGAGATATGCACAGAAAATCTGAATTTTTGATTTCTCGATGCATAGAGCTTTTTCAGCATTGTTGGCGATATCCTCATCCCCTCAAACGAAATTTATAGTATTTTCGAGGGCTATATCCTGAGAGATTCTGTGAGATATGCACAGAAAATCTGAAATTTTTGATTTCTCGATGCATAGAGCTTTTTTCAGCATTGTTGGCGATATCCTCATCCCTCAAACGAAATTTATAGTATTTTCGAGGGCTATATCCTGAGAGATTCTGTGAGATATGCACAGAAAATCTGAAATTTTTGATTTCTCGATGCATAGAGCTTTTTTCAGCATTGTTGGCAATATCCTCATCCCCTCAAACGAAATTTATAGTATTTTCGAGGGCTATATCCTGAGAGATTCTGTGAGATATGCACAGAAAATCTGAAATTTTTGATTCCTCGATGCATAGAGCCTTTTTCAGCATTGTTGGCGATATCCTCATCCCCTCAAACGAAATTTATAGTATTTTCGAGGGCTATATCCTGAGAGATTCTGTGAGATATGCACAGAAAATCTGAAATTTTCGATTTCTCGATGCATAGAGCTTTTTCAGCATTGTTGGCGATATCCTCACCCCCTCAAACGAAATTTATAGTATTTTCGAGGGCTATATCCTGAGAGATTCTGTGAGATATGCACAGAAAATCTGAAATTTTTGATTTCTCGATGCATTGAGCTTTTTCAGCATTGTTGGCGATATCCTCATCCCCTCAAACGAAATTTATAGTATTTTCGAGGGCTATATCCTGAGAGATTCTGTGAGATATGCACAGAAAATCTGAAATTTTGATTTCTCGATGCATAGAGCTTTTTCAGCATTGTTGGCGATATCCTCATCCCCTCAAACGAAATTTATAGTATTTTCGAGGGCTATATCCTGAGAGATTCTGTGAGATATGCACAGAAAATCTGAAATTTTTGATTTCTCGATGCATAGAGCTTTTTTCAGCATTGTTGGCGATATCCTCATCCCCTCAAACGAAATTTATAGTATTTTCGAGGGCTATATCCTGAGAGATTCTGTGAGATATGCACAGAAAATCTGAAATTTTTGATTTCTCGATGCATAGAGCTTTTTTCAGCATTGTTGGCGATATCCTCATCCCCTCAAACGAAATTTATAGTATTTTCGAGGGCTATATCCTGAGAGATTCTGTGAGATATGCACAGAAAATCTGAAATTTTTGATTTCTCGATGCATAGAGCTTTTTCAGCATTGTTGGCGATATCCTCATCCCCTCAAACGAAATTTATAGTATTTTCGAGGGCTATATCCTGAGAGATTCTGTGGGATATGCACAGAAAATCTGAAATTTTGATTTCTCGATGCATAGAGCTTTTTCAGCATTGTTGGCGATATCCTCATCCCCTCAAACGAAATTTATAGTATTTTCGAGGGCTATATCCTGAGAGATTCTTTGAGATATGCACAGAAAATCTGAAATTTTTGATTTCTCGATGCATAGAGCTTTTTCAGCATTGTTGGCGATATCCTCATCCCCTCAAACGAAATTTATAGTATTTTCGAGGGCTATATCCTGAGAGATTCTGTGAGATATGCACAGAAAATCTGAAATTTTTGATTTCTCGATGCATAGAGCTTTTTCAGCATTGTTGGCGATATCCTCATCCCCTCAAACGAAATTTATAGTATTTTCGAGGGCTATATCCTGAGAGATTCTGTGAGATATGCACAGAAAATCTGAAATTTTCGATTTCTCGATGCATAGAGCTTTTTCAGCATTGTTGGCGATATCCTCATCCCCTCAAACGAAATTTATAGTATTTTCGAGGGCTATATCCTGAGAGATTCTGTGAGATATGCACAGAAAATCTGAAATTTTTGATTTCTCGATGCATAGAGCTTTTTCAGCATTGTTGGCGATATCCTCATCCCCTCAAACGAAATTTATAGTATTTTCGAGGGCTATATCCTGAGAGATTCTGTGAGATATGCACAGAAAATCTGAAATTTTTGATTTCTCGATGCATAGAGCTTTTTCAGCATTGTTGGCGATATCCTCATCCCCTCAAACGAAATTTATAGTATTTTCGAGGGCTATATCCTGAGAGATTCTGTGAGATATGCACAGAAAATCTGAAATTTTTGATTTCTCGATGCATAGAGCCTTTTTCAGCATTGTTGGCGATATCCTCATCCCCTCAAACGAAATTTATAGTATTTTCGAGGGCTATATCCTGAGAGATTCTGTGAGATATGCACAGAAAATCTGAAATTTTTGATTTCTCGATGCATAGAGCTTTTTCAGCATTGTTGGCGATATCCTCATCCCCTCAAACGAAATTTATAGTATTTTCGAGGGCTATATCCTGAGAGATTCTGTGAGATATGCACAGAAAATCTGAAATTTTGATTTCTCGATGCATAGAGCTTTTTCAGCATTGTTGGCGATATCCTCATCCCCTCAAACGAAATTTATAGTATTTTCGAGGGCTATATCCTGAGAGATTCTGTGAGATATGCACAGAAAATCTGAAATTTTCGATTTCTCGATGCATAGAGCTTTTTCAGCATTGTTGGCGATATCCTCATCCCCTCAAACGAAATTTATAGTATTTTCGAGGGCTATATCCTGAGAGATTCTGTGAGATATGCACAGAAAATCTGAAATTTTTGATTTCTCGATGCATAGAGCCTTTTTCAGCATTGTTGGCGATATCCTCATCCCCTCAAACGAAATTTATAGTATTTTCGAGGGCTATATCCTGAGAGATTCTGTGAGATATGCACAGAAAATCTGAAATTTTTGATTTCTCGATGCATAGAGCCTTTTTCAGCATTGTTGGCGATATCCTCATCCCCTCAAACGAAATTTATAGTATTTTCGAGGGCTATATCCTGAGAGATTCTGTGAGATATGCACAGAAAATCTGAAATTTTGATTTCTCGATGCATAGAGCTTTTTCAGCATTGTTGGCGATATCCTCATCCCCTCAAACGAAATTTATAGTATTTTCGAGGGCTATATCCTGAGAGATTCTGTGAGATATGCACAGAAAATCTGAAATTTTTGATTTCTCGATGCATAGAGCTTTTTTAGCATTGTTGGCGATATCCTCATCCCCTCAAACGAAATTTATAGTATTTTCGAGGGCTATATCCTGAGAGATTCTGTGAGATATGCACAGAAAATCTGAAATTTTTGATTTCTCGATGCATAGAGCTTTTTCAGCATTGTTGGCGATATCCTCATCCCCTCAAACGAAATTTATAGTATTTTCGAGGGCTATATCCTGAGAGATTCTGTGAGATATGCACAGAAAATCTGAAATTTTGATTTCTCGATGCATAGAGCTTTTTCAGCATTGTTGGCGATATCCTCATCCCCTCAAACGAAATTTATAGTATTTTCGAGGGCTATATCCTGAGAGATTCTGTGAGATATGCACAGAAAATCTGAAATTTTGATTTCTCGATGCATAGAGCTTTTTCAGCATTGTTG
The DNA here is from genome assembly GCA_029168955.1 of Aplectana chamaeleonis. Lineage (NCBI taxonomy): Eukaryota > Metazoa > Nematoda > Chromadorea > Rhabditida > Cosmocercidae > Aplectana > Aplectana chamaeleonis. The sequence goes on along the minus strand of JAPDOI010000059.1, from coordinate 176,096 downwards.
GCGATATCCTCATCCCCTCAAACGAAATTTATAGTATTTTCGAGGGCTATATCCTGAGAGATTCTGTGAGATATGCACAGAAAATCTGAAATTTTGATTTCTCGATGCATAGAGCTTTTTCAGCATTGTTGGCGATATCCTCATCCCCTCAAACGAAATTTATAGTATTTTCGAGGGCTATATCCTGAGAGATTCTGTGAGATATGCACAGAAAATCTGAAATTTTTGATTTCTCGATGCATAGAGCTTTTTCAGCATTGTTGGCGATATCCTCATCCCCTCAAACGAAATTTATAGTATTTTCGAGGGCTATATCCTGAGAGATTCTGTGAGATATGCACAGAAAATCTGAAATTTTGATTTCTCGATGCATAGAGCTTTTTCAGCATTGTTGGCGATATCCTCATCCCCTCAAACGAAATTTATAGTATTTTCGAGGGCTATATCCTGAGAGATTCTGTGAGATATGCACAGAAAATCTGAATTTTTGATTTCTCGATGCATAGAGCTTTTTCAGCATTGTTGGCCATATCCTCATCCCCTCAAACGAAATTTATAGTATTTTCGAGGGCTATATCCTGAGAGATTCTGTGAGATATGCACAGAAAATCTGAAATTTTTGATTTCTCGATGCATAGACCTTTTTCAGCATTGTTGGCGATATCCTCATCCCCTCAAACGAAATTTATAGTATTTTCGAGGGCTATATCCTGAGAGATTCTGTGAGATATGCACAGAAAATCTGAAATTTTGATTTCTCGATGCATAGAGCTTTTTCAGCATTGTTGGCGATATCCTCATCCCCTCAAACGAAATTTATATTATTTTCGAGGGCTATATCCTGAGAGATTCTCTGAGATATGCACAGAAAATCTGAAATTTTTGATTTCTCGATGCATAGAGCTTTTTCAGCATTGTTGGCGATATCCTCATCCCCTCAAACGAAATTTATAGTATTTTCGAGGGCTATATCCTGAGAGATTCTGTGAGATATGCACAGAAAGTCTGAAATTTTTGATTTCTCGATGCATAGAGCTTTTTCAGCATTGTTGGCGATATCCTCATCCCCTCAAACGAAATTTATAGTATTTTCGAGGGCTATATCCTGAGAGATTCTGTGAGATATGCACAGAAAATCTGAAATTTTTGATTTCTCGATGCATAGAGCCTTTTTCAGCATTGTTGGCGATATCCTCATCCCCTCAAACGAAATTTATAGTATTTTCGAGGGCTATATCCTGAGAGATTCTGTGAGATATGCACAGAAAATCTGAAATTTTTGATTTCTCGATGCATAGAGCTTTTTCAGCATTGTTGGCGATATCCTCATCCCCTCAAACGAAATTTATAGTATTTTCGAGGGCTATATCCTGAGAGATTCTGTGAGATATGCACAGAAAATCTGAAATTTTGATTTCTCGATGCATAGAGCTTTTTTCAGCATTGTTGGCGATATCCTCATCCCCTCAAACGAAATTTATAGTATTTTCGAGGGCTATATCCTGAGAGATTCTGTGAGATATGCACAGAAAATCTGAAATTTTTGATTTCTCGATGCATAGAGCTTTTTTCAGCATTGTTGGCGATATCCTCATCCCCTCAAACGAAATTTATAGTATTTTCGAGGGCTATATCCTGAGAGATTCTGTGAGATATGCACAGAAAATCTGAAATTTTTGATTTCTCGATGCATAGAGCTTTTTTTCAGTATTGTTGGCGATATCCTCACCCCCTCAAACGAAATTTATAGTATTTTCGAGGGCTATATCCTGAGAGATTCTGTGAGATATGCACAGAAAATCTGAAATTTCTGATTTCTCGATGCATAGAGCTTTTTCAGCATTGTTGGCGATATCCTCATCCCCTCAAACGAAATTTATAGTATTTTCGAGGGCTATATCCTGAGAGATTCTGTGAGATATGCACAGAAAATCTGAAATTTTGATTTCTCGATGCATAGAGCTTTTTCAGCATTGTTGGCGATATCCTCATCCCCTCAAACGAAATTTATAGTATTTTCGAGGGCTATATCCTGAGAGATTCTGTGAGATATGCACAGAAAATCTGAAATTTTGATTTCTCGATGCATAGAGCTTTTTTCAGCATTGTTGGCGATATCCTCACCCCCTCAAACGAAATTTATAGTATTTTCGAGGGCTATATCCTGAGAGATTCTGTGAGATATGCACAGAAAATCTGAAATTTTGATTTCTCGATGCATAGAGCTTTTTCAGCATTGTTGGCGATATCCTCATCCCCTCAAACGAAATTTATAGTATTTTCGAGGGCTATATCCTGAGAGATTCTGTGAGATATGCACAGAAAATCTGAAATTTTGATTTCTCGATGCATAGAGCTTTTTCAGCATTGTTGGCGATATCCTCATCCCCTCAAACGAAATTTATAGTATTTTCGAGGGCTATATCCTGAGAGATTCTGTGAGATATGCACAGAAAATCTGAAATTCTTGATCTCTCGATGCACAGCGCTTTTTTTCAGCATTGTTGCCGATATCCTCATCCCCTCAAACGAAATTTATAGTATTTTCGAGGGCTATATCCTGAGAGATTCTGTGAGATATGCACAGAAAATCTGAAATTTTTGATTTCTCGATGCATAGAGCTTTTTTCCAGTATTGTTGGCGATATCCTCATCCCCTCAAACGAAATTTATAGTATTTTCGAGGGCTATATCCTGAGAGATTCTGTGAGATATGCACAGAAAATCTGAAATTTTTGATTTCTCGATGCATAGAGCTTTTGTCAGTATTGTTGGCGATATCCTCATCCCCTCAAACGAAATTTATAGTATTTTCGAGGGCTATATCCTGAGAGATTCTGTGAGATATGCACAGAAAATCTGAAATTTTTGATTTCTCGATGCATAGAGCTTTTTTCAGCATTGTTGGCGATATCCTCATCCCCTCAAACGAAATTTATAGTATTTTCGAGGGCTATATCCTGAGAGATTCTGTGAGATATGCACAGAAAATCTGAAATTTTTGATTTCTCGATGCATAGAGCTTTTTTTCAGTATTGTTGGCGATATCCTCACCCCCTCAAACGAAATTTATAGTATTTTCGAGGGCTATATCCTGAGAGATTCTGTGAGATATGCACAGAAAATCTGAAATTTTTGATTTCTCGATGCATAGAGCTTTTTTCAGCATTGTTGGCGATATCCTCATCCCCTCAAACGAAATTTATAGTATTTTCGAGGGCTATATCCTGAGAGATTCTGTGAGATATGCACAGAAAATCTGAAATTTTTGATTTCTCGATGCATAGAGCTTTTGTCAGTATTGTTGGCGATATCCTCATCCCCTCAAACGAAATTTATAGTATTTTCGAGGGCTATATCCTGAGAGAATCTGTGAGATATGCACAGAAAATCTGAAATTTTTGATTTCTCGATGCATAGAGCTTTTGTCAGCATTGTTGGCGATATCCTCATCCCCTCAAACAAAATTTATAGTATTTTCGAGGGCTATATCCTGAGAGATTCTGTGAGATATGCACAGAAAATCTGAAATTTTTGATTTCTCGATGCATAGAGCTTTTTTCAGTATTGTTGGCGATATCCTCATCCCCTCAAACGAAATTTATAGTATTTTCGAGGGCTATATCCTGAGATTCTGTGAGATATGCACAGAAAATCTGAAATTTTTGATTTCTCGATGCATAGACCTTTTTTCAGTATTGTTGGCGATATCCTCATCCCCTCAAACGAAATTTATAGTATTTTCGAGGGCTATATCCTGAGAGATTCTGTGAGATATGCACAGAAAATCTGAAATTTTTGATTTCTCGATGCATAGAGCCTTTCTCAGTATTGTTGGCGATATCCTCATTCCCTCAAACGAAATTTATAGTATTTTCGAGGGCTATATCCTGAGAGATTCTGTGAGATATGCACAGAAAATCTGAAGTTTTTGATTTCTCGATGCATAGAGCTTTTTTCAGTATTGTTGGCGATATCCTCATCCCCTCAAACAAAATTTATAGTATTTTCGAGGGCTATATCCTGAGAGATTCTGTGAGATATGCACAGAAAATCTGAAATTTTGATTTCTCGATGCATAGAGCTTTTTCAGTATTGTTGGCGATATCCTCATCCCCTCAAACAAAATTTATAGTATTTTCGAGGGCTATATCCTGAGAGATTCTGTGAGATATGCACAGAAAATCTGAAATTTTTGATTTCTCGATGCATAGAGCTTTTTCAGTATTGTTGGCGATATCCTCATCCCCTCAAACAAAATTTATAGTATTTTCGAGGGCTATATCCTGAGAGATTCTGTGAGATATGCACAGAAAATCTGAAATTTTGATTTCTCGATGCATAGAGCTTTTTCAGTATTGTTGGCGATATCCTCATCCCCTCAAACGAAATTTATAGTATTTTCGAGGGCTATATCCTGAGAGATTCTGTGAGATATGCACAGAAAATCTGAAATTTTTGATTTCTCGATGCATAGAGCTTTTTCAGTATTGTTGGCGATATCCTCATCCCCTCAAACGAAATTTATAGTATTTTCGAGGGCTATATCCTGAGAGATTCTGTGAGATATGCACAGAAAATCTGAAATTTTTGATTTCTCGATGCATAGAGCTTTTTCAGTATTGTTGGCGATATCCTCATCCCCTCAAACAAAATTTATAGTATTTTCGAGGGCTATATCCTGAGAGATTCTGTGAGATATGCACAGAAAATCTGAAATTTTTGATTTCTCGATGCATAGAGCTTTTTCAGTATTGTTGGCGATATCCTCATCCCTCAAACAAAATTTATAGTATTTTCGAGGGCTATATCCTGAGAGATTCTGTGAGATATGCACAGAAAATCTGAAATTTTTGATTTCTCGATGCATAGAGCTTTTTCAGTATTGTTGGCGATATCCTCATCCCCTCAAACAAAATTTATAGTATTTTCGAGGGCTATATCCTGAGAGATTCTGTGAGATATGCACAGAAAATCTGAAATTTTGATTTCTCGATGCATAGAGCTTTTTCAGTATTGTTGGCGATATCCTCATCCCCTCAAACAAAATTTATAGTATTTTCGAGGGCTATATCCTGAGAGATTCTGTGAGATATGCACAGAAAATCTGAAATTTTTGATTTCTCGATGCATAGAGCTTTTTCAGTATTGTTGGCGATATCCTCATCCCCTCAAACAAAATTTATAGTATTTTCGAGGGCTATATCCTGAGAGATTCTGTGAGATATGCACAGAAAATCTGAAATTTTTGATTTCTCGATGCATAGAGCTTTTTCAGTATTGTTGGCGATATCCTCATCCCCTCAAACAAAATTTATAGTATTTTCGAGGGCTATATCCTGAGAGATTCTGTGAGATATGCACAGAAAATCTGAAATTTTTGATTTCTCGATGCATAGAGCTTTTTCAGTATTGTTGGCGATATCCTCATCCCCTCAAACAAAATTTATAGTATTTTCGAGGGCTATATCCTGAGAGATTCTGTGAGATATGCACAGAAAATCTGAAATTTTGATTTCTCGATGCATAGAGCTTTTTCAGTATTGTTGGCGATATCCTCATCCCCTCAAACAAAATTTATAGTATTTTCGAGGGCTATATCCTGAGAGATTCTGTGAGATATGCACAGAAAATCTGAAATTTTTGATTTCTCGATGCATAGAGCTTTTTCAGTATTGTTGGCGATATCCTCATCCCCTCAAACAAAATTTATAGTATTTTCGAGGGCTATATCCTGAGAGATTCTGTGAGATATGCACAGAAAATCTGAAATTTTGATTTCTCGATGCATAGAGCTTTTTTCAGTATTGTTGGCGATATCCTCATCCCCTCAAACAAAATTTATAGTATTTTCGAGGGCTATATCCTGAGAGATTCTGTGAGATATGCACAGAAAATCTGAAATTTTGATTTCTCGATGCATAGAGCTTTTTCAGTATTGTTGGCGATATCCTCATCCCCTCAAACAAAATTTATAGTATTTTCGAGGGCTATATCCTGAGAGATTCTGTGAGATATGCACAGAAAATCTGAAATTTTTGATTTCTCGATGCATAGAGCTTTTTCAGTATTGTTGGCGATATCCTCATCCCCTCAAACAAAATTTATAGTATTTTCGAGGGCTATATCCTGAGAGATTCTGTGAGATATGCACAGAAAATCTGAAATTTTTGATTTCTCGATGCATAGAGCTTTTTCAGTATTGTTGGCGATATCCTCATCCCCTCAAACAAAATTTATAGTATTTTCGAGGGCTATATCCTGAGAGATTCTGTGAGATATGCACAGAAAATCTGAAATTTTTGATTTCTCGATGCATAGAGCCTTCTCAGTATTGTTGGCGATATCCTCATCCCCTCAAACAAAATTTATAGTATTTTCGAGGGCTATATCCTGAGAGATTCTGTGAGATATGCACAGAAAATCTGAAATTTTTGATTTCTCGATGCATAGAGCTTTTTTCAGTATTGTTGGCGATATCCTCATCCCCTCAAACAAAATTTATAGTATTTTCGAGGGCTATATCCTGAGAGATTCTGTGAGATATGCACAGAAAATCTGAAATTTTTGATTTCTCGATGCATAGAGCTTTTTTCAGTATTGTTGGCGATATCCTCATCCCCTCAAACAAAATTTATAGTATTTTCGAGGGCTATATCCTGAGAGATTCTGTGAGATATGCACAGAAAATCTGAAATTTTTGATTTCTCGATGCATAGAGCTTTTCTCCGTACTGTTGGCGATATCCTCATCCCCTCAAACAAAATTGATAGTATTTTCGATTGCTATATCCTGAGAGATTCTGTGAGATATGCACAGAAAATCTGAAATTTTTGATTTCTCGATGCATAGAGCTTTTTTCAGTATTGTTGGCGATATCCTCATCTCCTCAAACAAAATTTATAGTATTTTCGAGGGCTATATCCTGAGAGATTCTGTGAGATATGCACAGAAAATCTGAAATTTTTGATTTCTCGATGCATAGAGCTTTTTTCAGTATTGTTGGCGATATCCTCATCCCCTCAAACAAAATTTATAGTATTTTCGAGGGCTATATCCTGAGAGATTCTGTGAGATATGCACAGAAAATCTGAAATTTTGATTTCTCGATGCATAGAGCTTTTTCAGTATTGTTGGCGATATCCTCATCCCCTCAAACAAAATTTATAGTATTTTCGAGGGCTATATCCTGAGAGATTCTGTGAGATATGCACAGAAAATCTGAAATTTTGATTTCTCGATGCATAGAGCTTTTTCAGTATTGTTGGCGATATCCTCATCCCTCAAACAAAATTTATAGTATTTTCGAGGGCTATATCCTGAGAGATTCTGTGAGATATGCACAGAAAATCTGAAATTTTGATTTCTCGATGCATAGAGCTTTTTCAGTATTGTTGGCGATATCCTCATCCCTCAAACAAAATTTATAGTATTTTCGAGGGCTATATCCTGAGAGATTCTGTGAGATATGCACAGAAAATCTGAAATTTTGATTTCTCGATGCATAGAGCTTTTTCAGTATTGTTGGCGATATCCTCATCCCCTCAAACAAAATTTATAGTATTTTCGAGGGCTATATCCTGAGAGATTCTGTGAGATATGCACAGAAAATCTGAAATTTTGATTTCTCGATGCATAGAGCTTTTTCAGTATTGTTGGCGATATCCTCATCCCCTCAAACAAAATTTATAGTATTTTCGAGGGCTATATCCTGAGAGATTCTGTGAGATATTCACAGAAAATCTGAAATTTTTGATTTCTCGATGCATAGAGCTTTTTCAGTATTGTTGGCGATATCCTCATCCCTCAAACAAAATTTATAGTATTTTCGAGGGCTATATCCTGAGAGATTCTGTGAGATATTCACAGAAAATCTGAAATTTTTGATTTCTCGATGCATAGAGCTTTTTCAGTATTGTTGGCGATATCCTCATCCCTCAAACAAAATTTATAGTATTTTCGAGGGCTATATCCTGAGAGATTCTGTGAGATATGCACAGAAAATCTGAAATTTTGATTTCTCGATGCATAGAGCTTTTTCAGTATTGTTGGCGATATCCTCATCCCCTCAAACAAAATTTATAGTATTTTCGAGGGCTATATCCTGAGAGATTCTGTGAGATATGCACAGAAAATCTGAAATTTTTGATTTCTCGATGCATAGAGCTTTTTCAGTATTGTTGGCGATATCCTCATCCCCTCAAACAAAATTTATAGTATTTTCGAGGGCTATATCCTGAGAGATTCTGTGAGATATGCACAGAAAATCTGAAATTTTGATTTCTCGATGCATAGAGCTTTTTCAGTATTGTTGGCGATATCCTCATCCCCTCAAACAAAATTTATAGTATTTTCGAGGGCTATATCCTGAGAGATTCTGTGAGATATGCACAGAAAATCTGAAATTTTTGATTTCTCGATGCATAGAGCTTTTTCAGTATTGTTGGCGATATCCTCATCCCCTCAAACACAATTTATAGTATTTTCGAGGGCTATATCCTGAGAGATTCTGTGAGATATGCACAGAAAATCTGAAATTTTTGATTTCTCGATGCATAGAGCTTTTTTCAGTATTGTTGGCGATATCCTCATCCCTCAAACAAAATTTATAGTATTTTCGAGGGCTATATCCTGAGAGATTCTGTGAGATATGCACAGAAAATCTGAAATTTTTGATTTCTCGATGCATAGAGCTTTTTTCAGTATTGTTGGCGATATCCTCATCCCCTTAAACCAAATTTATAGTATTTTCGAGGGCTATATCCTGAGAGATTCTGTGAGATATGCACAGAAAATCTGAAATTTTTGATTTCTCGATGCATAGAGCTTTTTTCAGTATTGTTGGCGATATCCTCATCCCCTCAAACGAAATTTATAGTATTTTCGAGGGCTATATCCTGAGAGATTCTGTGAGATATGCACAGAAAATCTGAAATTTTGATTTCTCGATGCATAGAGCTTTTTCAGTATTGTTGGCGATATCCTCATCCCCTCAAACAAAATTTATAGTATTTTCGAGGGCTATATCCTGAGAGATTCTGTGAGATATGCACAGAAAATCTGAAATTTTTGATTTCTCGATGCATAGAGCTTTTTCAGTATTGTTGGCGATATCCTCATCCCCTCAAACAAAATTTATAGTATTTTCGAGGGCTATATCCTGAGAGATTCTGTGAGATATGCACAGAAAATCTGAAATTTTGATTTCTCGATGCATAGAGCTTTTTCAGTATTGTTGGCGATATCCTCATCCCCTCAAACAAAATTTATAGTATTTTCGAGGGCTATATCCTGAGAGATTCTGTGAGATATGCACAGAAAATCTGAAATTTTTGATTTCTCGATGCATAGAGCTTTTTCAGTATTGTTGGCGATATCCTCATCCCCTCAAACAAAATTTATAGTATTTTCGAGGGCTATATCCTGAGAGATTCTGTGAGATATGCACAGAAAATCTGAAATTTTTGATTTCTCGATGCATAGAGCTTTTTCAGTATTGTTGGCGATATCCTCATCCCCTCAAACAAAATTTATAGTATTTTCGAGGGCTATATCCTGAGAGATTCTGTGAGATATGCACAGAAAATCTGAAATTTTTGATTTCTCGATGCATAGAGCTTTTCAGTATTGTTGGCGATATCCTCATCCCCTCAAACGAAATTTATAGTATTTTCGAGGGCTATATCCCGAGAGATTCTGTGAGATATGCACAGAAAATCTGAAATTTTTGATTTCTCGATGCATAGAGCTTTTTCAGTATTGTTGGTGGTATCCTCATCCCCTCAAACAAAATTTATAGTATTTTCGAGGGCTATATCCTGAGAGATTCTGTGAGATATGCACAGAAAATCTGAAATTTTGATTTCTCGATGCATAGAGCTTTTTTCAGTATTGTTGGCGATATCCTCATCCCCTCAAACAAAATTTATAGTATTTTCGAGGGCTATATCCTGAGAGATTCTGTGAGATATGCACAGAAAATCTGAAATTTTTGATTTCTCGATGCATACAGCTTTTTTCAGTATTGTTGGCGATATCCTCATCCCCTCAAACCAAATTTATAGTATTGTCGAGGGCTTTATCCTGAGAGATTCTGTGAGATATGCACAGAAAATCTGAAATTTTTGATTTCTCGATGCATACAGCTTTTTCAGTATTGTTGGCGATATCCTCATCCCCTCAAACAAAATTTATAGTATTTTCGAGGGCTATATCCTGAGAGATTCTGTGAGATATGCACAGAAAATCTGAAATTTTGATTTCTCGATGCATAGAGCTTTTTCAGTATTGTTGGCGATATCCTCATCCCCTCAAACAAAATTTATAGTATTTTCGAGGGCTATATCCTGAGAGATTCTGTGAGATATGCACAGAAAATCTGAAATTTTTGATTTCTCGATGCATAGAGCTTCTTTCAGTATTGTTGGCGATATCCTCATCTCCTCAAACAAAATTTATAGTATTTTCGAGGGCTATATCCTGAGAGATTCTGTGAGATATGCACAGAAAATCTGAAATTTTTGATTTCTCGATGCATAGAGCTTTTTTCAGTATTGTTGGCGATATCCTCATCTCCTCAAACAAAATTTATAGTATTTTCGAGGGCTATATCCTGAGAGATTCTGTGAGATATGCACAGAAAATCTGAAATTTTGATTTCTCGATGCATAGAGCTTTTCTCAGTATTGTTGGCGATATCCTCATCCCCTCAAACAAAATTTATAGTATTTTCGAGGGCTATATCCTGAGAGATTCTGTGAGATATGCACAGAAAATCTGAAATTTTTGATTTCTCGATGCATAGAGCTCTTTTCAGTATTGTTGGCGATATCCTCATCCCCTCAAACAAAATTTATAGTATTTTCGAGGGCTATATCCTGAGAGATTCTGTGAGATATGCACAGAAAATCTGAAATTTTTGATTTCTCGATGCATAGAGCTTTTTCAGTATTGTTGGCGATATCCTCATCCCCTCAAACAAAATTTATAGTATTTTCGAGGGCTATATCCTGAGAGATTCTGTGAGATATGCACAGAAAATCTGAAATTTTGATTTCTCGATGCATAGAGCTTTTTCAGTATTGTTGGCGATATCCTCATCCCCTCAAACAAAATTTATAGTATTTTCGAGGGCTATATCCTGAGAGATTCTGTGAGATATGCACAGAAAATCTGAAATTTTGATTTCTCGATGCATAGAGCTTTTTCAGTATTGTTGGCGATATCCTCATCCCTCAAACAAAATTTATAGTATTTTCGAGGGCTATATCCTGAGAGATTCTGTGAGATATGCACAGAAAATCTGAAATTTTGATTTCTCGATGCATAGAGCTTTTTCAGTATTGTTGGCGATATCCTCATCCCCTCAAACAAAATTTATAGTATTTTCTAGGGCTATATCCTGAGAGATTCTGTGAGATATGCACAGAAAATCTGAAATTTTTGATTTCTCCATGCATAGAGCTTTGTTCAGTATTGTTGTGGATATCGTCATCCCCTCAAACAAAATTTATAGTATTTTCGAGGCTATATCCTGAGAGATTCTGTGAGATATGCACAGAAAATCTGAAATTTTTGATTTCTCGATGCATAGAGCTTTTTTCAGTATTGTTGGCGATATCCTCATCTCCTCAAACAAAATTTATAGTATTTTCGAGGGCTATATCCTGAGAGATTCTGTGAGATATGCACAGAAAATCTGAAATTTTTGATTTCTCGATGCATAGAGCTTCTTTCAGTATTGTTGGCGATATCCCCATCCCCTCAAACAAAATTTATAGTATTTTCGAGGGCTATATCCTGAGAGATTCTGTGAGATATGCACAGAAAATCTGAAATTTTTGATTTCTCGATGCATAGAGCTCTTTTCAGTATTGTTGGCGATATCCTCATCTCCTCAAACAAAATTTATAGTATTTTCGAGGGCTATATCCTGAGAGATTCTGTGAGATATGCACAGAAAATCTGAAATTTTTGATTTCTCGATGCATAGAGCTTTTTTCAGTATTGTTGGCGATATCCTCATCTCCTCAAACAAAATTTATAGTATTTTCGAGGGCTATATCCTGAGAGATTCTGTGAGATATGCACAGAAAATCTGAAATTTTTGATTTCTCGATGCATAGAGCTTTTTTCAGTATTGTTGGCGATATCCTCATCCCCTCAAACAAAATTTATAGTATTTTCGAGGGCTATATCCTGAGAGATTCTGTGAGATATGCACAGAAAATCTGAAATTTTGATTTCTCGATGCATAGAGCTTTTTCAGTATTGTTGGCGATATCCTCATCCCCTCAAACAAAATTTATAGTATTTTCGAGGGCTATATCCTGAGAGATTCTGTGAGATATGCACAGAAAATCTGAAATTTTGATTTCTCGGTGGTTACAGCTTTTTCGAGTATTGTTGGCGATATCCTCATCCCCTCAAACAAAATTTATAGTATTTTCGAGGGCTATATCCTGAGAGATTCTGTGAGATATGCACAGAAAATCTGAAATTTTTGATTTCTCGATGCATAGAGCTTTTTTCAGTATTGTTGGCGATATCCTCATCCCCTCAAACAAAATTTATAGTATTTTCGAGGGCTATATCCTGAGAGATTCTGTGAGATATGCACAGAAAATCTGAAATTTTTGATTTCTCGATGCATAGAGCTTTTTCAGTATTGTTGGCGATATCCTCATCCTCAAACAAAATTTATAGTATTTTCGAGGGCTATATCCTGAGAGATTCTGTGAGATATGCACAGAAAATCTGAAATTTTTGATTTCTCGATGCATAGAGCTTTTTTCAGTATTGTTGGCGATATCCTCATCCCCTCAAACAAAATTTATAGTATTTTCGAGGGCTATATCCTGAGAGATTCTGTGAGATATGCACAGAAAATCTGAAATTTTTGATTTCTCGATGCATAGAGCTTTTTTCAGTATTGTTGGCGATATCCTCATCTCCTCAAACAAAATTTATAGTATTTTCGAGGGCTATATCCTGGGAGATTCTGTGAGATATGCACAGAAAATCTGAAATTTTTGATTTCTCGATGCATAGAGCTTTTTCAGTATTGTTGGCGATATCCTCATCCCCTCAAACAAAATTTATAGTATTTTCGAGGGCTATATCCTGAGAGATTCTGTGAGATATGCACAGAAAATCTGAAATTTTTGATTTCTCGATGCATAGAGCTTTTTTCAGTATTGTTGGCGATATCCTCATCCCCTCAAACAAAATTTATAGTATTTTCGAGGGCTATATCCTGGGAGATTCTGTGAGATATGCACAGAAAATCTGAAATTTTGATTTCTCGATGCATAGAGCTTTTTCAGTATTGTTGGCGATATCCTCATCCCCTCAAACAAAATTTATAGTATTTTCGAGGGCTATATCCTGAGAGATTCTGTGAGATATGCACAGAAAATCTGAAATTTTTGATTTCTCGATGCATAGAGCTTTTTCAGTATTGTTGGCGATATCCTCATCCCCTCAAACAAAATTTATAGTATTTTCGAGGGCTATATCCTGAGAGATTCTGTGAGATATGCACAGAAAATCTGAAATTTTTGATTTCTCGATGCATAGAGCTTTTTCAGTATTGTTGGCGATATCCTCATCTCCCTCAAACAAAATTTATAGTATTTTCGAGGGCTATATCCTGAGAGATTCTGTGAGATATGCACAGAAAATCTGAAATTTTGATTTCTCGATGCATAGAGCTTTTTCAGTATTGTTGGCGATATCCTCATCCCTCAAACAAAATTTATAGTATTTTCGAGGGCTATATCCTGAGAGATTCTGTGAGATATGCACAGAAAATCTGAAATTTTTGATTTCTCGATGCATAGAGCTTTTTCAGTATTGTTGGCGATATCCTCATCCCCTCAAACAAAATTTATAGTATTTTCGAGGGCTATATCCTGAGAGATTCTGTGAGATATTCACAGAAAATCTGAAATTTTTGATTTCTCGATGCATAGAGCTTTTTCAGTATTGTTGGCGATATCCTCATCCCTCAAACAAAATTTATAGTATTTTCGAGGGCTATATCCTGAGAGATTCTGTGAGATATGCACAGAAAATTTGAAATTTTTGATTTCTCGATGCATAGAGCTTTTTCAGTATTGTTGGCGATATCCTCATCCCCTCAAACAAAATTTATAGTATTTTCGAGGGCTATATCCTGAGAGATTCTGTGAGATATGCACAGAAAATCTGAAATTTTTGATTTCTCGATGCATAGAGCTTTTTCAGTATTGTTGGCGAAATCCTCATCCCCTCAAACAAAATTTATAGTATTTTCGAGGGCTATATCCTGAGAGATTCTGTGAGATATGCACAGAAAATCTGAAATTTTTGATTTCTCGATGCATAGAGCTTTTTTCAGTATTGTTGGCGATATCCTCATCCCCTCAAACAAAATTTATAGTATTTTCGAGGGCTATATCCTGAGAGATTCTGTGAGATATGCACAGAAAATCTGAAATTTTGATTTCTCGATGCATAGAGCTTTTTCAGTATTGTTGGCGATATCCTCATCCCCTCAAACAAAATTTATAGTATTTTCGAGGGCTATATCCTGAGAGATTCTGTGAGATATGCACAGAAAATCTGAAATTTTGATTTCTCGATGCATAGAGCTTTTTCAGTATTGTTGGCGATATCCTCATCCCTCAAACAAAATTTATAGTATTTTTGAGGGCTATATCCTGAGAGATTCTGTGAGATATGCACAGAAAATCTGAAATTTTGATTTCTCGATGCATAGAGCTTTTTCAGTATTGTTGGCGATATCCTCATCCCCTCAAACAAAATTTATAGTATTTTCGAGGGCTATATCCTGAGAGATTCTGTGAGATATGCACAGAAAATCTGAAATTTTTGATTTCTCGATGCATAGAGCTTTTTCAGTATTGTTGGCGATATCCTCATCCCCTCAAACAAAATTTATAGTATTTTCGAGGGCTATATCCTGAGAGATTCTGTGAGATATGCACAGAAAATCTGAAATTTTGATTTCTCGATGCATAGAGCTTTTTCAGTATTGTTGGCGATATCCTCATCCCCTCAAACAAAATTTATAGTATTTTCGAGGGCTATATCCTGAGAGATTCTGTGAGATATGCACAGAAAATCTGAAATTTTTGATTTCTCGATGCATAGAGCTTTTTTCAGTATTGTTGGCGATATCCTCATCCCCTCAAACAAAATTTATAGTATTTTCGAGGGCTATATCCTGAGAGATTCTGTGAGATATGCACAGAAAATCTGAAATTTTTGATTTCTCGATGCATAGAGCTTTTTTCAGTATTGTTGGCGATATCCTCATCCCCTCAAACAAAATTTATAGTATTTTCGAGGGCTATATCCTGAGAGATTCTGTGAGATATGCACAGAAAATCTGAAATTTTCTCGATGCATAGAGCTTTTTTCAGTATTGTTGGCGATATCCTCATCCCCTCAAACAAAATTTATAGTATTTTCGAGGGCTATATCCTGAGAGATTCTGTGAGATATGCACAGAAAATCTGAAATTTTTGATTTCTCGATGCATAGAGCTTTTTCAGTATTGTTGGTGATATCCTCATCCCCTCAAACGAAATTTATAGTATTTTCGAGGGCTATATCCCGAGAGATTCTGTGAGATATGCACAGAAAATCTGAAATTTTGATTTCTCGATGCATAGAGCTTTTTCAGTATTGTTGGCGATATCCTCATCCCCTCAAACAAAATTTATAGTATTTTCGAGGGCTATATCCTGAGAGATTCTGTGAGATATGCACAGAAAATCTGAAATTTTTGATTTCTCGATGCATAGAGCTTTTTTCAGTATTGTTGGCGATATCCTCATCCCCTCAAACAAAATTTATAGTATTTTCGAGGGCTATATCCTGAGAGATTCTGTGAGATATGCACAGAAAATCTGAAATTTTTGATTTCTCGATGCATAGAGCTTCTTTCAGTATTGTTGGCGATATCCTCATCTCCTCAAACAAAATTTATAGTATTTTCGAGGGCTATATCCTGAGAGATTCTGTGAGATATGCACAGAAAATCTGAATTTTTCGATTTCTCGATGCATAGAGCTTTTTTCAGTATTGTTGGCGATATCCTCATCCCCTCAAACAAAATTTATAGTATTTTCGAGGGCTATATCCTGAGAGATTCTGTGAGATATGCACAGAAAATCTGAAATTTTTGATTTCTCGATGCATAGAGCTTTTTTCAGTATTGTTGGCGATATCCTCATCCCCTCAAACAAAATTTATAGTATTTTCGAGGGCTATATCCTGAGAGATTCTGTGAGATATGCACAGAAAATCTGAAATTTTTGATTTCTCGATGCATAGAGCTTTTTCAGTATTGTTGGCGATATCCTCATCCCTCAAACAAAATTTATAGTATTTTCGAGGGCTATATCCTGGGAGATTCTGTGAGATATGCACAGAAAATCTGAAATTTTTGATTTCTCGATGCATAGAGCTTTTTTTCAGTATTGTTGGCGATATCCCCATCCCCTCAAACAAAATTTATAGTATTTTCGAGGGCTATATCCCGAGAGATTCTGTGAGATATGCACAGAAAATCTGAAATTTTGATTTCTCGATGCATAGAGCTTTTTCAGTATTGTTGGCGATATCCTCATCCCCTCAAACAAAATTTATAGTATTTTCGAGGGCTATATCCTGAGAGATTCTGTGAGATATGCACAGAAAATCTGAAATTTTGATTTCTCGATGCATAGAGCTTTTTCAGTATTGTTGGCGATATCCTCATCCCCTCAAACAAAATTTATAGTATTTTCGAGGGCTATATCCTGAGAGATTCTGTGAGATATGCACAGAAAATCTGAAATTTTGATTTCTCGATGCATAGAGCTTTTTCAGTATTGTTGGCGATATCCTCATCCCTCAAACAAAATTTATAGTATTTTCGAGGGCTATATCCTGAGAGATTCTGTGAGATATGCACAGAAAATCTGAAATTTTTGATTTCTCGATGCATAGAGCTTTTTCAGTATTGTTGGCGATATCCTCATCCCCTCAAACAAAATTTATAGTATTTTCGAGGGCTATATCCTGAGAGATTCTGTGAGATATGCACAGAAAATCTGAAATTTTGATTTCTCGATGCATAGAGCTTTTTCAGTATTGTTGGCGATATCCTCATCCCCTCAAACAAAATTTATAGTATTTTCGAGGGCTATATCCTGAGAGATTCTGTGAGATATGCACAGAAAATCTGAAATTTTTGATTTCTCGATGCATAGAGCTTTTTCAGTATTGTTGGCGATATCCTCATCCCCTCAAACAAAATTTATAGTATTTTCGAGGGCTATATCCTGAGAGATTCTGTGAGATATGCACAGAAAATCTGAAATTTTTGATTTCTCGATGCATAGAGCTTTTTCAGTATTGTTGGCGATATCCTCATCCCCTCAAACAAAATTTATAGTATTTTCGAGGGCTATATCCTGAGAGATTCTGTGAGATATGCACAGAAAATCTGAAATTTTTGATTTCTCGATGCATAGAGCTTTTTCAGTATTGTTGGCGATATCCTCATCCCCTCAAACAAAATTTATAGTATTTTCGAGGGCTATATCCTGAGAGATTCTGTGAGATATGCACAGAAAATCTGAAATTTTTGATTTCTCGATGCATAGAGCTTTTTCAGTATTGTTGGCGATATCCTCATCCCCTCAAACAAAATTTATAGTATTTTCGAGGGCTATATCCTGAGAGATTCTGTGAGATATGCACAGAAAATCTGAAATTTTTGATTTCTCGATGCATAGAGCTTTTTCAGTATTGTTGGCGATATCCTCATCCCCTCAAACAAAATTTATAGTATTTTCGAGGGCTATATCCTGAGAGATTCTGTGAGATATGCACAGAAAATCTGAAATTTTTGATTTCTCGATGCATAGAGCTTTTTCAGTATTGTTGGCGATATCCTCATCCCCTCAAACAAAATTTATAGTATTTTCGAGGGCTATATCCTGAGAGATTCTGTGAGATATGCACAGAAAATCTGAAATTTTTGATTTCTCGATGCATAGAGCTTTTTCAGTATTGTTGGCGATATCCTCATCCCCTCAAACAAAATTTATAGTATTTTCGAGGGCTATATCCTGAGAGATTCTGTGAGATATGCACAGAAAATCTGAAATTTTGATTTCTCGATGCATAGAGCTTTTTTCAGTATTGTTGGCGATATCCTCATCTCCCTCAAACAAAATTTATAGTATTTTCGAGGGCTATATCCTGAGAGATTCTGTGAGATATGCACAGAAAATCTGAAATTTTGATTTCTCGATGCATAGAGCTTTTTTCAGTATTGTTGGCGATATCCTCATCCCCTCAAACAAAATTTATAGTATTTTCGAGGGCTATATCCTGAGAGATTCTGTGAGATATGCACAGAAAATCTGAAATTTTTGATTTCTCGATGCATAGAGCTTTTTTCAGTATTGTTGGCGATATCCTCATCCCCTCAAACAAAATTTATAGTATTTTCGAGGGCTATATCCTGAGAGATTCTGTGAGATATGCACAGAAAATCTGAAATTTTGATTTCTCGATGCATAGAGCTTTTTCAGTATTGTTGGCGATATCCTCATCCCCTCAAACAAAATTTATAATATTTTCGAGGGCTATATCCTGAGAGATTCTGTGAGATATGCACAGAAAATCTGAAATTTTTGATTTCTCGATGCATAGAGCTTTTTTCAGTATTGTTGGCGATATCCTCATCCCCTCAAACAAAATTGATAGTATTTTCGATTGCTATATCCTGAGAGATTCTGTGAGATATGCACAGAAAATCTGAAATTTTTGATTTCTCGATGCATAGAGCTTTTTTCAGTATTGTTGGCGATATCCTCATCTCCTCAAACAAAATTTATAGTATTTTCGAGGGCTATATCCTGAGAGATTCTGTGAGATATGCACAGAAAATCTGAAATTTTTGATTTCTCGATGCATAGAGCTTCTTTCAGTATTGTTGGCGATATCCTCATCCCCTCAAACAAAATTGATAGTATTTTCGATTGCTATATCCTGAGAGATTCTGTGAGATATGCACAGAAAATCTGAAATTTTTGATTTCTCGATGCATAGAGCTTTTTTCAGTATTGTTGGCGATATCCTCATCCCCTCAAACAAAATTTATAGTATTTTCGAGGGCTATATCCTGAGAGATTCTGTGAGATATGCACAGAAAATCTGAAATTTTGATTTCTCGATGCATAGAGCTTTTTCAGTATTGTTGGCGATATCCTCATCCCCTCAAACAAAATTTATAGTATTTTCGAGGGCTATATCCTGAGAGATTCTGTGAGATATGCACAGAAAATCTGAAATTTTGATTTCTCGATGCATAGAGCTTTTTCAGTATTGTTGGCGATATCCTCATCCCCTCAAACAAAATTTATAGTATTTTCGAGGGCTATATCCTGAGAGATTCTGTGAGATATGCACAGAAAATCTGAAATTTTGATTTCTCGATGCATAGAGCTTTTTTCAGTATTGTTGGCGATATCCTCATCCCCTCAAACGAAATTTATAGTATTTTCGAGGGCTATATCCTGAGAGATTCTGTGAGATATGCACAGAAAATCTGAAATTTTTGATTTCTCGATGCATAGAGCTTTTTTCAGTATTGTTGGCGATATCCTCATCCCCTCAAGCAAAATTTATAGTATTTTCGAGGGCTATATCCTGAGAGATTCTGTGAGATATGCACAGAAAATCTGAAATTTTGATTTCTCGATGCATAGAGCTTTTTCAGTATTGTTGGCGATATCCTCATCCCCTCAAACAAAATTTATAGTATTTTCGAGGGCTATATCCTGAGAGATTCTGTGAGATATGCACAGAAAATCTGAAATTTTGATTTCTCGATGCATAGAGCTTTTTTCAGTATTGTTGGCGATATCCTCATCCCCTCAAACAAAATTTATAGTATTTTCGAGGGCTATATCCTGAGAGATTCTGTGAGATATGCACAGAAAATCTGAAATTTTGATTTCTCGATGCATAGAGCTTTTTCAGTATTGTTGGCGATATCCTCATCCCCTCAAACAAAATTTATAGTATTTTCGAGGGCTATATCCTGAGAGATTCTGTGAGATATGCACAGAAAATCTGAAATTTTTGATTTCTCGATGCATAGAGCTTTTTCAGTATTGTTGGCGATATCCTCATCCCCTCAAACAAAATTTATAGTATTTTCGAGGGCTATATCCTGAGAGATTCTGTGAGATATGCACAGAAAATCTGAAATTTTTGATTTCTCGATGCATAGAGCTTTTTCAGTATTGTTGGCGATATCCTCATCCCCTCAAACAAAATTTATAGTATTTTCGAGGGCTATATCCTGAGAGATTCTGTGAGATATGCACAGAAAATCTGAAATTTTGATTTCTCGATGCATAGAGCTTTTTCAGTATTGTTGGCGATATCCTCATCCCTCAAACAAAATTTATAGTATTTTCGAGGGCTATATCCTGAGAGATTCTGTGAGATATGCACAGAAAATCTGAAATTTTGATTTCTCGATGCATAGAGCTTTTTTCAGTATTGTTGGCGATATCCTCATCCCCTCAAACAAAATTTATAGTATTTTCGAGGGCTATATCCTGAGAGATTCTGTGAGATATGCACAGAAAATCTGAAATTTTTGATTTCTCGATGCATAGAGCTTTTTTCAGTATTGTTGGCGATATCCTCATCCCCTCAAACAAAATTTATAGTATTTTCGAGGGCTATATCCTGGGAGATTCTGTGAGATATGCACAGAAAATCTGAAATTTTTGATTTCTCGATGCATAGAGCTTTTTTCAGTATTGTTGGCGATATCCTCATCCCCTCAAACAAAATTTATAGTATTTTCGAGGGCTATATCCTGAGAGATTCTGTGAGATATGCACAGAAAATCTGAAATTTTTGATTTCTCGATGCATAGAGCTTTTTTCAGTATTGTTGGCGATATCCTCATCCCCTCAAACAAAATTTATAGTATTTTCGAGGGCTATATCCTGGGAGATTCTGTGAGATATGCACAGAAAATCTGAAATTTTGATTTCTCGATGCATAGAGCTTTTTCAGTATTGTTGGCGATATCCTCATCCCCTCAAACAAAATTTATAGTATTTTCGAGGGCTATATCCTGAGAGATTCTGTGAGATATGCACAGAAAATCTGAAATTTTTGATTTCTCGATGCATAGAGCTTTTTTCAGTATTGTTGGCGATATCCTCATCCCCTCAAACAAAATTTATAGTATTTTCGAGGGCTATATCCTGAGAGATTCTGTGAGATATGCACAGAAAATCTGAAATTTTTGATTTCTCGATGCATAGAGCTTTTTTCAGTATTGTTGGCGATATCCTCATCTCCTTAAACAAAATTTATAGTATTTTCGAGGGCTATATCCTGAGAGATTCTGTGAGATATGCACAGAAAATCTGAAATTTCTGATTTCTCGATGCATAGAGCTTTTTCAGTATTGTTGGCGATATCCTCATCCCCTCAAACAAAATTTATAGTATTTTCGAGGGCTATATCCTGAGAGATTCTGTGAGATATGCACAGAAAATCTGAAATTTTTGATTTCTCGATGCATAGAGCTTTTTCAGTATTGTTGGCGATATCCTCATCCTCAAACAAAATTTATAGTATTTTCGAGGGCTATATCCTGGGAGATTCTGTGAGATATGCACAGAAAATCTGAAATTTTGATTTCTCGATGCATAGAGCTTTTTCAGTATTGTTGGCGATATCCTCATCCCCTCAAACAAAATTTATAGTATTTTCGAGGGCTATATCCTGAGAGATTCTGTGAGATATGCACAGAAAATCTGAAATTTTTGATTTCTCGATGCATAGAGCTTTTTCAGTATTGTTGGCGATATCCTCATCCCCTCAAACAAAATTTATAGTATTTTCGAGGGCTATATCCTGAGAGATTCTGTGAGATATGCACAGAAAATCTGAAATTTTGATTTCTCGATGCATAGAGCTTTTTCAGTATTGTTGGCGATATCCTCATCCCCTCAAACAAAATTTATAGTATTTTCGAGGGCTATATCCTGAGAGATTCTGTGAGATATGCACAGAAAATCTGAAATTTTGATTTCTCGATGCATAGAGCTTTTTCAGTATTGTTGGCGATATCCTCATCCCCTCAAACAAAATTTATAGTATTTTCGAGGGCTATATCCTGAGAGATTCTGTGAGATATGCACAGAAAATCTGAAATTTTTGATTTCTCGATGCATAGAGCTTTTTCAGTATTGTTGGCGATATCCTCATCCCCTCAAACAAAATTTATAGTATTTTCGAGGGCTATATCCTGGGAGATTCTGTGAGATATGCACAGAAAATCTGAAATTTTTGATTTCTCGATGCATAGAGCTTTTTTCAGTATTGTTGGCGATATCCTCATCCCCTCAAACAAAATTTATAGTATTTTCGAGGGCTATATCCTGGGAGATTCTGTGAGAGATGCACAGAAAATCTGAAATTTTGATTTCTCGATGCATAGAGCTTTTTCAGTATTGTTGGCGATATCCTCATCCCCTCAAACAAAATTTATAGTATTTTCGAGGGCTATATCCTGGGAGATTCTGTGAGATATGCACAGAAAATCTGAAATTTTTGATTTCTCGATGCATAGAGCTTTTTTCAGTATTGTTGGCGATATCCTCATCCCCTCAAACAAAATTTATAGTATTTTCGAGGGCTATATCCTGGGAGATTCTGTGAGATATGCACAGAAAATCTGAAATTTTTGATTTCTCGATGCATAGAGCTTTTTTCAGTATTGTTGGCGATATCCTCATCCCCTCAAACAAAATTTATAGTATTTTCGAGGGCTATATCCTGAGAGATTCTGTGAGATATGCACAGAAAATCTGAAATTTTTGATTTCTCGATGCATAGAGCTTTTTTCAGTATTGTTGGCGATATCCTCATCCCCTCAAACAAAATTTATAGTATTTTCGAGGGCTATATCCTGAGAGATTCTGTGAGATATGCACAGAAAATCTGAAATTTTTGATTTCTCGATGCATAGAGCTTTTTCAGTATTGTTGGCGATATCCTCATCCCCTCAAACAAAATTTATAGTATTTTCGAGGGCTATATCCTGAGAGATTCTGTGAGATATGCACAGAAAATCTGAAATTTTGATTTCTCGATGCATAGAGCTTTTTCAGTATTGTTGGCGATATCCTCATCCCCTCAAACAAAATTTATAGTATTTTCGAGGGCTATATCCTGGGAGATTCTGTGAGATATGCACAGAAAATCTGAAATTTTTGATTTCTCGATGCATAGAGCTTTTTCAGTATTGTTGGCGATATCCTCATCCCCTCAAACAAAATTTATAGTATTTTCGAGGGCTATATCCTGGGAGATTCTGTGAGATATGCACAGAAAATCTGAAATTTTTGATTTCTCGATGCGTAGAGCTTTTTTCAGTATTGTTGGCGATATCCCCATCCCCTCAAACAAAATTTATAGTATTTTCGAGGGCTATATCCTGAGAGATTCTGTGAGATATGCACAGAAAATCTGAAGTTTTTGATTTCTCGATGCATAGAGCTTTTTTCAGTATTGTTGGCGATATCCTCATCCCCTCAAACAAAATTTATAGTATTTTCGAGGGCTATATCCTGAGAGATTCTGTGAGATATGCACAGAAAATCTGAAATTTTTGATTTCTCGATGCATAGAGCTTTTTCAGTATTGTTGGCGATATCCTCATCCCCTCAAACAAAATTTATAGTATTTTCGAGGGCTATATCCTGAGAGATTCTGTGAGATATGCACAGAAAATCTGAAATTTTTGATTTCTCGATGCATAGAGCTTTTTTCAGTATTGTTGGCGATATCCTCATCCCCTCAAACAAAATTTATAGTATTTTCGAGGGCTATATCCTGAGAGATTCTGTGAGATATGCACAGAAAATCTGAAATTTTTGATTTCTCGATGCATAGAGCTTTTCTCAGTATTGTTGGCGATATCCTCATCCCCTCAAACGAAATTTATAGTATTTGCGAGGGCTATATCCTGAGAGATTCTGTGAGATATGCACAGAAAATCTGAAATTTTTGATTTCTCGATGCATAGAGCTTTTCTCAGTATTGTTGGCGATATCCTCATCCCCTCAAACGAAATTTATAGTATTTTCGAGGGCTATATCCTGGGAGATTCTGTGAGATATGCACAGAAAATCTGAAATTTTTGATTTCTCGATGCATAGAGCTTTTTTCAGTATTGTTGGCGATATCCTCATCTCCTCAAACAAAATTTATAGTATTTTCGAGGGCTATATCCTGAGAGATTCTGTGAGATATGCACAGAAAATCTGAAATTTTTGATTTCTCGATGCATAGAGCTTTTTTCAGTATTGTTGGCGATATCCTCATCCCCTCAAACAAAATTTATAGTATTTTCGAGGGCTATATCCTGGGAGATTCTGTGAGATATGCACAGAAAATCTGAAATTTTTGATTTCTCGATGCATAGAGCTTTTTTCAGTATTGTTGGCGATATCCCCATCCCCTCAAACAAAATTTATAGTATTTTCGAGGGCTATATCCTGGGAGATTCTGTGAGATATGCACAGAAAATCTGAAATTTTTGATTTCTCGATGCATAGAGCTTTTTTCAGTATTGTTGGCGATATCCCCATCCCCTCAAACAAAATTTATAGTATTTTCGAGGGCTATATCCTGAGAGATTCTGTGAGATATGCACAGAAAATCTGAAATTTTTGATTTCTCGATGCATAGAGCTTTTTTCAGTATTGTTGGCGATATCCTCATCCCTCAAACAAAATTTATAGTATTTTCGAGGGCTATATCCTGAGAGATTCTGTGAGATATGCACAGAAAATCTGAAATTTTGATTTCTCGATGCATAGAGCTTTTTCAGTATTGTTGGCGATATCCTCATTCCCTCAAACAAAATTTATAGTATTTTCGAAGGCTATATCCTGGGAGATTCTGTGAGATATGCACAGAAAATCTGAAATTTTTGATTTCTCGATGCATAGAGCTTTTTTCAGTATTGTTGGCGATATCCCCATCCCCTCAAACAAAATTTATAGTATTTTCGAGGGCTATATCCTGAGAGATTCTGTGAGATATGCACAGAAAATCTGAAATTTTTGATTTCTCGATGCATAGAGCTTTTTTCAGCATTGTTGGCATCCCCTCAAACAAAATTTATAGTATTTTCGAGGGCTATATCCTGAGAGACTTTCCTCATAATAGCGTTCACAACAGTATTGCAGAGCAGAGACGAAACCACATCGCCTTTGCGCATTCCAACATCAACCGTAAACTCCTCGGACAACTTGTCTCCGACGCATAAAGTACTGGAAGATCCTTCGTACGTTTGCTGGAGGAGCTTCACATACTACCTTCTTGCCTAACTATACTTTGAAGGTTTTGGTGAACTGAAATGCACATACAGCTCAATACTGTTTTGAAGTGGTTAGAGATGTGACGAAATAGTGCTATAGTGATGGAGGCCCAGGTGGTCGAACTTTGTGCTCCGATTCTTTTATTATATGGAAGGATAAGCCTGATGATTTTTCAGGCCAAAAAAAATTTCTTCTTTCCCGATGCAGTAAACGATGCGAAATTGGTGTCTCTTGGGTATTTGACGCTCTGATCACGAATTTGCTATCAATTTTGCATTTAAAAGTCTCGTTAATGAGTTATGGAGTGAGTTTAGGTTGGGGAGGTTGTGTACAATACAGGCCGTATCTTTTGCGTTTTAGACGAAAAAGACGCAAAAACGCGTCTTTTGCGTCCTTTTCTCATAACTCTGTTCAAAGTGGTCCAATCTGGAATCTGAGAAGATATCTGGAATCAGCATTGAAAGTTCTTTCTTTTGAGCTCTCACATGTCTTACTCTGCAACAAGGCCCATAGGCGTGACACAATCAATCGAGTGCGCGAAACGCGGAGGTGGAATTCTGGTCGGACGATTGAATGTGTTTATATAACCGTTGCGTATATTCTAGTGAAACACTCCGAAGGGATTTTGGCTGACATATATGAATATCGATTTCGATTTCTCCCATTTTCAGGCATCCAGATTTCGATCACTTCCCGGGTTCCGTTCTCGGCTCAAATGGGACCAATCGACCTGAGACTCGACCATTAACCTTCTGTCATTATGCTCTTTCGAATAAGCACTACAGCAGCCGATTTCCGGAGATTTTGATTCTTCTACCCCTTTTAGATTTGTCGAGACGGTGTTTTTTCGCCTTTTTGACGCCCCAGGAGACCCAACAATCGTTCCTTTTCAAGGCTCAAAACATTCGTGGTTACAAGTGTACTCAGTGTAGACTTTTTTTAAACAGTAACAACCGGTCTGGAGGTTCTCTCCACCAAGCGACAACCCGGTGATTTTGGGTAAAAAAAGGACCGAAATTACCGCCGTCCCTTTCTCAGCTCAAATGAGACCAATCGACCTGAGACTGAAACAGTAGTCTTCTTTTATGATGCCATTTCAATTAGGCATTTCATGAGCCCGATCCAGAGATTTTGATTTATTACCCCTTTCCGGTGTGTCAAAACAGCGTAGCGACACCCCGGTGATTTCGGCTAAAAACGATCCGAAATCCCCGCCGTCCCGTTCTCGGCTCAAATGGGACCAATCGAGCCAAGACTTGATCATACACCTTCTCTTTTCATCGCCTACAGATGGACTTCACAGGGCCATGGGGGATAATTGCGACACCAACGCCAAAATTTCATTCACCGCACTGGTGCCCGCTCCCATCAGTGATGATTGCCATATTTAGCACTCGACAGGTTTTCCAGTTCTAGATTGAACACTTTATTGTTAATACCACGACTAATTCTAATTTGTCTTGGTTACCTTCACAAACATACCTTTATCATCGACATATTCACCCCAACGTTCATGTCCTTATAATGTCTCGATGAACGCATGTTTACAACAATTTAGCACATCCAAGATTCGAATCGAAGCTCGAAAATGACAAATACTGTCCTCCCTTTCGTTTCAGGGCGCATGCGATACGCAGAAGCGCCCCTGTCGGCGTCCTGTATGAAGGGCGGGGCTGGGTGAGGCGATGCGGTCCCACGAAGAAGTCCCTGCGCCGCAATGCGATGGACGATTTCTGTGTTTTGTGGATGGTGTCGCTGTCTCACACCCTCCGCGTCTCTCTATGAAGAATCAATGATTGATGCGAGAGGCCCGCCTCACCACACGGCCGGCTGGCTCGCTACCGGTTGCTCTTCTTCTCTGTGCACGGCTCTGCGTCTCTGCCTCCGTCCTAACGGGGAGACGAGGAGGCCCGCCTGGCAGCGGGTTTGAGAGAGAACGTGCGTTCGCGCAACGTAGGATCGCTGCCTCAATGCGCTCGCTGGAAACCTGATAAAATAAATGAAGTTCAGCATGGGGCTGATTCTCAACGAGAAGTGGTTACAGCAGTCGGAAATCGTTGTTAGCAGAATTACGCCAAGAGAAATGGTGATTTTTAGGCGAGTTTGCGAACATTCGACATTCGTGGAGCGTTTTTGTCAGGTTGAAAAAGTTCTCCCGAACGTGCTGTGGAAAACATGAACACGATTTTTGAGAATACTTCCGGAATGCTACGAAGGGACTGCGTGCTCCGTGCAAGGCCTGGGACTAGCGTGGGAACGCCGTGAACAGGGCTCATTGCGAAGGTCTCGTGTAAGACTTCACCATGAGCGCATTTTCACGACGTAACGGCTTTTGGAATATTCATCGCCTGTCGGGTTTTGATACATTTTATGAAAGAGAACATTTTTGCGAAGAGACTCAGAGAGAGACCTTTACCCAACAGCGCGGTTTTGGCGTCGGAGTTTGGATTGTCTGACGCTTTTCCCGCTCATCAAGTAATGGAAAAAATCGAAATCTCCCGATCGAGCTGCTGTAGCGCTCATCTGCAAGAAGATCATAAAAAAGGTCCCATTTGCGCCGAGAATGGGACGGGAGTGATTTCGGATCTTTTTTTCTTTTTCTTTTTTTTTTGGGGGGGGACCCAACAGTCGCTCTTCTCTAGGGCGCAAAACATCCGAGGTTACAAGTACGCATAGGGTAGACTTACCAGAACAAAGAGACAAAAAAACGCTGTTTTGGCGCATCTGAAGGTGGGGGAAAACCGAGTTGTCCAGATGAGGCTGCTGTAGTGCTATTTCGGGAGAGGATCACAAAAAAGGGTTATTGGCTGAGTCTCAGGTCGATTGGTCCTATTTGAGCCGAGAACGGAACCCGGGAAGTGATCGAAATGTGGATGCTTGAAAATGGGAGAAATCGAAATTGATATCCCTATATGTCAGTCAAAATCCCTTCACAGTGTTCCATAAGATTATACACAACGGTTATATAAACATATTCAATCCTCCGACCACAATTCCACCTCCGCGTTTCGCGCACTCGATTGATTGTGTCACGTCTATATGCCTTATTGCAGAGTAAGACATATGAGAGCTCAAAAGAAAGAGCTCTCAATGCTGATTCCAAATATTTCTGTTACGAGAAAGGGACGCAAAAGACGCGTTTTTGCGTCTTTTTCGTCCAAAACGCAAAAGATACGGCCTGTCTTGTAGTATCAGAATTTGAAGCGTTATCCGGCCGATGGTTGGAGAATAGTCCTTGATTACTTTTGCAGAATAAATCCGTGAAGTTGTGGCCATTGAAGAAGGTTTTTAGGCTACACAGACATCCTCTAATGGATCTTGGAGCTGCTTGAAAAGATTTTGATAACGGTTCATCGGGGTTTGGGGCGGGGTATAAGTCCGGGAGGTGGTTCTAAGTCACGTCAATGATCCTGTCGTGTCACCAACACCCTAAGGTCGTGACCCCAGGTGATGCCGAGAATTGAATCTCTTCCACGTAATGAGGGTGAAGTCGTTTGACTGAAGAAAGGAAAAGAACTCAAACTGCTCGCTGATTTTTTGACTATTTTGATGGCAGAATGTTGAGAACCGAAAAACGGAATCTCCCAACCTTTCCCTAAATGAGGGCTTAATCGTATGAGCCTAACTATACTTTGAAGGTTTTGGTGAACTGAAATGCACATACAGCTCAATACTGTTTTGAAGTGGTTAGAGATGTGACGAAATAGTGCTATAGTGATGGAGGCCCAGGTGGTCGTACTTTGTGCTCCGCTTCTTTTATTATATGGAAGGAAGAAGAGAATTCGTCATAATTAGTCCGATAAGCCTTACTTCAACCGGCTCAAAGTGAAGGAACGCTTACGCCGTTAGAAGCTTCAAAAACTAGTCAAAGTGACAGTATCCGAACAACAACTGAAAACGGGGAAGCTTTTGGCCTGACGAGGTCTGACTTTTGCAGAGTAAATGTTTCCGAGCCGTACAGTAGTATCGAAATTATCAGCGCTCGTAACAATCGCACTTTGGTCTTCAGTGAGACGTTGTTTTTCCTCCACAGACACCAACCAAGCGAAGCGAACACAATAGACGCCTGCCCGATCCTGCTGCACACCTCTGCCGCGGCCGCAACTTTTCGTTCTTGCACTAGTGACCAAATATATTTGAACTCCCTGACCTCCTGAAGTTCTGTTCTTCGAAAGTGCACAGATGCAGGAGACTCATCCGATGCCATGACCTTGGTCTTCTCCTGATTAATCATAAGCCGTGCGAGCTTGCAACCTGCGCCACATCACTTATCAAAGACGTTGCCTCCACAGCGGTATCCATGAATACTGCGCTGTCATCCGCGAGCATCGAATCTGTGAAGCACTCATTACCGCCATATTGAACGCCTCATCTGTTCTTAGAGACTTTCCTCATAATAGCGTTCACAACAGTATTGCAGAGCAGAGACGAAACCACATCGCCTTTGCGCATTCCAACATCAACCGTAAACTCCTCGGACAACTTGTCTCCGACGCATAAAGTACTGGAAGATCCTTCGTACGTTTGCTGGAGGAGCTTCACATACTACCTTCTTCGGTATGTGCTCGTTTCCAAGTGCTTTCCACAGCACCGGCCAGTGAATTTAACCAAATGAAAGTTTGAAGTTTTCAAATGCGAGAATGACACGCTTCACATAGGGTATATTTTCTCTTTTATGACCTCTCGACACAAGAACTGTGTAGGTAAGACATCAATCACCCGACAAAGGGTATAATCCTGCTAGTTTAAAGACAGTGTCCAAGATAAATTTCGTCTTCAGTTTTCCGCCGGAAATCGAAAGGCCGGTGTCTAATTGGAGCAGTAGGGGTCAGAGAACGATTAAAAACGAGCCTGAGAGAGCTTTAATCGGCTCAGAGATTCGCTCGCGCTAGCCCTTTCCGCTGGCGGTCGAGTTTTCCGAGGAACAGTTGGTCCGCTTCTTCATCAGCATTGGAGCGCGAGCGTGGCTGAGTTCTAGCATTGGGGCGCATCTGCACACGATGTCTACTTCAGGCCCTTGCCCGCGCCACTCATCCACCGTTGAAATGTGGCTTTCAAGAAGAAGAGCTGATTTTGGATGTTTCGCAGCGTTTTTCACGATTCTTTCTTCACTAATGAAACAGTCAGACTCGAAACCTTCGCTTTCTGGTGTAAACTCGAAAACGATTTTTGTCGTCGACACTGCCTTTAAATAGGCATTAAATCCATTCGAGCTGAAGTCTTTGAAGA
Organism: Aplectana chamaeleonis; assembly: GCA_029168955.1. Classification (NCBI taxonomy): domain Eukaryota; kingdom Metazoa; phylum Nematoda; class Chromadorea; order Rhabditida; family Cosmocercidae; genus Aplectana; species Aplectana chamaeleonis. The sequence goes on along the minus strand of JAPDOI010000059.1, from coordinate 145,434 downwards.
CTGAGCTTTGGTGATTTTCAATATATTATGCATTTCTAAAGCGTGGTATATGATCACAAGATATCACAAGTTAGCTGAGTTGGGCACCAAACTTGGGGAGGAGAATTCTGTGTTCAGCTCAGCTACCTTGTGATCATATACATTCAAAGCATGGAAAGGTATAGAAAATTCAAAAGCATGAAAACGAAAACAAGGTTCTCCAAACCATCGGGGTGCGGGTGGAACAGTCTGTAGTTAAATGGGCCCAGCTTGGTCCAATGGCATTATGGCGCGTCAAAAGCACACTATTCCGCAGATATGGTAAGGCTAATCCCCCTAAATTTCCCCCACTCAACCATCGCATTTTGTTCGCCACGATCCCATACCGGAGAGGATGCTTGCCATCCAGCGCAACTGTTCAGAAATCGATATGGCGCCAACCTAAACACAGTTTTCAAGTACTTGGGCCTCTGTTTTTCTTTACAAGTCGGAGACCTTGAAGAGCTCTTTTGTGTTTTTTATTCACTAAAGGAATAATACCACTTTATTACAAGAAAAAGCAGAGCGTGGTTTTCTGCGTGTACGATACCTTCAACCATTTTTTCCTACTAGATCCGTCCCGTATTTTCCTGATCGTTCTTTCATTGCTCAGACTTTCGTGGGGAAGTTCCCGAGAACGACAGCAGAACTTCCCTCGAAACAACTGGGGAACTTCCCCCAAATTGGGGGGAGGCGGAGGGGACGTCTCGACAGCAGAGTAATGGGGGAAGTTCCCACAGCAGGAGTTCTCTTGTTCTCCCGACTGCAGGTCTTCCCGTGACCTTCCGACTGCTGATTCTTCCCATTGTTCACTGATTGATCAAAAATCAGCCTTCTAGAACTCGCTGTTTTCGACATTCTCCTGTTCATGAAAAATTGCGATGGGTCCAAAAATATTCACCTCTGATTCAAGGTTATAGAGAAGCTTATTAGCTTCTCTGAAAACCAGGCAGAGATGCTTTACGTAGTCCTTGGGTGGCAGATCTACCCCCTCAACTTGCGAAGTGCGAGACCACCTCGCGACTAGCCCGTCTGCATCACCGTATACGCTGCGGCTTTGTTTTCGCGCTCATCGTGTTCGGGGGGAGGCCATGGGAACAACCGTGGAGCGAACTTCCTTTGTTCTCCCCCCGATATGACTGTTTCGAACGCCTTATCGTTGTGCATAACTCGATGGGAGAGGAGTGAGACGTCCCCCTCCGGGGGTTGTCTCGCTCCTCTCTCCCCGACCGAGTGATAACGACCAAAACAGGTCTATTGTCCTCGGGAACTTCCCCCCAAATGTGTGAGTAAAGGCCCTGTTTACGATAAATTTCATCCTCAAATTTTTCATGACAAACGCTTCTCGTGGCTCTCAGAAGCAGAACAGCGTCGAAGAAACGGGACGAAAAGCTACCCAGGAGCCGCAAAACGGCTTAGAAAAGTGGGTAAACCCGCCGCTTCGGGCAAGTCCGGCCCATTTCCGCCCCTCAACTTGAACAATGGAACACTCTAGATCGTGAGATGAGCGATGGTTTCCTATCAAAATCCCAGTTGTTCCCTTCATTCTGAACTTCTCTCTTTACTCAGGTCAGCTCGCATACATTAGCTGCAAAAGACGCAAGTTACAAGCCTCAAACAACTCGTCCACTATGCTTCCCTAGCTCAGTTTTTGAGGGACCATAACTCCGTTCCCAGAAGGTCTCGTACCATTCTTGAGACATCATTTAAATCAGAATGGCACCGTTTTCAAGATAGGCAAAAAAACAGAAAAAGGATTGCTATCGTGAATAATGCCTTTGATATCTTATGGCGCTTTTATTCCTTTCAGTATTCTCCGCACGCAATGAAATCCTAGCAAAGAAGAAAAACGGGATAAAGAGGATGCTTGGAGGTGGGCAGAAATTTCCGAAATCTATCACAAGGTGAAAACCGTTTCCTTCTGTTCTTTAAGAAACGACTGTCGTTGCGAAGCGTAATATGTGATTGATTATTTGGATTTGTTTTCAGAGGTGTTTATCTTACATCGCTCATACATAGAGAAGACAAAATTCTATGTACACACGACGACTTCTTGCCGATTCTACCTGTATGTTCAACTTCTTGTATATTTTGAAAAAAGAGAAGACAAGATGAAATGGTTTAGGTTGATGAGATGCTCACGACAATGTCCAGCGAAACACATCACTGGCTGTTAAAAGTGTCCTGGTCGTGGGCGCAAATGAGAGCTCTCTTCGAATCGAGTGATTGTGATTACGGTGACAACGTACGCTTGAGGTAACTTCCCCATTCTTCCCGGAAAAGCCCCCTCAAAGTCTTCGGACCGAGTGGTCTTAGAAGGAGTAACTCTATGGATTCTGACTAGTACACCATTCGTTTTCGGGACAGCTTTATAAAACACATCTGCTTTCAAACTGCTTTTTATTGACGTATTGAATCCATATTGATCTCACGATGACAAAGTCTGAAGCCCCATTCATAGCAAGCCGTTTCGACTAGTCGCTGCACTGCCAACAGTTCCAAAAACCCACCGCGGCAACAGATATTGCACTGAGTCGCGATGGGTTGGAACAGTTTGTAGTCTCAGTCGCCATCGCCGAGCGACTGGGATTTTTCATAGTTTGTTGAACCGACCTGCTTGATTTTGTTGAGTCGCTTGGACTAGCCGCGTGGCTTCCATGATGGAAGCGATTCGACTAGTCGACGCGACTAGGCCGTAATCTTTCGTCAAGACGTAGGGTGTTCGGCGCCAAATCGCAGAGTCCGCACTCATTATCGCGACTTTTTCCGCAAGTCTCCGCCATGTTTCCCGCGAAATGGCGTCCCCGCGAGCGATGTCATGACGCTCGACGACTTGAAATAGCTTCGTCTTGCGATTTCAGATCGCGGCAGTATCGTAGGTCGCTTCGACTTTAAGGCTTGAGAACAAGGGGTGCAATTGCATCCGTTAAAGGCAGTGTTCACGATGATTTTGGTTCCCGAGTTTCCCGCAAAAATAGGGCTTCCGGGTGGTGTATGTACCACTAGTGAAGAAAAAAATGAGAAAAATTCCGAGGAATTGACAAAAACAGTGGCCCCTTACATCCCTAGGAAAATTTGGCGTGGATGAGATGCGCGATGGAGAGGGATTTTGGACTAGTTGTCGCGGCAACCATTAGCACTGGAAAATTGGATTGGAGCGCGTAATCCTTCTGCTTCTAATATATGGGTATGGCGGTGTTATGGCTCCATTGAGGTGCAGTCGTTTGTTGTCAAACTTCCTCAATTCTGGATATCTGGGAGTGAGTGTAAGCCACTGCTCTAATGCCACTCCTCAAGTGTGCGTGTTATTTGTAGGCTTGCTCTAGAACCTGTAATCTTGAGATGTGAACTGCAGGGAACTCTAGCAGCAAATTTTCCAATTTCTGTTCTAGGTAAACGCGCATATGTACATGTTGTCCATGATGCTTTTAAAAATTGGAGAATGAACGTGTTTATTGTACAAAAATTTATTTGCGAAATGAGACCTCAAGGATCCATCATCGTCTGGGGACGTTAAAAAGAACGATCATTTTTTTGTTACGTCGACGCTTTCATTTATCCTAGTACCTCGGGATAGAGGCTCTCCACACACTGAGGAAGGAGTTGTCTCTCCTTTCGGCTCTAATTCCATTCGCGACCGCATCGCTTGCATTGAGTAGCTTGACGTTTCAAACTGCAAAAACGGGACTTCTCCCCGGGTGTGTAGAGCCCCTATCCCGAGTACCTCAAGCGCCTAAATATTGTTGTCGGTTACTGTAAAAGATGAATGTAGGTATGGAGCTTCGAGAAGGATGGCTCATCTTCGTCGCGGCTCTATAATTCTCTAGGTTTTTACTCCGATTTTGTTATATCTTCATCAGTGATGCTGTTTTCCTACTTCCTAGCCCAGGCAGATCCTCAACTGATGATCGCTAGAGAAAAACGGTATGTGAATGAAGACACACCCCCCCCACCTCTTTTATTCCCTACCCTTCATCAATTAGTTACCATCAATTTTGTTTACGAGAGCCATCCTTCCCGAAGCTCCATACCTACATTCGTAAAAGATCCAACTGTGAGCCTATTGTCGTTCTCGGAGCCAAATTCAGGTCCGCAATTGCGGACTACGGCTGTTGCTTCACGCGACACGTGACAATCGTGCTGGGAGGAAAGTGGGTCGGGCCGGGACCAACGGGTCCTGTTGTCCTCACCGCGCGCGCGGGACGAGCGTTGTAGCATGGAACTTTTCAACTGTGTCATGCACAGTTGACTCTCAACTTTGCATTGACATTCAGGCGTGCAGAATTGATTAATCAATGTTTATCATCGATTGAATTTGGCTGACCCCAAGCTCCCATGCGCACTTCATAGCCTGGCGCTTGTCTTCTTCATTCGAACCGACGTTGCATCGCGGAATAGTCCGATAAAGATGACGAAAAATTCTCCTCGCTCGCAGTCAGTGATTGATTACGAAGAACTTATTTATACTACTCGTCTTATCGGAACGAAATTGCGGTCCGCAGTCCCGGACAACCGTTGTTGCAGCACTCGGCCTGATGATAATTACGGAAACAGCTGCCGTCCGTACCTGCGGAGCGGAAAATCGCTCCTCTAATGACAGTAAAATGATTTTATCAAATTGACCTAATACTGAGTTGTATGTAAGAAATCGGCCAGACGAGAAATCATAATAAATGCCAATGCAGATGAAAATTTTATTTAGATTGGAATTCTAGGCAACGGAATAACCAGAGAAAGACTGGCCAGCAAACTAAGGACTCTTGCCAGCAGTGACGCTTTGCTCGACTCCGCTGATCACTGCGGGTTGAGTCGATTTTTTCAGTGGGTGAAGAAGGGACCAAACACCGCACAGCGGCATGAGAGCAGATACGACTGCTATACAATGGCGTTGACTCAAGCATCGTTCAGTACCGCAGAGCAAACCTAAAAATTTCTTTGTAGAAAAAAATAATGAGAATACCGGGAAAAGGCTGTTTCGCCCATTCATCCGCAGAGAGCCAAGAAAAAAATGGGCTCATCAGTACGGACATGAGGAATAAGGATGCACTCATTTCCTTGCCTGAAAAGCACTAACTGTCCAACAGGCAGGCTGAAACGGGTTTTTGTCTGGACTCGAAGAAACTATGACGCCTGTCCTAGTTAGTCGATCGGCTGTAGCCTTCACGGTCGATAACCAGAGGCCGGATTCATCATTGAAAAACGGGTTAGCGCCGGCTCTGGGTTCGCCAGACCTGGGTTCGGAAATTGGGTTTGAGTTTGACAACCCAGCACCCTCGATTCATCAACGCAAATCTTGGGTTGGTTCCCCGAACCCATTATTTGTCCGCACGAGAGGCGTCTGCGAATGCACAACGTATTTTCGCGACGTCTATTTCCAATTTGCCGTCCAATCAATACTCAATTTTCTTACTGGCCGACCCCTTATATAACACTTTTTGCTCTTGTCGTGTAGCTAGTGTTGGTTTCTCATCCAAGTAGTCACTGTTTTTACACAATTCGTCTGCTTTTATCGCGGTTTCCATTCTCATGTTCCTCTGCCTATTCATGTTTTTTTGGAACCCCACAAAGATAGGCAAGGATACTCACCTCAGCACAAATCGGAAAGGAGGCACTGCAACTTCTGGTGCTGTCTGAAGCCAGTCGTAAACCATATTTCGAAAACTTGGTTCAAATATGTTCCGTTTTGTTTGAATTCAAGCTGCATCCGAGCAAATTGCGCCACGTAGTCCATCTTTTGTGCTTGAATAACAACCCCTTAAATTCTGAAGTGATTTTCTTGAAGGGGGGGGTGTCTCAAATGTATCATTATCAAGATTTGCATAGCGCATTAAAAAGTACTTTGTTTTTCTTTTCGATCAAACAAACAGAGAATCATGGGTTACACTATGGATGAATTAAGTGCCCTTTTTCGATTTTAGAAAAAGTACTGGCGTGTTGAAATAGGTTATAGAGCAAGTCACTGTACGTAACACCTGTAGTAACACACTGCAGTGGGAATATAGGTACTCAAATATTAAAAAATAGAACATAATCAATGTTGCAAAACAGAACGGTCCGGGCCCGAGAAAGCCTTTCAATGGATGCAGTTTGTTTCAAAAATTTATTAGAACATATTCTGACAAAGTTTTCCTTCATATCGATCGCATCTGGCTCCCCACAGCTCTAGAGGGAAGAACTTCCGTCTTGTACGATTTCTGAGATAAAATGAGAACTTAGGGGGACAGAAGAGTAAAAAGAAATTGAAACTCAAAGGAAGGGAAGAACGATAGAACTTCGAAGAAAATTGAAAATCGGATGAGAAATGAGCACTAGCTAAATCAGAATAGCGCGGAAGAATGCTATAAGAGGCTGGCGGTAGCCTAAATCCGAGATTCGAAAGAAGGGAAACAATGAAAGATGATGACGGAAATATGAGAGGGAAGGCGTGAAGCTTTTTTGGAAGTCTCAGGATTCTAAAAGGCTCGAAAATGTATAAAAACTTCCCAGCCAGCGTTTGAGTCAATAATTATTAGGTAGCCCATCAAATACGAAGTCGAAAACAGATTTTGACGATCTGTCCAATCACGTATATAAGTAGTAAGAGCACTAATAATAAGTGATTTTTGGAAGTCACAGTACATTATTTCTGAAATCGGCGCTAGAGCGCGTTATTTAGCTGCTAATTTTGGGTCGGGTTGAGTGGACCCGTGTTCCCGCCTCGGGTTCTCTGGACCCAAACCCAAACCCATTTTCCGATGGGTTATTAAATTGATGAATGCCAAAAAATTGGGTTGCGACGGCTCTGAACCCATCCCAAATCGGCAAACCCAGGGTCTGCGCAATGATGGATCCGGCCTCAGGAAAGACGTGTTAGACGGATTAAAAATACCCGGGGTGGCCGGCCCGGCGGCGCAAAACTAGTTGAAGAGGCCACTTAGGATTCAGATGCGAAATGAAAAATAGCGCTCCCAGAAATCGAAGAATTTCCATGGAGTTCCTATGTAAACAAAGACTGATGACGCTATCAGGCTCCTGATATCTTCCGAAATTTTCATTTTCATGGGTGGATCTCAAATGCCCCCCCCCCCTCCAACTAGCTTTGCATCGGCCCGGCTAATAAGCGAGGTAGGTCGAGGTAGGTAAGTTGAAAATTGCACGATATCCTTGATTTTATTCAACACATTTCACACATACTACACTATCACACGAAAAAAAACACCGGTATGGTGTCTGGGCCCGGTCGGCCACAGACACCACACCGGTGTTTTTTTTTCTTCCTCCTTCATCCACGTTTTCCATACGTATCGCCCGGGCGGCTACAGCCGGCCACGTCTGTTTTTTTTTTCGATCAACAATGGCTGGGGTCTGAAGTATTTCTGAACAGCTCTTGATTTCAAATATCACCAGAAACGAGCGGTGGTTCCTTTTTTATCAGGGCTGCGCAGGGTTGCGACCGGTCGCAAAGGGGGGTCGTAAAAAATTGGGAAATTTTTTCAAAAAAAAAAGAAGGCTCTGGAGGGGGTTCGCAAATTTTTTGGAAAAACTGGGAATTTTTTCCCTATTTCAAATGGGTATCCTTCACTTTTTTTGGGACATTTTAGAAAAAAATTATTTTCTCATCTCAGGGGGGGGGTCGTAAAAAATTTTGGTCACCGGTCGCAACGGCCTGCTCAACCCTGTTCTTTATCGAAACATTCTGATCACCACTGATATTTCACCCGGGACTACCGTCCCGCTGCGAGGTGATGATAGGATTTGGAAGCTCTTTAGGAATGCTCCAGAGTTCCTGACATCTTCTTTCGTCAGTGGTGCAGAAGCTTTCGGAAAAACTAGCGAGCCGTCTTCGATGAAAATTTCATTTCCAGCCTGAAATTCACATTCGAATAAAAGTCGCAAATATGGAGGAGATAGTTTTGGAACACCGTCACATCAATACTGCTCCGAGGTCGGCGTACTTCCATTGTTATCATTACAGAAAAAGAAACAAATTGAGCAGTCCTTCGCCTACCAACTCCCACCACATGGCATTTTTCTGGTTTTCTGTGCAATACCCCCTTTTTTCTCTCTAAAATTTCTCACACTCCAATATTCAATAGACGCAAAATACCGTGCTGCACCGATTGCCACAAAGCCATAAAATGATTTTCAACTTTCACTCGAGAGTTTGAGTCGGTCGGTTTGCTATATAAATGCAACTGATATCATCATTTCGTGCCCTTGTGTTTTGGACAAAGACGCTGATCCAACACACTGCAAGTTCACGACACATTCATAAATATTGTTAGCGAAAACGGAATCCGGTCACCATCTTGGTGCAAATGGCGTATAAGAGTTGGTGTATGCCTTAATATAAAGAAGCTGGGCAAGATAAAGAAGCTCCGATTCTTGGTGCGAAAGTAGTTGGGGGGGGGGGGCATTCGAGAAATTGAAATGAATCACCCATGGAAATGAAAATTTGTGCAGATATCAGATACCTGATATCGTTCTCAGTCATTGTTTTCATGGAAAATTGAAATACTTCGATTTTCGGAGGCAGTTTCATTCTTCAATTGGATGCTGAGTGCCCCCCCCCTCTAGTCTTGCACCTCCTTCTTTTCTTTAGATTTTGCAAAACGGGTCCTGTAGCGGGGAGTTACACGACCGGGGTCCATCAGGGTTGTGACCCCCTAAGAGTTTTCAAAAAAATTGGTAATCGGAGGGTCGCACCTCCGCCCAGGTCGATCAAAACTCCCAGTGCACCATGTGTATACATGAGGCAACCGCACGACCTCTGTGCAGATTAGGCAATCACCTTCAGGCACGTTCGTGCTTCCTAGCTTCCAACCTGCTGAATGAGGGCGATTCCAAAAACTGTCCAATGGTAAAAAAGCGGTCGTCCAATTTTTTGTGTGAAAAGTGTCCGATTTCCCTCCGAAAGGCATAGGGAAGATAGAAATTGGCATAAATCTACCTGAGTATTATAACGCATCGTTGACGTAGCTTATTCCAACTTCTAAGGTGTCGAGTACGAGTCAAGCGAGGGTGGTTCGAGAGCTTAAGCAGCATCCTCAAGGTACGTGCAGATCCAGTTCAGCAATCTATAAGAAAATCCTATTGTATATGGATGAAAACCAAAGAGAACAAATATTTTAGAAAAGATCAGATCTCCTTAGCATCATCCAATACCACAGGAGCAATCAAAATGAACAGCAACGAGTTGAAATCGCGGGTTTCGCTGATTAACAAACGTAGGATCGTACACCTCATCACTGGGAAAGCGATCAATATTTCCTGGTGAATCCTGATTCCGCTCCCTCCTAATCTAAAAAATTCTGCTGAAGACCTCTGCGAACGAAGTTACCCTCTATAAAACGTCGAAATTCACACCATTCGAGGCGCGAGCGGCGCGCGCGACGCCTGGGCCTCCGTATGCCCTCCACTCTCTCACTGTCTCTAACCTCCTCTCCGCACCAGCACGCGTAGGAATCATGTGAATTCTGCCGTTTTATCCGATTGGGGCTGTCAGAGTGACGTCGCAGCGAGATGCGCGACGCCGCTCCACGAAGCGAGGAAAAGTGGGCGTGGCTTCTGGCGTCAAGCTACGCGAGCGACACGTAACGGTCAAAGTAACTTCCTTTTCCCCACGTCTCGTCAATGCAGACATCTCACGGCGGGTACTTGCTCAGCTCTCTCACTCTGAAAGCCCGCTCTTGCTAACGCCGTGTCGCACAATTTTCGCTGCGTAGCACCAGCCTTGATTCCTGAATGCCCGCGAAAGCAAATGTCGCCGCGACGCCACTCTGGAAGTCCTTCCAGAGTGGCGTCATGGCATTGCTTTCGCGGGCATCTGAAAATCAAGGCTGGTGCTACGCAGCGAAAATGCTGAGCAAGGCATGGGGGACGGATTATAAACACGTCCTATGGTTCACAATTCCCTCAAAAATCACAATCTCGAGCACGGAGACAAAATTTTCAGCAAAAATTAAAAATTTTCGCGTGTATTTCCCTAAATGATATAGCATTCACATATATTTCTTCATTTTTAGAAATCTCGCATTACTATGATTAACGAGCTGATTCTGTAACTCTGAACGAGGACCCCTTCTACCTTTCGGACTCGATAGACTGAGGCATATTGATCCAAACTCCGTTCTAGAGAAATATTTGGCCTGCTGAAAACTAATATGATGATGCGTGTTTTGAGTCTTTTGGTAGACGACGGTAGGTGGACAACAGAATAATCAATCTCTCCAAGATTGCTCATAGACATTATTCGAGATTCCGGTCATAAACTCGATGACCGCTTTACGATTTTCAAAGAATTACGGCAGGTTACGGTAGCTAAATGGAATTAAATCCACCGCAATCCTTCCAAAGTCGCAGAGTATTCAGAATCAGCACTCGAATAACCAATCTAAGCGAAATCATGATCAAATCTGAGACTTTGCCCCCCTACTATAACTTTCGGTGAAGGAAAAACTGTAAGCGGAACTTTGAATTCGCGCTTAGCAGATGGATCTCCAGCCAAGCGCTTCTCATTGATAAGTAGTTGTGCACCTTTTGGTGAACTTCACGATACATGAACTCTTGCCCCATATTTAAATTTAAAAAGCGACATCAAGGAAAGCAAAAATGGAAGTGCTAAGTCAAAATGTCAAGGAATGGCGTAGACCACACTCTTGAGAGTTATTCCCCATAACGCGCGCGGCATCTAACACCCTAGTCCTAAGGCGTAGTTTATACTTGCACCGCTCAGCGGCGCAGCTAAATGCAATTCTATATTTGGGGTAACCACGAAAAAGATTACTGCGGACACCTCAGAAGCCTGCGCTGCCCACGAGAAATGTGGTGATTGATCGGCGCGCGCGACAGGCACGCAGGCTGCTAAGTGGTCCGCAGCCGTCCGTTTCGCGGCTACACCCACCATACAATATTGATCGAGCGCGCAGCGTGATTAATATTGTAAGACTTCACTGAGCCGCGTCGCTCGTTGGCGGAAATATAAACGATGCCTACAACCAACGCGTCGAAACCTACAAATGCGAAGAGCTAAACGAGAAAAAACACATTCTGCAATATAATACTTTTAGTACAACATACCTTGATTTTGAAAGCCCTATTGAACCCGCTCGCAAAGAATCCTCCTAACGGTCCCAGCACAAACTCGCAAACAACGCCATCACGATCACATGACCAACGAATGGGAGGATGTACACATGTGGATGACGTCTGAAATGCAGTAACACTACCTGCAAACCTCTACAAAGAATAATTCAGTTCTGAAAAGAAACGCCACCACCAAAAACCCTCGGCATAACCCAACAACGGTCGGCAAAGGAAGACAAGTTAGGTTTCATGCAGAGTCAAGCGGTTACTGCCCCATGGGACAACAAAGGGAGACGTAAAACTCTTAAAAATTGAAAATTCCTGGGGCAAGGGGTCGCGAAAATATTTGGCCGAAAATTGAACCACTCCCCGACGCTTGTCATCAGGGTGTGGATTGAGTGTACTGCTGATTACAGAATATAGAAAAGTGATGGAATTCACCTCTGAAATTTTTCTAGTCCCACTCAGAGAAAATTTGCACCGGCGGCAGACCAACCCTGCCTTGAAGGCTCTTAATCGGTGCCTGCAGGGTAGTGTCTATCCAGAGTCCCTCCTCCAGCTATGCCATTGCATCAACCCAGCGTCGGTGTCTCAACCAGGACGCGACGGCTCCCGAACCCGTTCTGAAATTACCTCAACCCTATCTCGACGGTGCCTGATTCGGGCCGCGACAGTGCCTGAATCTGGCTGCCTCCCTCCCCCCCCCCCCCACAGAAAGCCCCGCCTAGGTCCGGACAAGGGCTCAACATTCGCCGAGGTCTGCGGTGAGGAACCACCCTCCCAGCGGACAGCGGCGAAAGCAGCCCCACCCCCAGCCGTGGGATCTCCTATCCCCCAGCGGTCAAAAATATGCTGGCCTCCGGAGAGGGACTCGAAGTCACCTTCCAGGGCCGGCATCATAAAGCCGAATGAGGACTCGAGTGAGATGAGGCACCTTTTATACCGGCTCTGCATGTGATAAAGACATCAGAACGTGATCATTCGTTTTACCTTTTTTTCATGTCTGGAACTGTAGCGGTGGCGTCGCGGTGGTATCGTGAAACCGGCGCGAAGCTGTTGCGAGGTCCACGCTTCGTTGTCGCGGTACCTTTCATGATTGCGGTGCCGTTGCTGTTCTGTTGCGGACAAGAAGGAATCTTCCAAGACTTCGGAGCCGTTTCTACAGTGTCGCGGCACGGGCTCGGATCACTGTGCCGTTGGTACATCGGCCTGGCACGGTCTCGGGTTGCGGTGCCGTCCCGCCACGGTCAATGCAAATTTTCTCAGAGCAAATCGTCGAAAACATTTCACATAGTGTGCTTATCTGGGCCAAATTCCGGTGCGCAATTGCGTCCTGACACGCTTTGCGGCAGCACGCTCCCGAGTCAGAAGAGCTTCCAGCGCCGCAGCCGCCGATCTGCTGACTCTAGGTGGGTTTTGGAAACTGGCAACTAAGAAAAATTGAAGGAAATTGTATAAAAAGCCACATCGAGTCGGCTTTGGCGCTGGAAACCCGACTGACTCGAGCGCGTGCGGCCGCAAAGTGTGTCGAGACGCGACTGCGGACCGGAGTTTGGCCCCAATAAGCACATTAGCTTGCTCGACGCCGTCAGGACGCGGTGACGCCACAACCCGGTGTTGCATCCACCCAAACTGCACACCAACCAGGGGTTTCTTACTTTTCCCAAATGACCAAGTTTGAAATGGGCCGTTGGAACAGAGAATGCTGAGATGAGAAAAAAAACTAATTGCACGAAGAGGTCAAACTACAACTCTGATAAAAAGTAGTTCCGTTGAGGCCAATTTTGTTCCTGAAGTACGTTCAAAGCACTCACCAGCACGCCAAACACAACAGTGCCGATTGCTTCACCAATGAATCCTTCCCGTTTTCTTTGGTGATAACTTGACCAGGGGAGTCTTTTCAAAGAAGAATCCAAACATGTAGAACATCACATCGCAACAAATAATCATCGCCACCATAATCAGGAACCTTTAACAGCAATATTTTCAGCAGCAAACCTAGTCTTCCTCTGACATTCCAGACCGAGTGGAAGAAGCGCAGATTTCTATCATGGCGAAGTATAACTTTCGCTCATAGTATTTGAGAATGAACGAGCAATATGCTTGTTTCACCGACAGACTCGAGTTCTGGGGTTATTCTTCGCTAGATATTTTGACTTAGAAAACGGAAGGGTCATTAAAGGTACAGAACACCCAAAATTCTTCTCTCAGGTATTATGCTTATCTCGGCGCAGGGTCAAGCAGGGCGTCGCGACCGATCTAGGCGACACTTCGGCCCCCCCACACCATTTTGGCGGTAAAATTTCAAAAAAATCTAAGAAATGTCAAAGCGGCGCGTCTTTTGCCGCCCTAGTCCGGCTGCAAAAGACCCGCCGCAATGAAGCGGAACAAAGGAAAGGTGCGACGCCGCGAAGCTGCCCTCTATCCTTCATCGTGACGGTACGACTGCTGTCGCTCGACTGCGCACAGGCCTTTAGTAAATCACCGCTCGAAATGCGGCTGTTGGGTTTTCACTGCCGCTAGCTGGCAGTGATGTGGAACCTGAAAAAGGGTGATGGCCATAATGCGTCCATATCGTGGGTGATGGCCATAATGTGTCCATATCGTGAATAGAACGGAGGAGCGAAGGGCCGTGATTGGAGGACACATCGGCTACTGCCCTTCGCTCCTCCCGTGCTCTTTTTGCGATTTGGACATATCAAGACTGCACAGATAAGCATCTACCCTTACCGGATTTGCCGGCATTTTCGGTGAATTTTCATTTCACTTTCACACCTGTCACCGGCATCGCCTAATATAATAGATATTGCGTTAACAGCGTTGGTAGTCGCTGCGAGTCTATGGAGAGCAAGGAAACATTTACGTGGGTCCTCTAGTAATCCCCTGAACACGGCCTCGAGTCTCAGATCCCTTCTCCACGTTAGCTACCAGATCTTACCATAGGGAAAGGGTCTAGCATCGCGACAGATGGCAGCGAATTCCACCAAAGGTTAGGTGCCTAAACACTGAAAGTAGGAAAAGGTACTCTTTCGGATTAGACGACCCACCCTCAATTTTTGGTTTTTCGCAGTCTTCTAATTATTTTGCTCTAGGACACAATCAGAAAAATACATCACAGCATTTGCCTTTTGCTGCGTGCGAAAACCTTTACCCTAGAGTGGGTAGTCTGATCCGAAGGAGTACCCAGAAAAATAACAAAACGTCTGATAAATCACCTCCTCAAGAGCTTTCGCGATTAGCAGTGATGACCTTATTGCCTTCTGCACAAGGCCCGACGGCGGTAATTCGCATGGAGCAATTCGGGTCACAGGAGTGACTGGTATAGGTACCTGAAATCACAAGTCGTGCGTATGTTATATATATATATATAAATATAAATATATATATATAATATAAATATATATATATATATATATAAATATATATATATATAAATATATATATATATATATATATATATATATATATATATATATATATATATATATATATATATATATATATATATATATATATATATATATATATATATATATATATATATATATATATATATATATATATATTATATATATATATATATATATATATATTTATTGTTATTGATATTTTGTAAAAATAAAATTATTTTTATATAACAGAATTTTATGTTATAATGCTCACTGTATTATCAGCTTTCTATTGATATATAACTTAGCTTCACGTACCTTATAAAAAAGTATTATTTTAGTTTCAGAATATGTCAACTTTTGTGCCGGAAAAATATTTGCAGGAAGCTCTCCTTTTCCTTTTCATCTCAAGAAGAAAGCCACTGACCTTGCACCAAATGCTGTGCCCAAGCTTGCAGGGGATGCTGCTCCATCCATAAGAACCTGCCAAGAATGGTTTCAGCGTTTCAAATCGGGTGATTTTGACGTTAAGGACAAAGATCGACCAGGACAGCCAAAAAGTTCGAAGACGAAGAACTTCAGGCTTTGTTGGATCAAGATTCGGCTCAAACGCAAGAACAGCTCGCGGCATCTCTCAGCGTCACCCAAAGCAATTTCTATTCGATTGAAGGCAATGGGGAAGATTCAAAAGGAAGGAAAATGGATCCCTATGAGCTCTCAGAACGCAACAAAGAGCAGAGAAAAACAACTTCACAAATCTTGTTGGACCGATTCCAAAGAAAGTCTTTTTACACCGCATCATAACTGGCGATGAAAAGTGGGTGTACTACGACAATCGAAGCGAAGAAAATCGTGGGTTAGTCCTGGTGAAACAACAACTGACCGCAAAACCAAACATCCACGGGAAGAAGGTCTTACTGTGCATATGGTGGGATCAACGCGGTATACTGTACTATGAACTTCTTCAACCTGGCGAAACAGTTACTGCGAATCGCTATCAGCATCAACTAGCGCAATTGCGGCATGAAATCGAAGCAAAGAGACCAGAATGGGCGAGTCGACACGAAAAAGCCATATTGCTTCATGATAACGCTCGACCTCATGTTGCTCGAACGGTAAAGGATACGCTAAAAAGAGTTCAAATGGGAAGTCTTACCGCACCCGCCGTACTCTCCAGACATCGCCCCGTCGGATTATCACCTTTTTCCGGTCAATGGCGCATGGTCTAGCGGAGCAGCGCTTTCAAGATCGTCAAGATGTCAAAAAATGGCTCGATGAATGGGTGGAGGCCAAACCAGAAAAATTTTATTATGATGGAATCCATAAGTTACCCAAACTCTGGGAAATGGTTGTTATTAATGACGGAAATTATTTTGAATAAAAATTTTGTTTAAGTATGTCCAGTTTTCAATAGTGTAAAAAGCGTAAAAAAACGCGGAAATTAACTTCTAGACCTAATATATATATATATATATATATATATATATATATATATATATATATATATATATATATATATATATATATATGCCCAGGTAAAATTCAGCGTTGTGTTACCCCAGAAATGTCATACATTTGTTCGGATTCATAAATTCACTTGATTCTTGTTGTACAGCTGTAAGGTATAACTGCGCAATTTTCTGCGTCCATATATACAGTCCATATGAAATATACCGTCAGTACCCAGCACTGAACATACCACACAGAGCTTGGGAAATGTGTGACAACTAAACAGATTTCAGAAGTAGGCACTACAACGTCAAGATACATTTGTAAAAAGAACAACACCTCACATTTGTTTCATTGAACCATCCTTTCGTCTTATTAGGATCAGCAGGGTAGCCTACATGCCTTAAATTCTAAGACAAATCTACACTAAAATGAGTGTTACACCAAGAAAAAAATAGAGAATCTTTGGCACATGATAGACGAAAACTAATGGGGACAGGACGAAATTCATATTTTGAATTTAATATTGAGCGTATAAATATAGTAAATAAAACAGAACAAAAAAACCGAAACCCTTCTAACTAGCAGAATAAAAAAAGCGAATGGCGATGTCTATGGAAGAAATTAGGTACTAGTTTAAACTCACAGGTCGTTCTCGTCCTGAGACTTGTGGTGCTTTATTAGACATCGATACCTGAAACAATATTAGCAAAAGAAGTTGAAGAAGCAAAAAGAGGATTGTAAAAGAATGAGAAAGATTGGGAGAGGAATCGCAACAGGCGAGCGGCACCAAGAAATGTGGTATCGATTGTCGAAAAGGGCGTTGCTGGGTAGGTTGGCAAATTTCCATCAAAGTCGTCCGTGTCCTCAAACTCGTCCGAAAAGAGGGAGGATCTGGGGCACCAGCAGGGATGAGCGGAACAAAAATATTAAATTTCGGAAATCGGTTTTCGGGTTTCGGAACTAAAACTTTTTTATCGGGTTTCGAAATCGGGCGCGAAACGCCTGAAAATGCGCGGAAATGCGGGTTTCGGAACGCGAAACGCGGATAAACTCAGAAAATATCTGATTTTTTCTTCTTCCCTGATGACCCGATAGTTTCGCATTCCGCAGCGTTTTTTGCGGTTTTCGGAATGCTGAACGCGGAATGCCAAAAATGCGCGAAACTGCGGGTTTCGGAACGCGGAACGCGAAACTCCGCTCATCCCTGGGCACCAGGCGTGTCTGGGGCACCAGATGGCTTATTTGGAGCCATTTTTTTGTAGCTGCTGGCCTGCTTTCGATCTTTCCTTCGAGGCTATCAGCTCCAGTTGACCCTCGCACAGCATTTTACGGTAAAAACTTCACGACGATGATTATCGTGAACACTGCCTTCAATTATCGCCTATATACATGAAAGCGTAAGCACATTAGAAACCGTAGCCACAATAATGGTCTTATTTTTTGTGTTTTCATTGGAAAAACATTTAAAATACTTTTTTGTGCTCCTTCGTCATAAATCTAATTGACAGAATTGTAGACAGCCTCCAAAGTCCTTTTTTTGGAATGGTGACTTGCTATGTAACTCCTGGGAAAAACATGCATAAATACATATCTAAATAAAGGTATACACAATACAACTCTTAACGCGTATTATTAGGTAACCTCGAACGAATGAATATTAAAAAATAGCCAATTTCCGAAGAATCTTCGAATGAGTGAAAATTCAGTTTATCCTCCTTGGAATTACCGAATAAATGAAAAATTTCGAAATAGGCTGCGATCTTAAAAATTCCGAATGATTGAACATTTCGAGTAATGCTTTTAAAAATTTTTCGAATCGATGAATATCGTCAATCTCTGGTTGGGGGGAAACCGCGACGTTGCTATCATAGAAACCGAATGGTTGTTTTTGAGAAAACACAATGGTAGAAAATGGAGAAACAACCGCTCCGCTCCCAAGATAGCGAGATATTAGGGGTGGGTGCTGTTTTGCACAGGTTGTCAGCAAGCGCGCGCAGTGGCCGCCATAAAATTATTGACAGCGGACCTCCAGGTATACAGTAGGTTGGCGAAACTCGTCAGATCGCGCGTTTTTGAGCGAAAAAGCTGGGATTCTGTCATGTCAGCGTGAATGTCCTGATTGTAGACCATCTTAACACTAGTCAGGCACTGATAGCCCCTTATAAGGGTATAAGAGAATACCAGAAACATTTCATTTTCTGCCCTTTAGACAAAGCTAGCAATAATTACGGGATTATTTGTAAGAAATACTAGATCATGACTCTCATGAAAGAACCTGGAATTAATACCATAAACGGTAATTTTGAAAGAGAACAAAACCAGAATTATACATACAAGCTGATTCAAAGTGCCTGTAGACAAACAACCATTTAAAAGCATAAGTTTTTCAATATCAAAGCAGGACTAAAATTTGGCATAGAGTGTGAGTTACCCATCATCTACGCTTTACCCAAGTTACATAAGGATCCCATAAAATTCAGATTCATCACTGGAGCAAGAAACAGCAGTGTGAAACCATTAGCAGTATAACTACAAAAAAATTTCTCGTTTCTGAAGACACATTTCATTAATTACACCAATGTGAGTTACCAAAGGAAGGGAGGACTCAAGACCTATTGGTCTATCTCCAACATTAATATAGCAGCTTAATTGTGTGGATTGAGTACCGATGGGATTCAAGTTTATTCTGCTCACCTTACGGATATGCTTACGGATAATTAATAATATAATACACACAAAGTTGTATAATAAGACAGATGATTTCAATTTCAGAGTAAAACGATTCCCTCATGCTCATTCTGATATCTCTATAAAAGTCAAAACGTCTACAATTTACACTGAGACCTTGAGATTGGCTACTATCTGTTCAAATTTGAATTCCTACACGGAAAAACTCAAAGGAATGAAATCAGTTTTAATTGGAAACCTATATACACCAGAATTATTAGAAGTGAATGTGATAAAATGCATCTATAAACAAAAAAATTATAGCATATATGTTTAACCTAAGAGATGATGAGAGAAGTATAACACAATTGGTAAAAAGCATAACGTACTAAGGGCTGTAGTAATCCCCCTCAAAACAAAGTTGAGATGATCTTAAACGGTCGTATGAAGAAAAGTTGGGATGATCTGTAAGATTATCTTGATGATATGGTGAAGGACATGAATCTCATCTGTAAGAGCACCTTTCAGATGATGAACATTTTGAGATGATGTTGACTTCCTCAGATTAGCTGAACTTCTACACATAATCTGAACATAGAAAAGCGAGAGAGCACGCTTTCCCGGAGAAGCTCTTCTATCTTTGAGAGTTACCCCGGACCGCCTCTTATTCTTCAGATGAAATACCAGTTATCACTATCAGTTTTCACAAAACAACAAGCATCTTCTTTCATTCATTGAGAAAGGAAGCATGGAGATGGTCGATTAGAGAATCACCACCTACAGAATGAGGGCCGGTTTTTCTTATTCTTATAGGTATAATCATGTGTTATCATATCATGAATATGCGAGGACGACCGCTTTAGGGCGAATCACCGCTAATGGAATGGATACGGGCCTACCTTCAGCGACCAGTTGTGGCTGATAGCGATAATTATGAATCAATACGAAATTAAGATCATCTGAAACTTGTCTGGAAGAATATCAGATCATCTTATCGAAATAATATCAGATCATCTGATAGGGGTGGTTTACTACAGTCCAATGTCTATCATAATCATGATACAGGGTTCGTTTTTACCTTGCGGGCAAGCAGTTTTGCGCAATGAATCGCTGCACTGCCGTCGGCAATTGTAATGGCTCCTCCTAACCACTTACGAAATTGGAGAACTGCTTCAAAAGAGCCGTTTTTAGTTGAGTCATTTTTGAACTCTAAACGTTATACTACGGAAATCGTGGTTCCAGTTATCGAAAGAACACAAAAGCATGGTAATATAGTTTGTTCGAAGAAGACTATCCGCCCACGCGATCCGCACGCGTGTAGAGCGGTCGACACGAAGGCATTTCTTCAGGTCAGATTTTCACGGCTGTAGCTTTCTTTTGCGTTGCGTGACGTTTGAACAGGGCTGGATTTACGGAGCCATGACCACGTTTCAACCATTCTTTTGACAAGCACATATCGAAAACAATAGAGACTGCGAAAATTGCAAAGTTTCGTTTGTTGAGGAGTTTCCGATTGGGTAATCCGCTAATCCTATCATGGATGTTCAAGACTTATGTGTGACCTCTCATCGAAAACAACGTAGTCGTTTGGAATCCTAACAGAGAGAGAGACGTTGATGATCTGGAAAATGTACAGCGCTTGTCTACAAAAATTGTCTACTTGCGTTGCTTCCGAGTTAGTTCTGCACACTTGCTTCACTACAGTAGTCGAATCAGGACATCAAAGCTGGAACTCTTGAAGGAGCGACGTTCTGCTTTGAATCTAGTGTTTTTAAAGAAGATTTGGAGGCTAGAGCGGAGACTAAGATCCTCAAACTATGGAGTTTTTAGGCCGAATAGAGGAAGGGTGTCCAGCTTCGAGTATCAAACTCCATTCACGAAAAACTCTCGGTTGTCGAACTCCTATTTCTACAGCTGCTCCAGAGTGCTCCTTATTCTTCCAGCTCATTTTCGAGAAGAAGAGAAATAGGAAAGCAATTCAAAAGGACTCCTATAAGGCCACAAAGCTATGAAGTTGTGGTTCGGCAATTCTGTAGACAAGACGAAGCACATTTAATGGGCTGTAGTAAACACCCTCAAAATAAAGTTAAGATGAGCATAAGCGATCGTACGAGGAAATGTTGAGATAATCTGTAGGATTATCTTGATGATATGGTGAAGGATATGTATCTCATCTGTAAGCGCATCATTCAGATGATTAACATTTTTAAGATGATGCTAATTTCATCAGGTTAGCTGAACTTCTTCAGATCATCTGAAAAGAGAAAAGCGAGAGAGCATGCATTTCCGGAGAAGCTCGTCTTATCTTTAAGAGTAACCCCGGAGCGCCACTTATTCTTCAGATGAAGTACCAGTTATCATTCTCAGCTATTACAAAACAAACATCTCATTTCGTTTATTGAGAAAGAAATCATGTAGTTGGTCGACAAGAGAATAACCACATACAGAATGGGTTCCGGCTCCTCTTAATCTCACAGGTATAATCATGTATTATCACATCATGAATGTGCGAGGACGACCGCTTTAGGGCGAATCACCGCTAATGGAATGAATACGGGCCTAAATTCAGCGACCAGTTGTGGCTGATAGCGATAATTATGAATTAATACGAAATTAAGATCATCTGAAACTTGTCTGGAAGAGTATCAGATCATCTTATCGAAATAGTATCAGATCATCTGATAGGGGTGGTTTACTACAGCCCTAAGTCTTCACTGTGGATAGGTCGGTTTTCGATACTGTCCAAAATAAGGACTTGTGATCATACGGACTTCATTGTGATATTGATAGTATACCATATCTTCTTGCCCTAATACCTTTTTCTAACGCTTCTGACACTACTTCACTCTGCTCGGCTCATGCCTTCGTATTCATCCTTCTTTTTCATCGACAGTTCTGTTCCTCACTGAGGAGCCCCGGCAGAGCTGTTTGATAAAGTTCGTCTGAGGCCAGGGGCGAAACGAGCTTTGTCAACTTCTCCTTCATACCTTTCCTTTTCTTGATTTACTTACTTCTAGTATTTTAAAGATTGGGTCAAATATAATTAGAAAATGGCAATTCTTTCATTGTCCGTACTTGTTATATATTCTTATACACATGAACTTTACATACGTCGTAGCGTAATTTATTGATATACAGTGGCTTGTGGCCAAAGACTCCATGACTCCCTAGGTACGGATCCTAAGGTGTTATGGACCAGAGGCCTTAGTGTGCCGGACGGCGACACCTTTATGCAATGTGCGGGATACTTTCGCGATATAGTTGTGCACGCTATATCGCTCGAACGTTCCCTGTGTACACTCAAACGTCTGCTGGGTTCAGTAGAAGCAGGGGCACCAACGAGCAGGTACCAATATAAATTGATATACAATTGATATACAGTGCGTTCGGAAATGATAGGGACACCTCCAAACACAAAGTAGTACACCTGATTCTTTATCACGCCCGAGAATGCCATGTTAAAAATATTTGGGTAAAATTGTCACGACACATTGAAAGACTCTATAGTTATCTCAATAAAATAATTGATATTCGGAAGTTTGAGAAAGGATTATATGCGGTCAAGCGAATTCCGAAAAATAAAGAAGGAGCTCGAAATTTTCTATTCGTCCTATCAGTGCTTACAATTAGTCAGAGATTTTTTTATTGTACATGGTAGAGTAAAAGCTTCTCTGGCCTGAAGTGTGAGAAATAAGGAGCGGAATATTGAAAAAGAAATATTTCCGCATTTTTCGTGATAACAGGAAGAGACCAATCATTTTCGTGCCGAAAAACTGAAAATCGAGTATTCATTATCTCATCAGCTGAATATGATAAGGTAGTGCTGACGGGTGTTTTGAAGAATCAATTCCGCAATGTCCGTGCTGACACAAGTTGAGCCCCGGTTCTCCGGCTGGAAAACCCTGAATTCATGGAGTTTTCACCTTATCAGCTTACTCTGATAAGCTATCAGTTTCTTTTGTGTGTTGGACGGAGTCTATTTTGCGGCTTCCAGTTTATCAGAGGCAATTCACCTCCACTGGTGTGAAAACCTGACAGTCGTAGGGTTATGACCTTATCAGTCTGATTTGATAAGGTATCAGTACTTCAATTGTGTTGTATAAGACTAGTTTTGTTATGCCCAGTATATCATGAGCAAACTCCCGCTGGTACTGGCTAAAAATCTGAAAATTTCAGAACTATGACCTTATCAGTGCGATTTGATAAGGTATCAGTTCCTTATTTGTGTTGAAAAGGATTAATCGGGCAATGCACGTGTTAAAATAAGTTAAGCCCCGGTTCTCCGGGCTCAAAATGCTTGAAATCGTGTAGTTTTTCTTTTATCAGTTAATTCTGATGAGATATCGATTTCTTTTCCGTGTTGAACGAAGTCTATTTTGCGGCTGCCACGTAATCAGGAGCAATTTCTAGCTACCCAGATATGAAAAGCTGGCAGTCGTTATGACCTTATCAGTCCGATTTGATCAGATATCAATACATGAATTGTGTTGAACAAGATTAGTTTAGCTATGCCCAGTACATCAGGAGCAATTCCCCGCTCCTCTGAGGTGAAAACATGAAAATCGCAGAATTATGACCTTATCAGTGCGATTTGATAAGGTTTAAGTTCTTTGATTGTGTTGAAAATGATTCATTTGGCAATGTCCGTGTTATCATAATTTGATGCTCGGTTCTCCGTCGCAAAATGCTTGAAATCGTGCAGTTTTCCCCTTATCAGTTGATTCTGATAAGCTATCAGTGCCTGCTTAGTGTTAAGATGGTCTACAATCAGGACTTTCACGCTGACATGACAGAATCCCAGTTTTTCAACCTTAAAAACGCGCGATCTGATGAGTGTCGCCAACCTACAGTATTCTCGGAGGTCAGCTGTCAATAATTTTATGGCGGCCACTGCGCGCTAGCTTGCTGACAACCTGTGCAAAACAGCCCCCCCCCCCACCGTTAAAACTATGATTTCAGTGTATCATTATGGCGATAACTTTGGCATTCTACTTTCATCAAAAAAAGCACCTTCTACCCCTTGATTGAGCAATCATTGGTCTAAATTGCCTTAGGCACTGGTGATGACTCTTCTAAATTCCATACCATTCCCGAATGCCTGCCCACAACTGAATAACTGATGAAATAGTTTTTCGCATATGTTCATTATATTGTTCATCAAAGTAGGACTTGAGTATTTCTCTGACGGTGACGTAGCTACATTGGGCTCCTTTTAGCGGGAAGACTATGTAATGTTTCGACGAAAACTAGAGCACTCTACACAGTATTATGTGAGAAATGGTAGAGGATGAATTTCCGGCCATTGTTCATAGCTCACGTTGTACAGGCTGTGAAAACACCAAATTCCAGGGGGCGGATGCATCAACGCGCCTGGTCGGGGCAGGGGCCAGGCAGTCTGCGCCCTTGAAGATCTCCGTCAACTATAAAATCAATCGTGGCCCTGCTGCTCCAGCTAGGAGACTGGAGCAGCTAGAGGGGTGCGCAACTTAAGGATAAAATATAAAATCAATTAGTGGGACTGTAATTAGTGATCGACTCAGATTACCAGAAGGTATAATTATCTCCCTCGACTCAGAATCTCTCGTCCACTCCGCACGGCGCCTAGATCGCCGCAACGCGACGATGTGGTGTGCTTTCGCATCCCTCGTCGAGGAGGGTGAGTGGAGGCATTGGCATCGCTCTGAATGGGACAATCCTAATGGCTCTGCCATAGGCAAAGGTAGAGGCATGGTATTCTCGTTGATTGGTCTTAAAAAAAAGGTAACGAATATCGAATGGATATGGATAAAAAATGAAACCAGGAGTTATCTCTTTCAATAAGAAACTATTGGTGTTCAATTAAATAAATGAATGTGGATAGGTGGAACACGAAAGTTGAATTAATTGATGGAATCCATGGAATTTGAATGAAATAATCAAAGAAATGAAATATTATAAAAATCATCGAACGAATCTTGAAATAATCATCGAAATAAAATAATCAATAGTCATCATTGAAATGAAGTGATAGTTTGAAGCGAAAGTTTCATCGATAAATATTTAAATGAATGTGGATACGTGGAACACGAAAATTGAACTCCATTGATGGGATCTATGGAATTAAAATAAAATAATCATCAAATTTAAATTTTGTAATATTCATCAAAAAAATCGTGAAATAATCATCAACATGGAAACTTAGTGCAAAAAGGTTTAAAATCTTATGGCATGTGTACATAGAAGAAAATTTTTAACGAATAAGAATTTCGTTAAAAACTCAGAAAAAAACCAATTCGTAGAAAGCAGACTCGTTTGTAACAAAACAACTGAAAAACAAATTCGTTGAAAACAGTAACTAATTTAGCTGTGTGATTCTGTAATACAATTGTCACCAAATACCTATGTGAATTAATGGTTTACCCAGTGAATCTAATAATCTAGTGAATCTTACATAATTATTTTGTTTTCAAATATTCAGGTAAAGTAATAAATGCTCGTGTAATAGCTATTTAATGCTAATCCAAAAAATATGCGCTGTCAATCCTGTAATCAATATACTGGCAATGGATCGGTTACCGTCTGTGGTCCAATCATAATCCGGGGGCAGCAATTGAGTCTGCATAACTCTCCGCGCAGAAACCGCCGCGCGACCTTGGCTGCCTGCTCTAGAGCTTTCTCTCAAGGTGGAGGGGACCTCCTAGCGAGCGAGCCGAGGTGCGAACAGTATTAACAAGTTTCTAATTACACCAGTGATCTCTGATTTCATCCTAAAGTCCCTCTCCCAGCTAGAGCAACGGGAAACACTGCTGGGGCACGATTGATTAGATGATCTACTGCCCTCGCACTGCGATGGTCAAAGGTGCCGACTGCCCCAGCCCGGCGCGTTGATGCATGCGGCCCCAGGTTACAGCCATGCCAAAGCATCACCAGCAAAAGTGGTGCGTAAAGTGTCCTCCGAATTTCGTGTCAAGCTAGTTCTCAGGCTCTCGTGGGACGTCGCATGTTGCTCAAAACATGTACAGAAAAGCGTATAGGCATCAAAAAGAGCAGAACCTTTTATTCGTACTGATGCTATCCATCCAAGTAATCTCATGCTAGCTTTGAAAAAAAAGAGGCCACGAGCAGGTTTTGTTTCCCTGATTCTTGCTAATTTTTAGAAAGCAAAAAAAGTTCAAAAACAGCTAAAAAATAGAAATTTCTAACGTTTCTGAATTTCATGAAACACCAAGTTTGCAGCCTTGCATTAGACGATTGCAGAACTTCCAAGCCTAGCTAATAGTGTTAGATTCTGATTATTCAGCATTCTGTTAGACCCTCATCATTTGCGTGTTCCAGTCACACAAGTGGCACAAAGAGAATGTTACAAGTCAGAACCCCACTTTCTAGAAGATGCATTTTTCCATCAACCAAAAACGAATGATGAGGGAATGAACGAATGCTGGAAAGTCAGCTGTGGCGGTGCAGTATTTCTACTCACGCGTAAGCACACGGTGTAGTAGCACACGTGTTGTGCGCCACTAAACCATGTGCAGTTTATGGCACGCTTACCATGTGCAATTCGTGGCAATAAAAAATATGGATGAACTGACTCCGAATTTTTTTCCGGAGATGACAGCCTATGCAGTTGCTCTCACCATCAGTGTTCTATGTTTTGGTGAGTAGCTTGCGGCCCCAGGAAATAAGCACTGCTAGGGTGAGGAACATTTGCGAAAAAAAAAACTGGAGAGAAAACACACATTCGAGATAGAAAAGTGACGGCGAATTGCCAAACACAAGCAGGGAAGAGAACCCCGGCTTCCGGCTGCTGGTTGAAATGACCAACCGACCAGCGATGACATCCAAGCGATAATTGATGATATCGTTCACCGTCCGCAAATTACCTGGTTTGACATGTTTCCTCCAGAAGGTAGTGGATATACTAGGCCTAAGGAACTTTTTGAGTAACGGCTCTTTCTAGGATCCGTTCAACGACGGACGACTATCACAGCAAATTATCAACAGTCAAAAAAGTCTCTACGGAACAAAGGTCATGAATATTCCGCCCGTTGCAGAGATTGGATTTCAATCAAACACTCAAAATCATAACATTCGTCAAAAGTGTCCGCAACAACTCCAAGTTAGCCTTCGCGGAGACGTGAGCATACGATTCCACTGATTCTTCGATGCCATGTCATTTGATGAAGTCAGAAACGTGAAAGTATTAGGTGAAAAGCGAAATGGCAGAAACGACTTGAAAAACGGCGATTGCGAGAAAAAAATATTCTCTAATCCAAAACAGATTCACTGCTTGTCTCCATCTCGTGCATGAGCGAGCGATGGACACTGAAGATGACAAAATATCAATAAAGTCATGGAAACATTGAAGTGATTGAGTGAAGAAGAGCTGCATTGCTGTATGATTATACTTCCGCCGCGCACGGTCGCGTCGGAGCGCACCTCTTAATAAATCGCGTCGCTTGTTCCTGTGACTCCTTTGAGCCGTAGTTTATACTCTAGAATCCGAGCGGCGCGTCAGAGTGCGTTTCAGTGCCAAAAGGCTTGAAGCAATAAGCGCGCGTGAAGCAAGGAAGGTGGAAAATTTTTTTTGAATCGTATTCCCATAATCCAAATGAACTGTCTTAGAACACCTGAAGCAGCGCAGAGCGATTCGCACTTCAACACATCTTTCGTGGTGTTTTGAACCAGGTTCTTGACGAAACCGCACACCAGAAGGAGGCGATCACATTCACTGCTTGTGCTCTGCTCGGCGTATTGTCCGAGAATGATCTTGGAAGTCTCCAAAGACCTCGAGACTTAGAAAAGCGATCTTGAAAGATTTCTGTGGGAGAGACCGATCCTGGCAAGATAATCACAGTCACGAGCGAGTTTGAAGCGAGAGGTCAGGATCGAGCATTACAGCAAATATGAGATCACTGAAAACTCCATTCGTCGAAAAACTTTACCTAACAATGTGATTTCAAAATGCGACGCTTCATTGCGAGAGCCGGCGTTAAACTTGAGTACAAAACAACTGGTGTGACGCGCGCTGCTTGTTGCACCGAGCCATACCACTGCAGCATTATTCAGTTAATAATGCATAAGGAGCCGGAACATTTGTTGCGCCGCGCCCAAAAATGGTGCGGCGCTGCTCGTACACTCTCCGCTGCAGCATTGCTAAACTATGCGTGCAGCGGTAAGCGTGCATGCTGCGGTAAACCTGCGTGGTATGGTGTGCAGCGCACAGCGTCCCCTTGCCGCGCGCTCCCTCCGCGATTGATGGAAATGTTCTGCAAACACTACTTACGCAGAGACAGCAAAAAGAGCACCTGTCAAACGCGCGGTGCTGCGTGATTAGGTTATTTCAACGGGCTCCAGCCGATATCGCACCGCGCGTTGACTTGTATCTGAGTCACCACATTGTGCAGAACACTGGCCTGACTCTAAAAAAGTCTGCGCTCATCGCACTCTTACCATGCGTACAGCGTACCCTCTACAAAAATTACCACAAGCCCAGCGATTTTCTGGTGTGTACCTTCACTAATTTCTATTGCATTTCAATCAATCTCGCCTATAACCGATACCTGAGCACCATTATGCGCGCCCCACCCCATTATCAACGTTCACATATAGTCTACAGCAATGTTAGTAGGATCTGGTGAAGTTGCGGACTCGTGCTAACATACGGTAGTTTGTTAGTGGTATCACTCATTTTTCCGGAACAGCTTTGATAGATAGGTGAGTCTGTGTGTTCACCGATACGACTACATCTGTGGAAGCAATGAAAACAGGTGAAAATGTGAGAGTGGAAGCCGAAACTCACCGACCAATTTCAGTTATTTTGAAAAATGAGTGATAACACTATCAACACTATCAGACTACAGTACGTCAAGAAGAATTCGCAACCTCACCAGGTCCTACTTCCATTGCTGTAAACTATACCATTATTAGTTTTGCTCCGCTCCTTCAGTTGACGGAATCCGGTCATTTTCCTGACTGCAGGATCCCTTTTCATTTTTTTGCGAATTCGCGCACGCTGCGCGTCTTTCTCACTACTCGCCATCCGCTATTCTGTATGCCCTGTTCACGTTTCTCGCTCCATTCGACGACTGCTCAGCACCTTACACCCATTTCACAAGCGTTTACTGGGTCTATTGCAAACCAAATCCCTTCTCCTGGCGTTTTCGCTCAAAATTTTGGAAATTTGAAATTCACCAGAAATCGGGTAAAATCTGGCAGATTACTTCTTGTAGGGAAAATTTTTAGAGAAATTCTGTCGTAAACGTCTGAAATTTTAGTGAATTTTCGACAGTCCAGAAGATTGTAGAATTCCTCTAGTAAAGATGCCGTTCGGCAGAAAAACTTGATTTCCGGAAGATTGGTGGTAAAGTTCTGGTGAACCTCTGGTAGTGCCCGGACCTGAGAAGGTTTGACTTACTTGACTTAATCGGTTGGATTTCGCCTGACGCGGTCATTCCGCATCTTCACCGAGGTGTGCCGTCCTAGTAGTCAGCCGTGTCCATTTTTCACGGTCTTCAGCCAGAATTCGAACACAATCCATCCATTGATCACTATTCCACTTCCTGCAAAGTAAAACATCGCGCCTGAATTGCCTTTCAATGCCGAGTGATTTCAAATCCTCTTTCACCACATCCGTCCAAAACTTTCGCCTACGTCCAGGCGGCCGTTTCCAGACAGGACTTGGAAGCATCCTTAGAGCGTGTTGAACAAGACGATCTGGCGGTCTTCTTAAAATATGCCCCAACAGACGAAGACGACCTTCCGTTGCCGCTTGAGATGGCGTTAGGAGATGCTGGCACCCCCCTCGTGTCAAGCGTTGATGTACTGCGTCGATTTCCATGTAAAGGTCTTCGTTATGGCATACACGCGGCCAGAAATATTCAAGCAAACGCCTAAAAAGCTTCCGATTGTCACTTTGTTCGTGCTCATTTATGATGTCGCCGTCTCGCTCTTCATCACTTCCAGCGAAGCGCACCAGAGTTGATGTCCCGTCTCCGAGATCATCCTGTTCGGTCTATGATCGATTGCGCAATATGGAAGGAGACATGCCCCATTACATGAAGATTGTGGTGGAAATCCTGCTGGAAAATCGGAAGGAGATGGCAGACGCAAATCGAAAATTTGGCGAGGTTCTTGAGGACAATCGGAGATTGAGGGAGGAAAATTTGAGATCAATTGAAAAAATTGAATCTCTTCTCTTATCTGGTTCTGTGAACTCTGTTAACATGTCTGATTTAGTTGATATAGCTCCTCGTCCTGTTGGAGATTTTGATATGGCGCGCTCTTTTGTCATTGCCGGAGTGCCGGAAAGTAATTCACCCAATTCATTTGAAAGAGTAGGTCATGATGTTTGCAATGTGAGCAATATTTTAGCTCATCTTGATGTCGAATGTTTCTCTACCGCTGTCTATAGAATGGGTCGTCCAACTCCCTCTGAACCGCGTCTGTTGAAAGTTGTTTTCCAACCAGTAGGTTCCAGAAGATCGCTGTGAGCCGTGCTCCGCGCCTTAGATCCTACTTTCAGAAAAGGATTTTCCTGCGGGAGCCCTTCCAAAAGAAGAGCGGGATTGGAGACGTGAGGCACGTTTATCGAATGCCAACCGTCAGAACATTCCTTTTTCACCGCACCATTCTGCTATTATTACTGAGCCTCAAATTAATCGAACTCAGACTCACGGAAATGAATGTGCTCTATAAGGCTATCTGGTGAACCTCTCGCGTGTTTACACTTGAACACACGATCTTTAGTAAAAAACGCGGATTCCCTTACATTGTCTCTTATTCGGGAAAATTATGATATGGCGTTCATAACTGACAGGGGAAGTGTTTAGAGTGGTAAACGCATCCGCCAAAACGACTAGTATCGTTAGTATCTCATGTGGCTCAATAATGAAAATGCGCAGTATCCCGCCCGAGCTTGGGGCGAATATTAATACCGATTAGAGGGCTCTGGAAGCGTTTTAGAAAAATGTTCCAGATCTGACTTAAAATTCCCCCAGGGCGGTTTTTTGGGGCGCTGATTACGATTTTGTGGTTTATTTGTCGATTTTCCGAAGTTTTCGGCTAATTTCGTTCGAAGCTTCCCAACAGGGGAAAATTTCGAGGGAAAAACGCGACTTTCAAGATTTTCGGAGTGCTACGCTAGATATTGCTCAAATTGTCCCTCTGGGGGTTATTTGGGGTGCCGAACACGAATCTGGAGTCCGTTTATCGATTTTTTGCAAATTACGGTAGATTATGGTGGGTATCAGGGGTGTGCGGAATTACGATTTACGATTTACGATTTTACGATTTACGGTGTTTTTTGGACTCGTAATTACGGTTTACGATTTACGACATTTTGGACCGTAAATCGTAATTTTTCGTAAATAAAAATACATGCAAGTTAATAACAAGATATCTCTAATTGACCTGCTCTAATCCCACTTTGCGTATACTAATATTTTTTGGTAAGGAGATGGGACCAACCCAGGCGTGTGACTACAACACGATCCCATTATCATTCTTTGACGCGATTCTATCATTTCAAAGCGGGACACACGGTCGGAGTTGGAGGCGCTGGATAATTGATCCGCGTCGCGTGCCGCGCACGTCTCACTAGCTGCCGCCTACGAAGAAATGCAGTCTGAAAGCACTCTTCACGAGTACTTTGTTTTCGAATTTTTCATGACGATTAACTGTTGTGATTCCTACTACTGGATTAGCGCCAAAACATCGAGCGAAGCAGTCTGAGCTATCAAAAATTGCTTTAAATACTGCTCTTGGCCCGCCTTTTGAGTAGATTATGTCTACTCTGAGTCGACAAAAATCAACAAGAGGGGCGTCCTTATTTACCCACGAAGTTTGACTCTCAAAATCGTTGGCTCCCGTTAACTTCTCTTCGTCCGCGGCAAGCGGACACTCAGAAAAGGCGTGAGCGCCCTTTTCCTTTATCTCTAACAAATGCGAAATGTTGGGACGCCTTGGCAACATTCCTCCACTATTTGAGCTAAACTACACAGAGCGGCAAAATTAAAAAAAAAAAACCATAAACCTATGAATCTGCAAGGTATTTAGAAGACATAGGAAAAAATAATTTGCGCTGGGCGACCGATACTCGGCTCTAGATAATACAGAGTTGCCACGGGTCGGAATGATACTTTCCGATCTCTGTTGAAGGTTGGCGCAAGTTTGGTTCCATATTTTTCGACGTACGTGGACCGAGTTTTAGCCAACCTTCAGTAGGGAATTCGAAGTACATATCAGTGCAATCCTTACCGAATGTATAATCGGTGTTGCGGGTCCGCTAGCAAAAGAGAGTAGTTCTAAAATTCGGCCGTAAGAAATCGCTACTATACTGTAATTTTTATAACGCTCACAACGGCGTTGGCGTTTCGGGAGAGGAATTAAGAGTATAATTGTAACCCTGTTGCGCAATATATACTCGGACAGCTGAATCAGGCAGGCGGATTTTTCAAGACCTGGGAAGAAGTTGTGGAATGAGTGATAAGGGAAAGCAGAGAAATACGGGTTAGACGGTCCCATTTAAAGCATGGTATACTTTTACGAGACACGGTCGCGTCGCTCTGCACAACGACAGCGACCGCCTGTCGTGGAGCTTCCGCCTTCTAAACTGTCGCATTCGCAGTGCGCTTAGCAGCGACAGGCTTTGGTTCACTCGCAGTATGTCAGCCCTCCGCGACATTTTGCTGCGGCTCATATGCGATAACCTTCCTACGACAACCGATGCCGTTGCTCCAATGCGGGTCTCGCCGCGATTCGTACTAGATTTCATGCCTGTCGCTCATGACAGCGACAAAGTATACTATACCCCTTAGACGTGGTTAGCTGTCAAATACTGAGCGCAATCTAATATGTATGTGCTCAGTACGTGCAACGGTGGACAGTAGGACGGTAGGTTCATAGTTTCTCCTGTTTCACCATAGTAAAAATTTTTTAGTGGTAATTGTTATTATTTGCTGTTTAGGATTTACGATTTACGGTGGTTTCGTCGTAGTTACGATTTACGATTTACGGAATTTGAAATTTTATTTACGCACACCCCTGGGGGGTATACGGTAATTCGGTCAAAACCTCAGATTTAACTCAAAATTTGTATACGGGGGTTACTCGGGGTGGAGAGTACGAATTTAACGTCCGTTTGTCGATTTCCAAAATACTAAGGTGGTTTTTGCCCCTAAATGACATTTTACCTGCCGTAACCTGCAGTAAACCTCGGAACTTCGACAAATGGACTCCAGATTCGTGTTCACCGCTGTCGCTAATCGGTGGTGGTTTTGGGTGCCTAATGCCTAATATGACCCTTCTCTCTACCAGGGTCTCACGTATTATCCCACTGAGGGTAGGCCTGTGGGTGGCCTTCCGGTCATCAATCGATGACCTCTTGGTTGGCCTCAGACGGGTGGCACGTGGACGCCGCCGTTCACGTCCGGCCGTGTGACGGTCGATTACAATCGACCAAGCAAGGAGGAAAACATTGAAGAGGACAGTCCCTAGTTGTACAGAGCACCATTTTAGTCACTCATCCATTTATTGATTCCTTCATAGTTTAATATGTGATTTCACGTAATAGCGGTGGGATGGCTGTGCTGCCAAAATCGTAGATTTTCCACAAATCATCGATGAGTCGTTTCGATAGGTCATTTCTGCCCTGCCGTTGCCTGGATACTATTGTGGGGATGTTGAATGTGAGCTTGCCCCAGAGCTCCGAAAAACTTGGGACTTAGAGCACTCGGGCTGGCAGCCAGTGGCGATCTTACGGGGCCGCGGGGAAAAGATGATGTGGCTGCCGACTCGCGCCGACAGGGACAGGCCGATTTCCACTGGGCTCTACCTTGCGGTGGAGAGGACGTTAGACGACTGCCAATGCAGTCGTAGCCACCAACAGCCAGGGCCTGGGCACGCCCCGATCGCGCCCGCCTACAGGCTCGGCAGGTCACATGGCCCCGAGTTACCTGCGACCAAGAGCGTCGCATTACGCGACACTCCCGGCCAATAAGGCCACAACTCAGAAAAATGAAAACAATTTACTTGTAACATAAAAGGCCAAAAACAAGTTACTTGTAACATATCTGAGCCGAAGTAAGTTACTTGCGACTTATTTCAGGTCATTTAAGTTACATGTAACATATCGGCGGGATATTGCGTGCGGTGCGCCTCCGATATGCTACATGTATCTTGAATGGCCTGAGATAAGTAGCAAGTAACTCACATCGGCTCAGATATGTTACAAGTAACTTGTTTTCAATTTCTGAGAGGATAATGTGTGCAGCGCGCCTCCGATATGTTACATGTGACTTAAAGGCAGGGTTCGCGATGAAAACGACTTTTGAGCTCTCTTCATAAGAATGTAGATTTGGCCATCACAAAAGTAAAAGTAAGTGAAAAAACCCGGAAATTAGCTTGAAAAACGCTCAAAAACAAAGTATAACGGCTAATTACCGGTGTCGGCCGGCCCCCTAATTAACGCGATTTTCATTAATGCTTGCTTATCCGACATTTATTTTGCTGTTAAAGTAATCAGTAGTCTCCAGAAATGTTATGAAATTACTTTGGAAGCAAAATAAAAGTTGACAAAACAGGCTTTTACCCAAATCTCGGTAATTGGGGGCGGGAGGACACCAAGCCATAACTTTCTCCTGAGCGTTTTTTCTCCAATTTTTTACTTATTTTCACTTTTGTGATGGCCAGATCTACCATTCCATGGGTATAGCACAACAACCGATT
Source organism: Aplectana chamaeleonis (assembly GCA_029168955.1). NCBI lineage: Eukaryota > Metazoa > Nematoda > Chromadorea > Rhabditida > Cosmocercidae > Aplectana > Aplectana chamaeleonis. The sequence continues at coordinate 111,142 of JAPDOI010000059.1, read as the reverse complement.
TTATCGAGAACCCTGCCTTTAAATGGCACACAACTTGAATCGGCCGAGAAGATATTTCCAAGGGGGATGTACGACGCACTAGCGGGGTCACGCTTACGACTAGCGTTGCTGTTGGTTCAATTACCCAAGGAAGGCCCCGCACAACATTTTTTTGCTTAGTGTGTGGTCTGAGACGCGCGCTCTGCGTCGCGTGTCGTCTGAGCCTCGTGATGGCTACCCATAGTGAAAATTCTAATCTAAGATACATGTAACCTAAGCGTAACTTACATGTAATATAAATTTAAGTTACATTTAATATAAATGTATGTTACATGCCATATAAATGTAAGTTACTTGAGACATTCAAGTAATTTACATTTATATTACAAGTAACTTGTTTTGATTTTCCTGAGAAGCTAGCAGGGGCCTTATGGCCACCATGCGAGCTGCAGAATTGACCGTTTTCCATCATCATCAATCGATGACCTCTTGATTGGCCTCAGACGGGTGGCACGTAGACGCCGCCGTTCACGTCCGGCCGTGTGACGGTCGATTACAATCGACCAAGCAAGGAGGAAAACATTGGAGAGGACAGTCCCTAATTGTACAGAACACTATTTTAGTCACTCATCCATTTATTGAACCCTACATAGTTTGATATGTGATTTCGCGTAATAGCGGTGGGATGGCTGTGCTGCCAAAATCGTAGATTTTCCACAAATCATCGATGAGTCGTTTCATTAGGTCATTTCTGCCCTGCCGTTGCCTGGATCCTATTGTGGGGTTGTTGAACGTGAGCTTGCCCCAGAGCTCCGAAGAACTTGGGACTTAGAGCGCTTGGGCTGGCAGCCAGTGGCGATCTTACGGGCCGCGGGGAAAGTGATGATGGGGCTGCCGACTCGCGCCGACAGGGACAGGCCGACTTCCACTGGGCTTCACCTCGCGGTGGAGAGGACGTTAGACGACTGCCAATGCAGTCGAAGCCACCAACAGCCAGGGCCTGGGCACGCCCCGATCGCGCCCACCTACAGGCTGGGCAGGTCACATGGCCCCGAGTGACCTGCGACCAAGAGCGTCGCATTACGCGACACTCCCGGCCAATAAGGCCACAAGCTGGCAGGGGCCTTATGACCACCATGCGAGCTGCAGAATTGACCGTTTTATGAATTTTGCCTACCTAGTAAAAGACTAAGCAGCACAGTCTACACCGCCAGATTTACTGAGGAGATGTATTTTTTTTTGAAAGGGTATTTTAGCTGGCGGTGACGCTACTGGGATACACGAGGGAGACCATGAAATGTAATGAAATGAAGACATCATTCAAAGGCAGCAGACACGCTCGAAAAAGTTGTTGAGATAACTACGTTTCTGAAGTCGCATGGCTCCTAGTAGACTGCTCACGCCGTTGGAAGCGCCAAAAACGAATCAAACCTACTAAATTTCAGCAATGCAAATCCAAAAATTTCTGCAACCCCGCCCCTGAGCTTCTGCAACCCCGCCCCAATATACAAACTCGTCCAGATTGATAGTACTAATACGGTCCCTTTGGCTAGTTTTTGATGCTTCCAACGAGGTGAAGGTTCTAGTACAGGCTGTAAGAGTACATCGGCTTCTCTATCTCAACCGTTTTGTTGCTAATATTCGCTGTTTCAACCGCGCGCCGTAAAACTCGTCCACTTTCACCTGATAACAAAATAACCGTTATTCCTCTATTTGCACACAGTTTTCGTTCGTTTTTTCGTCAGTTCCCAATACAACCAGCTCCAAACCTTTGATTTATGTCAAAAAAACGATACCATTTTTGAGCGTGTCTGCTGCCTTAAAAAAAAACAGAACAATCATAAAATATCAACAGAATCAACAGATCATGAATGAATGGCACGAGGGTAATCAAAAACATTCGCCCGATTATCTTCAGAGATAACTGGGATACCCGCCACCGGGTTTACCCGCATCAACACAGGCAAGACGCCATCCAATCAGATCTTTCTTTCCTGTAAATAAAGAACCGGGGAAACATGTAATTGAAAACAATAACATGGTTAAAATAAAACTTTGATAAAACAAAAATACAAAAAATCATATAAAACCTATTACTGACGTATTACTCTTTTTCAGTGCTCATTTGAGCGATCGAAACCGATAGCGTTTCTCAGTCCCAAGGAGCCCTATGGAAGATTGCTGTCTCCACACTAATATGCGAGGGACCTCAACGTATTACGCTTGTCGGCGGCTTGACTCGTGACGATGACGGCTGCGAGGTGGACCTACATTGTACGGCTTTTGAACTCGGGCACCTGGGGGAGGCGCGATGTACGTGTCCTTGTATAACTGCCCATAGAACTCTTGATCTGGCACTCCCACATCAGCAGAGGCATGGCGATTTAGCACACATATTGCTTGATGGTGCCCGTATTTGTTGCAGATCCAGCATCGCTTCCCTCTTACACAATTTCCGTAGTGATGTTGGATGCATATCATGCATTTCCGGTTTCGAATCAGTGTGTTCGCCCGAGCACGGAGACTGCGGCAGTTGTAGCACTCCGCTGAGGGATGAGTGTTCTCTGAGCAGAACGTGCATGGCAGAAGTCGCTTGGCACATGCGGTTCGACTGGATTGGCTAGCTGATTCGCTGTGGTCATTCGGCATGACGTAGTACGGCTTAGCCTTACGCAACCAGTCGTCTTCGCTAGAAGCTGTCTCCGGAGAGCCATGACTCGAAACGATCCTCTGAGAGACTGCGGTTGAGCGATCGGAGTTGGAGCTGCGCCTCTTTGATTGTCTCGACGAACTACGGAAGCCGGATCTCCTTTTCCTCTCTGATCCAGTATTCGACTCTCTCCTGGGTCTCGATCCGGCTTAGCAGGCATAGCCCTCAGGGTGTCGTGACCCAGCTTGGGGGGCAGCGGAAGAAAATGGCATCTTGTACGAACGCGTTTCCAACTCTTTCCGGGAGGTAGACGTATTACGAGAGCGAGGCTGAGATGCGGTGGAAGGAGGACGTTCCGCAACCTCGAGGTGTTTCTGAGCTGCTTCTTTTGCAAGAAGAACGGAATAATCGGATCTCCACCACTGCAGTGCTTGCATGTACGAAATAGTATTGGCTTTGAACTCTCCTGGAAAACCAGGCTGATCCTTCAGGAAAGTCTTCACCGCCGGCGGAAGCGGGGCTTTGGATTCATTGACGATGTTGGCGCACATGAACGTTTGCATGGCACTCACGCATCGGAATGCATGGGCGGATGAGCTGCTCCTCAACGATCGTTTGTGTGACTCCTAACGCATGCATGGCAAGCCGCAAGCAGTGAAGGTTCCTCGATGAGCCGAAAACACGCGGAATAAGGATTTCTTGAATTATTTCCCGCTGGTTCGTGATCGCGACGATAGATTGGAGTAGTTCATCGATCCAAGCGGTGAATACTGAATACGTAATATTGCGGGTTTTGTTGGACTTCAAGTAGTCAGCGAGTCGTGTAAACGATCGTATGGCGGAGTCGACCACGGTGGAGAGTGTTCTCACTGCAGTGGCTATCCTAACGGAGGCTATCCTATCTCTGTCTTCGACCAGTATGGACTTCCCGTCGAAAGAAGACTTGAGCTCTGAGAGAGCTTCTCTCTTGCCTGGCTCGGTGATGAACTCGAACACGGTACGCAATTGTCTTCCGGTGAGCTCTTGAAGAGGGCGGTAGTCCACGTAGTAGGAGCTATTTTCAGTTACTGGTCCTGTCGAGCTGATGTTAACAGCGGACGGATGTTGCTCCAGAGAGTTGTCTTCCACTAGTAGCGACGTATTAACTTGGCCGAGATCTTCGAAGTCTTTCAGATCGCCGATTGCTTGTATTAAACGAAGGCCAGCCGATGACATCGCTTAAGATCGTTTGGCAGCGTCTTCTTCCACCATCTTCATGAGTTCCTTGACCGAGGCAGCGTTGGGAGGAGATGACGTACTACTAGAAGAGTGTGACGTACTATTTCCCATCGATGACGGATTAAGGCAGGACGAACTATCGTTCATAGGCTCCATGGGATCCATGGCCTGTACCTCCTCTGCCCACGATGTGGGCTGAGTAGGGACTCGACGCTCTTCTGATTCCGACGTATCGGAATCGGGAGTACCTTTCGACTTACTGGCCACCTCCAAGACATCCATCGTTTGAATAAACCGTAGTTGATATCAATCGTTCGAGAACTTTTCCACGGTTCTGTAAATGATTCGTCGATTTGAAGGACGAACCTAACACATCCCGCTGTAATACACCAATTGAAACAATAGTTACGCGAGATGTAATATTCGGACGATTATAATGAGCCTTCGTACACTTTTCTTTACCAACGAAGGTGCGCATTATGACATGGAACTGGCTCAGCGAATGTGAAAGTAATGCGATGAGGATTCTGCTAAATTGTCCGCCGCGACGCGACAGCACCTCGCGACGCGACAACGTGTGCCGCGACACGACAATGACTGCCGCAACACGAAGACGCCCGCCGCGACGCGAAGACGCTCGCCGCGACGCGACACCACCCGCCGCGTCGCGACAGCACCTCGCGAGGCGACAACGTCCGCCGCGACGCGACAATGGATACCGCAACGCGAAGACGCCCGCCGTGACGCGACAACGCCTGCCGCGACGCGACAGCACCTCGCAACGCGACAACGCCCGCCGCGACGCGACACAAGTGGCGACGCAGTGGGAAATTTAGACGACGCGACGATTCCATACATTCATCTCTACAATTAACGGAATATTGATTTTTGAAGGAGTAGGGCGGGTCGCGCCGCCGCAACGGGGACAGGAGAGGACACGCATCTTCGAGGTATCCCTCAATCCGAATCACCGCGGCGCGAACCGAAGCGCCTCACTTCTCATTGGCATTAGATATAATATTAACGGATTATGCACTAATTCGCCGAAAAACTTGCAAAGACCTGAATATATTGTCGCGAAATAGCGAATTTACGATATCATTATGAAACAATAAACTCTTCCAGTGAGGTTGCAGCGAGGTAAATTTTGAATGATCAGCAATCAATTATGCTTCGTTGTATTGATTGATCTCATAGCATTTTCTTCCATTTTGCGTCAAAATAATGATCGAAACACATTCGTTGCATTGATGGTTTGCTGCATTAGTGAAGGGTTTTTGTACTAGGGCGAGATTTTCCCATTCGCACAACGAAAATACTGGGGCGCGACGAGACCCGCCGCTGCACGGCGAGAATCCGCGGTGACGCAGCGAGAACCGACGCGACGCGGCGAAAAGCCCTCCGCGGCAACGGGACGAGATCCCGCGACGAAGCGACGGGAACCGACGCGGCGAAACTACTCGCCGCGACGCGACGAAACTCCGCGGCGAGAGGACGAGATTTGTGGTAGCACAACGAGAATCCTCGCGGACACGACGAATTACAGGCTCCACGAAACGGAGGCACGACGACGCAACAAAGTGACGCGGTGCCGGGACGAAATTGATCTTCAATCGCCGTAACTCTTGAGATGAGATTCTCGCGGCGGCACAAAAGAACTTTATAGGATAGTTTTTGTCGTAGCACGCAGCCAGGGGCAGTTAATAACAGCGTATGGTTAATAACAGAGTATGAGCAGATGAGGTAAACACAGAGGATGAACATATAAAACACGGCTGCTGCCGGTACCATACAAAAAGTCAAATGAAACTGTGGGCGCGTTCCGTCAATTGGGGAGACGATTTTGCGCGCGCAAGATGCGCAGGTCAACGATTACGGTATCATTTGAATGGGGTTTTTTGGCGTAGAAAGCTGGTGCATTGCCAATCAGCTGAGTTTTTTCTCGAAGCTTGCTCGAAATCATCGTTCACCGAATTTTGTATTTTCACTGAGTATTCAGCTTCTTCAGCGCATCTCTGTCGTAGATATTCATGTGACGAGATGATTAAATACGTAATACTCTACAGTTACCTGGATCGCACCATATTGATTGATAGTTTCTGAAGTGAAATTAGCTGGTTATTTTTTGGTGGGATCTAATTCAATCTAACGTATTAGTGAGACAATAGTGTGAGTGTCTAGGACGCGTTTCCCTAGTTTTGTAAACGAGTGCGTTTCGCTGCGCGAGGAGGTTGAACTACTGTTGGAGCTAGTTCCTTGCTGCGGTCCACCAGATTTGTTGCTTTTCTCTGGATCTCTAAAGGAACCAGCTGATTAATGGATCTATTCAGTATCGCACGTCTGCTAGTCTTGACCTCTGCGGATCTAACGCTGCCGTCCCTAGACGTAATAAGGTTCAAAATTATTCCAAGCGGCCACTGCGATCGGGGTTTGTTATCTTCTTTCAGGAGAACGACGTCTCCGATAGCTGGACCCACTTTCGAACCTTGTCCCGATGGCAGCTCGACTTGATTGCGAGCCGCGAGTGCCTGGAGATATTCTTTCCTCCAGATGGACCAGAATTTATCCAGGGTTTCGAGTAGGGCGTCGTAATGGTGTGTGACATACTCGTGGGTTTCCGTCGTGGAGGGGTCGTAATATCTTCTGCATGTGTTAGTTTGATTACCACTGAGAGTCGACACGAAATAAGGATTTATGAGGTCTATCGGCCTCAGTATTTTGATTTTGAGTATTATCTCCTGCGTCGTATCAGCAGTTACCTGGGTTAGAGGTCTTGTATTCAGCATGGATTCGATCTCGATGATCAGAGTCTCAATGCTTTGCAGATTCAAGACTTGTTTGTGAATAGTTTTCTTTAGAGCTATTTTGACCGAGCCCACTAACCTCTCATGAAAATCGCCTTTCCAAGGCGAATGAGGTGTGATAAAGTTCCACCTAAACGCATTGTGGGTGATCATTGCACGCACTATCTCGTCATCCTGGTACCTTGTGAGCTCATTTGTCAGCATTTCGCAACCCAGCTTGAAGGTGGGTGCATTATCGCTCACGACCAACTCGGGAGTTCCTCTGCGCGCCATGAACCGTCTGAAGGCGAGCAAGAACTGCATGGTGGAATTGTTCAGAACAACTTCTAGATGAAGGGCTCGCGTAGACATGCCCGTGAATAATGCTACCCATTTTTCCTGCTTCTCGCTGCGCTCTGAGTTGATAGCCAGGGGTCTGAAATAATCGAGTCCAGTGTGTTGGAATGGCCTACTTTTTTGTACTCATTTCAATGGTAGATCTGGAGCTGACGGATATTTGTAGGGGCGTCCCTGGTATCTTTTGCACTTAACGCAACGTGATATTACAGAATTGGTAATTTGGCGTGCTTTCGGGAGGAGAAATTTGTCTCGTAGTGCCGTAACCACGTGGTTTGCTCCTGAATGAAACAGATTAGCGTGGTGATACCGAACAACTATCTCCGCTAGTGGATGTTTCGGTAGCAGCAAAATAGGTCGTTTTGCGCTCGTTTCCATTTCGGCGTTACCCATACGGGCGTTACCACGAACAATGCTGTATTTGTCTTTCTCGGTGCGTAAACGACGTATTTTGTGTGTATCCAATTGAAGAACTCCTTCGCGCTTGTGCTCGCGCAGTACGAAAAGTTATGTGATACGATAGTCATCTGCGGTTATAAGTAAAGCTATGCTAATGTTACGTAGTAATGACGATTCTGAAGGGCCTGATTGCTGGCGTTTCGCTCCGTGATACAGCTTAGCTAGATATTTTAAGGCATTGGCTTTTACCCGAATCAACTTGCTATAGGAGCTATAGCGCGCAAAGTGTACCATAGATTGGTGTGAAGTTGGTGTGACAACTGTCATAACTTTTAGTTCGGCTTCTAATTCCGGTGCGGAGCTTGGCTTGACAGTGAAATCCAGTGCCGAATATGGCCATTCAAGCACCGATCGGTAAATGAATTGATGCCCTGTCCACCAGATGTGTGAATCAATGGCGGACGGGTCGAGACCTCTAGTGGCGCAATCCGCGGGGTTTTCATTTGTGTTCACGTAGTAAAATCTTGTCTTAATTTTGGCGAATGAGAATGTCTCTATTCCCTTATGTATCGACTTCACTCGATTGTCGACAAAGGTTTTCAGCACCTTTTTCGAGTGAATCCAATACAGTACTATCTGGGAGTCCGTGAAAAACCTTATAGCGTTCGTCTGAACTCGCGGCTCCTTGTGCAGAAATAGGGCGAGTTTAACGGCTAGAAAACAGCCCATTAACTCCAGTCGAGGTATTGATATTGTGCTTGGAGGTGATAGTTTGGACTTAGCCATTAGTAAATTATAGCTAATTTTTCCTTTACCGTCCTCGCACAGTAAGTATGCAGCTGCGGCGTAAACGCGTTGTGATGCATCAGCAAGCAGTACACATCTCACGGTTGTCGAAGGGTCGCCAATGAATCGTGGAATGGCTCCGGTGTAATTGCGTGTTAATCTTACTATTTCTGTCCAATTTTTGACGTTATCGTCGTCGAGTGGGGCATCCCAGTCAGAACCATTCTGCCACAGTTCTTGTATGAAGATTTTTGCCTTAACAAGTAGTGGTGTGAGATATCCTAGAGGGTCGAATGTGGAAGTGTATGCTTTGAGTGCTGTCCGTTTTGACGAAACTGAAATCGATCCAATTTTCACAGGCGTCGACAAAGTGTCTGCTTTGGGGTTCCACCGTAATCCGAGCGTTCCACCGTAATCCGAGCAGTTTGGTGCCCTTTTGTGGATAATTTGGCACGATCACATTCGGGAATGAGTTCCATAGCTTCAGCGTTGTTGCTCATGAATTCTCTCAGATTCATGTGCATGCGACGAAAAATTTCTTTGGATTTCTTCTGTTTTCGACGCAGTCGTTCGTATTATCCGCACCCATTAACAGGTTGTCCACGTAGGTATTGTCCACAATTTCTGCATTCAATGTGTTTTCTGCATCCAATCCTAGGCAGTACTTTATTCACATGCTCAGTAAAAACGGAGACGCATTTATACCAAACGGTACCCTAGTGAAACGTAAGATTCGCAGATTCCTCTGAGTGGGAGGTTGAGAAGGAACTTTCATCCATAGAAATCGGGTGGCGTCTCGTTGATCCACTTGAAGATGAATCTGGTAAAACGCCTTCTCTACGTCTGCTGTTATTAGATAGCGATGAAGTCGGCTGCGAAGTAATGTGCCGCAGATGTCTGGCAATAAGGAGGGACCCTGATGTATACAGTCATTAAGGCTAGGACATCCTCGACGATGGCTAGACCCGTCAAAAACGATTCGGGTTTTGTCGTGCTGCTATCTGCCTTGTACACTGCTTGATGGGGTATGTAATAGACTTGTTGACCATCGAATTGATACTCTGCAGCGTCTTCGACTATTCCCAACTCTAGATGTTGATTGATAACCTTACAATAATCTTCCCATCTTTGGGGCTCTTTTTGTAGTTGATCGAATTCTTTTTCCAATCTTCTCATGGCGAGCTGTTCATTGTCTGCGAGAGTAGGATGGTCCTTCTTCCAAGGAAAACGAACGTATATTACTCCACGTACTATTTGAACTGTATCCTTGAAAGATTTAACGAATTGATCGCCAGTTTTGGCGTCAGAAGACGGATCGTCTTCAATACCTAAATTTTCGAGGTCCCAAAGGCGTTTGACCATAAGATCCAGTTCTGTAGTTTCACGGTTTTCTTCTTCATTCGACATGCTTGACGCTATTTTGGAACATAATATCTGACTGTTTGGACGCCCAGATAACATAGGCCCGAAGCGTGTACGTATTAGTGTGAGACTTGAGGGCAGATGGCGGCTTCCATTTAGCGCGACTATTTTCCAATAATAGTCAATGCCGACCAAGACGTCTATAGATGTGGATTCTTCCACGGTTCTTGGTTGAGGGTTTGTCGAGTTTCGGTATGTGGAAGGATGTACTACAGTAATGAATTTTCTCGTCCAGAGCTTCAGAATAACGGGATTGCGGTACTCGTCTTGTAGCGATATGGAGACCTCACAAGAGGTTTCTGTAGTGCTCACTCTTCCGAAACCGACTATCGTAATTTATTTTGGATTGTTCAGGACGAGTCCCAATCGTCTTGCCGTCGATTCAAGAATGAAGCTGTTTTGAGAGCCGCTATCCATCAATACTGTTAGTTTTTCCTCAGCGTTTGTTTGTGTATTGCGCGTACGTGCTTCAGCCACCATTATTCGCGTTTTCGTAGATGCGCGTATGGAGTGGGAGGATGCTGCTTTTTTCTCGTCCTCTACTGCATGAGCGGTATTTGACATAGAAACGAATTCTGACTCAGAATCGTCAGAGCTGCTCTGCATGTTATAGGGCGAAAACGGAGTAATTTGGCTAGTCAGAAGGTGAGACTGGCTCCGAAGTGGCTCGTTGAACCTTGTTTGTCCCTTTGGGTAGGGAGAGTTGCTCCTGCGATCGTTCTGATGGGGGGAGGACCCACGCGACTCCAAGGAGCTGCGCCTACTCCGCGGAAGTGACGAGGATCTATCTCTTCTGTTTGTCGACGATTTATTACGAATGCAAACGGAAGAGTGATGTCTACCTTGACAACGATGGCAAGGAGGTTTCGAGCACTGCGAACTTCTGTGTCCAGGTTCAAAACATTTCCAGCATAAATCATGTTTTTTCACCGCTTCTCGTCGATCCCTGGTTGTAGCCACGGCTCGACATCGCTCAGTTTGGTGTCCGTGTTTACTGCAGAATCTACAGCGATTACGACTGATATTCCTGGCATGTTCTCGAGGCTTAGGTGACCTTGAGCTGCGTCGTGATTCAGCACTGGGCGACCTTCCTCTAGCGGATTCCTCTCTATTGTCGTGTCGTCTGAAACTGGGTGATTTTCCTGACAGCGATGACGAAGTATTCGCGGAAGATGTGTACGGTCTACATTCCGCTCTGACTTCTAGGCACGAAATAGTTCGGTCAAGAGCTTCTAGGTAAGTAATAACCGTCCATGAAGAAATAGCGTGTAGAAATCGCTGCTCTTCTACTTTATCCTGTGTTTCTTTAGGGTACACTTTCCTGATTTCTCTCACTATAAACGAATTACACTCATTTTCGCCTAATCTCAGAAGCTGCAGCCAGAGAGCTTTTTGCTGACAGTGGGTCATCCTTTGGGATAAGGCGAATTCTGAGGCTGGATTGAGTTTACTTAGCTTGCTTCCCAAACGGTAACGAAGTAATTCCGGTCTGTTGTAGGTATTAAGAAGTTGATTGATAGCTGTTTCATGATTGGCATCCAAAATTTCCAAATTCGAGGTTATTGCCGCTGCTGAACCTATCAATCTGTTTTTGAGATGTATTAGTTCGAACGAATTCGGAATCTCTACGTTATTGTGAATGACGGTTCTGAATAAATCCCAGAACTCTGGGAACTTCTCCAGATCGCCGTCGAAGTGTGGTAGCTCCAATTTAGCCACCTTTACTGATTGACCACCTAGTGGGCTAGGCGTCTACGAATTAATTGAGCGAGGATTCGACTCAAGGTACGCATTATAATCTTGATTTCCTTGGTAACTGGTCATGTGGTTGGCCGCCGATGTAATAATATTTTCGTTGGTTTCTCGCCTGAAACCAGTGGGTTGCCCAGGATTAGGATTGCACGTGATATGTGGAGGCTGATGCGCCATCACCGAAGATTCAGTGTGTGCGAACGCATTAAAACGTAGTAAATTTTCTTCCGTGGGCAAGAATTTCAGCGCCACTCCTATTTTTACGAGTAGCGATTCCACATCGCATTTTAATTTTTGTGTCCGCAAGAATCCCAATGGTTTTCGTATTCCTCGAATATTTGGGTATTGCCATCCTCGCTGACGCTTTCGGTAGCATGAGTTTCGCATCTTTGAAAATGTTGATGAAGATTCTCCATGTTACGGGTCAAAATCACTTGCGCTTCAGTTAACGCGGTCCGACGTAATACATTTAGGCTTTCGACTTGATCCGGAGTACCACGAGCCTTGAGGGGTTCGAGAATGCTCCGATCGAAATCATCATAGCGTTGTTTCAACGTCCCGACAGCGCGCGTGACTTGTCCCTTGTTGTATCCAACGACTGACATAGATAGCTGCAAAACGCAATATTAATCTGTTTTGTAAAGGGGTTCTTTTTTGCAATATACGAATTTAACGATTCGGAGACCATGAGAAATTAACGAATGAAGCAAGGGATAAAATCCGACGGAATTAGGAATGTAAGGCTTCAGTAGAAATATAGCCGTTTGGAATTCTATCTAGATGACGAGAACGAGCGGGGGACCAGAAGGGCGTACGCAGTGGAGAATTCCCATGTTTTCCAAGGAAAATAGTCCTAGTTATGATACATTTGATTTCCTTGAAGTCTTCCACCATGTGGTCGATATCCTCTTGAGCTAGCAACTCCCTAACCTGGCTCGACCAGCGTTCGGGTAGCTCATCCGTGCGGTCGAGTCCTACACCGGTGCGTTAGGTGACATAACTTAATGTTTTCGGACTCCGAGTCCCAAGGGCTGTTATCCTGTTGTTCGGACTCGTCCATGACCCCTGCGTTCATACGCGGCAGGGGGGCCGGGACACATAGGTCCCCAAACCAGGACGAAGGCTCATGTGGTAGTCGTTCTTCATGTACTCTCAATCGATCCCAGTCCTTGCGTTCCTGTGTGTGTGCCCGGGTAGCGCTCAGCGGAGCCAGCTGCCACAATCTGGCAATTGCCGAACGCTCACACGTCCAGCAGCTCGTGGTTAACTACGTTCATAGTCGATGGGAATGATCTCGACTGCGTGACGAAATACATAGAGTTGATCCACCCTGCTCGTCAATTGAGGGGAATTTTTTTTGATTTCCTGAATTCGTTACCTACGGCCTATGCACCATCTCGCTAATCGGTGGTGGTTTTGGGTGCCTAATGCCTAATATGACCCTTCTCTCTTCCAGGGTCTCACGTATTATCCCACTGAGGGTAGGCCTGTGGGTGGCCTTCCGGTCATCAATCGATGACCTCTTGATTGGCCTAAGACGGGTGGCACGTAGACGCCGCCGTTCACGTCCGGCCGTGTGACGGTCGATTACAATCGACCAAGCAAGGAGGAAAACATTGGAGAGGACAGTCCCTAGTTGTACAGAACACCATTTTAGTCACTCATCCATTTATTGAACCCTTCATAGTTTAATATGTGATTTCACTTAATAGCGGTGGGATGGCTGTGCTGCCAAAATCGTAGATTTTCCACAAATCATCGATGAGTCGTTTCATTAGGTCGTTTCTGCCCTGCCGTTGCCTGGATCCTATTGTGGGGTTGTTGAACGTGAGCTTGTCCCAGAGCTCCGAAGAACTTGGGACTTAGAGCGCTCGGGCTGGCAGCCAGTGGCGATCTTACGGGGCCGCGGGGAAAGTGATGATGGGGCTGCCGACTCGCGCCGACAGGGACAGGCCGATTTCCACTGGGCTCCACCTCGCGGTGGAGAGGACGTTAGACGACTGCCAATGCAGTCGTAGCCACCAACAGCCAGAGCCTGGGCACGCTCCGATCGCGCCCGCCTACAGGCTCGGCAGGTCACATGGCCCCGAGTGACCTGCGACCAAGAGCCTCGCATTACGCGACAACCACCCTAGATTACCCCTATACACAAATTTTGAGCTAAATCCTAGAAAATTTTTTGAAACTCGCAAAAAATGCCTGCTAATAAAAAGTTCATCGCAAGTAATGGTTTCAAATCTTTCTACACGGACGACCAATCGAAAAACAATAGTTACAGATATTAAAATAAACATGAATTAATTTACTACATTGACTGCCTTCTCAATAATAGCTACTGTTTATTCAGTAGCGTTGTTTTTAAACAAAAACAAGGGGTTCCACAAAGCGGTAATTTTAGCCCCACCCTAGCAGACTTGGTTTTATCAGTGATGGAGTTCAAATTTTCCAAAGCTTTGTCTATTGATCGTAATGTACTGTTTGAGCCATATGGATATATGGAGGACCTATTAATCATTCATAACAAAACAGACAAATACATCGAAGATCTGTTAGCTGTTGTTTACAATAATTTGTTAAAGATCAAAAGAACCCATAGGGCCATTTTTTACCAACTACTTAGATAACAGTATAAAAATAGATAGTAACAAATTTCGACTAGTTTACACAATAAAACGGACGACTTCGAATTTCCCGTCAAGAAATTTTCGCAGTCAGATTCAGCAGTTTCTGTTATCATCAATCTATAGGCCTCAACAATATACACGGAGACCTTGAGGATAGCCAATGTCTGTTCTGAGGTGGGTTTTTTCATTGATAAATTAAAAGAGCTGAAAAATTCACTTTCGCATAATGGGTACTCTTCTGAATTAATTTCTGTAATCATAGTCAGATGTATCTATCGCAACAGAAAAGTTTCATATAAATTTTTTCTGCCAGATAGTCACAATAACATTAAGAAAGTTCTTTCTGCTGTTTTATGAGCGTTTGAGATAGCTACACTCTACACCATTTGCTTGAATACCGACATGTTTTGACTTTATCGATCCCATTTTGATTGGACTCATTAATTCTTCCCCTCCCTCCACTCTTGGACCCTTTTCCTCTTTTTTCACCACTTTCTTGCCTCTTTTTCCACGTAATATCCCATGCAGCTCTTTACCAACAGTTCTCGCTCAATTTTCTCTTCTCAATACGCGTTCTCATCGACAATTCTGTTCCTCACTGAGGAGCCTCGGCAGAATTGTTTGGTAAAATTCGTCTGCGGGTAGAGGCGAAACGAATTTTAACAACTTCTACTTCCTCTGCATCTATCTTTTCATCTCTTTCTTTTATGCTGGAACGAGAATTTGACATCGTCAGAAATATTGCACTGCTCGGGACAGCGCTTCCCTGAACTTAATCTTATGCGTGTAGAGCTACGGAGTTTTAGAAGGCTTGGGAGGAGAAGAACCCGAGGAAAGCCCACAAGTTGTTACGACAGTATAGCGGCAAGATGAAGCGATGTTCTGCTGTCCTCAACACTACCAATGGAGTTGCAGTTGGTGATGCGACGCTGCCATTATGGAGGGATTACTTCAGTTGAGTACTGAATCGTCCAGCGCCATCAGTACCAGAGCTCCCGCATATTCAGAGAGCACATTACAATGTCAGTGAGGAACCGCCGACTGGGGCTGAAGTTTTGAATTGTGTTCGGAAAATGCGCTTTGCGCGCACCACAATTTTCTCAGTTCTCCTAGATGCAAAGAATGCCTCGAAAAGTTTTGTGGTCCTGGGGCCGAATCCATCATTGAATTGCATCTCATGTGTAGGGTGACGCGCTTGTGGTCAATGAGCCTTGTAGATTAGGATGATACCCCTACCCAGTCAGGCGCTGACAAAGTTTAAGGACGAATTTGGTCTCTGGACTCGTTGGAAAGCTTTGGAAACATTTATAAGTAGATCTTGTGATTTTGTACCATGCAATGGGATCGCATAAAGTATTCAGAATAATCAAAACTTGTAAAGCTATCGCCCATATTGAAGTGAAATTTACATCCGGGTCAGTAGCAATCTCCGAATGTGGTGACTTTAAATAGGCAGCCAACCTGAGGTCGGTGACGCCTAGATGCCTCCTATGGTTGCCACCTTGGAACGAGATTTATTCTCGAAGAGTGGTGTTGAATGCGAAACGCTCAGTGGTCGAAGTGCTTGAACCAACATAGCACTGGTGTGACGGATGACCATTTCAGCGCCTCGAGCCCCATTCATAGCTAGTCGCGTCGGCATGAAGTCGAGGCGACCAACGATACTGCCGCGATATGAAATCGCTCCGTGCCGCGACTTGGAATTGTTTCGTCCAGCGATTTCAAATCGCTCGGGCGCACGTAATTTCGCATGAAATAGACGGACGATTGCGGACCAAGCCGTGTGAATATAAAGAACGCTTTTCTTCTCGGCATTCCTACTTATTTTTTGTGATTGTTGCCCTTACCATCTAAATAAAAGAGTTTTGCATTGTTTTCAAACCAAAAATGGTTCCAAAAGACTTTGGAGTGTAATTTGCTTGAACAGCAACATAGAACTAAAGCTTAAGTTACTAGTTGCTCGAAGCCGGTATGAAATTCGAAATGTTTGATTTAAAAAAAATTAAGACTCACTCACAGCCAGTCCCGATTTTTATTCTTTGAGTTAAAAATCAAAATTCGACATGAAATTGAAATTTAAAGCAAATGCAGAGTTCAAAAATTCAGATGAAGTTCTTGATCTCTAACACTTGTATAATAATCAGAATTTGAATTGATTTCACAATTTTTAAATGCTTGCACAAAAGTCGAATAATAAAGAGTAAAGTCGGACATTATAAAGAGTAAAACAAATTTTCAAGAAATTAGTTAATAATATTTGAAAATATTATTTAATATAATGGATATGATGAACGAATACAGAAAAAAATTCACAGAAAAAAACATACATCAAAAACATTCTAAAAGGAATAAATTGTGATAAAATTTTCATGAATTCTAAAAAAGTTTGAATTAAGAAAAAGGTTTGAAAATTCTCTGAGGTCGTCTATATTTTGACCGCGGAGTGTATGGGAACGCATATCTACTGAAGAGTCTTCCATATTTCGGTCTCGTGCTGGCCGTCCAGTCGATATGTGTTGGTCAGTGGCGGCGAAGGCCAGCCCGTGTTGGTAAATGGGCCGGCATGCGAGGGGTGAAGGGTCACGCAGAGGGCTAGCGTTGGCAAGGCTCCAAATCTGCACACCACCACTCGTAGAAGCCCTAGAACTTCTGAAATCTTGGAGCTATGAAAGCTAAGGCTATGAAAGCTGCGATCCCTGAAGGCCGCGTTAAGACCTTCTTTCCCAATGTCACCAGGGAAACACTGCAGAAGATAAGGACAAGGGACGCAAAGAGAGCCGCAAATCATCTTGACTCAGACATCGCTGCGCTGGATGATGAGATCAGGAACGACCTTGACAGGCACAAGAAGGAAACTTGGGAAAAGTTCACTGAGAAGATGAACTTCAGAAATGATGCAGCAGCAACGTGGAAGGCCTTGAAAAGGATCTCCGGAAAGTTCACCTCCGCCGACAATTCCACGATTGAGTTTGAAGATGGAGTCTTCAAATCAGGGAAGGAGGCCGCAAATGCTCTTGGGAAGCATTTTTTCATCACTAGAACCAAAAGAGAGAAACAGAACAGAATAACTGTACGGGAACTCTGTAAGTTGCCTCTCATGGATATAGATGATGCAGTCACGCCTGCACAGGTCGAGAAGGCGATAAAGGAGATGAGCAACTCGAAGGCATTAGGGCCAGACGGTTTGAGCCCTGCAGTCCTGAAGAGACTGCCCAGTGAACTACTGCCCTTTATTGCTGACGTCATAAATACATCGTTTCGTACATGCATTTTACCCCAAAATTGGAAAGTGGCTCGTGTTATTCCACTGCCGAAGCCGGGAAAGTCACCATCCACGGCTAAAGGGTACTGGCCGATTAGTCTGCTCTCACCCATCGCTAAAATTGCCGAAAAACTGGTTGTGGAGGAGCTTGCCGAGCACAACAGCCAACAGCAGCACCAACATGGTTTCCGTAAATTACATTCCACCACTACGGCCTTGTTGGAAATTGTGAGCTATGTGCTGGACGGCTTCAATGCCATCAAACCCCAACGTACTGTTGGTGTGGCCCTCGACTTAACAAAGGCATTTGACACTGTCAATCTAGGCCTACTATCAGAGAGTCTGTTGAAGTCTACCATCAAGCCATGGCAGAAGCGGTGGATAACTGCCTTCACTAAAGGACGTCGGGCAAATGTGCTATTCCAGGGACATGTTTCCAATAGCATTTCCATCGCCGCTGGTGTCCCTCAAGGGGGAGTTTATCGCCTGCACTTTTCAGTTTATATCTAGAAGATCTGCCCGTTCCCCCTCAAGACATCAAGGTCGTTGCATACGCGGATGATATTACTATTCTGTGCCGAGATCGCGACATTAAGGTAGCCACCAGTAAGATCAATGACTACTTGATCGAGTTGAAATATTTCTTCGATCGCAAAATGCTCACAGTCTCTGCCTCCAAATCGTCCGTCACCGTCTTTTCCACTGATAATGCAGAGCACAGTGCCCATCCTATGGTTAAATGGGACGAAACTCAATTGCAGGCCACCCGATTCCCCAAGCTGCTTGGACTCGTGTTGGATCCTTCGTTGAAGTTTCATAAGAACAGTGAGCAGAAGCAAGCCACAGTGAAAACAAGACTCAACGTCCTGCGTGCTCTCGGTGGAACGTCCTGGGAATGCAATAAAGAAACGATCCTGACCACGTATAAGGCTATTGTGCAACCCGCCTTGGAGTATGCTGCGCCAGTCTTGCAGCACATCGTGTCGGACACCTCTTGGTCCAAGCTGCAGCGCGTCCAAAATTGTGCTCTGCGAATTGCAACAGGCTGTTCCAAAAGCTCTCCAATAGAGCACTTACATGCCGAAGCTCGCATATTGCCAGTTAGAGACCACTGCCAGCTCCAGGCGCAGCAAATGTACATTAACATCGTGAAGCAGCCGAATCATCCTTCGCGAAGAGTGCTAAGCCCGGTGAGAGAGAGATGTATCAGAAAGCCTTTCGCTGATGCTCCGTCGAAAGTAGATGTGCAGAGATCGACTGAAGCACAACAAGAACGCCTCCGTCTCTTGCGCGCGGAGCATACCCGATTCGTGAACGGACACTTGAGCAGAAATGCCATAAACCCCATCCTGGGAGTCGCACCTCCAAAGGTCTCCGAGACAGAGATGGAACTTGGCAGGCGTGCCAGGTGCACTCTTGCATCGTTACGCTGTGGACACTCCCCCATGCTTATGTCATACTTGCATAGGATTGACAACAGCAAACCTGACGAGTGTCCTGATTGCGGTAGTCAAGGGCATACTACTGCGCACCTGTTCAATTGCCCGAAGAGACCGACTACATTGACTACAATGGATCTGTGGACGAACCCAGTGCTAGTGGCCGAGTTTCTGAACCTATGACAGAACCCCTCTCTGTGGCTGCAAAGAAGAAGAAGAAATCTTGGAACTTCTGCTTTTCTAGATGCATTTTAGATCTATAAGTGGCTTCAATAATTAGTAAAATAAATTTTCGAGAACTTAGTAAATAAGGCTTGAAAATATTTAATATCCTACTATATATATTTTGGTAAATTTGTGTGTGCGTGTGTGTGTGTATGTATGTATGTATGTATGTGTGCGTTTTTCTGTGTGTTTGTTTGACCGTTTATTCGGCTTGACTTTCAAGACGGGCGACCCTACGGGTACGGGCTCAAGAGCGCGCAGAACGCCGTAGAAAGTGTGTGGGATCCAAGTGGAAGTGCGTAGGACGCCATAGAAAGTGTGCGGGACCCAAGTGGGAGTGCGCAGGACGCCGAAGAAAGTGTGCGGGACCCAAGTGGAAGTGCGTAGGACGCCGTAGAAAGTGTGCGGGACCCAAGGTAGAGTGCGCCGGACGCCGTAGAAAGTGTGTGGGATCCAAGTGGGAGTGCGCAGGACGCCGAAGAAAGTGTGCGGGACCCAAGTGGAAGTGCGCAGGACGCCGAAGAAAGTGTGCGGAACCCAAGTGGAAGTGCGTAGGACGCCGTAGAAAGTGTGCGGGACCCAAGATAGAGTGTGTCGGACGCCGTAGAAAGTGTGCGGGACCCAAGGTAGAGTGCGCCGGACGCCGTAGAAAGTGTGTGGGATCCAAGTGGGAGTGCGCAGGACGCCGAAGAAAGTGTGCGGGACCCAAGTGGAAGTGCGCAGGACGCCGAAGAAAGTGTGCGGAACCCAAGGGGGAGTGCGGAGGACGCCGGAGAAAGTGTGCGGGACCCAAGATAGAGTGTGTCGGACGCCGTAGAAAGTGTGCGGGACCCAAGGTAGAGTGCGCCGGACGCCGTAGAAAGTGTGCGGGACCCAAGTGGGAGTGCGCAGGACGCCGAAGAAAGTGTGCGGAACTCAAGTGGGAGTGCTCAGGACGCCATAGAGAATGTGCGGGACCCAAGTAGGAGTGCGCAGGACGCCGTAGAAAGTGTTCGATACCCAAGGTAGAGTGCGCCGGACGCCGTAAAAAGTGTGTGGGATCCAAGTGGAAGTGCGTAGGACGCCGTAGAAAGTGTGCGGGACCCAAGTGGGAGTGCGCAGGACGCCAAAGAAAGTGTGCGGGACCCAAGTGGAAGTGCGTAGGACGCCGTAGAAAGTGTGCGTGACCAAAGCGGAAGTGCGTAGGACGCCGTAGAAAGTGTGCGGGACCAAGTTAGAGGGCGCCGGACGCCGAAGAAAGTGTGTGTGGGATCCAAGTGGAAGTGCGTAGGACGCCGTAAAAGTGTGCGGGACCCAAGAGGGAGTGCTCAGGAGGCCATAGAAAATGTGCGGGACCCAAGTAGCAGTGCGCAGAACGCCGTAGAAAGTGTGCGGGACCCAAGGTAGAGTGCGCCGGACGCCGTAGAAAGTGTGTGGGATCCAAGTGGAAGTGCGTAGGACGCCGTAGAAAGTGTGCGGGACCCAAGTGGGAGTGCTCAGGACGCCATAGAAAATGTGCGGGACCCAAGTAGGAGTGCGTAGAACGCCGTAAAAAGTGTGCGGGACCCAAGGTAGAGTGCGCCGGACGCCAGATAAAGTATGTGGGACCCAAATGCGAGTGCGCAGGTCGCCGTAGAAAGTGTGCGGGACCCAAGTGGAAGTGCGTAGGACGCCGGAGAAAGTGTGCGGGACCCAAGGTAGAGTGTGCCGGACGCCGTATAAAGTCTGCGGGACCCAAACTAGAGTGCGCCGGACGCCGTAGAAAGTGTGCGGGACCCAAGTGGGAGTGCGCAGGACGCCGAAGTAAGTGTGCGGAACCCAAGTGGAAGTGCGTAGGACGCCGTAGAAAGTGTGCGGGACCCAAGTGGGAGTGCTCAGGACGCCGTAGAAAATGTTCGGGACCCAAGTAGGAGTGCGCAGGACGCCGTAGAAAGTGTTCGATACCCAAGGTAGAGTGCGCCGGACGCCGTAGAAAGTGTGCGTGACCAAAGCGGAAGTGCGTAGGACGCCGTAGAAAGTGTGCTGGACCAAGGTCTTGGGCGCCGGACGCCGAAGAATGTGGGCGGGACCCAAGTGGGAGTGCTCAGGACGCCATAGAAAATGTGCGGGACCCAAGTAGGAGTGCGCAGAACGCCGTAAAAAGTGTGCGGGACCCAAGGTAGAGTGCACCGGACGCCAGATAAAGTATGTGGGACCCAAATGCGAGTGCGCAGGTCGCCGAAGAAAGTGTGCGGGACCCAAGTGGGAGTGCTCAGGACGCCTTAGAAAATGTGTGGGATCCAAATGCGAGTGCGCCAAACGCCGAAGAAAGTGGGCGGGACCCCAGTGGAAGTGCGCCAGACGCCGTAATGAATATGCGGGATCCACGTGGGAGTGCGCCAAACGCCGTAGGGAGTATGCGGGATCCAAGTGGAAGTGCGCAGGACGCCGTAGAAGGTGTGCGGGACCCAAGGTAGAGTGCGCCGAACGCCGTAGGAAGTGGGCGGGACCCCAGGGGAAGTGCGCAGGACGCCGTAGAAAATGTGTGGGATCCAAATGCGAGTGCGCCGGACGTCGTAGGAAGCGTGCGGGATCCAAGTGGAAGTGCGCCAAACGCCGAAGAATGTGTGCGGGATCCAATTGGGAGTGCGCAGCACGCCGTAGAAAGTGTGCGGGACTCAAGTGGGAATGCGCAGGACGCCGTAGAATATGTGCGGGACCAAAGGTAGAGTGCGCCGAACGCCGTAGGAAGTGGGCGGGACCCCAGTGGAAGTGCGCCAGACGCCGTAATGAATATGCGGGATTCACGTTTGAGTGCGCCAAACGCCGTAGGGAGTATGCGGGATCCAAGTGGAAGTGCGCAGGACGCCGTAGAAGGTGTGCGGGACCCAAGGTAGAGTGCGCCGAACGCCGTAGGAAGTGGGCGGGACCCCAGGGGAAGTGCGCAGGACGCCGTAGAAAATGTGTGGGATCCAAATGCGAGTGCGCCAAACGCCGAAGAAAGTGGGCGGGACCCAACTGGGAGTGCTCAGGACGCCATAGAAAATGTGCGGGATCCAAGTAGGACTGCGAAGAACGCCGTAAAAAGTGTGCGTGACCCAAGGTAGAGTGCGCCGGACGCCATAGAAAGTGTGCGTGACACAAGTGGGAGTGCGCCGGACGTCGTAGAAAGTGTGCGGGACACAAGTGGGAATGCGCAGGACTCATAAAAAGTGTGCGAGACTCAAGTGGGAGTGCGCAGGACGCCATAAAAAGTGTGCGGTACCCAAGGTAGAGTGCGGCCGACGACGTAGAATGTGTGCGGGACCCAAGTGGGAATGCGCCGGACGTCTTAGGAAGTGTGCGGGACCCAAGGTAGAGTGCGCCGGACGCTGCAGAAGGTGTGTGGGACCCAAGTGGCAGTGCGCCAGACGCCGTAATGAGTATGCGGGATCCACGTGGGAGTGCGCCAAACGCCGTAGGGACTATGCGGGATCCAATTGGAAGTGCGCAGGACGCCGTAGAAGGTGTGCGGGACCCAAGGTAGAGTGCGCCGAACGCCGTAGGAAGTGGGCGGGAATCCAGTGGAAGTGCGCAGGACGCCGTAGAAAATGTGTTGGATCCAAATGCGAGTGCGCCAAACGCCGAAGAAAGTGGGCGGGACCCAACTGGGAGTGCTCAGGACGCCATAGAGAATGTGCGGGGCCCAAGCAGGAGTGCGCAGGACGCCGTAGAAAGTGTTCGATACCCAAGGTAGAGTGCGCCGGACGCCGTAGAAAGTGTGTGGGATCCAAGTGGAAGTGCGTAGGACGCCGTAGAAAGTGTGCGGGACCCAAGTGGGAGTGCGCAGGACGCCGAAGAAAGTGTGCGGGACCCAAGTGGAAGTGCGTAGGACGCCGTCGAAAGTGTGCGTGACCAAAGCGGAAGTGCGTAGGACGCCGTAGAAAGTGTGCGGGACCAAGTTAGAGGGCGCCGGACGCCGAAGAAAGTGTGTGGGATCCAAGTGGAAGTGCGTAGGACGCCGTAAAAAGTGTGCGGGACCCAAGTGGGAGTGCTCAGGACGCCATAGAAAATGTGCGGGACCCAAGTAGCAGTGCGCAGAACGCCGTAGAAAGTGTGCGGGACCCAAGGTAGAGTGCGCCGGACGCGGTAGAAAGTGTGTGGGATCCAAGTGGAAGTGCGTAGGACGCCGTAGAAAGTGTGCGGGACCCAAGTGGGAGTGCTCAGGACGCCATAGAAAATGTGCGGGACCCAAGTAGGAGTGCGTAGAACGCCGTAAAAAGTGTGCGGGACCCAAGGTAGAGTGCGCCGGACGCCAGATAAAGTATGTGGGACCCAAATGCGAGTGCGCAGGTCGCCGTAGAAAGTGTGCGGGACCCAAGTGGAAGTTCGTAGGACGCCGGAGAAAGTGTGCGGGACCCAAGGTAAAGTGTGCCGGACGCCGTATAAAGTGTGCGGGACCCAAACTAGAGTGCGCCGGACGCCGTAGAAAGTGTGCGGGACCCAAGTGGGAGTGCGCAGGACGCCGAAGTAAGTGTGCGGAACCCAAGTGGAAGTGCGTAGGACGCCGTAGAAAGTGTGCGGGACCCAAGTGGGAGTGCTCAGGACGCCGTAGAAAATGTTCGGGACCCAAGTAGGAGTGCGCAGGACGCCGTAGAAAGTGTTCGATACCCAAGGTAGAGTGCGCCGGACGCCGTAGAAAGTGTGCGTGACCAAAGCGGAAGTGCGTAGGACGCCGTAGAAAGTGTGCTGGACCAAGGTCTTGGGCGCCGGACGCCGAAGAATGTGGGCGGGACCCAAGTGGGAGTGCTCAGGACGCCATAGAAAATGTGCGGGACCCAAGTAGGAGTGCGCAGAACGCCGTAAAAAGTGTGCGGGACCCAAGGTAGAGTGCACCGGACGCCAGATAAAGTATGTGGGACCCAAATGCGAGTGCGCAGGTCGCCGAAGAAAGTGTGCGGGACCCAAGTGGGAGTGCTCAGGACGCCTTAGAAAATGTGTGGGATCCAAATGCGAGTGCGCCAAACGCCGAAGAAAGTGGGCGGGACCCCAATGGAAGTGCGCCAGACGCCGTAATGAATATGCGGGATCCACGTGGGAGTGCGCCAAACGCCGTAGGGAGTATGCGGGATCCAAGTGGAAGTGCGCAGGACGCCGTAGAAGGTGTGCGGGACCCAAGGTAGAGTGCGCCGAACGCCGTAGGAAGTGGGCGGGACCCCAGGGGAAGTGCGCAGGACGCCGTAGAAAATGTGTGGGATCCAAATGCGAGTGCGCCGGACGTCGTAGGAAGCGTGCGGGATCCAAGTGGAAGTGCGCCAAACGCCGAAGAATGTGTGCGGGATCCAATTGGGAGTGCGCAGCACGCCGTAGAAAGTGTGCGGGACTCAAGTGGGAATGCGCCGGACGCCATAGAAAGTGTGCGTGACACAAGTGGGAGTGCGCCGGACGTCGTAGAAAGTGTGCGGGACACAAGTGGGAATGTGCAGGACTCATAAAAAGTGTGCGAGACTCAAGTGGGAGTGCGCAGGACGCCATAAAAAGTGTGCGGTACCCAAGGTAGAGTGCGGCCGACGACGTAGAATGTGTGCGAGACCCAAGTGGGAATGCGGCGGACGTCTTAGGAGGTGTGCGGGACCCAAGGTAGAGTGCGCCGGACGCTGCAGAAGGTGTGTGGGACCCAAGTGGCAGTGCGCCAGACGCCGTAATGAGTATGCGGGATCCACGTGGGAGTGCGCCAAACGCCGTAGGGAGTATGCGGGATCCAATTGGAAGTGCGCAGGACGCCGTAGAAGGTGTGCGGGACCCAAGGTAGAGTGCGCCGAACGCCGTAGGAAGTGGGCGGGAATCCAGTGGAAGTGCGCAGGACGCCGTAGAAAATGTGTTGGATCCAAATGCGAGTGCGCCAAACGCCGAAGAAAGTGGGCGGGACCCAACTGGGAGTGCTCAGGACGCCATAGAAAATGTGCGGGACCCAAGTAGTAGTGCGCAGAACGCCGTAAAAAGTGTGCGTGACCCAAGGTAGAGTGCGCCGGACGCCGTAGAAAGTGTGCGGGACACAAGTGGGAGTGCGCAGGACTCATAAAAAGTGTGCGAGACTCAAGTGGGAGTGCGCAGGACGCCATAAAAGGTGTGCGGTACCCAAGGTAGAGTGCGGCCGACGACGTAGAATGTATGCGGGACCCAAGTGGGAATGCGCAGGACGCCGCAGGAAGTGTGTGGGACCCAAAGGCGAGTGCGCCGGACGTCGTAGGAAGTGTGCGGGACCCAAGGTAGAGTGCGCCGGACGCTGTAGAAAGTGTGTGGGACCCAAGTGGCAGTGCGCCAGACGCCGTAATGAGTATGCGGGATCCACGTGGGAGTATGCCAAACGCCGTATGGAGTATGCGGGATCCAAGTGGAAGTGCGCAGGACGCCGTGGAAGGTGTGCGGGACCCAAGGTAGAATGCGCCGAACGCCGTAGGAAGTGGGCGGGACCCCAGTGGAAGTGCGCAGGACGCCGTAGAAAATGTGTGGGATCCAAATGCGAGTGCCCCAAACGCCGAAGAAAGTGGGCGGGACCCAACTGGGAGTGCTCAGGACGCCATAGAAAATGTGCGGGACCCAAGTGGGAGTGCGCAGAACGCCGTAAAAAGTGTGCGTGACCCAAGGTAGAGTGCGCCGGACGCCGTAGAAAGTGTGCGGGACACAAGTGGGAGTGCGCAGGACTCATAAAAAGTGTGCGAGACTCAAGTGGGAGTGCGCAGGACGCCATAAAAAGTGTGCGGTACCCAAGGTAGAGTGCGGCCGACGACGTAGAATGTGTGCGGGACCCAAGTGGGAATGCGCAGGACGCCGCAGAAAGTGTGTGGGACCCAAAGGCGAGTGCGCTGGACGTCGTAGGAAGTGTGCGTGACCCACGGTAGAGTGCGCCGGACGCTGTAGAAAGTGTGTGGGACCCAAGTGGCAGTGCGCCAGACGCCGTAATGAGTATGCGGGATCCAAGTGGAAGTGCGCAGGACGCCGTAGAAGGTGTGCGGGACCCAAGGTAGAGTGCGCCGAACGCCGTAGGAAGTGGGCGGGCCCCCAGTGGAAGTGCGCAGGACGCCGTAGAAAATGTGTTGGATCCAAATGCGAGTGCGCCAAACGCCGAAGAAAGTGGGCGGGACCCAACTGGGAGTGCTCAGGACGCCATAGAAAATGTGCGGGACCCAAGTAGGAGTGCGCAGAACGCCGTAAAAAGTGTGCGTGACCCAAGGTAGAGTGCGCCGGACGCCGTAGAAAGTGTGCGGGACACAAGTGGAGGGCGCAGGACTCATAAAAAGTGTGCGAGACTCAAGTGGGAGTGCGCAGGACGCCATAAAAAGTGTGCGGTACCCAAGGTAGAGTGCGGCCGACGACGTAGAATGTGTGCGGGACCCAAGTGGGAATGCGCAGGACGCCGCAGGAAGTGTGTGGGACCCAAAGGCGAGTGCGCCGGACGTCGTAGGAAGTGTGCGGGACCCAAGGTAGAGTGCGCCGGACGCTGTAGAAAATGTGTAGGACCCAAGTGGCAGTGCGCCAGACGCCGTAATGAGTATGCGGGATCCACGTGGGAGTGCGCCAAACGCCGTAGGGAGTATGCGGGATCCAAGTGGAAGTGCGCAGAACGCCGTAGAAGGTGTGCGGGACCCAAGGTAGAGTGCGCCGAACGCCGTAGGAAGAGGGCGGGACCCCAGTGGAAGTGCGCAGGGCGCCGTAGAAAATGTGTTGGATCCAAACGTGAGTGCGCCAAACGCCGAAGAAAGTGGGCGGGACCCAACTGGGAGTGCTCAGGACGCCATAGAAAATGTGCGGGACCCAAGTAGGAGTGCGCGGAACGCCGTAAAAAGTGTGCGTGACCCAAGGTAGAGTGCGGCCGACGACGTAGAATGTGTGCGGGACCCAAGTGGGAATGCGCAGGACGCCGCAGGAAGTGTGTGGGACCCAAGGTAGAGTGCGCCGAACGCCGTAGGAAGAGGGCGGGACCCCAGTGGAAGTGCGCAGGACGCCGTAGAAAATGTGTTGGATCCAAATGTGAGTGCGCCAAACGCCGAAGAAAGTGGGCGGGACCCAACTGGGAGTGCTCAGGACGCCGTAGAAAGTGTGCGGGACACAAGTGGAGTGCGCAGGACTCATAAAAAGTGTGCGAGACTCAAATGGGAGTGCGCAGGACGCCATAAAAAGTGTGCGGTACCCAAGGTAGAGTGCGGCCGACGACGTAGAATGTGTGCGGGACCCAAGTGGGAATGCGCAGGACGCCGCAGGAAGTGTGTGGGACCCAAAGGCGAGTGCGCCGGACGTCGTAGGAAGTGTGCGGGACCCAAGGTAGAGTGCGCCGGACGCTGTAGAAATTGTGTGGGACCCAAGTGGCAGTGCGCCAGACGCCGTAATGAGTATGCGGGATCCACGTGGGAGTGCGCCAAACGCCGTAGGGAGTATGCGGGATCCAAGTGGAAGTGCGCAGAACGCCGTAGAAGGTGTGCGGGACCCAAGGTAGAGTGCGCCGAACGCCGTAGGAAGAGGGCGGGACCCCAGTGGAAGTGCGCAGGGCGCCGTAGAAAATGTGTTGGATCCAAACGTGAGTGCGCCAAACGCCGAAGAAAGTGGGCGGGACCCAACTGGGAGTGCTCAGGACGCCATAGAAAATGTGCGGGACCCAAGTAGGAGTGCACAGAACGCCGTAAAAAGTGTGCGTGACCCAAGGTAGAGTGCGGCCGACGACGTAGAATGTGTGCGGGACCCAAGTGGGAATGCGCTGGACGCCGCAGGAAGTGTGTGGGACCCAAGGTAGAGTGCGCCGAACGCCGTAGGAAGAGGGCGGGACCCCAGTGGAAGTGCGCAGGACGCCGTAGAAAATGTGTTGGATCCAAATGTGAGTGCGCCAAACGCCGAAGAAAGTGGGCGGGACCCAACTGGGAGTGCTCAGGACGCCATAGAAAATGTGCGGGACCCAAGTAGGAGTGCGCAGAACGCCGTAAAAAGTGTGCGTGACCCAAGGTAGAGTGCGCCGGACGCCGTAGAAAGTGTGCGGGACACAAGTGGGAGTGCGCAGGGCTCATAAAAAGTGTGCGAGACTCACGTGGGAGTGCGCAGGACGCCTTAAAAAGTGTGCGGTACCCAAGGTAGAGTGCGGCCGACGACGTAGAATGTGTGCGGGACCCAATTGGGAGTGCGCAGGACGCCGTAGAAAGTCTGCGGGACTCAAGTGGGAATGCGCAGGACGCCGCAAGAAGTGTGTGGGACCCAAATGCAAGTGCGCCAGACGTCGTAGGAAGTGTGCGTGACCGAAGTGGGAGTGAGCCGGACGCCAAGTAAAGTGTGTGGGACCCAAGTGGGAGTGCGCCAGACGCCATAGGGAGTATGCGGGATCCAAGTGGGAGTGCGCTGGACACCGTAGAAAGTGTGGGGGCCGAAGTGGGTGAGAGCAGAACTTCAAAATCGTTTTGTGCGTCTATAAGAGAGTGTATACCACCCCTTTCTTCAATTCCCCTCCCCCTTAACCACTCATTTTAACTGCTTAGCTGTTTATATGCACCAACCTTTCTAAATCGAGTTTATATACGATGGAAATGTGAGCTAATCAAAATATGCATCCAGAAAACACAAACATCATTATATTTCATTCGGCAATAAAAGTAGCAGGGTGTCGGTTTTTCATGAAGGCCTTTACTAAATCTGAAACAGCGGTTGTCTTTATCATGACAGAAATGGATATAAATGAGCTACCATTTCAGGACTTCTTAAAACTAGAGAAGGGTCGGTGTGCAACTGCATAAGAAAGTAGGTTAGCAAGGTTTGCAAGGTTTGAAATGCTTAGTAACTTCTGATTGCTCGAGCTTGTCGTCGAAACCAGCTCATGGGCCGGCGCAACCGGACTCCAGCGACAGAGGCCGGCGAAAGCCGGCAGGCGTGAGAACTTCTGAACGCCAACTCACATAGAATCAGCGGATGTCGATTATACTCAAGATGCCGGCGAAGCCGGCAAATGGGCCGGCGTAGCCGGACCTCAGCGGCAGAGGCCGGCGTCAGCCGGCCGACGCCGCTGGTAATAGATATGATGAATGAAAAAATTAGAAAATTTTACAGAAAAAAAACATACATTAAAAGCATTCAAAATGGAATAAATTTTGATAAAATTTTCATGAAATCTAACTAAATTTTGACCGCGGAGTCTATGGTAACGCATATTTATTGAAGATTCTTCCATATTTCGGTCTTGTTTGGGCCGTCCAGTCGATATGTGTTGGTCAGTGGCGGCGAAGGCCAGCCCGTGTTGGTAAATGGGCCGGCATGCGAGGGTTGAAGGGTCACGCAGAGGGCTAGCGTTGGCAAGGCTCCAAATCTGTACACCACCACTCGTAGAAGCCCTAGAACTTCTGAAATCTTGGATTTCTGCGATTCTGGGTGCTTTTCAGATCGATCAGTGGCTTGAATAAAGTTATAAATGGGTATTCAAGAAAATTGTATTCAATACGTAAAAAATGATAAAATCAATAAATAGGTAAAATTGAAAATTTTGAAATTATAATGAAAGGAAACAAAACTAAGTATCAAACAAATTTAGTATAAATTAATATCGCGATGAAAAATCATAAATTCGACAGGATTCGCTCTTTTTATTCTTCAACAATGTTTACAAATGCTGAAAAGTTTGTCTCAAAATTTGAACTACATCCGAAATTTTGACTAAATTCAAAAATTGGGACAGTTCGGAACTTTAAAGTTCGCTTTAAATTTTGAGTTTCAAAATTTTAATCAAACTCATTTCTTTTTTTACACAAGGTGTTGAGTTGATCGCAAAACGCTTGGCTTCGGGCGAGATTGAAGCAGCATATTCCCTTTCCGGGGGAGCGCCTTATCGCAGTGCACCACCGAAGCCCCAGCGCCGCTCTCACTCAACCGCTCGGTAAATCTTCACCGAAGCAATCATCCTTTCACTTTCCTTCACCCTTCACCATCCAACTTTCAAAATTAAACATTTCATCAAAGTTTAATAAATATATAATTTCAAAATCTGAAATAAATTCAAAAATTCGCAAATAAAAATCAGAATTCAATAATCAGAAATAAATTTGAATTAAGTTCAGAGTTTTAAGATCTAAATAGATTTGCGGTGTTAAAAATGTCAATCAACTGCCGACTTTTCAAAACAGGAAGCAGTCAAGAGACCTATAAAAAACCTGAAATATATTTGAAAATCCGAAAAAAAGAGAATTTTCAAATCATAAGTAGATTTGGATTTCGAGGTTAGAAATAAATTCGGAATAAACTTGAAAAAAATTTGGATTCAAAAAATCGGAATGAAATTTGAATTAAGTTCAGAAATTTTAAAATTCGACTAGTTTTCTAATGTTAAAAAATCGAATTAATTGCGGTTTCCGTTCAGAATTCAAAATAACAAAATCTGAGACAAGTCGCAAATAAAGAAAATCGAAAAAACTTGCTGTTGAATTCAATTGATTATTACGCAGATTCTATTGAAGTGGATACAAATTGTTGTTGCCCGCGTGGAGTGGGTTTCGAAACCTGAAATGAATTCGAAAATCTGAAGAAAAATTCAGTTACATTCTGAATCATTGAAATTGATTGAATTTGTAGTAATAAAAAGTTGAACATTTTACTTAGCTCCCAAAACTTTTAATAAGCAAGAGTTTCCCAAAAAAATCAAATGAAAAGTTTGAAAAAAATAGGAAGTTCAAAATCACAATTAATTTTAAATGAAACTCAGAAGTTTCGAACTTTGAATAAGTTTACAATGTAAAAAATTGAATCAGATGCAAAATTTTTGAATTGAACTCGAATGCTCAAATTCTGAAAGAAATTGAAAATTTTCAAAAAAAAAAAACGAAAAAATTATAGTTATATATATTATATTATATTATACAGTTAATTATTGTGCATACATAAGTGTAAGTAGCTATACAAAAGGTCACGAATTCGCATTGAGAATGAAATGGTAAGTTTGCGAGAATTCTCCGAATTAGCGGAAAGTGTGCGGTGACAAGTCAGCAGCCCCTCAACTGAATTTAGAAAAAGCCATTACATTTCAAAGTTTAAACCTCAATGCCAAAGAATTGATTTTTATTCCGTGAAACAACTACACTGCCAATCTCTATTTACAATGTTTCTACGAAAGAACGTGAGTGACTGACTCTGTCGACTTCTCGTGAGCATGCATGCGTTCGCCGACAGGAGAGTAATTATCTCGAGAGCGCCCGTTTATGGCTCACCTCAGGTACTTTGAGTAGGCGAGCAGTACGAAAATGGACTTTCTCAGAATTCTTCATCGAATCGGATAGAGGGCGACGTGTACGCTCGAATGGTAGCACACACTATAGGGAAAAATGGAGAAAGAAACGAGTTATGGCGAAAAGTCGCAAAAGTCTTTGAGTAAATTAGGGCGAGTATTGTAGCTGTGATAAATATGGGTTTCAAAAACGTGCACACGTGTCTATCTTTCGGATATAACAATTTTTCAGCTTTGGATGATGAGATTATAGAATTTTCTGCGAAAATCAACTAGCGACAGAAGGTTACATTTAGGAAGCGATTTTGAGATTTCCTTGTTAGATGGCCACTTATCACCGTTGTCACGATACGCAATACTTTGTAATAGGATTGTCGAGGAGGCAACCTTGTGTTTTTCCTCCTTAAGATGAACCAGAGAGTTTAAAGGATTTTAAATTAGGGACTAATTTTTCCCTAGACTGTCACGCTTCCCAGTCCACATAGAAAGTAGTGAAATTGTTCCTACAAGAGGAAAACGTAGTCTAGACAAAGCCGCACTCAGATGAAGTAGTATACAGAATTTTGTATCTAGTACACGCGGATCACGTAGGTTTCATGCCTTTTCTCGAGAACGAAACCATTTCTCAGCCATAGTTCTCGAATGGCTATCTTAGCGAATCTAATTCTACTTGCAGTAAGGGATTATTGGAAAAATCCGAACTTGGTTGAATATGATCGCAAAACTTTTAGGAAATTCAAGTTGAGCTCAGAATAGCAGAAAAGCATGTGAAGTTCATGAGGGAAACGTAATCATGACAGCTACGTTAAATTCGAAGTAAATCTCCCGCAAATCTTTGCTGGGATCATTGAATTATCAGTTGAACCTTCGAATGTTTCGCCTATCATTCCTATCTGCTGGCAGCGCAGCTGGATGCCTGCCAGCCGACAGGTTTTTTCCTTGGCCCTCTAGACATGTTTTCCTTGGCCCTCTAGACAGCGAGAATAGCCGCCGAGCTGTTCTGGGGTGACAAGTCGACAACGGACTGGTCGGTTTACAAGCGCTCCACTGTCCGTTCTTGGAGCGCACTTGCTTCGAAAAGTCAGCACCCTTGTACGTGCTCGACCCCATGACCGCGGTGTCGACCCAACTCCTCTTCGCTCCGCGCGCTTTTCCTTTTTCCTCTGCGGAGGTAAACGTAGTTACCACCCGTTTCTTGCAGTCAGCCATCTCAAAAAAAAGTTCACTGCTGCCAGATGACTGACTGCAATGGGCAGTCAGTCATCTGGCAACTTGAGCGCCGCCTGTGCATTTCTATGCTGGCCCGTTCACATTGATAGCCGAGACGTGCTTGTCACAGTCACCACGCTGTGAAAGCCGGTAGCTGCCACCTTTCGGGGGCCGGATTCATCAATGCTGCCGTTTGGTTGTGGGTAGAGGCGTCGGCACTTTCGATGATTACACCATGACAGCCTATGGTATTCTACCAGGGCAGTGTATCAGCTGCCTCAGCCTATTAGCTGGGTAGGCCAATGGCGCTGTCGGTTAGCGATCGTCCGCTTTTGCAGGGTAATCATCAAACGTGCCGACGCATTTACCCCTACCCAGCACTGCCGCATTGATGAATCTGGCCCTATTGCTACTGGCACAGACACACACCGCGTAGACCACTGACAGCGAGACGCCGATGTAGTACCACGGCCTAACCATGCTATTGCACATTTAGGGTAGTCCGTGCGTGACTACCAATTAGACCAGCTCGCGTATCGCGCCATCGACCAGTACGGGCAAGATTCGTGGGTGCTGCGTGCGGTCAGCGATCAGAGGCATCTAGTCATGGACACGACGATACGTGGCACGCACAGAAACATGGTGATGATGGCCGATGGGACTGATTTGTCATTCTCATCAGCTGTGACGGAACCCGCTCGACACCTTTGATAGATTCTGAGGAATTTATTCAGTATCTGGTGGAGCGAGCGCGTGTCGCGCAGGAGCGAAATGCGCCTATACCGCCGCACGCGGTCCAGCGATCGGTTTTTGCCCAATACCAACCAAGTCCTCCATTCCGCTGGGGTTGGTGAATTGATACTAGACTTCTCTGGGAAGAGGAACACTGAATGAAACACCGGCTAGCCATAGCAAGTGATTGTATTGGCATAATACACATTCAAAAACCGCTTTGACAGGATTAAGCACCCTCGGTTTTGGTAACCGGGGGGGGGCCGCAGGCCCCCGACCGGTCGCCATGCGAAAGCTGTTGGGACTTAGTAGAGCAGAAAAACAGCGAAGCTTTGAATTTTTTTCCCAAAATGACTCATAGAAAGTCGGGCAGGTTCTTATAAAGATAGTGAACAATTAATATTGACTTTAGTTATCCTCTGTTTCCGAGCAAAATTTATTCCCGTTCATCGCGTGCGTCTGCGCTCGTAGCTGCGTCTCCTTCTCCCCACACTTTCTCGCTCTCTCTGCCCTCGCTCCGCACAAGCGCGCGAGGGAACAGAGTAAATTATCGTAACAGGTCAGCTTGTACCGCTGGGTGCGCTGCAATAGATCAGGTGCGTCCAAGCGAGGATGATAGCTCAAAAAGTAGTCAGGAATCAGTTTTTCTGCTCTTCCGCTACCTCCTACAGACTTTAGCATGCCACTCTCCATCAAATAGGTATTCACTTCTGTCCTCATTCCGCTCCCTTCGAATTCAGCATTGAGACGTCGCCAGTGAGAAACGAAGTCCACAAACATGCGCTCTTCGTCTTGGACAGCTTCAGGAACAGGTGAAATGATGGAGTGTAGCGTTCACATGTTGCAGTTCGATGAATGATCGTGCATCTGTCTTCACCCAAAGTGTTACTTTGGCGCAATTTCGCATTTTCGTAGTGGCATCAAGATTCAAATGAAGCCTTCTCAGACTTTCTAGTAGTACAGGATAGTTGCTGAGAATATTCTGGACAGATGACTGCAAACTGGCAGCCCCGCTTACGCGATGCAGCATCGTAATTTAGAGGAATCAAAAATTCATTTCCTCCGCAACAGATCGGTGAGTGGATCTTTCACGATTGCTCATTGGAGAACCGAATAAGTATTGCATTTCTTTCACCAAGGCTTGAGTAAGGTTCATGGCATACCCTTTTTGCGCGGTGATCGCCAGGTTCACTTGTGAGCTGCGCAAACTGAGAGAACGAGATCATTCCTTTGTACGTCCCCATACCCTTTTTCTGATTTGAGCCCTCAGAAATCCATAGAAGCCTTGCATCCGACCCGTCATCACTGAAGCTCCTTCGCTCAGGAGTGAGACCAGGCGACTCATAAAGAAACTCCATGAATTCATCGAGAGACCAGGCGGCTGTGCCCAGGGGGTCAATCCAATCAAATGCTCTCGTAAGGCCTGTAAGAGGTCTTCTCCAGATTCACTTTCGACTTCTACGATGGCGAGATGAAAGGCCATGGTACGATTGACGGGAGATACAGTTCTCAGGAAAACACAATCCATTTCACTCCATTACCTGAGGTACCATAAGTTTGAAGTGAGATGAGCAAGTCGTTATCTATGACATATTTGAGGAGATCGTATTTCATATTGATGGCGAACTGCTTGATCATACATGTAGCGCTTCTTGCGTCGTAATGAGCTCCCGAAGTAATCGCTTCCGTCTTCATTGTTGTTATAAGGAGTGGAAATTGTTTGGCAAAAGAGAATCCCTCTTTGGCTATTGTGCATGCTTTAGCAGTTGATGTAATTGTAGCTCCTGTTGCTTTCTTCAGTTCGTTGTTTAGGTGGTCCGAAAATCTATCGTGGATTACTTTGTGCTGGTCACGCGAATTATGCAGCCAGAAAGTTTGTAGCCACATATTTATGCCTGCTTTCTGGTCGACGTAGTCATGAATTAGTCTTTTGAGACAATACACGACGTTATATCCGAGATAGTTTTCATCGACGTCCTTGGTTGGTTGCTCTGCAATGATGCGACCGGTGTGAGTCGTATTGCAACCTCTCAGTGATCTTACTGATTGAGTTGTAGTTGGAGGATAGGGAGCCCCAGTTGCTGCACTTTCGTGCTGTGCACACAAATCAAAATTTGAAGTAGGTTCGTAAACCTCTTCTCCGTTTGAATCCTCTTCAACATGAGCATCACTCTCGTCTGGTAAATCCATAAGGCTTTTTAGTACACTGTGACTATTATCGCAAAGCTTGCAACGAAAGAAGCCAGCCTTGGGGCGGCTCCGGTCCTCTCAGTACTCCAGCCGTTTGAAGTGTTTAACCACGGCTTCTATGAACACATTCGAAAATGGAATGTTCCTAACACGTATGCGTTGTAGCCGTGATCGGAAGCGCAGGTCTTCGTTGTTATCGTGGCATATTCCGTATCGTTTCGCGACGTCCATTTTGATCATTACGCTTTTCTCATCAGGCATCTCGTTTTTCTTCTCAAATTGATCCCAATATATTAACACTCAAGTTTTCAAGAACTCCGAAATGTCCGTCGTCGCGCGCAGAGTGGGCATCGACTTCGCTTTCAGTCCTCGCCATAGCTTTACAAAAAGCATTATCAATCACTTTTGAGGGCTGGTTGGGATTCACTACTACAGAAGCCGCTTGTGTAGCAACAGTGATGTGGCGTGCAGCTGTGCCTGGAGTAGGATCTTGATTTGGAGACCCAGGGTCGCGTGTAGGTGTTTGCGGAAGATGAGCAGGAGAGTGTTGATGTGGAGACGCCGAGTCCTGTGGAGGTGATTGTGGAGGAAAAGCAGCAGGATTTTCATGCGGAAAATGTTGTGGCGAGTACAACAAATGGAAGGCATCATTGTCTGGCCAAATGTCGTCTTTGGGACAACTCGTCCACGAGTCGATCTTATAGATCGTTGGAGATTCGCAAGCGTTTGGAGTTCCCGGGCTTTGTTTTGTAATAGTAAATAGTAACACTGTTCACAAGGAATTTATACATCGATAAGGATTGCCCTTGACCAGGGAAACGGGTTGAAGGGATGTCGAAAACTTTTTTAACTTTCCCCTGCGTCATATGTACGCCGCAGTCTCTCTAAAGGAAAATCTTTCTGCATTGCAATTGTTCACAATGGAGATAGGGATGATGTGCCACGCTTTAGTAGAAATCAATGCTTGGTCATCCTCATCGATTTCGGATTTGTCGGTTTAGAGGCCACAATCCCCGGTTTCGGATTCTTCGAGGAAATGGAACCTTTTTACAAAATCCTTTTTATCTGTATCGGTAGGAAAGTGAAGCAACATAAATAGTATCTGCGATATAGGACCTGAAGTGTCCCTTTCAGTGGTCGTTGAAAGAAAAGTCTGCATTCCTGTTTGCCCTTTTGACCTTCCAGGATCTACGCATTTATTTCAGTTCACAAATCGGGTGCATTTCGCCATCTTGTGCTGTTTCGAGTAGCACTGCATAGTATTTCAACATCCTGAGTGTGACAGTTCCGAACCTGACAGATCTTAAAAAGGTGACTAGGCGAGTTTTCCGGCTTGGCCTGGTGCAGGGCTTATTTGGAAGGGGTTCACAAAAAAAGTTACTGCTAGAGTCCCAGGTCAATTGGTCCCATTTGAGCCGAGATCAGCCGGGTAGCCGTGGCATACCTGGTGCCGCTAAGAGATTATTCGATATAATTTGGAAAAAGATTACAACAAAAAGTTACTGTCTGAGTGCCAGGTCGATTGGTCCCGTTGAAGTCGAGGAGGGGACTTCGTAATTTCCATGTGCAAATCCTATGTATCGATCAGCCGGGTAGCCGTGGTATGCATGGTGCCGCAAAGTGTGAAATAATGAAAAAAACGTCTTTGATAAGTTGGGGGCCGCAAAAATTTCCAACTTGTGTGGGGGCCGCACCTCCGAAGGGCAGGTAATCTAGGGCATGCCTTACCCTGCGCTTCGATTCCAAATGGAAGACGAATGTCTGGCGCATACTCTAAAGGATTGGTCAACGCGGACAGGGGAAGGATATTTAGATGACAGGGCCATCCCAACTGAAATTAGCTTTTTTAGGATCATTTTCCAACGTAGAATTCGATTTTTCGCATTGCAGCTGCGAACCGTTTCTCTGAGCAAAGGTATATGCGTTTTTAGTACTCTACTCGTAGATGCACCTTATGTATAATCCATGAGTCTTCGTCGCCTCCTGAGATACGCCAATGTGATTTCTTCACCAGATATGATGATTGTGCACAAGATGATTCGGTATGATTCCTCGCGTTGGAATCACATCGGTGTATCTCAGAAGCCGACGAAAACTCATGGATTACACGTTATGGTGTATCTACGAGTGAAGCGCTGAAAACGCATATAACTTCATTCAGAGAAACGTGTCGCAGCTGCAATGCAGGAATTCGAATCCTAGGTCGGTAATTGATTCTAGAAAGGCTTCCATTACTTGAAATGGCCACGGCGTGTCCATCCTTCCCTTGTGACAACTCTATCCTTCAGCCTATTCCTTCTGATTAACCCTTACTATGATGCGGTATTTCTCTACATTTTTAGTTTTCGAGCAAAGCTGATGCGAACTGCAAGTGCGATGCATGGGGTGCTCGGCTTGGATGACATTGGCCCACTGCATCATGTTCCTGTGGTTCATGAAGATTGCGTTTTTTTAGTGACAGTTAGATTTTTCAATCTTTACGAGGATGTACAGGTGGGTGTTGATTGGCCAATTGTTATTAGTGCTATTCTTTCTAATCGCAATCAGCTATTGTGTTCACAGGGCTATGGCTTGAAGTGGTTACCTATTCGAAAAGTATTGAGAAAGAAAACAAGCTCACAGGCTGTTTGTGCGCTAGCACGTGAAATCACTGGTATCACTAACTTCGCTAGAAATGGAAAGAATGTTTTGGAGAGGTGCGTAATAGAGAACCTAAATCAATACCTGTGTTTCAGAACTGAATCTCATATTTCAGGGGATTATATCTAGGTTACATGAAGTTGTACTCCTCCTTCAATACGATACAAATAGCAGTGTCAGAGAATTCACCAACTGTGCTACCATTCTCTCGTGTTCGAGATGATCCCCATGTCACGAGGGAGGAATGGGATTATGTCAAGGTACGATTCCCGGATAATTTACGCCTGTGGATAGTGTTCAGATTGCGCTGCGACCTATGTAGAGAAATCGTGACAGTTTCATTTTTCAGCTGGTCACCCACATATCAGTTTTGAAATAGTTTTTCTGTACACTAGTTCAGAGAAAGTTTGGAAAGATCATCAAAAAAGTGAAATAAAAATAGTAGTTGTCGGAGGTGGTAAGAAAAATTTCCGAATTTTCGGAGTCACCGAGATGGTGGTGGCTTGTTGCTCAGCGTAGGTCCGACATAACGGCCGCCTGCTTGACAACGGGAACCTACGAATCTGGGTCGCCCCTTTTCTATATAACGCAGAAATCGCATTTGTCAATCGGCAGTTGGATGTTTTACTACGGAAAATCATAAATCGACGAGCGAGTCAACTTCTACAGTACCGAGCGGATTTTTAACAAAGGTGTTTCGGGGCATTTTTTGCGCGCAGAAAGCGCTTCATGACCATAACTCGCTTGAAAGTGGTGCCATTTCAGATTCGAAAATGTTTTGGAGTTTGTTTGATTGAGATAGTAAATTTAGGTTCGGTGATTTATCGAAATTGTATAATGCCAAGTCCAAGTCTCTCATTATGAGCAGATCAGACGGTCGTACTGGCACAAAGTTATCACGTCCTTACCAATGTTCGATAGGAACTCCTTAAAGGCACAGGACACCCAAAAAATTAATTTTCAGATTAAATGCTCATCTTGGAGAGAGTCGCACGCTGATCACAGTGGTATCTCTGAAATCGTCCAAGACCCCGTTTGAACAGAGTTATGGCTCTTCAAAGATGCCTAGATTTTGAGGGTGAAAAATTGGTGGACGAGTTGTCTTAGGCCTGTATTTCTGTTCATTCGCAATCTTTGCGCGAGTGCGAGCCAGGATAAGGAGACAGTCCGGCAATGGACTGAAGAACGACGACCCGTTAAGATTCATTCATCCGTCAAGCCGCTATCGAGTTCGAAAATCTGTTAGGGGGTCGGGCCTGTGGTGGTGAGCGAAGGGGGTCGGGCCTGTGGTGGTCGCTTATATCTCGCTTATTTGGAGGGATTGAGATCTCTCATTTGGCACGTGTTATACAGGAGGGGTCTTCCACACAATTACATAAAAATCTCAAAATTCATATCTGAGGGTGTACTGTGCCTTTAACGACGACTGCAAAATACCGGAGTCAAAAAGATTCTCAGACAATTGGGCGAACTTATCGCGCACAGAAATTGTCGAATAGTACTTACCGCTCTCAAGAATCGTTTCTACCGCGAGCGAAAATCCAAGTAGAACTGATCGCGGACAAGTTGCTTTTGCTCGATATCTTCGCGCTGTGTGTCCGACAGAAGTGCGGACTTATGGCGCGCAGCTAGTATTAAGTAGAATTTACTGCGACTATAAATCGTTTCTATCACGTACATTAATGTAATTAGGACTAATCCCGAACGACCTGGGGTGGGATTCATGAACGGCAAACCAGAACGGCAAACAAGAGATTGTCGCCGGTTAAATTATCCACGTTTTACGTACTTCTATATTATCTTCTTGCTCTGACAAAAGCTCCCTTGTAGCCCCGGAGGAAGTTGCCTGTTTGATGACGTTTTCGTCGGCGCCTCAAATTCCACATTCGCGCGACCGGCGACGACCGATCGACACAATGAGCACTTCATCGCGCCTGCGGGGCGTTCATGTGAACTTCCTCGCGCCACTTCACACCAAGTATGACGTCATTATTCAGCGTCCTCGTCATTAATTGGTCACCATTTTAGCTGCTTTTATGCAGCTTTCAGATTTGACACATTTTCGCAGCTCTTATCGGTAAAACACCAAACTAAACAGTCAAATCGTTCCAAAATGGGTCGGTCAATATGCTTTGCTAGTTGTTTTCAAAGATGAGAGCTGCGCTTGTGTTTTTTTTTCTTTTTTCAAATTTTTTGATAGTTTGTTCGCTTCTTTCATATATTTGCTATTATTCGTCTTTATTTTCTCATTCCTCGTTACACCCTGCTTCAAATTGAGATTTCTTCGTTACACTTTTCTGTGTGTTTGCTTATATCAGCTCTCTCACTGCGCCGAAGTAGTCAGTTCGGGGGCCTGTGGATGTTGAAATGTGATGAAACGTGATGACATCCAGGAAAAAACAGGGAAAGTTCCACAACATGGAAGTTGCTTGTTCTCATTTGTTTTCAATATCTGTTTAGTTTTTATAGTAAAAGGTCTCGTTTACATGAGGAGAGCGCCAAAGAAAAGCATACACTTCTGAAAAAAAATTCGAAACAAACACTTCTCAGGAAAAAATAAAAACAAAACGTCATATTCAGCAGTTCTTCAATCTCCTGTTGTGAACGAAATAACAAAAAAAAATTATCTCCAAAGCCTGAAAAACCACATTGGTGTGAGAATGATTGCGCATTTCTGAAAAGGCTCTTTTTTCATTACCGAGTCGAATTTTCTTTTGGCGGAATGCTCTATGTATAGTTAGGTCCGTGGCTTGCTTCCTCAAGAAGAAACTTTTTAATCTCACCCGCGGCTGGCGCTGGCGTTCAAAATTTCACAGGCGGCTGGCAGTATTGTAAGCTGGTCAGCTGCGCTCTTCTCTAGCCTGAATTGATCAGCGGGAAGGCGCACGCGACCGTCGAGGATGAGATTCAACTATCTTCTTAAGGAGGCAGGCCACGAACCTAACTATATGACATTCAAAATCGCATTTTGTCTTCTGTCCAGAACTTCTTCTAGCTTTTAATCTAACCGGGTCTTTCTCGAACTTCACATCTCAATGTAGCGTGCGATTTCGATAGCGATAACTTTACATGTTGATATCATTGTCCGATCAAGACAGACGCCGATTAGGCCATCTTTGAAAGAACGCTTGGTTTCTCCGGTCTGCTGCCGACTAGACAGTTAGAGGCAGCAGACACGCTCAAAAATGATATCAATTTTATGGATTAAACTGAAGGTCTGAAGCTGTTAGTATTCAGAAATAACGAAAAAGACGAAAATAAATCGATGGAAATTAAGATATAACGGTACGTTCTATATTGGAACAGAAATGGACGAGTTGT
The DNA here is from genome assembly GCA_029168955.1 of Aplectana chamaeleonis. Classification (NCBI taxonomy): domain Eukaryota; kingdom Metazoa; phylum Nematoda; class Chromadorea; order Rhabditida; family Cosmocercidae; genus Aplectana; species Aplectana chamaeleonis. Next base: position 69,973 of record JAPDOI010000059.1, on the reverse strand, counting down.
ACGGCACTGGCTGAAATAGCAGAGCTAGCAACAAATTTGCTGGGAAAACGACGCTAATGTACTCGTAGGGCCCTTTCTGGAACGCTTACGCCGTTAGAAGCCTAAAAAGTAATCTAAAGTGGCCGCAATCGAGCGTATCGATGGGCGGAGCAAGGATGATTTCGTGACTGATTACGGCTCAAATGCGGTCATTTGAACTCGTTTTTAACGCTTGCAACTTCGTGAGGGCGGGTGGTGGCCATCGTGTATCAACACTCCTGGGGAGGCGGGAGAAACGGGGGAGGAGCGAGGTTCCTGATTGGACGCAACACGGGCTAGCTCCGGACCCCGGCTGTTGCGTCCAATCAGGATCCTCGCTCCTCCCCCGTTTTTCCCGCCTCCTCAGGAGTGTTGATACACGACGGCCACCACCCCGTTAGGGCTCTTCTAGGGCCTGCACGACCCCACTGGCTTGAAATTGAATTTCAATGTATTTGTGTACCCATCTAGTCAAAACCATTCACTGAAGTGCTTGCTTTCATTGTTCATCTGTTTTTTAATAGTCAAATTTGCATTCATTTCTTCCTCTGAATGTCGATTATTTTTGACTGCTCTGTATGAAACTGCGATTTTTTTGAGCAGCGCTGTTCACGTGTGCACGAACTGGCATCTTTGGGCCCTAGAAACTTCAGTTCTAGAACGTTTTTCACCGCGCTACCTTGAAAGTTTTTCAGCTATTTTCGATCTGAGCCGATTTTTGTAGTTTTTTTTTGATAACGTTTTCCATCATGACCCTTGCCTTCAACACCACTGAAACAAGCGTAGAATAATGTGTGCCGTCTGTAATCACACTCAATACACGGCGCTTACGCGCAGATTTTCATGTTGCAATTCGGCCATGATCCCAGGTTAAGACAAATGTCGTTTTGAAAGCGGGCGTAAAGGAATACGTTGCGTTTTCATTAAGTTGAACTTTTTATTCCGGGGTGATTATGCTTGTGGAGGGATGATTGCTTTAGGTTCAGAAATCGCTTTCCCTTTGAAAGTTTTCGTCTCACATCGCACTTTCACGTTTCAATTTCCTTACTTGATGTCCCATTCGTTGCAGATTGTTGGCACAGCTGGCTGATAGAGAGATTGGTGGGTCTGTGTCGGATGAACCGAGCATGCCTATGGTACGGAATGCGCTTTCAAGGTTGGTTTCAGATGCAGCAAGTTGGCTCAGTTGTAGAATAACTTACAACTTTTAGGTCTGATGCCCATATGCCGGCTACGCCAGCAACATTCCATCACTAATTTCAAGAGCTGCCCAAGCCTTGCAACCCCGATAACCTCCTCCTCTGTACCGTATACACCGCTCCTTTTTTCGTTTAATAAGGTCCTGAAGAGGCTGTATTCTCATATTCATATCTGGCATGATAAGAGCAACCGCTCTTCTTATTCTTCACAAGGTGCACACCCATGCCGCTCCAAGACGTGCTTGTAGGCGTGCCTCGCGGTGTGTTCATTATTTAATCGGTCTTTGGATAAAAGATCGAAACATGGAAAAATTCTAGCACAAAACCTGTTTGCAAACAGTCTTAGGAGAACTCTTGAAAAACCACTTCATCCTCCTCATATCCCTCCCTTCCGACCTCCTAAATTTCTCCGAAACTGCGCGCCTTCAGTCCAAACACATGCGTTTGGGTAGCTTTTTTAGGCTTCTTCTAACCTCGGTCATCTCAAGTCACCTTCTTCCGAGTCATACGATTTCACCGGAGCTTGGCGCACTCCCAGTTGGGTCCCAAACACTTCCCCGGCGCTTGGCGCACTCCCAGTTGGCCCCCCCGCTCATTTAGCCCGGCGCTCGGCGCTTTCCCAGTTACCTCCCGCTCATTTAGCCCGGCGCTCGGTGCACTCCCATTAGGTCCCACACACATTATCCGGTACTTGGCGCACAGCCAGAGGAGTTCCTCACACTTTTGGCGCCGCTTGTCGCACTCCTATTTGGGTCCTTCACACATTTCCCGGCGCTTTTCACGACATCCCAATGACATTATCAGAACCATTGGCAGTGGCTATATCTGAGGCAGTGAGGAATGAGAAGCGTGACGGCTTACGGCGCACACCTTGAAATTCTATTAAGCTTCCTGACCCACAACTTTGTTATTTGTAAACCGATTTGACTCAACTTCTGTTGGCAGGTGTCTCTTAGGCCATCTTGCTTATATGTAGAAGGAAATGTCCAGAAATTTTCTCTTGAAGGTTTTGTTAACTATTCTATAAAAATCTGATCACAAGGCCTGGGCGAAACCAAACCTCTCCAGCCGCTTCGTGGTTGGAGCAACAAACGTCCCAGCAGTCGAACTGAGTGGTGGACGAGCAGAGGATATGAAAAGTGGTGATGCACGCTCGTCTTCGCACACAACGATTGACTCTGGTGCTCTGCACTTCCCTCAAAACGTGTCGCACGTTTCGCAGAAAGCATGATTACTTTGTTCGAATCCCTGCCGATTTGTCGCGATGTCAGGTGCATTTTCCTGCAATTCAGAACCCTTTTCCAGACGTCCTGCACAGTTTTTCTAGAACTCCGCTCACTTCTCCCGACGTCCTGCGCACTACCTCCGAAGTCCTGCTCATTACCTCCTAGATGCTACACGCTATCCTCGGCGCTCTGCGCGCTCGTGGGTGAGTTCCACATAGTTTCCTCGGTGCCCTGCGCGCTTCCAGTTGGGTCCCGCCCACTGCTGCGCTCTCTTTTATAAAGGTGTCAAGCTACTAGCTTTCTTCCGAACTCAGATTTTGGAATGAGGGGCGTTCGCAGAAGCAATCCGTTAGACCTCGTGCATAGCAAACGTCCTAGCGTCAAGTGACGCCGGAGGTTTGCATCTTCAACATTTGTTTTGTTCTCACTCCCCAGCGACCACTGCATCTGGCCTGTCTCTGACGGTGGGGCATCGTTGCAGTAGCGGCTGCCACTAAGATTATCAATACCATCGTTGACAACTTGCCGTCCTCGGACACCTTGCATGCGCCACCCGTCCAGCGTTATACGCCAACGTTTGAGCGCTGGCACACGACGCTCCAGCGACTTGACGCTTGCCGCTGGCTATGGACGGAGTCTTACTAAATCAAATGTGCGCTTTGCGCGCAACTTAATTAGATGACTTCCCTACTTGCATGTGTATTGAGATATATTTTGTGACGGATGACCACTTGTATTTTTCTTGCTAATGAGATGGTTCAATACAGTGAATCCACGTCTTGCATTTCCGATCATTTCCACTATCGTCAAACCCTGGATGAGGTAAGCCGCAACGCTGCTATGATAGCTTTATAATAAAAGCCGAGCGGAGGTTTCCGAGAAAACACAATGGTGGAGTTGGAGAAACCGCCGCTCTACTCTAAAGAAAGCGTGATGATACTGCAACGCAGCTTCCTTGAGATAGGATACAAGCCATCATACATAATAGTCAGCGTCTTAAGCCTATCTATCTTCACTTATCAAAATTAATAACGATTCGGCCGACGTCGGCCGGCAAACCATGAAAGGGACCTAAAGGCAGTCTTCACGATGAAAATCGCCCGCGAGTTTGACCCAAAAATAGGATTTTTTAGTCGTGAGGCAACTGATAGTGAAGAAACAGCGGAGAAAAGCGTCCAGAATAAGCTAAAACAACGGTCTCTAACGTTCAGGGAGTGGACAAGAATCGTGGGCCCTGCTGATTCCCGCAATCGCGCGCTAATCGCGAAACTTGCGTGAATCAAGCAGGCTGGACGCGGCAGAGTTGCTTGGCAATTCGCCATCGAAACGTGTGCGGCGCCATAAGCTCGTCCGAACGGGCAGCGGAACGGGATAGGTAGGCGCTCCAGGATTATTTTCGAAGCGGTTTTTATTGATTTCTGGCCCGTTTTCAATGCTTTCTTCGACCCTATCCTCTCTAGCATCTCCCGACTTAGTGTTTCGCACTAAAACTTCAAGAACAAGATTTATCGTGGACACTGCCTTTAAAAGTTCATCCGCTCAGATAATGGAATGGACCAACCGCGGACATGTTCCGTACCGACCGCGGACAGGTTGCGTACCGACAGCGGGATGGGCGACGTTTGGAACGCAATTTGCACGCGGTCGGCACGCAAATTAGCGCGATTGATACGCACGGCCACGCGGTCAGTACGGAATGCCACGCGGTTAGCACGCATCGCCACGCGGTCGGTACGTCTTGCCACGCGGTCGGTACGCATCGCCTCGCGGTCGGTACGTCTTGCCACGCGGTCGGTACGCATCGCCTCGCGGTCGGCACGCACTGCAACGCGGTTAGTACGCATTACCACGCGGTCAGTACGAACGCTTTTCATACTGACAGCGGTGGGAGCGCATCGCGACGCGGTCAGTACGCATTGCCACGCGTTCGGTAGACATTGCTACGCGGTCGGTACGCCCTGCCACGTGGTGAGTACGTCTTGTGACGCCGTTGATACGCATTGTCACGGGGTCGGTACGCATTGTCACGCTGTTGGTACGCATGGATACGCTGTCGGGACGCATTGCCACGCGGTCGGTACAAATTTTGCACGTAGGATTGACCGCGGTTAGTACGCACTCAAACGCGGAAGGCTCGATTTTATCATGCGGTCAGTACGAAACATTTTTGAAGACGGCCGCTATTAGTGCGCATGCACGTGCGGATGGTATTCATTGCTTCCAATCAAATGGCGCTCTTTCAAAACGTATTAATACTCGGATGCAGGATTTGTGAAAAGAAAAGAAAAGGTTTTCATCACGAAGGTCAGTGTCTGGTCCCAAATAATTGGAAATAAGCAAACGTTGGAAGTAGGGGTGGGGCTTGGGGTAACGCACTAACAAGTTCAAACAGCCCAACACCGCTGGCTTTCAAACAGCAAAAGACGAGCTTTATTAATCAACAACATCTAAAGTCTAGTTTGCTTAAAGGCAGCAGACACGCTCAAAAATGGTATCGATTTTATGACATAAATCAAAGGTTTGGAGCTAGTTGTATTGGTAACTGACCAAAAAACGGACGACAACTGTGTGCAAATAGAGGAATAACGGTTATTTTGTTATCAGGTGAAAGTGGACGAGTTTTACCGCGCGCGGTTGATACAGCGAATATTAGCAACAAGACGGTAGAAGTAGACAAGCCGACATACTCTTACTGAAAGGTTCACCTTGTTGGAAGCATCAAAAACCAGCCAAAGTTGCCGTATTACTACTATCAATCTGGACGAGTTGCATTTTTGGGGCGGGGTTGCAGAAATTTTTCGATTTGTATTGCTGAAATTTAGTAGTTCTGACTCGTTTTTTACGCTTCCAACGGCGTGAGCAGTTTGCTAGGAGCCATGCGACATCAGGAACGTAGTTATCTCAACAACTTTTTCGAGCGTGTGTGCTGCCTTTGAATGAGCCTGGGGGGAGCAAGCAGAGGAGCGGTCGGTCATGGCAAAATAAGGATATCTTGACATGATAAACCCAATACGCCATACTTCAACCGGCTCTAAATGAGGTAGCTAGGTCCCTGTCAGAATTGGATGAAAAAATCGCCGTAACCCGCCGTGGCCGAGCCGGTCGAAACGTATGAAAAGCATGGACAATGGAGGTTGCAAAAACACTCGGGGTCGTATTCGCCATCAACCCGCCGGGAAGTAGAAGGAAATCTGAGGCGAAGTTTCAGTACGAAATGAGCGCTCCACGGCCACCTCTCGCCTCCCTTGACTTCCCTCGCGACCGCCGGAGTTTTTAGCATCGGATTGCTGGAGAGTACTCGCTTCTCGATAGAACTTTTATCTTTCCGCAGTGATATCGCTACGTAACACAGTTTGCATTTCCATAATACACAGTGTCAGATGGGTTGATCTATTCCTCTGCCGCGCGCGGTATCAACCCTTCCGTTTCCCTTCGACTTCCCTCGGCGGGTTGTTGGCGAATACGTTTTTTTCACCCCACCTCATTCATGTCTTTCGTGATTATCGACCGGGCTGGCTACGGCGATCGGCTAACTATGATCGAGGCCCTAGCCGTTTCAAGCCTACCGCGTGTTTAGCTCAAAATCGCCCCAGCCGCGATCCAGCTGGAGAGGTTTGGTTTTGTTAATTTCATGTTAATGAAAAACAAGGTGCACACCCACGCCGCTTCGTGGCGTACTTGTAGGCGTGTATTATGACGCATCGGATGATCGAACCGCTGCCAAATGAGTACTTAGGTATTATCGTTCCTCGAAACCCAGTCCGGTCCCACACACTTTCCCCTGCGTCGGCGCACCCCCAGTTGGGTCCAACACACTTTTCGCGGCGCTCGGCGCACTCCCAGTTTGGTCCAACACACTTTCCCCGGGGCTAGGCGTACCCCCAGTCGGGTCCCGCACACCTTCCCTGGCGCCTGGTAAACTTTCAGTTGGGTCCCGTACACCCTCCCAGGCGCCTGGCGCACTCCTGAGTCCCGCACATTCTCTGGTCATCGGTCAACGATCTCTGGTCAACTCTTAGCCGTTCATTATTATGTATGATAACAATGTTTGGCGTTGGGAGGCCAGCCGCGTTAAATCGTTTTGCCTTCTTGCACGTTTTTTCTCTCGTAAAATTCACTTATTTTTACACCACTGGTGTCCAGATATTCACCTTCATGATGGAAACTCAGTACTCGTTTTATCACGAACGCTTCGTTTAGGCATTATTGCGCGCCATTCTAATGGGAGCAATGCATACCTACTGCGTGCTTACCAACCGTTGTCATTTTTCAAATAAAACTTTCGTGTTAGGAGGAATTTTACTAAATGTTTTCGGCCTAGAATGACATTTCTTGTATGTATTTTACAATATTCCGTTTCTATTCTCGCACTTCCTTCTTTTGTCTTTTTCCTTATCCTTCTATAGAAAATTCAATGTGTTTATCGCGTTGTGAGCTTAGTACCCGTGTGTTCTATTAAACGAATCCTCATGGGATCGAACGCTCTCGTTTATAGTGATTGTGGACCCTTTTCAATGGCATACGCCAGCTGTTGAAATTGATTGTACTGTCGTTATCGGGCTGAAATTCCTCTCCACTATTGCGACGAGTCGCTATTTCAGCTCGCAGCACAATTATAATCGTGCTGGGAGAAGGGGTAATTGTGTCGGGACCCGCTAGTCCAGCACAATTATCTTCGTGCTGCCACCGCGTCTGTCCGCAACTGTCCGCTGATAAACTCGCTGTTCTCTGCAAAGAAAATTTTCATTTAAGTCCACGTGAACAGACATTTGTCGATGAATTCTTCAAAATTCGAAACCATCAAATTTTGAATATTATTACTGAACCATTCATATGCATTACTACACCAAATAGAACAAGAAGATGAAGAATAGCATAAATCAGAAGGGCAAGACGATCGAGATCAAGACAAAGACCAAGAAATAGTAAAAGATCGAGATCAATAAACAGAAGGCAAAAAGAGAAATATCGCCTTGACAGCCAAATAAATAATTGCTTTCAAAAAATCAATAATTAAGTAGTGTCGTTCTCTGGGCTAAATTCCGGTCCGCGATTGCGGACTACGACTGTTGCATCATGAGACACGTGATAATCGTGCTGGGAGAAGGGTGAATCGTGACGGTAAAAAGCGGCCCCAGCACGACTAACCTGTGTCGTATGATGCAATAACCGTAGTCCGCAAATGCGGACCAGAATCTGATCCAGAGAACGACAATAAATAAATAAATAAATAAATAAATAAATAAATAAGCAAACAAATCAATGAACAAATAATCAAATAAATAAGTAAATAAGTAAGTAAATAAATAAGTAATTAAATAAAAAGGTGAATAAATGAGTAAATAAAATAGTAAATAAATAAATAAGTAGGTAAACCGAAGAGAAATATCACATTAACGAAGGGATGAAAACGAGGAGAGGAAAAAAGTATCTGGAGTTGGAAAGAATGAGAAGAGAGTGGAGGAGATAAAGAAAGAGAGCAATTGGAGAAATTGGAATGTATGAAAAAAAAACCGTGCTATTAGAAGGAAATCGTTAATTTTTAGTTGACTTTCTTGGGCACTCCGGTGGAGACGGGAGAAAAAGTTTATGGGGTCGCCACTAGCGTGTTCGATAGTGAGGTGATCAAGGAGGTCATAGAGGTTTTGGGGGACGAAGAACTCGTTAGGGATATCAATTCTGGTCAGTGCAGATTCGAGCATTTATTTGAATCGTGCGTGATTGTGATCAAGGTAGCCTCCCCCGTGTTTTCAACTTTGTTACCATCATTTACAGTTTTTTTGTGCACAATTGAGCCATTCGGACTAGGTGACATCACCCACAAAAACTGAGCCTCTAATTATGTGCATCTTACAAGTTATGACCACCAGAGGGCTGCTGTGGGGTCGATCAACTAGCACTTCTGGGTCGATCATCTAACACTTTTTCATTGATTTTTTATACAACCGTCGAACAACATGGAAAACATTTTTTGCGCAAAAATTCTTCGAAAATGAAAGTGACGAGCAGATGAAGAAAAACGCCAAATACGATTTTGGCGCAAAATTCAATTCAAATTTAAACATGAATTCAGACTGGTTTTTCTTTACAAATGGTTTTCTGTCAGAGGCCCTTTTGAAAATTCTGTTCACTTAAGAGACCAAGCGATACATTAACATGAAGAATGTTCAGATTTTCGATTTCGATTTTCTTTTTTTTTAATTTTTCTAGATTTAGATTTTCCTCATAGCTCAAAAAACTTGTGGTGCACAGATAACTCAAAATTGGTATTTGACCCTCACTATGGCGGAAGTCAGCAAGAGCCCAGGACAAAAACACAAAAGGAGCTTAAAACCGGCTAAAATTAGGATCATTCATGTTGTTGCTCCATCCTCGAATAACGAGTGAATAAAATTGTGTTGCTTCATATCAGTGGTTCTCGTCGGATTCTCAGTTCTGAAAATGCAGCTGTCACAGAGACCAACCCATCTGACTCTCTACCGGAACAACAAAGTCAAAACTTCTCTGGGAAAAGCCTGCCTCTGAAGAATCGATAGGCTAAATGTGTAGACGCTCGAGATTTCGTTGCTTACAGCACGTGCATTTGCGTATGCACCACACTAACGGGCTCGCTTGCTTACAGCTGAATGCGTGTCATTGCGTGCCGACAGCGCAAACTTACAAAACGACCTCGCCTCCGCAATTGCTTGCGTACTGAACGCGGGCGATTGCGTACTGCACGCTTGTACGTAGCGAACACATCCGTGCCTACCGCGTGGACTGACAAACTGACCTCACCCACCAGTTTTTCTGCGTACCGACCGTGCAATCTGACAAACCGATCTCCATCACCAGTTTGCCTGCGTGCTGAACGCGGGCGATTGCGTAGTGAACGCCAACAATTTCGTTCCGACCACGTAAACTGACACAACGACCTTACCGACCACTTTTCTAGAGTGTTTATAGCGGGCGGTTGCGTGCTGAACGCGAGCTCTTGCGTACTGACTGCGTGTGCTCACGTTACGACCGCAGCGAAAAGTCATGTTTCGTACTGACCGCGCGCAAAGATGACTGCGCGCGGTCAGTACGCCTCCATGGAAAATCTCTAGTGGTTGGTACGCAGCTCAGGCGTATCGACCGCGTGCAGTATTTCGTTTTCGCGGTCAGTACGCAAATGCCCGCGTTCCGTACGGAATACATTTTTTGCACGCGGTCAGTACGATAGTGCCACGCGGTCGGTACGAGAAGCGATTTTTTGCCCGCGGTCGGTCCACCCCATTGTCTGAGGGTGACCGGTGACCGCAGAATGAGCGGGTCCCAAATGAGAGTGCCCCAAGCGCCGGGAAAAGTGTGTGGGATCCAACTGGGGGTGCACAAAGTGCCGGAGAAAGTGTACGGGGCCCAACAGTGGGGGCACCAAGCGCCAAAATAAATGAGGGGAACCCAACTCGGACAGCGCCAAGCGCCGTGGAAAGTGCGCGGGACCCAACTGTGTGTGCGCTGAGCGCCGAGAGAAGTGTACGAGACCAAACTGGGGGTGCGCCAAGCGCCAAGAGAAATGAGGGGGACCCAACTGGTGGGGGGGGGGTGCCGAGCGCCGTGGAAAGTGCGCGGGACCCAACTCTGTGTGCGCTGAGCGCCGAGAGAAGTGTACGAGACCCAACTGGGGGTGAGCCAAGCGCCAAGATAAATGAGGGGGACCCAACTGGGGGTGTGCCGAGCGCCGTGGAAAGTGTGGAACCCAGCTGTGTGTGCGCTGAGCGCCGGGGAAAGTGTACGGGACTCAACTGGGGGGGGGGCGCCAAGCGCGAAAATAATTTAGTTGAACCCAACTGGAACTGCGCCGAGCGCCGTGGAAAGTGTGTGGGACCCAACTGTGTGCGCGCTGAGCGCAGGGGAAAGTGTGTGGAACCCAACTGAGAATGCGCCAAGCGCCAAAATGAGTGTGTGGGACTCAACTGAGGGTGCGCCAAGCGCCGTGGAAAGTGTACGGGACCCAATTTGGGGTGCGCCAAGCGCCAAAATATGTGAGGGGGACGCAACCGGGAGTGCGCCTAACGCCAAAATAAATTAGGGGGACCCAACTGTGTGTACGCCAAGCGCCGTGGAAAGTGTATGGGACCCAACTATGTGTGCGCTGAGGGCCGGGGAATGTGTGCGGGACCCAACTGGGGGTGTGCGCGCTGAGCGCCGGGGAAAGTGTGTGGAACCCAACTGGGGGTGCGCCATGCGCCAAAATAAATGTGAGGGACCTAGCTGTTAGTGCGCCAAGCGCTAAAATATATGAGGGGAACCCAACTGTGTGTGCGCCAAGCGCCGTGGAAAGTGTGTGGGACCCAAGTGTGTGTGCGCTGAGGGCCGGGGAATGTGTGCGGGACCCAACTGGAGGTGCGCCAAGCGCCAAAATAAGTGAGGGGGACTCAACTGGGGGTGCGCCAAGCGCCGTGGAAAGTGTGGAACCCAGCTGTGTGTGCGCTGAGCGCCGGGGAAAGTGTACGGGACTCAACTGGGGGGGGGGGCCAAGCGCGAAAATAATTTAGGGGAACCCAACTGGAACTGCGCCAAGCGCCGTGGAAGTGTGTAGGACCCAATTGAGTGCGTGCGCGCTGTGCGCCGGGGAAAGTGTGTGGAACCCAACTGGGGGTGCGCCATGCGTTAAAATAAATGTGCGGGACCTAACTGTTAGTGCGCCAAGTGCCGGGTAAAGTGTACGGGACCCAACTTGGAGGAGCCGAGCGTCGTGGGAAGTGTGTGGGACCCAACTGTGTGCGCGCTGAGCGCAGGGGAAAGTGTGTGGAACCCAACTGAGAATGCGCCAAGCGCCAAAATGAGTGTGGGGGACTCAACTGAGGGTGCGCCAAGCGCCGTGGAAAGTGTACGGGACCCAATTCGGGGTGCGCCAAGCGCCAAAATATGTGAGGGGGACGCAACCGGGAGTGCGCCTAACGCCAAAATAAATTAGGGGGACCCAACTGTGTGTGCGCCAAGCGCCGTGGAAAGTGTATGGGACCCAACTATGTGTGCGCTGAGGGCCGGGGAATGTGTGCTGGACCCAACTGGGGGTGCGCCATGCGTTAAAATAAATGTGCGGGACCTAACTGTTAGTGCGCCAAGTGCCGGGTAAAGTGTACGGGACCCAACTTGGAGGAGCCGAGCGTCGTGGGAAGTATGTGGGACCCAACTGTGTGTGCGCTGAGGGCCGGAGAATGCGTACGGGACCCAACTGAGGGTGCGCCAAGCGCCAAAATAAGTGTGGGTGCCTCAAATGGGGGTGCGCCAAGCGCCGTGGAAAGTGTACGGGACCCAACTGGGGGTGTGCGCGCTGAGCGCCGGGGAAAGTGTGTGGAACCCAACTGGGGGTGCGCCATACGCCAAAATAAATGTGAGGAACCTAACTGTTAGTGCGCCAAGCGCCAAAATATGTGAGGGGGACTCAACTGGGGGTGCGCCAAGCGGCGTAGAAAGTGTGTGGGACCAAACTGTGTGCGTGCGCGCTGAGCGCCGGGGAAAAAGTGTGGAACCTAACTGGGGGTGCGCCATGCGCCAAAAGAAATGTGCGGGACCCAACTGTGTGTGCGCTAAGCGCCGGGGAAAGTGTACGGGACTCGAAGGGGCACCAAGCGTCAAAATAAGTGATGGGGACTCAACTATGGGTGTGCCAAGCGCCGTGGAAAGTGTTTCGGCTGTGTGTGTGCACGCTGAGCGCCGTTGAAAGTGTACTGGACCCAACTGGGGGGCGCCCAGCGCCGTGGAAAGTGTTTGGGACCCAACTGTGTGTGTGCGCGCTAAGCGCCGGGGGAAGTGTACTGGACCCAAATGGGGGGGGGCGCCAAGCGCGAAAATAATTTAGGGGAACCCAACTGGAACTGCGCCAAGCGCCGTGGTAAGTGTGTAGGACCCAATTGAGTGCGTGCGCGCTGAGCGCCGGGGAAAGTGTGTGGAACCCAACTGGGGGTGCGCCATGCGTTAAAATAAATGTGCGGGACCTAACTGTTAGTGCGCCAAGTGCCGGGTAAAGTGTACGGGACCCAACTTGGAGGAGCCGAGCGTCGTGGGAAGTGTGTGGGACCCAACTGTGTGTGCGCTGAGGGCCGGAGAATGCGTACGGGACCCAACTGAGGGTGCGCCAAGCGCCAAAATAAGTGTGGGTGCCTCAAATGGGGGTGCGCCAAGCGCCGTGGAAAGTGTACGGGACCCAACTGGGGGTGCGCGCGCTGAGCGCCGGGGAAAGTGTGTGGAACCCAACTGGGGGTGCGCCATGCGCCAAAAGAAATGTGCGGGACCCAACTGTGTGTGCGCTAAGCGCCGGGGAAAGTGTACGGGACTCGAAGGGGCACCAAGCGTCAAAGTAAGTGATGGGGACTCAACTATGGGTGTGCCAAGCGCCGTGGAAAGTGTTTCGGCTGTGTGTGTGCACGCTGAGCGCCGGGGAAAGTGTACTGGACCCAACTGGGGGGCGCCCAGCGCCGTGGAAAGTGTTTGGGACCCAACTGTGTGTGTGCGCGCTAAGCGCCGGGGAAAGTGTACTGGACCCAACTGGGGGGAGCCGAGCGCCGTGAAAAGTGTGTGGGACCCAACTGTGTGCGCGCTGAGCGCAGGGGAAAGTGTGGAACCCAACTGAGAATGCGCCAAGCGCCAAAATGAGTGTGGGGACTCAACTGAGGGTGCGCCAAGCGCCGTGGAAAGTGTACGGGACCCACTTGGGTGCGCCAAGCGCCAAAATATGTGAGGGGACGCAACCGGGAGTGCGCCTAACGCCAAAATAAAATTAGGGGACCCAACTGTGTGCGCCAAGCGCCGTGGAAAGTGTGTGGGACCCAACTATGTGTGCGCTGAGGGCCGGGGAATGTGTGCGGACCCAACTGGGGTGTGCGCGCTGAGCGCCGGGGAAAGTGTGGAACCCAACTGGGGTGCGCCATGCGCCAAAAATAGATGTGAGGGACCTAGCTGTTAGTGCGCCAAGCGCTAAAATATATGAGGGGAACCCAACTGTGTGTGCCAAGCGCCGTGGAAAGTGTGTGGACCCAAGTGTGTGTGCGCTGAGGGCCGGGGAATGTGTGCGGACTCAACTGGAGGTGCGCCAAGCGCCAAAATAAGTGAGGGGACTCAACTGGGGGTGCGCCAAGCGCCGTAGAAAGTGCGCGGAACCCAACTCTGTGTGCGCTGAGCGCCGAGAGAAGTGTACGAGACCAAACTGGGAGTGCGCCAAGCGCCAAGAGAAATGAGGGGGACCCAACTCGGGTGCCGAGCGCCGTGGAAAGTGCGCGGACCCAACTCTGTGTGCGCTGAGCGCCGAGAGAAGTGTACGAGACCCAACTGGGGTGAGCCAAGCGCCAAGATAAATGAGGGGACCCAACTGGGGTGTGCCGAGCGCCGTGGAAAGTGTGTGCAACCCAGCTGTGTGTGCGCTGAGCGCTGGGGAAAGTGTGTAGGACCCAATTGAGTGCGTGCGCGCTGAGCGCCGGGGAAAGTGTGTGGAACCCAACTGGGGTGCGCCATGCGCCAAAATAAATGTGAGGGACCTAGCTGTTAGTGCGCCAAGCGCCAAAATATATGAGTGGGAACCCAACTGTGTGTGCGCCAAGCGCCGTGGAAAGTGTGTGGGACCCATGTGTGTGCGCTGAGCGCAGGGGAAAGTGTGTGGAACCCAACTGAGGATGCGCCAAGCGCCAAGATGAGTGTGGGGACTCAACTGGGGTGCGCCAAGCGCCGTGGAAAGTGTACGGGACCCAATTGGGGGTGCGCCAAGCGCCAAAGTATGTGAGGGGGACGCAACCGGTAGTGCGCCTAACGCCAAAATAAATTAGGGGGACCCAACTGGAACTGCACCAAGCGCCGTGGAAAGTGTGTGGGACCCAACTGTGTGTGCGCTGAGGGCCGGAGAATGTGTACGGGACCCAACTGGAGGTGCGCCTAACGCCAAAATAAATTAGGGGGACCCAACTGTGTGTGCGCCAAGCGCCGTGGAAAGTGTGTGGGACCCAACTATGTGTGCGCTGAGGGCCGGGGAATGTGTGCGGGATCCAACTGGGGGTGTGCGCGCTGAGCGCCGGGGAAAGTGTGTGGAACCCAACTGGGGGTGCGCCATGCGCCAAAATAAATGTGAGGGACCTAGCTGTTAGTGCGCCAAGCGCTAAAATATATGAGGGGAACCCAACTGTGTGTGCGCCAAGCGCCGTGGAAAGTGTGTGGGACCCAAGTGTGTGTGCGCTGAGGGCCGGGGAATGTGTGCGGGACCCAACTGGAGGTGCGCCAAGCGCCAAAATAAGTGAGGGGGACTCAACTGGGGGTGCGCCAAGCGCCGTGGAAAGTGTACGGGACCCAATTTGGGGTGCGCCAAGCGCCAAAATATGTGAGGGGGACGCAACCGGGAGTGCGCCTAACGCCAAAATAAATTAGGGGGACCCAACTGTGTGTGCGCCAAGCGCCGTGGAAAGTGTGTGGGACCCAACTATGTGTGCGCTGAGGGCCGGGGAATGTGTGCGGGACCCAACTGGGGGTGTGCGCGCTGAGCGCCGGGGAAAGTGTGTGGAACCCAACTGGGGGTGCGCCATGCGCCAAAATAGATGTGAGGGACCTAGCTGTTAGTGCGCCAAGCGCTAAAATATATGAGGGGAACCCAACTGTGTGTGTGCCAAGCGCCGTGGAAAGTGTGTGGGACCCAAGTGTGTGTGCGCTGAGGGCCGGGGAATGTGTGCGGGACTCAACTGGAGGTGCGCCAAGCGCCAAAATAAGTGAGGGGGACTCAACTGGGGGTGCGCCAAGCGCCGTAGAAAGTGCGCGGAACCCAACTCTGTGTGCGCTGAGCGCCGAGAGAAGTGTACGAGACCAAACTGGGAGTGCGCCAAGCGCCAAGAGAAATGAGGGGGACCCAACTCGGGGGGGGGGGGTGCCGAGCGCCGTGGAAAGTGCGCGGGACCCAACTCTGTGTGCGCTGAGCGCCGAGAGAAGTGTACGAGACCCAACTGGGGGTGAGCCAAGCGCCAAGATAAATGAGGGGGACCCAACTGGGGGTGTGCCGAGCGCCGTGGAAAGTGTGCAACCCAGCTGTGTGTGCGCTGAGCGCTGGGGAAAGTGTGTAGGACCCAATTGAGTGCGTGCGCGCTGAGCGCCGGGGAAAGTGTGTGGAACCCAACTGGGGGTGCGCCATGCGCCAAAATAAATGTGAGGGACCTAGCTGTTAGTGCGCCAAGCGCTAAAATATATGAGGGGAACCCAACTGTGTGTGCGCCAAGCGCCGTGGAAAGTGTGTGGGACCCAAGTGTGTGTGCGCTGAGCGCAGGGGAAAGTGTGTGGAACCCAACTGAGGATGCGCCAAGCGCCAAGATGAGTGTGGGGGACTCAACTGGGGGTGCGCCAAGCGCCGTGGAAAGTGTACGGGACCCAATTGGGGGTGCGCCAAGCGCCAAAGTATGTGAGGGGGACGCAACCGGTAGTGCGCCTAACGCCAAAATAAATTAGGGGGACCCAACTGGAACTGCGCCAAGCGCCGTGGAAAGTGTGTGGGACCCAACTGTGTGTGCGCTGAGGGCCGGAGAATGTGTACGGGACCCAACTGGAGGTGCGCCTAACGCCAAAATAAATTAGGGGGACCCAACTGTGTGTGCGCCAAGCGCCGTGGAAAGTGTGTGGGACCCAACTATGTGTGCGCTGAGGGCCGGGGAATGTGTGCGGGATCCAACTGGGGGTGTGCGCTGAGCGCCGGGGAAAGTGTGTGGAACCCAGCTGGGTGCGCCATGCGCCAAAATAAATGTGAGGGACCTAGCTGTTAGTGCGCCAAGCGCTAAAATATATGAGGGGAACCCAACTGTGTGTGCGCCAAGCGCCGTGGAAAGTGTGTGGGACCGAAGAGTGTGTGCGCTGTGGGCCGGGGAAGGTGTGCGGGACCCAACTGGGGGTGCGCCAAGCGCCAAAATAAGTGAGGGGGACTCAACTGGGGGGCGCCAAGCGCCGTGGAAAGTGCGCGAGACCCAACTCTGTGTGCGCTGAGCGCCGAGAGAAGTGTACGAGACCCAACTGGGGGTGAGCCAAGCGCCAAGATAAATGAGGGGGACCCAACTGGGGGTGTGGCGACCGCCGTGGAAAGTGTGGAACCCAGCTGTGTGTGCGCTGAGCGCCGGGGAAAGTGTACGGGACTCAACAGGGGGGGGGGCGCCAAGCGCGAAAATAATTTAGGGGAACCCAACTGGAACTGCGCCAATCGCCGTGGAAAGTGTGTAGGACCCAATTGAGTGCGTGCGCGCTGAGCGCCGGGGAAAGTGTGTGGAACCCAACTGGGGGTGCGCCATGCGTTAGAATAAATGTGCGGGACCTAACTGTTAGTGCGCCAAGTGCCGGGTAAAGTGTACGGGACCCAACTTGGAGGAGCCGAGCGCCGTGGGAAGTGTGTGGGACCCAACTATGTGTGCGCTGAGCGCCGGGGAAAGTGTGTGGAACCCAACTGGGGGTGCGCCATACGCCAAAATACATGTGAGAAACCTAACTGTTAATGCGCCAAGCGCCAAAATATGTGAGGGGGACTCAACTGGGTGCGCCAAGCGGCGTAGAAAGTGTGTGGGACCAAATCAGGTGGCGTGCGCGCTGAGCGCCGGGGAAAAAGTGTGGAACCTAACTGGGGGTGCGCCATGCGCCAAAAGAAATGTGCGGGACCCAACTGTGTGTGCGCTAAGCGCCGGGGAAAGTGTACGGGACTCGAAGGGGCACCAAGCGTCAAAATAAGTGATGGGGACTCAACTATGGGTGTGCCAAGCGCCGTGGAAAGTGTTTCGGCTGTGTGTGTGTGCACGCTGAGCGCCGGGGAAAGTGTACTGGACCCAACTGGGGGGAGCCGAGCGCCGTGGAAAGTGTGTGGGACCCAACTGTGTGCGCTGAGCGCAGGGGAAAGTGTGTGGAACCCAACTGAGAATGCGCCAAGCGCCAAAATGAGTGTGGGGGACTCAACTGAGGGTGCGCCAAGCGCCGTGGAAAGTGTACGGGACCCAATTTGGGGTGCGCCAAGCGCCAAAATATGTGAGGGGGACGCAACCGGGAGTGCGCCTAACGCCAAAATAAATTAGGGGGACCCAACTGTGTGTGCGTCAAGCGCCGTGGAAAGTGTGTGGGACCCAACTATGTGTGCGCTGAGGGCCGGGGAATGTGTGCGGGACCCAACTGGGGGTGTGCGCGCTGAGCGCCCGGGAAAGTGTGTGGAACCCAACTGGGGGTGCGCCATGCGCCAAAATAAATGTGAGGGACCTAGCTGTTAGTGCGCCAAGCGCTAAAATATATGAGGGGAACCCAACTGTGTGTGCGCCAAGCGCCGTGGAAAGTGTGTGGGACCCAAGTGTGTGTGTGCGCTGAGGGCCGGGGAATGTGTGCGGGACCCAACTGGAGGTGCGCCAAGCGCCGAAATAAGTGAGGGGGACTCAACTGGGGGTGCGCCAAGCGCCGTAGAAAGTGTGTGGAACCCAACTGCGTGCGTGCGCGCTGAGCGCCGGGGAAAGTGCGTGGAACCTAACTGGGGGTGCGCGAAGCGCCAAAATAAATCGGCGGGACCCAACTGTGTGTGCGCTGAGCGCAGGGGAAAGTGTGTGGAACCCAACTGAGGATGCGCCAAGCGCCAAGATGAGTGTGGGGGACTCAACTGGGGGTGCGCCAAGCGCCGTGGAAAGTGTACGGGACCCAATTGGGGGTGCGCCAAGCGCCAAAGTATGTGAGAGGGACGCAACCGGGAGTGCGCCTAACGCCAAAATAAATTAGGGGGACCCGACTGGAACTGCGCCAAGCGCCGTGGAAAGTGTGTGGGACCCAACTGTGTGTGCGCTGAGGGCCGGAGAATGTGTACGGGACCCAACTGGAGGTGCGCCAAGCGCCAAAATAAGTGAGGGAGACTTAACTGGGGGTGCGCCAAGCGCCATGGAAAGTGTACGGGATCCAACTGGGGTTGTGCGCGCTGAGCGCCGGGGAAAGTGTGTGGAACCCAACTGGGGGTGCGCCGTGCGCCAAAATAAATGTGAGGGACCTAACTGTTAGTGCGCCAAGCGCTAAAATATATGAGGGGGACTCAACTGGGGGTGCGCCAAGCGCCGTAGAAAGTGTGTGGGACCCAACTATGTGCGTGCGCGCTGAGCGCCGGGGAAAGTGCGTGAACTCATTGGAGGTGCGCGAAGCGCTAAAATAAATCAGCGGGCCCAACTGTGTGTGCGCTGAGCGCCGGGGAAAGTGTACGGGACTCGAAGGGGCACCAAGCGTCAAAATAAGTGACGGGCACTCGACTGGGGGTGTGCCAAGCGCCGTGGAAAGTGTGTGGGACCCAACTGTGTGCGCGCTGAGCGCAGGGTAAAGTGTGTGAACCCAACTTGGGGTGCGCCATGCGCCAAAAATAAATGTGGGACCTAACTGTGAGTGCGCCAAGCGCCTGGTAAAGTGTACGGGACCCAACTGGGGGAGGCGAGCGTCGTGGAAAGTGTGTGGGACCCAACTGTGTGTGCGCTGAGGGCCGGGGAATGTGTACGGGACCCAACTGAGGATGCGCCAAGCGCCAAAATGAGTGTGGGGGACTCAACTGGGGGTACGCCAAGCGCCGTGGAAAATGTACGGGACCCACTGGGGTGCGCCAAGCGCCAAAATATTTGAGGGGGACTCACCCAGGAGTGCGCCTAACGCCAAAATAAATTAGGGGGACCCAACTGGAACTGCGCCAAGCGCCGTGGAAAGTGTGTGGGACCCAACTTTGTGTGCGCTGAGGGCCGGGGAATGTGTACGGGACCGAACTGGAGGTGCGCCAAGCGCCAAAATAAGTGAGGGGGACCCAACTGGAGGTGCGCCAAGCGCCAAAATAAGTGAGGGGGACTCAACTGGGGGCGCGCTGAGCGCCGGGGAAAGTGTGTGGAACCCAACTGTGTGCGTGCGTGCTGAGCGCCGGGGAAAGTGCGTGGAACCTAACTGGGGGTGCGCGAAGCGCCAAAATAAATCGGCGGGACCCAACTGTGTGTGCGCCAAGCGCCAAAATATGTGAGGGGGACTCAACTGGGGGTGCGCCAAGCGCCGTAGAAAGTGTGTGGAACCCAACTGTGTGCGTGCGCGCTGAGCGCCGGGGAAAGTGCGTGGAACCTAACTGGGGGTGCGCGAAGCGCCAAAATAAATCGGCGAGACCCAACTGTGTGTGCGCTGAGCGCAGGGGAAAGTGTGTGGAACCCAACTGGGGGTGCGCCATGCGCCAAAATAAATGTGAGGGACCTAACTGTTAGTGCGCCAAGCGCTAAAATATATGAGGGGGACTCAACTGGGGGTGCGCCAAGCGCCGT
The DNA here is from genome assembly GCA_029168955.1 of Aplectana chamaeleonis. Lineage (NCBI taxonomy): Eukaryota > Metazoa > Nematoda > Chromadorea > Rhabditida > Cosmocercidae > Aplectana > Aplectana chamaeleonis. Next base: position 50,266 of record JAPDOI010000059.1, on the reverse strand, counting down.
AGAAAGTGTGTGGGACCCAACTATGTGCGTGCGCGCTGAGCGCCGGGGAAAGTGCGTGGAACCTTACTGAGGTGCGCGAAGCGCCAAAATAAATCAGCGGGCCTAATCTGTGTGTGCGCTGAGCGCCGGGGAAAGTGTACGGGACCCGAAGGGGCACCAAGCGTCAAATAAGTGACGGGCACTCGACTGGGGGTGTGCCAAGCGCCGTGGAAAGTGTGTGGGACCAAACTGTGTGCGCGCTGAGCGCAGGGTAAAGTGTGTGGAACCCAACTTGGGGTGCGCCATGCGCCAAAATAAATGTGTGGGACCTAACTGTGAGTGCGCCAAGCGCCGGGTAAAGTGCACGGGACCCAACTGGGGGAGGCGAGCGTCGTGGAAAGTGTGTGGGACCCAACTGTGTGTGCGCTGAGGGCCGGGGAATGTGTACGGGACCCAACTGAGGATGCGCCAAGCGCCAAAATGAGTGTGGGGGACTCAACTGGGGGTACGCCAAGCGCCGTGGAAAATGTACGGGACCCAATTGGGGGTGCGCCAAGCGCCAAAATATTTGAGGGGGACTCAACCAGGAGTGCGCCTAACGCCAAAATAAATTAGGGGGACCCAACTGGAACTGCGCCAAGCGCCGTGGAAAGTGTGTGGGACCCAACTTTGTGTGCGCTGAGGGCCGGGGAATGTGTACGGGACCGAACTGGAGGTGCGCCAAGCGCCAAAATAAGTGAGGGGGACCCAACTGGAGGTGCGCCAAGCGCCAAAATAAGTGAGGGGGACTCAACTGGGGGCGCGCTGAGCGCCGGGGAAAGTGTGTGGAACCTAACTGGGGGTGCGCGAAGCGCCAAAATAAATCGGCGGGACCCAACTGTGTGTGCGCCAAGCGCCAAAATATGTGAGGGGGACTCAACTGGGGGTGCGCCAAGCGCCGTAGAAAGTGTGTGGAACCCAACTGTGTGCGTGCGCGCTGAGCGCCGGGGAAAGTGCGTGGAACCTAACTGGGGGTGCGCGAAGCGCCAAAATAAATCGGCGAGACCCAACTGTGTGTGCGCTGAGCGCAGGGGAAAGTGTGTGGAACCCAACTGGGGGTGCGCCGTGCGCCAAAATAAATGTGAGGGACCTAACTGTTAGTGCGCCAAGCGCTAAAATATATGAGGGGGACTCAACTGGGGGTGCGCCAAGCGCCGTAGAAAGTGTGTGGGACCCAACTATGTGCGTGCGCGCTGAGCGCCGGGGAAAGTGCGTGGAACCTTACTGGAGGTGCGCGAAGCGCTAAAATAAATCAGCGGGCCCAACTGTGTGTGCGCTGAGCGCCGGGGAAAGTGTACGGGACTCGAAGGGGCACCAAGCGTCAAAATAAGTGACGGGCACTCGACTGGGGGTGTGCCAAGCGCCGTGGAAAGTGTGTGGGACCAAACTGTGTGCGCGCTGAGCGCAGGGTAAAGTGTGTGGAACCCAACTTGGGGTGCGCCATGCGCCAAAATAAATGTGTGGGACCTAACTGTGAGTGCGCCAAGCGCCGGGTAAAGTGTACGGGACCCAACTGGGGGAGGCGAGCGTCGTGGAAAGTGTGTGGGACCCAAATGTGTGTGCGCTGAGAGCCGGGGAATGTGTACGGGACCCAACTGAGGATGCGCCAAGCGCCAAAATGAGTGTGGGGGACTCAACTGGGGGTACGCCAAGCGCCGTGGAAAATGTACGGGACCCACTGGGGTGCGCCAAGCGCCAAAATATTTGAGGGGACTCAACCAGGAGTGCGCCTAACGCCAAAATAAATTAGGGGGACCCAACTGGAACTGCGCCAAGCGCCGTGGAAAGTGTGTGGGACCCAACTTTGTGTGCGCTGAGGGCCGGGGAATGTGTACGGGACCGGAAGGGAGGTGCGCCAAGCGCCAAAATAAGTGAGGGGGACCCAACTGGAGGTGCGCCAAGCGCCAAAATAAGTGAGGGGGACTCAACTGGGGGCGCGCTGAGCGCCGGGGAAAGTGTGTGGAACCCAACTGTGTGCGTGCGTGCTGAGCGCCGGGGAAAGTGCGTGGAACCTAACTGGGGGTGCGCGAAGCGCCAAAATAAATTGGCGGGACCCAACTGTGTGTGCGCCAAGCGCCAAAATATGTGAGGGGGACTCAACTGGGGGTGCGCCAAGCGCCGTAGAAAGTGTGTGGAACCCAACTGTGTGCGTGCGCGCTGTGCGCCGGGGAAAGTGCGTGGAACCTAACTGGGTGCGCGAAGCGCCAAAAATAAATCGGCGGGACCCAACTGTGTGTGCGCTGAGCGCAGGGGAAAGTGTGTGGAACCCAACTGAGGATGCGCCAAGCGCCAAGATGAGTGTGGGGGACTCAACTGGGGGTGCGCCAAGCGCCGTTGAAAGTGTACGGGACCCAATTGGGGGTGCGCCAAGCGCCAAAGTATGTGAGGGGGACGCAACCAGGAGTGCGCCTAACGCCAAAATAAATTAGGGGGACCCAACTGGAACTGCGCCAAGCGCCGTGGAAAGTGTGTGGGACCCAACTGTGTGTGCGCTGAGGGCCGGAGAATGTGTACGGGACCCAACTGGAGGTGCGCCAAGCGCCAAAATAAGCGAGGGAGACTCAACTGGGGGTGCGCCAAGCGCCATGGAAAGTGTACGGGATCCAACTGGGGGTGTGCGCGCTGAGCGCCGGGGAAAGTGTGTGGAACCCAACTGGGGGTGCGCCATGCGCCAAAATAAATGTGAGGGACCTAACTGTTAGTGCGCCAAGCGCTAAAATATATGAGGGGGACTCAACTGGGGGTGCGCCAAGCGCCGTAGAAAGTGTGTGGGACCCAACTGTGTGCGTGCGTGCTGAGCGCCGGGGAAAGTGCGTGGAACCTAACTGGGGGTGCGCGAAGCGCCAAAATAAATCGGCGGGACCCAACTGTGTGTGCGCTGAGCGCCGGGGAAAGTGTACGGGACTCGAAGGGGCACCAAGCGTCAAAATAAATGACGGGGGCTCAACTGGGGGTGTGCCAAGCGCCGTGGAAAGTGTTTGGGACCCAACTGTGTGTGTGCGCGCTGAGCGCCGGGGAAAGTGTACTGGACCCAACTGGGGGGAGTCGAGCGTCAGGAAAGTGTGTGGGACCCACCTGTGCGCGCGCTGAGCGCAGGGGAAAGTGTACGGGACCCAACTGAGGATGCGCCTAGCGCCAAAATGAGTGTGGGGGGCTCAACTGGGGGTGAGCCAAGCGCCGTGGAAAGTGTGCGGGACCCAATTGGGGGGAGCCGAGCGTCGTGGAAAGTGTGTGGGACCCAACTGTGTGTGCGCTGAGGGCCGGGGAATGTACGGGACCCAACTGAGGATGCGCCTAGCGCCAAAATGAGTGTGGGGGGCTCAACGGGGGTGAGCCATGCGCCGTGGAAAGTGTGCGGGACCCAATTGGGGGTGCGCCAAGCGCCAAAATATGTGAGAGGGACTCAACGGGGAGTGCGCCTAACGCCAAAATTTACGGGGACTTGACTGGAACTGCGCCAAGCGCCGTGGAAAGTGTGTGGGACCCAACTGTGTGTGTGCGCGCCGAGCGCCGGGGTAAGTGTACTGGACCCAATTGGGGGGAGCCGAGCGCCGTGGAAAGTGTGTGGGACCCGACTGTGTGCGCGCTGAGCGCAGGGGAATGTGTACGGGACCCAACTGGAGGTGCGCCAAGCGCCAAAATAAGCGAGGGAGACTCAACTGGGGGTGCGCCAAGCGCCATGGAAAGTGTACGGGATCCAACTGGGGGTGTGCGCGCTGAGCGCCGGGGAAAGTGTGTGGAACCCAACTGGGGGTGCGCCATGCGCCAAAATAAATGTGAGGGACCTAACTGTTAGTGCGCCAAGCGCTAAAATATATGAGGGGGACTCAACTGGGGGTGCGCCAAGCGCCGTAGAAAGTGTGTGGGACCCAACTGTGTGCGTGCGTGCTGAGCGCCGGGGAAAGTGCGTGGAACCTAACTGGGGGTGCGCGAAGCGCCAAAATAAATCGGCGGGACCCAACTGTCTGTGCGCCAAGCGCCAAAATATGTGAGGGGGACTCGACTGGGGGTGCGCCAAGCGCCGTAGAAAGTGTGTGGAACCCAATTGTGTGCGTGCGTGCTGAGCGCCGGGGAAAGTGCGTGGAACCTAACTGGGGGTGCGCGAAGCGCCAAAATAAATCGGCGGGACCCAACTGTGTGTGCGCCAAGCGCCAAAATATGTGAGGGGGACTCAACTGGGGGTGCGCCAAGCGCCGTAGAAAGTGTGTGGGACCCAACTGTGTGCGTGCGTGCTGAACGCCGGGGAAAGTGCGTGGAACCTAACTGGGGTGCGCGAAGCGCCAAAATAAATCGGCGGGACCCAACTGTGTGTGCGCTGAGCGCCGGGGAAAGTGTACGGGACTCGAAGGCGCACCAAGCGTCAAAATAAATGACGGGGCTCAACTGGGGTGTGCCAAGCGCCGTGGAAAGTGTACTGGACCCAACTGGGGAGTCGAGCGCCGTGGAAAGTGTGTGGGACCCAACTGGGTGCGCGCGGAGCGCAGGGGAAAGTGTTTGGAGCCCAACTTGGGGTGCGGCATGCGCCAAAATAAATGTGCGGGACCTAACTGCGAGTGCGCCAAGCGCCGGGTAAAGTGTACGGGACCCAACTGGGGGGAGCCGAGCATCGTGGAAAGTGTGTGGGACCCAACTGTGTGTGCGCTGAGGGCCGGGGAATGTGTACGGGACCCAACTGAGGATGCGCCTAGCGCCAAAATGAGTGTGGGGGGCTCAACGGGGGGTGAGCCAAGCGCCGTGGAAAGTGTGCGGGACCCAATTGGGGGTGCGCCAAGCGCCAAAATATGTGAGAGGGACTCAACGGGGAGTGCGCCTAACGCCAAAATTTACGGGGACTTGACTGGAACTGCGCCAAGCGCCGTGGAAAGTGTGTGGGACCCAACTGTGTGTGTGCGCGCCGAGCGCCGGGGTAAGTGTACTGGACCCAATTGGGGGGAGCCGAGCGCCGTGGAAAGTGTGTGGGACCCGACTGTGTGCGCGCTGAGCGCAGGGGAATGTGTACGGGACCCAAATGGAGGTGCGCCAAGCGCCAAAATAAGTGAGGGGGACTCAACTGGGGGTGCGCCAAGCGCCGTGGAAAGTGTGCGGGACCCAATTGGGGGTGCGCCAAGCGCCAAAATATGTGAGAGGGACTCAACGGGGAGTGCGCCTAACGCCAAAATTTACGGGGACTTGACTGGAACTGCGCCAAGCGCCGTGGAAAGTGTGTGGGACCCAACTGTGTGTGTGCGCGCCGAGCGCCGGGGTAAGTGTACTGGACCCAATTGGGGGGAGCCAAGCGCCGTAGAAAGTGTGTGGAACCCAATTGTGTGCGTGCGTGCTGAGCGCCGGGGAAAGTGCGTGGAACCTAACTGGGGGTGCGCGAAGCGCCAAAATAAATCGGCGGGACCCAACTGTGTGTGCGCCAAGCGCCAAAATATGTGAGGGGGACTCAACTGGGGGTGCGCCAAGCGCCGTAGAAAGTGTGTGGGACCCAACTGTGTGCGTGCGTGCTGAACGCCGGGGAAAGTGCGTGGAACCTAACTGGGGGTGCGCGAAGCGCCAAAATAAATCGGCGGGACCCAACTGTGTGTGCGCTGAGCGCCGGGGAAAGTGTACGGGACTCGAAGGGGCACCAAGCGTCAAAATAAATGACGGGGGCTCAACTGGGGGTGTGCCAAGCGCCGTGGAAAGTGTACTGGACCCAACTGGGGGGAGTCGAGCGCCGTGGAAAGTGTGTGGGACCCAACTGTGTGCGCGCTGAGCGCAGGGGAAAGTGTGTGGAGCCCAACTTGGGGTGCGGCATGCGCCAAAATAAATGTGCGGGACCTAACTGCGAGTGCGCCAAGCGCCGGGTAAAGTGTACGGGACCCAACTGGGGGGAGCCGAGCATCGTGGAAAGTGTGTGGGACCCAACTGTGTGTGCGCTGAGGGCCGGGGAATGTGTACGGGACCCAACTGAGGATGCGCCTACCGCCAAAATGAGTGTGGGGGGCTCAACTGGGGGTGAGCCAAGCGCCGTGGAAAGTGTGCGGGACCCAATTGGGGGTGCGCCAAGCGCTAAAATATGTGAGAGGGACTCAACGGGGAGTGCGCCTAACGCCAAAATTTACGGGGACTTGACTGGAACTGCGCCAAGCGCCGTGGAAAGTGTGTGGGACCCAACTGTGTGTGTGCGCGCCGAGCGCCGGGGTAAGTGTACTGGACCCAATTGGGGGGAGCCGAGCGCCGTGGAAAGTGTGTGGGACCCGACTGTGTGCGCGCTGAGCGCAGGGGAATGTGTACGGGACCCAAATGGAGGTGCGCCAAGGGCCAAAATAAGTGAGGGGGACTCAACTGGGGGTGCGTCAAGCGCCGTGGAAAGTGTACGGGACCCAACTGGGGTGTGCGCGCTGAGCGCCGGGGAAAGTGTGTGGAACCCAACTGGGGGTGCGCCATGCGCCAAAATAAATGTGAGGGACCTAACTGTTAGTGCGCCAAGCGCCAAAATATGTGAGGGGGACTCAACTGGGGGTGCGCCAAGCGCCATGGAAAGTGTACGGGACCCAATTGGGGGTGCGCCAAGCGCCAAAATATGTGAGGGGGACGCAACCGGGAGTGCGCCTAACGCCAAAATAAGTTAGGGGGACCCAACTGAAAGTGCGCCAAGCGCCGTGGAAAGTGTTTGGGACCCAACTGTGTGTGTGCGCGCTGAGCGCCGGGGAAGGTGTACTGGACCCAACTGGGGGGAGCCGAGCGCCGTGGAAAGTGTGTGGGACCCAACTGTGTGCGCGCTGAGCGCAGGGGTTAGTGTGTAGAACCCAACTTGGGGTGCGCCATGCGCCAAAATAAATGTGCGGGACCTAACTGTGAGTGCGCCAAGCGCCGGGTAAAGTGTACGGGACCTAACTGGGGGGAGGCGAGCGTCGTGGAAAGTGTGTGGGACCCAACTGTGTGTGCGCTGAGGGCCGGGGAATGTGTACGGGACCCAACTGAGGATGCGCTAAGCCCCAAAATGAGTGTGGGGGACTCAACTGGGGGTACGCCAAGCGCCTTTGAAAGCGTACGGGACCCAATTGGGGGTGCGCCAAGCGCCAAAATGTGTGAGGGGAACTCAACCGGGGGTGCGCCTAACGCCAAAATAAATTAGGGGGACTCAACTGGAACTGCGCCATGCGCCGTGGAAAGTGTGTGGGACCCAACTGTGTGCGTGCGTGCTGTGCGCCGGGGAAGGTGCGTGGAACCTAAGTGGGGGTGCGGGAAGCGCCAAAATAAAATGGCGGGACCCAACTGTGTGTGCGCTGAGCGCAGAAGAAAGTGTGTGGAACCTAAATGAGGATGCCAAAATGAGTGTGGGGGACTCAACTGGGGGTGCGCCAAGCGCCGTGGAAAGTGTGTGGGACCCAACTGTGTGTGCGCTTAGGGCCGGGGAATGTGTACGGGACCCAACTGGAGGTGCGCCAAGCGCCAAAATAAGTGAGGGGACTCAACCGGGGTGCGCCAAGCGCCGTGGAAAGTGTACGGGACCCAACTGGCGGTGTGCGCGCTGAGCGCCGGGGAAAGTGTGTGGAACCCAACTGGGGATGCGCGAAGCGCCAAAATAAATCAGCGGGACCCAACTGTGTGTGCGCTGAGCGCCGGGGAAAGCGTACGGGACTCGAAGGGGCACCAAGCGTCAGAATAAGTGACGGGGACTCAACTGGGGGTGTGCCAAGCGCCGTGGAAAGTGTTTGGGACCCAACTGTGTGTGTGCGCGCTGAGCGCCGGGAAAAGTGTACTGGACCCAACTGAGGGGAGCCGAGCGCCGTGGAAAGTGTGTGGGACTCAAATGTGTGCGCGCTGAGCGCAGGGGAAAGTGTGTGGAGCCCAACTTGGGGTGCGGCATGCGCCAAAATAAATGTGCGGCTTCGACGACCCCCTTCCATCATGTGCAGTGTTCGTTTGACTTCGCCAAAGAAAGGCCGGCTTCTCCGAGCCCCTTCCAACATGTGCAGTGGTCGGTGGGCTTCGCCAAACGAGGGGCCGGCTTCGCCGACCCCTTCCATCATGTGGAGTGTTCGTTTGGCTTCGCTAAACGAAGTACTGGCTTCTCCGACCCCTTTCCATCATGTGCAGTGTTCGTTTGGCTTCGCCAAAGAAAGGCCGGCTTCACCGTCCCCCTTCCATTATGTGGAGTGTTCGTTTGGCTTCGCTAAACGAAGGACTGGCTTCTTCGACCCCTTTCCATCATGTGCAGTGTTCGTTTGGCTTCGCCAAACAAAGGGCCGGCTTCGCTGACCCCCTTCCAGCATGAGCAATGTTCGTTTGGCTTCGGTAAACAAAGGGCCGGCTTCGCCAACCCTTTTTCATTAATGATTAGTAATGCTTTGGCTTCGCCAACCCTTTTTCATTAATGATTAGTAATGCTTTGGCTTCGCCAAACGAAGGGCCGGCTTCGCCGACCCCCTTCCATCATGTGCAGTGTCCGTTTGGCTTCGCCAAACAAAGGGCCGGCTTCGCCGACCCCCTTCCATCATGTGCAGTATTCGTTTGGCTTCGCCTAACGAAGGGCCGGCTTCGCTGACCCCCTTCCATCATGTGCAGTGTTCTCTTTGCTCCGCCGAACGATGGGCCGGGTTCGCCGGCCACCCTACATCATTTGCAGTGTTCGTTTGGCTTCGCCGAACGAAGGGCCGGCTCCTCCGACCCCCTTTCATCATGTGGAGTGTTGGTTTGGCTTCGCCAAACGAAGGGCCGGCTTCGCCGACCCCCTTCCATCATGTGAAGTGTTCGTTTGGCTTCGCTAAAAAAGGGCCGGTTTTGCCGACCCCTTCCATCATGAACGATATTCGTTTGGCTTCGCCAAAGAAAGGCCGGCTTCTCCGACCCCCTTTCAACATGTGCAGTGTTCGTTTGGCTTCGCCAAACGGAGGGCCGGCTTCACCGTCCCCCTTCCATTATGTGGAGTGTTCGTTTGGCTTCGCTAAACGAAGGACTGGCTTCTCCGACCCCTTTCCATCATGTGCAGTGTTCGTTTGGCTTTGCCAAACAAAGGGCCGGCTTTGCCAACCCCCTTCCATCATGAGCAATGTTCGTTTGGCTTCGGTAAACAATGGACCGGCTTCGCCGACCCTTTTTCATTAATGATTAGTAATGCTTTGGCTTCGCCAAACAAAGGGCAGGCTTCGCCGACCCCCTTCCATCATGTGCAGTGTCCTTTTGGCTTCGCCAAACGAAGGGCCGGCTTCGCTGACCCCCTTCCATCATGTGCACTGTTCGTTTGGCTTCGCCAAACAAAGGGCCGGCTTCGCTGACCCCCTTCCAGCATGAGCAATGTTCGTTTGGCTTCGGTAAACAAAGGGCCGGCTTCGCTGACCCCCTTCCATCATGAGCAATTTTCGTTTGGCTTCGCCAAACGAAGGGCCGGCTTCGACGACCCCCTTCCATCATGTGCAGTATTCGTTTGGCTTCGCCAAACGAAGGGCCGGCTTCGCCGACTCCCTTCCATCATGTGAAGTGTTCGTTTGGCTTCTCTAAAAAAGGGCCGGTTTTGCCGACCCCTTCCATCATGTGCAGTGTCCGTTTGGCTTCGCCAAACGAAGGGCCGGCTTTGCCGACCCCCTTCCATCATGTGCAGTGTCCGTTTGGCTTCGCCAAACGAAGGTCCGGCTTCGCCGACCCCCTTCCATGATGTGCAGTGTCCGTTTAACTTCGCCAAACAAAGGGCCGGCTTCGCCAACCCTTTTTTCAGTAATGATTAGTAATGCTTTGGCTTCGCCAAACGAAGGTCCGGCTTCGCCGACCCCCTTCCATGATGTGCAGTGTCCGTTTAACTTCGCCAAACAAAGGGCCGGCTTCGCCGACCCCCTTCCATCATGTGCAGTATTCGTTTGGCTTCGCCTAACGAAGAGCCGGCTTCGCTGACCCCCTTCCATCATGTGCAGTGTCCGTTTGGCTTCGCCAAACAAAGGGCAGGCTTCGCCGACCCCCTTCCATCATGTGCAGTGTTTGTTTGGCTTCGCCGAACGATGGGCCGGCTTCGCCGACCAACCTCCATCATGTGCAGTGTTCGTTTGGCTTCGCCAAACAAAGGGCCGGCTTCGCCGACCCCTTCCATCATGTGCAGTGTTCGTTTGGCTTCGCCAAACGAAGGGCCGGCTTCGCCGACCCCTTCCATCATGTGCAGTGTTCGTTTGGCTTCGCCAAACGAAGGGCCGGCTTCGCCGACCCCTTCCATCATGTGCAGTGTTCGTTTGGCTTCGCCAAACGAAGGGCCGGCTTCGCCGACCCCTTCCATCATGTGGAGTGTTCGTTTGGCTTCGCCAAACGAAGGGCCGGCTTCGCCGATCTCCTTCCATCATGAGCGCTATTCGTTTGGCTGCGCCAAACAAAGGGCCGGCTTCGCCGACCCCTTCCACCATGAGCAATATTCGTTTGGCTTGGACAAACCAAGGGCCGGCTTCGCCGATCCCTTCCATCATGTGCAGTGTTAGTTTGGCTTCGCCAAACGAAGGGCCGGCTTCGCCGACCCCCTTCCATCATGTGCAGTATTCGTTTGGCTTCGCCTAACGAAGGGCCGGCTTCGCTGACCCCCTTCCATCATGTGCAGTGTTCTCTTTGCTCCGCCAAACGAAGGGCCGGCTTCGCTGACCCCCTTCCATCATGTGCACTGTTCGTTTGGCTTCGCCAAACAAAGGGCCGGCTTCGCCGACCCCCTTCCATCATGTGCAGTGTTCGTTTGGCTTCGCCAAACAAAGGGCCGGCTTTGCCAACCCCCTTCCATCATGAGCAATGTTCGTTTGGCTTCGGTAAACAATGGACCGGCTTCGCCGACCCTTTTTCATTAATGATTAGTAATGCTTTGGCTTCGCCAAACGAAGGGCAGGCTTCGCCGACCCCCTTCCATCATGTGCAGTGTCCTTTTGGCTTCGCCAAACGAAGGGCCGGCTTCGCTGACCCCCTTCCATCATGAGCAATGTTCGTTTGGCTTCGGTAAACAAAGGGCCGGCTTCGCCAACCCTCTTTTCATTAATGATTAGTAATGCTTTGGCTTCGCCAAACGAAGGGCCGGCTTCGCCGACCCCCTTCCATCATGTGCAGTGTCCGTTTGGCTTCGCCAAACAAAGGGCCGGCTTCGCCGACCCCCTTCCATCATGTGCAGTATTCGTTTGGCTTCGCCTAACGAAGGGCTGGCTTCGCTGACCCCCTTCCATCATGTGCAGTGTTCTCTTTGCTCCGACGAACGATGGGCCGGGTTCGCCGGCCACCCTACATCATTTGCAGTGTTCGTTTGGCTTCGCCGAACGAAGGGCCGGCTCCTCCGACCCCCTTTCATCATGTGGAGTGTTGGTTTGGCTTCGCCAAACGAAGGGCCGGCTTCGCCGACCCCCTTCCATCATGTGAAGTGTTCGTTTGGCTTCGCTAAAAAAAGGCCGGTTTTGCCGACACCTTTCATCATGAAAGATATACGCTTGGCTTCGCCAAAGAAAGGCCGGCTTCACCGTCCCCCTTCCATTATGTGGAGTGTTCGTTTGGCTTCGCTAAACGAAGGACTGGCTTCTCCGACCCCTTTCCATCATGTGCAGTGTTCGTTTGGCTTTGCCAAACAAAGGGCCGGCTTCGCTGAACCCCTTCCATCATGGGCACTGTTCGTTTGGCTTCGCCAAACAAAGGGCCGGCTTCGCTGACTCCCTTCCAGCATGAGCAATGTTCGTTTGGCTTCGCCAAACAAAGGGCCGGCTTCGCCGACCCCCTTCCATCATGTGCAGTGTTCGTTTGGCTTCGCCAAACAAAGGGCCGGCTTTGCCGACCTCCTTCCATCATGAGCAGTATTCGTTCGGCTTTGCCAAACAAAGGGCCGGCTTCGCCGACCCCCTTCCATCATGTGCAGTGTTCGTTTGGCTTCGCCAAACGAAGGACCGGCTTCGCCGACCCCCTTCCATCATGTGCAGTGTTCGTTTCGCTTCGCCAAACGGAGGGCCGGTTTTGCCGACCCCCTTCCATCATGTGCAGTGTTCGTTTCGCTTCGCCAAACGGAGGGCCGGTTTTGCCGACCACCTTCCATCATTTGCAGTGTTCGTTTGGCTCCGGCAAACAAAGGGCCGGCTTCGCCGACCCCTTCCACCATGAGCGATATTCGTTTCGCTTCGCCAAACGAAGGGCCGGCTTCGCCGACCCCCTCACATTATGTGCAGTGTTCGTTTGGCTTCGCTAAACAAAGCGCCGGCTTCGCCGATCTTCTTCCATTATGTGGAGTGTTCGTTTCGCTTCGCCAAACGAAGGGCCGGCTTCGCCGACCCCCTCACATTATGTGCAGTGTTCGTTTGGCTTTGCCAAACAAAGGGCCGGCTTCTCCGACCCCCTTCCATCATGTGCAGTGTTCGTTTGGCTTCGCCAAACAAAGGGCCGGCTTCGCCGACCCCCTTCCATCATGTGCAGTGTCCTTTTGGCTTCGCCAAACGAAGGGCCGGCTTCGCTGACCCCCTTCCATCATGTGCACTGTTCGTTTGGCTTCGCCAAACAAAGGGCCGGCTTCGCTGACCCCCTTCCAGCATGAGCAATGTTCGTTTGGCTTCGGTAAACAAAGGGCCGGCTTCGCCAACCCTCTTTTCATTAATGATTAGTAATGCTTTGGCTTCGCCAAACGAAGGGCCGGCTTCGCCGACCCCCTTCCATCATGTGCAGTGTCCGTTTGGCTTCGCCAAACAAAGGGCCGGCTTCGCCGACCCCCTTCCATCATGTGCAGTGTCCGTTTGGCTTCGCCAAACAAAGGGCCGGCTTCGCCGACCCCCTTCCATGATGTGCAGTGTCCGTTTGGCTTCGCCAAACAAAGGGCCGGCTTTGCCGACGAGCGATATTCGTTTGGCTTCGCCAAACAAAGGGCCGGCTTCGCCGACCCTTTTCCATTAATGATTAGTAATGCATTGGCTTCGCCAAACGCAGGGTCGGCTTCGCCGATCCCCTTCCATCGTGAGCAATGTTCGTTTGGCTTCGGTAAACAAAGGGCCAGCTTCGCTGACCTCCTTCCATCATGTGCAATATTCGTTTGGCTTCGCCAAACAAAGGGCCGGCTTCGCTGATCCCCTTCCAGCATGTGCAGTGTTCGTTTGGCTTCGCCGAACGAAGGGCCGGCTTTGCCGACCCCCTTCGTCATGAGCAATGTTCGTTTGGCTTCGCCAAACAAAGGGCCGGCTTCACCGTCCCCCTTCCATCATGTGGAGTGTTCGTTTGGCTTCGTCAAACGAAGGACCGGCTTCGCCGACCCCCTTCCATCATGTGGAGTGTTCGTTTGGCTTCGCCAAACAAAGGGCCGGCTTCGCCGACCCCCTTCCATCATGTGCAGTGTTCGTTTGGCTTCGCCAAACAAAGGGCCGGCTTCGCCGACCCCCTTCCATCATGTGGAGTGATGCTTTGGCTTCGCCAAACGAAGGGCCGGCTTCGCCGACCCCTTTCCATTGTAAGCAGTGTCCGTTTGGCTTCGCCAAACAAAGGGCCGGCTTCGCCGACCCCCTTCCATCATGTGCAGTGTCCGTTTGGCTTCGCCAAACAAAGGGCCGGCTTTGCCGACCCCCTTCCATCATGAGCAATGTTCGTTTGGCTACGGTAAACAAAGGGCCGGCTTCGCCAACCCTTTTTCATTAATGATTAGTAATGCTTTGGCTTCGCCAAACGAAGGGCCGGCTTCGCCGACCCCCTTCCATCATGTGCAGTGTCCGTTTGGCTTCGCCAAACAAAGGGCCGGCTTCGCCGACCCCCTTCCATCATGTGCAGTATTCGTTTGGCTTCGCCAAACGAAGGGCCGGCTTCGCCGACCCCCTTCCATCATGTGCAGTATTCGTTTGGCTTCGCCAAACGAAGGGCCGGCTTTGCCGGCCACCCTACATCATGTGCAGTGTTCGTTTGGCTTCGCCGAACGAAGGGCCGGCTCCTCCGACCCCCTTTCATCATGTGGAGTGTTCGTTTGGCTTCGCTAAACGAAGGACTGACTTCTCCGACCCCTTTCCATCATGTGCAGTGTTCGTTTGGCTTTGCCAAACAAAGGGCCGGCTTCGCCAACCCCCTTCCATCATGTGCAGTGTCCGTTTGGCTTCGCCAAACAAAGGGCCGGCTTCGCTGAACCCCTTCCATCATGGGCACTGTTCGTTTGGCTTCGCCAAACAAAGGGCCGGCTTCGCCGATCCCTTCCATCCTGAGCAATGTTCGTTTGGCTTCGCCAAACGAAGGGCCGGCTTTGCCGACCCCCTTCCATCATGTGCAGTGTTCGTTTGGCTCCGCCAAACGAAGGGCCGGCTTCGCTGACCCCCTTCCATCATGTGCACTGTTCGTTTGGCTTCGCCAAACAAAGGGCCGGCTTCGCTGACCCCCTTCCAGCATGAGCAATGTTCGTTTGGCTTCGGTAAACAAAGGGCCGGCTTCGCCAACCCTTTTTCATTAATGATTAGTAATGCTTTGGCTTCGCCAAACGAAGGTCCGGCTTCGCCGACCCCCTTCCATGATGTGCAGTGTCCGTTTAACTTCGCCAAACAAAGGGCCGGCTTTGCCGGCCCGCTTCCATCATGTGCAGTGTCCGTTTGGCTTCGCCAAACGAAGGGCCGGCTTCGCCGACCCCCTTCCATGATGTGCAGTGTCCGTTTGGCTTCGCCAAACAAAGGGCCGGCTTCGCCGACCCCCTTCCATGATGTGCAGTGTCCGTTTGGCTTCGCCAAACAAAGGGCCGGCTTTGCCGACCCCCTTCCATCATGAGCAATGTTCGTTTGGCTTCGCCAAACAAAGGGCCGGCTTTGCCGGCCCGCTTCCATCATGTGCAGTGTCCGTTTGGCTTCGCCAAACGAAGGGCCGGCTTCACCGTCCCCCTTCCATCATGTGGAGTGTTCGTTTGGCTTCGTCAAACGAAGGACCGGCTTCGCCGACCCCCTTCCATCATGTGGAGTGTTCGTTTGGCTTCGACAAACGGAGGGCCGGCTTATCCGACCCCCTTCCATCATGTGCAGTGTCCGTTTGGCTTAGCCAAACGAAGGGCCGGCTTCGCCGACCCCTTCCATCATGTGCAATGTTCGTTTGGCGGCGCCAAACGAAGGGCCGGCTTCGCCGACCCCTTCCATCATGTGCAGTGTTTGTTTGGCTCCGCCAAACGTAGGGCCGGCTTCTCCGACCCTCTTCCATCATGTGGAGTGTACGTTTCGCTTCGCCAAACGGAGGGCCGGCGTCGCCGACCCCCTTCCATCATGTGCAGTGTTCGTTTGGCTTCGCCAAAGAAAGGGCCGGCTTCGCCGACCTCTTCCATTATGTGGAGTGTTCGTTTCGCTTCGCCAAACGAAGGGCCGGCTTCGCCGATCCCCTCACATCATGTGCAGTGTACCTTTCGCTTCGCCAAACGAAGGGCCGGCTTCGCTAACCCCCTCCATCATGTGCGTGTTCGTTTGGCTTTGCCAAACAAAGGGCCGGCTTTGCCGTCCCCTTTCGTCATGTGCAGTGTCCGTTTGGCTTCGCCAAACGGAGGGCCGGTTTTGCCGACACCTTCCATCATGTGCAGTGTTCGTTTGGCTTCGCCAAACAAAGGGCCGGCTTCGATGACCCCCTTCCATCATGTGCAGTGTTCGTTTGGCTTCGCCAAACGAAGGGCCGGCTTCGCCGACCCCTTCCATTATGTGGAGTGTTCGTTTCGCTTCGCCAAACGAAGGGCCGGCTTCGCCGAGCCCCTCACATCATGCGCAGTGTTCGTTTCGCTTGGCCAAACAAAGGGCCGGCTTCTCCGACCCCATTCCATCATGTGGAGTGTTCGTTTGGCTTCGCCAAACAAATGGCCGGCTTCGCCGACCCCTTCCATCATGTGCAGTGTTCGTTTGGCTTCGCCAAACGAAGGGCCGGCTTCGCCGACCCCTTCCATCATGTGCAGTGTTCGTTTGGCTTCGCCAAACGAAGGGCCGGCTTCGCCGACCCCTTCCATCATGTGCAGTGTTCGTTTGGCTTCGCCAAACGAAGGGCCGGCTTCGCCGACCCCTTCCATCATGTGCAGTGTTCGTTTGGCTTCGCCAAACGAAGGGCCGGCTTCGCCGACCCCTTCCATCATGTGCAGTGTTCGTTTGGCTTCGCCAAACGAAGGGCCGGCTTCGCCGACCCCTTCCATCATGTGCAGTGTTCGTTTGGCTTCGCCAAACGAAGGGCCGGCTTCGCCGACCCCTTCCATCATGTGCAGTGTTCGTTTGGCTTCGCCAAACAAAGGGCCGGCTTCGCCGACCCCTTCCATCATGTGCAGTGTTCGTTTGGCTTCGCCAAACGAAGGGCCGGCTTCGCCGACCCCTTCCATCATGTGCAGTGTTCGTTTGGCTTCGCCAAACAAAGGGCCGGCTTCGCCGACCCCTTCCATCATGTGCAGTGTTCGTTTGGCTTCGCCAAACGAAGGGCCGGCTTCGCCGACCCCTTCCATCATGTGCAGTGTTCGTTTGGCTTCGCCAAACGAAGGGCCGGCTTCGCCGACCCCTTCCATCATGTGCAGTGTTCGTTTGGCTTCGCCAAACAAAGGGCCGGCTTCGCCGACCCCTTCCATCATGTGCAGTGTTCGTTTGGCTTCGCCAAACGAAGGGCCGGCTTCGCCGACCCCTTCCATCATGTGCAGTGTTCGTTTGGCTTCGCCAAACGAAGGGCCGGTGTCGCCGACCCCTTCCATCATGTGCAGTGTTCGTTTGCCTTCGCCAAGCGAAGGGCCGGCTTCGCCGACCCCTTTCCATCATGTGCAGTGTTCGTTTGGCTTCGCCAAACAAAGGGCCGGCTTTGCCGGCCCGCTTCCATCATGGGCAGTGTTCGTTTGGCTTCGCCAAACAAAGGGCCGGCTTCGCTGACTCCCTTCCAGCATGAGCAATGTTCGTTTGGCTTCGCCAAACAAAGGGCCGGCTTCGCCGACCCCCTTCCATCTTGTGCAGTGATCGTTTGGCTTCGCCAAACGAAGGGCCGGTTTTGCCGACCCCTTCCATCATGTGCAGTGTTTGTTTGCCTTTGCCAAACAAAGGGCCGGTTTCGCCGACCCCTTCCATCATGTGCAATGTTCGTTTGGCTCCGCCAAACGAAGGACCGGCTTCGCCGACCCCTTCCATCATGTGCAGTGTTCGTTTAGCTTCGCCAAACGAAGGGCCGGCTTCGCCGACCCCTTCCATCATGTGCAGTGTTCGTTTGGCTTCGCCAAACGAAGGGCCGGCTTCGCCGACCCCTTCCATCATGTGCAGTGTTCGTTTGGCTTCGCCAAACGAAGGGCCGGCTTCGCCGACCCCTTCCATCATGTGCAGTGTTCGTTTGGCTTCGCCAAACGAAGGGCCGGCTTCGCCGACCCCTTCCATCATGTGCAGTGTTCGTTTGGCTTCGCCAAACGAAGGGCCGGCTTCGCCGACCCCTTCCATCATGTGCAGTGTTCGTTTGGCTTCGCCAAACAAAGGGCCGGCTTCGCCGACCCCTTCCATCATGTGCAGTGTTCGTTTGGCTTCGCCAAACGAAGGGCCGGCTTCGCCGACCCCTTCCATCATGTGCAGTGTTCGTTTGGCTTCGCCAAACAAAGGGCCGGCTTCGCCGACCCCTTCCATCATGTGCAGTGTTCGTTTGGCTTCGCCAAACAAAGGGCCGGCTTCGCCGACCCCTTCCATCATGTGCAGTGTTCGTTTGGCTTCGCCAAACGAAGGGCCGGCTTCGCCGACCCCTTCCATCATGTGCAGTGTTCGTTTGGCTTCGCCAAACAAAGGGCCGGCTTCGCCGACCCCTTCCATCATGTGCAGTGTTCGTTTGGCTTCGCCAAACAAAGGGCCGGCTTCGCCGACCCCTTCCATCATGTGCAGTGTTCGTTTCGCTTCGCCAAACGAAGAGCCGGCTTCGCCGACCCCTTCCATCATGTGGAGTGTTCGTTCCGCTTCGCCAAACGAAGGGCCGGCTTCGCCGACCCCCTTCCATCATGTGCAGTGTTTGTTTCGCTTCGCCAAACGAAGGACCGGTTTTGCCGACCCCTTCCATCTTGTGCAGTGTTCGTTTGGTCAAGCCAAACAAAGGGCCGGCTTCGCCGACCCCTTCCATTATGTGCAGTGTTTGTTTCGCTTCGCCAAACGAAGGACCGGTTTTGCCGACCCCTTCCATCATGTGGAGTGTTCGTTTGGCCTCGCCAAACAAAGGACCGGCTTCGCCGACCCCCTTCCATCATGTGCAGTGTTTGTTTCGCTTCGCCAAACGAAGGACCGGTTTTGCCGACCCCTTCCATCATGTGGAGTGTTCGTTTGGCCTCGCCAAACAAAGGACCGGCTTCGCCGACCCCTTCCATCATGAGGAGTGTTCGTTTCGCTTCGCCAAACAAAGGGCCGGCTTCGACGACCCCCTTCCATCATGTGCAATGTTCGTTTGGCTTCGCCAAACGAAGGGCCGGCTTCGCCGACCCCTTCCATCATGTGCAGTGTTCGTTTGGCTTCGCAAAACGTAGGGCCGGCTTCTCCGGCCCCCTTCCATCATGTGGAGTGTTCGTTTGGCCTCGCCAAACGAAGGGCCGGCTTCGCCGACCCCTTCCATCATGTGCAGTGTTCGTTTGGCTTCGCCAAACAAAGGGCCGGCTTCGCCGACCCCTTCCATCATGTGCAGTGTTCGTTTGGCTTCGCCAAACAAAGGGCCGGCTTCGCCGACCCCTTCCATCATGTGCAGTGTTCGTTTGGCTTCGCCAAACAAAGGGCCGGCTTCGCCGACCCCTTCCATCATGTGCAGTGTTCGTTTGGCTTCGCCAAACGAAGGGCCGGCTTCGCCGACCCCTTCCATCATGTGCAGTGTTCGTTTGGCTTCGCCAAACAAAGGGCCGGCTTCGCCGACCCCTTCCATCATGTGCAGTGTTCGTTTGGCTTCGCCAAACGAAGGGCCGGCTTCGCCGACCCTTCCATCATGTGCAGTGTTCGTTTGGCTTCGCCAAACAAAGGGCCGGCTTCGCCGACCCCTTCCATCATGTGCAGTGTTCGTTTGGCTTCGCCAAACGAAGGGCCGGCTTCGCCGACCCCTTCCATCATGTGCAGTGTTCGTTTGGCTTCGCCAAACGAAGGGCCGGCTTCGCCGACCCCTTCCATCATGTGCAGTGTTCGTTTGGCTTCGCCAAACGAAGGGCCGGCTTCGCCGACCCCTTCCATCATGTGCAGTGTTCGTTTGGCTTCGCCAAACGAAGGGCCGGCTTCGCCGACCCCTTCCATCATGTGCAGTGTTCGTTTGGCTTCGCCAAACGAAGGGCCGGCTTCGCCGACCCCTTCCATCATGTGCAGTGTTCGTTTGGCTTCGCCAAACGAAGGGCCGGCTTCGCCGACCCCTTCCATCATGTGCAGTGTTCGTTTGGCTTCGCCAAACAAAGGGCCGGCTTCGCCGACCCCTTCCATCATGTGCAGTGTTCGTTTGGCTTCGCCAAACAAAGGGCCGGCTTCGCCGACCCCTTCCATCATGTGCAGTGTTCGTTTGGCTTCGCCAAACGAAGGGCCGGCTTCGCCGACCCCTTTCCATTGTAAGCAGTGTCCGTTTGGCTTCGCCGAACAAAGGGCCGGCTTCGCCGACCCCTTCCATCATGTGCAGTGTTCGTTTGGCTTCGCCAAACAAAGGGCCGGCTTCGCCAACCCCTTCCATCATGTGCAGTGTTCGTTTGGCTTCGCCAAACAAAGGGCCGGCTTCGCCGACCCCTTCCATCATGTGCAGTGTTCGTTTGGCTTCGCCAAACGAAGGGCCGGCTTCGCCGACCCCTTCCATCATGTGCAGTGTTCGTTTGGCTTCGCCAAACGAAGGGCCGGCTTCGCCGACCCCTTCCATCATGTGCAGTGTTCGTTTGGCTTCGCCAAACAAAGGGCCGGCTTCGCCGACCCCTTCCATCATGTGCAGTGTTCGTTTGGCTTCGCCAAACAAAGGGCCGGCTTCGCCGACCCCTTCCATCATGTGCAGTGTTCGTTTGGCTTCGCCAAACGAAGGGCCGGCTTCGCCGACCCCTTCCATCATGTGCAGTGTTCGTTTGGCTTCGCCAAACAAAGGGCCGGCTTCGCCGACCCCTTCCATCATGTGCAGTGTTCGTTTGGCTTCGCCAAACGAAGGGCCGGCTTCGCCGACCCCTTCCATCATGTGCAGTGTTCGTTTGGCTTCGCCAAACGAAGGGCCGGCTTCGCCGACCCCTTCCATCATGTGCAGTGTTCGTTTGGCTTCGCCAAACGAAGGGCCGGCTTCGCCGACCCCTTCCATCATGTGCAGTGTTCGTTTGGCTTCGCCAAACAAAGGGCCGGCTTCGCCGACCCCTTCCATCATGTGCAGTGTTCGTTTGGCTTCGCCAAACGAAGGGCCGGCTTCGCCGACCCCTTCCATCATGTGCAGTGTTCGTTTGGCTTCGCCAAACAAAGGGCCGGCTTCGCCGACCCCTTCCATCATGTGCAGTGTTCGTTTGGCTTCGCCAAACAAAGGGCCGGCTTCGCCGACCCCTTCCATCATGTGCAGTGTTCGTTTGGCTTCGCCAAACGAAGGGCCGGCTTCGCCGACCCCTTCCATCATGTGCAGTGTTCGTTTGGCTTCGCCAAACGAAGGGCCGGCTTCGCCGACCCCTTCCATCATGTGCAGTGTTCGTTTGGCTTCGCCAAACAAAGGGCCGGCTTCGCCGACCCTTCCATCATGTGCAGTGTTCGTTTGGCTTCGCCAAACAAAGGGCCGGCTTCGCCGACCCCTTCCATCATGTGCAGTGTTCGTTTGGCTTCGCCAAACGAAGGGCCGGCTTCGCCGACCCCTTCCATCATGTGCAGTGTTCGTTTGGCTTCGCCAAACAAAGGGCCGGCTTCGCCGACCCCTTCCATCATGTGCAGTGTTCGTTTGGCTTCGCCAAACGAAGGGCCGGCTTCGCCGACCCCTTCCATCATGTGCAGTGTTCGTTTGGCTTCGCCAAACAAAGGGCCGGCTTCGCCGACCCCTTCCATCATGTGCAGTGTTCGTTTGGCTTCGCCAAACGAAGGGCCGGCTTCGCCGACCCCTTCCATCATGTGCAGTGTTCGTTTGGCTTCGCCAAACGAAGGGCCGGCTTCGCCGACCCCTTCCATCATGTGCAGTGTTCGTTTGGCTTCGCCAAACGAAGGGCCGGCTTCGCCGACCCCTTCCATCATGTGCAGTGTTCGTTTGGCTTCGCCAAACGAAGGGCCGGCTTCGCCGACCCCTTCCATCATGTGCAGTGTTCGTTTGGCTTCGCCAAACGAAGGGCCGGCTTCGCCGACCCCTTCCATCATGTGCAGTGTTCGTTTGGCTTCGCCAAACGAAGGGCCGGCTTCGCCGACCCCTTCCATCATGTGCAGTGTTCGTTTGGCTTCGCCAAACGAAGGGCCGGCTCCGCCGACCCCCTTCCATCATGTGGAGTGTTCGTTTGGCCTCGCCAAACAAAGGGCCGGCTTCGCCGACCCCTTCCATCATGTGCAGTGTTCGTTTGGCTTCGCAAAACGTAGGGCCGGCTTCCCCGACCCCCTTCCATTATGTGCAGTGTTCCTTTGGCTTCGCCAAACGAAGGACCGGTTTTGCCGACCCCTTCCATCATGTGCAGTGTTTGTTTCGCTTCGCCAAACGAAGGACCGGTTTTGCCGACCACCTTCCATCATGTGCAGTGTTCGTTTGGCGTCGCTAAACGAAGGGCCGGCTTCGCCGACCCCCTTCCATCATGAGCGCTATTCGTTTGGCTTCGCCAAACAAAGGGCCGGCTTCGCCTACCCCCTCCATCATGTGCAGTGTTCGTTTGACTTTGCCAAACAAAGGGCCGGCTTCGCCGACCCCTTCCACCATGAGCAATATTCGTTTGGCTTGGACAAACCAAGGGCCGGCTTCGCCGATCCCGTCCATCATGAGCGATATTCGTTTGGCTTCGCCGAACGAAGGGCCGGCTTCGATGACCCCCCTCCATCATGTGGAGTGTTAGTTTGGCTTCGCCAAACGAAGGGCCGTCTTCGCCGAACCCTTCCATCATGTGCAGTGTTCGTTTGGCTTCGCCAAACGAAGGGCCGGCTTCGCCGACCCCTTCCATCATGTGCAGTGTTCGTTTGGCTTCGCCAAACAAAGGGCCGGCTTCGCCGACCCCTTCCATCATGTGCAGTGTTCGTTTGGCTTCGCCAAACGAAGGGCCGGCTTCGCCGACCCCTTCCATCATGTGCAGTGTTCGTTTGGCTTCGCCAAACGAAGGGCCGGCTTCGCCGACCCCTTCCATCATGTGCAGTGTTCGTTTGGCTTCGCCAAACGAAGGGCCGGCTTCGCCGACCCCTTCCATCATGTGCAGTGTTCGTTTGGCTTCGCCAAACGAAGGGCCGGCTTCGCCGACCCCTTCCATCATGTGCAGTGTTCGTTTGGCTTCGCCAAACGAAGGGCCGGCTTCGCCGACCCCTTCCATCATGTGCAGTGTTCGTTTGGCTTCGCCAAACGAAGGGCCGGCTTCGCCGACCCCTTCCATCATGTGCAGTGTTCGTTTGGCTTCGCCAAACGAAGGGCCGGCTTCGCCGACCCCTTCCATCATGTGCAGTGTTCGTTTGGCTTCGCCAAACAAAGGGCCGGCTTCGCCGACCCCTTCCATCATGTGCAGTGTTCGTTTGGCTTCGCCAAACGAAGGGCCGGCTTCGCCGACCCCTTCCATCATGTGCAGTGTTCGTTTGGCTTCGCCAAACAAAGGGCCGGCTTCGCCGACCCCTTCCATCATGTGCAGTGTTCGTTTGGCTTCGCCAAACAAAGGGCCGGCTTCGCCGACCCCTTCCATCATGTGCAGTGTTCGTTTGGCTTCGCCAAACGAAGGGCCGGCTTCGCCGACCCCTTCCATCATGTGCAGTGTTCGTTTGGCTTCGCCAAACGAAGGGCCGGCTTCGCCGACCCCTTCCATCATGTGCAGTGTTCGTTTGGCTTCGCCAAACGAAGGGCCGGCTTCCCCGACCCCCTTCCATCATGTGCAGTGTTCGTTTCGCTTCGCCAAACGAAGGGCCGGTTTCGCCGACCCCTTCCATCATGTGCAGTGTTCGTTTCGCTTCGCCAAACGAAGAGCCGGTTTAGCCGACCTCTTCCATCATGTGCAGTGTTCGTTTGGCTTCGCCAAACGCAGGGCCGGCTTCCCCGACCCCCTTCCATTATGTGCAGTGTTCGTTTGGCTTCGCCAAACAAAGGGCCGGCTTCGCCAACCCTTTCCACCATGAGCGATATTCGTTTCGCTTCGCCAAACGAAGGGCCGGCTTCGCCGACCCCCTCACATCATGTGCAGTGTACGTTTCGCTTCGCCAAACGAAGGGCCGGCTTCGCCAACCCCCTCCATCATGTGCAGTGTTCGTTTGACTTTGCCAAACAAAGGGCCGGCTTCGCTGACCACCTTCCATTTTGTGGAGTGTTCGTTTCGCTTCGCCAAACGAAGGGCCGACTTCGCCGACCCCCTTCCATTATGTGGAGTGTTCGTTTCGCTTCGCCAAACGAAGGGCCGGCTTCGCCGACCCCTTTCATCATGTGCAGTGTTCGTTTCGCTTCGCCAAACGAAGGGCCGGCTTCGCCGACCCCTTTCCATCATGAGGAGTGTTCGTTTCGCTTCGCCAAACGAAGGGCCGGCTTTGCCGACCACCTTCCATCATGAGCGATAGTCGTTTGGCTTCGCAAAACGTAGGGCCGGCTTCCCCGACCCCCTTCCATTATGTGCAGTGTTCGTTTGGCTTCGCCAAACGAAGGGCGGGCTTCGCCGGCCCCTTCCATCATGTGCAGTGTTCGTTTGGCTTCGCCAAACGAAGGGCCGGCTTCGCCGACCCCTTCCATCATGTGCAGTGTTCGTTTGGCTTCGCCAAACGAAGGGCCGGCTTCGCCGACCCCTTCCATCATGTGCAGTGTTCGTTTGGCTTCGCCAAACGAAGGGCCGGCTTCGCCGACCCCTTCCATCATGTGCAGTGTTCGTTTGGCTTCGCCAAACGAAGGGCCGGCTTCGCCGACCCCTTCCATCATGTGCAGTGTTCGTTTGGCTTCGCCAAACAAAGGGCCGGCTTCGCCGACCCCTTCCATCATGTGCAGTGTTCGTTTGGCTTCGCCAAACGAAGGGCCGGCTTCGCCGACCCCTTCCATCATGTGCAGTGTTCGTTTGGCTTCGCCAAACAAAGGGCCGGCTTCGCCGACCCCTTCCATCATGTGCAGTGTTCGTTTGGCTTCGCCAAACAAAGGGCCGGCTTCGCCGACCCCTTCCATCATGTGCAGTGTTCGTTTGGCTTCGCCAAACAAAGGGCCGGCTTCGCCGACCCCTTCCATCATGTGCAGTGTTCGTTTGGCTTCGCCAAACAAAGGGCCGGCTTCGCCGACCCCTTCCATCATGTGCAGTGTTCGTTTGGCTTCGCCAAACGAAGGGCCGGCTTCGCCGACCCCTTCCATCATGTGCAGTGTTCGTTTGGCTTCGCCAAACGAAGGGCCGGCTTCGCCGACCCCTTCCATCATGTGCAGTGTTCGTTTGGCTTCGCCAAACGAAGGGCCGGCTTCGCCGACCCCTTCCATCATGTGCAGTGTTCGTTTGGCTTCGCCAAACGAAGGGCCGGCTTCGCCGACCCCTTCCATCATGTGCAGTGTTCGTTTGGCTTCGCCAAACAAAGGGCCGGCTTCGCCGACCCCTTCCATCATGTGCAGTGTTCGTTTGGCTTCGCCAAACGAGGGCCGGCTTCGCCGACCCCTTCCATCATGTGCAGTGTTCGTTTGGCTTCGCCAAACGAAGGGCCGGCTTCGCCGACCCCTTCCATCATGTGCAGTGTTCGTTTGGCTTCGCCAAACAAAGGGCCGGCTTCGCCGACCCCTTCCATCATGTGCAGTGTTCGTTTGGCTTCGCCAAACGAAGGGCCGGCTTCGCCGACCCCTTCCATCATGTGCAGTGTTCGTTTGGCTTCGCCAAACAAAGGGCCGGCTTCGCCGACCCCTTCCATCATGTGCAGTGTTCGTTTGGCTTCGCCAAACGAAGGGCCGGCTTCGCCGACCCCTTCCATCATGTGCAGTGTTCGTTTGGCTTCGCCAAACGAAGGGCCGGCTTCGCCGACCCCTTCCATCATGTGCAGTGTTCGTTTGGCTTCGCCAAACGAAGGGCCGGCTTCGCCGACCCCTTCCATCATGTGCAGTGTTCGTTTGGCTTCGCCAAACGAAGGGCCGGCTTCGCCGACCCCTTCCATCATGTGCAGTGTTCGTTTGGCTTCGCCAAACAAAGGGCCGGCTTCGCCGACCCCTTCCATCATGTGCAGTGTTCGTTTGGCTTCGCCAAACGAAGGGCCGGCTTCGCCGACCCCTTCCATCATGTGCAGTGTTCGTTTGGCTTCGCCAAACGAAGGGCCGGCTTCGCCGACCCCTTCCATCATGTGCAGTGTTCGTTTGGCTTCGCCAAACGAAGGGCCGGCTTCGCCGACCCCTTCCATCATGTGCAGTGTTCGTTTGGCTTCGCCAAACGAAGGGCCGGCTTCGCCGACCCCTTCCATCATGTGCAGTGTTCGTTTGGCTTCGCCAAACGAAGGGCCGGCTTCGCCGACCCCTTCCATCATGTGCAGTGTTCGTTTGGCTTCGCCAAACAAAGGGCCGGCTTCGCCGACCCCTTCCATCATGTGCAGTGTTCGTTTGGCTTCGCCAAACGAAGGGCCGGCTTCGCCGACCCCTTCCATCATGTGCAGTGTTCGTTTGGCTTCGCCAAACAAAGGGCCGGCTTCGCCGACCCCTTCCATCATGTGCAGTGTTCGTTTGGCTTCGCCAAACGAAGGGCCGGCTTCGCCGACCCCTTCCATCATGTGCAGTGTTCGTTTGGCTTCGCCAAACGAAGGGCCGGCTTCGCCGACCCCTTCCATCATGTGCAGTGTTCGTTTGGCTTCGCCAAACAAAGGGCCGGCTTCGCCGACCCCTTCCATCATGTGCAGTGTTCGTTTGGCTTCGCCAAACAAAGGGCCGGCTTCGCCGACCCCTTCCATCATGTGCAGTGTTCGTTTGGCTTCGCCAAACAAAGGGCCGGCTTCGCCGACCCTTCCATCATGTGCAGTGTCGTTTGGCTTCGCCAAACGAAGGGCCGGCTTCGCCGACCCCTTCCATCATGTGCAGTGTTCGTTTGGCTTCGCCAAACAAGGGCCGGCTTCGCCGACCCCTTCCATCATGTGCAGTGTTCGTTTGGCTTCGCCAAACGAAGGGCCGGCTTCGCCGACCCCTTCCATCATGTGCAGTGTTCGTTTGGCTTCGCCAAACGAAGGGCCGGCTTCGCCGACCCCTTCCATCATGTGCAGTGTTCGTTTGGCTTCGCCAAACAAAGGGCCGGCTTCGCCGACCCCTTCCATCATGTGCAGTGTTCGTTTGGCTTCGCCAAACAAAGGGCCGGCTTCGCCGACCCCTTCCATCATGTGCAGTGTTCGTTTGGCTTCGCCAAACGAAGGGCCGGCTTCGCCGACCCCTTCCATCATGTGCAGTGTTCGTTTGGCTTCGCCAAACGAAGGGCCGGCTTCGCCGACCCCTTCCATCATGTGCAGTGTTCGTTTGGCTTCGCCAAACGAAGGCCGGCTTCGCCGACCCCTTCCATCATGTGGAGTGTACGTTTCGCTTCGCCAAACGGAGGGCCGGCTTCTCCGACCCCCTTCCATCATAAGCAGTGTTCGTTTGGCTTCGCCAAACAAAGGGCCGGCTTCCCCGACCCGCTTCCATTATGTGGAGTGTTCGTTTAACTTCGCCAAACGAAGGGCCGGCTTCGCCAACCCCCTTCCATCATGAGCAGTGTTTGTTTGGCTTCGCCAAACGTAGGGCCGGCTTCCCCGACCCCCTTTCATTATGTGGAGTGTTCGTTTTGCTTCGCCAAACAAAGGGCCGGCTTCGCCGATCCCCTTCCATCATGTGCAGTGTTCGTTTCGCTTCGTCAAACAAAGGGCCGGTTTCGCCGACCCCTTCCATCATGTGCAGTGTTCGTTTGGCTTCGACTAACGTAGGGCCGGCTTCGCCGACCCCCTCACATTATGTGCAGTGTTCGTTTCGCTTCGCCAAACGGAGGGCCGGCTTCGCCGACCCCCTTCCATCATGTGCAGTGTTCGTTTGGCTTGGACAAACCAAGGGCCGGCTTTGCCGTCCCCTTTCGTCATGTGCAGTGTCCGTTTGGCTTCGCCAAACGTAGGGCCGGCTCCCCCAATCCTCTTCCATTTTGTGGAGTGTTCGTTTCGCTTCGCCAAACGAAGGGCCGGCTTCGCCGACCCCTTCCACCATGAGCGATATTCGTTTGGCTTCGCTAAACGAAGGGCCGGCTTCGCCGGCCCCTTATATCATGTGCAGTGTTCCTTTGGCTTCGTCAAACGAAGGGCCGGCTTCGCCGACCCCTTTCCATCATGTGCAGTGTTCGTTTCGCTTCTCCAAACGGAGGGCCGGTTTCGCCGACCCCTTCCATCATGTGCAGTGTTCGTTTTGCTTCGCCAAACAAAGGGCCGGCTTCGCCGACCCCCTTCCATCATGTGCAGTGTTTGTTTCGCTTCGCCAAACGGAGGGCCGGTTTCGCCGACCCCTTCCATCATGTGCAGTGTTCGTTTGGCCTCGTCAAACAAAGGGCCGGCTTCGCCGACCCCTTACATCATGTGCAGTGTTCGTTTGGCTTCGCCAAACAAAGGGCCGGCTTCGCCGACCCCTTCCATCATGTGCAGTGTTCGTTTGGCTTCGCCAAACGAAGGGCCGGCTTCGCCGACCCCTTCCATCATGTGCAGTGTTCGTTTGGCTTCGCCAAACAAAGGGCCGGCTTCGCCGACCCCTTCCATCATGTGCAGTGTTCGTTTGGCTTCGCCAAACAAAGGGCCGGCTTCGCCGACCCCTTCCATCATGTGCAGTGTTCGTTTGGCTTCGCCAAACAAAGGGCCGGCTTCGCCGACCCCTTCCATCATGTGCAGTGTTCGTTTGGCTTCGCCAAACGAAGGGCCGGCTTCGCCGACCCCTTCCATCATGTGCAGTGTTCGTTTGGCTTCGCCAAACGAAGGGCCGGCTTCGCCGACCCCTTCCATCATGTGCAGTGTTCGTTTGGCTTCGCCAAACGAAGGGCCGGCTTCGCCGACCCCTTCCATCATGTGCAGTGTTCGTTTGGCTTCGCCAAACGAAGGGCCGGCTTCGCCGACCCCTTCCATCATGTGCAGTGTTCGTTTGGCTTCGCCAAACAAAGGGCCGGCTTCGCCGACCCCTTCCATCATGTGCAGTGTTCGTTTGGCTTCGCCAAACGAAGGGCCGGCTTCGCCGACCCCTTCCATCATGTGCAGTGTTCGTTTGGCTTCGCCAAACGAAGGGCCGGCTTCGCCGACCCCTTCCATCACGTGCAGTGTTCGTTTGGCTTCGCCAAACGTAGGGCCGGCTCCCCCAATCCCCTTCCATTATGTGGAGTGTTCGTTTCGCTTTGCCAAACGAAGGGCCGGCTTCGCCGAGCCCCTCACATCATGTGCAGTGTACGTTTTGCCTCGCCAAACGAAGGGCCGGCTTCGCCAATCCCTACAACATGTGCAGTGTTTGTTTGGCTCTGCTAAACAAAGGGCCGGCTTTGCCGACCCCCTTCCATCATGTGCAGTGTTCGTTTCGCTTCGCCAAACGGAGGGCCGATTTTGCCGACCCCTTCTACCATGTGCAGTGTTCGTTTGGCTTCGCCAAACAAAGGGCCGGCTTCGCCGACACCCTTCCAATATGTGCAGTGTTTGTTTGGCTTCGCCAAACGAAGGACCGGCTTCGCCGACCCCTTCCATCATGTGGAGTGTTCGTTTGGCTTTGCCAAACGAAGGGCCGGCTTCGCCTACCCCTTCCATCATGTGCAGTGTTCGTTTTGCTTCGCCAAACAAAGGGCCGGTTTCGCCGACCCCTTCCATCATGTGCAGTGTTCGTTTGGCTTCGCCAAACGTAGGGCCGGCTTCTCCGACCCTCTTCCATCATGAGGAGGGTTCGTTTGGCTTCGCCAAACGAAGGGCCGGCTTCGCCGACCCCTTCCATCATCAGGAGTGTTCGTTACGCTTCGCCAAACGAAGGGCCGGCTTCGCCGACCCCTTCCATCATGTGCAGTGTTCGTTTGGCTTCGCCAAACAAAGGGCCGGCTTCGCCGACCCCTTCCATCATGTGCAGTGTTCGTTTGGCTTCGCCAAACGAAGGGCCGGCTTCGCCGACCCCTTCCATCATGTGCAGTGTTCGTTTGGCTTCGCCAAACGAAGGGCCGGCTTCGCCGACCCCTTCCATCATGTGCAGTGTTCGTTTGGCTTCGCCAAACGAAGGGCCGGCTTCGCCGACCCCCTTCCATCATGTGCAGTGTTCGTTCGGCTTCGCCAAACAAAGGGCCGGCTTCGCCGACCCCTTCCATCATGTGCAGTGTTCGTTTGGCTTCGCCAAACGGAGGGCCGGCTTCACCGACCCCTTCCATCATGTGCAGTGTTCGTTTGGCTTCGCCAAACAAAGGGCCGGCTTCGCCGACCCCTTCCATCATGTGCAGTGTTCGTTTGGCTTCGCCAAACGAAGGGCCGGCTTCGCCGACCCCTTCCATCATGTGCAGTGTTCGTTTGGCTTCGCCAAACGAAGGGCCGGCTTCGCCGACCCCTTCCATCATGTGCAGTCTTCGTTTGGCTTCGCCAACCGAAGGGCCGGCTTCGCCGACCCCCTTCCATCATGAGCAGTGTTCGTTTGGCTTCGCCAAACAAAGGGCCGGCTTCGCCGACACCCTTCCATCATGGGCAGTCTTGGTTTGGCCTCGCCAAACAGAGGGCCGGCTTTGCCGACCCCTTCCATCATGTGCAGTGTTCGTTTCGCTTCGCCAAACGAAGAGCCGGTTTCGCCGACCCCTTCCATCATGTGCAATGTTCGTTTCGCTTCGCCAAACAAAGGGCCGGCTTCGCCGACCCCCTTCCATCATGTGCAGTGTTCGTTTCGCTTCGCCAAACAAAGGGCCGGCTTCGACGACCCCCTTCCATCATGTGCAATGTTCGTTTGGCGTCGCCAAACGAAGGGCCGGCTTCGCCGACCCCTTTCCATCATGAGGAGTGTTCGTTTTGCTTCGCCAAACAAAGGGCCGGCTTCGCCGACCACCTTCCATCATGTGCAGTGTTCGTTTCGCTTCGCCAAACGAAGAGCCGGTTTCGCCGACCCCTTCCATCATGTGCAATGTTCGTTTGGCTTCGCCAAACGAAGGACCGGCTTCGCCGACCCCTTCCATCATGTGCAGTGTTCGTTTGGCTTCGCAAAACGTAGGGCCGGCTTCCCCGACCCCCTTCCATTATGTGCAGTGTTAGTTTGGCGTCGCCAAACAAAGGGCCGGCTTCGCCGACCCCTTCCATCATGTGCAGTGTTCGTTTGGCTTCGCCAAACGAAGGGCCGGCTTCGCCGACCCCTTCCATCATGTGCAGTGTTCGTTTGGCTTCGCCAAACGAAGGGCCGGCTTCGCCGACCCCTTCCATCATGTGCAGTGTTCGTTTGGCTTCGCCAAACAAAGGGCCGGCTTCGCCGACCCCTTCCATCATGTGCAGTGTTCGTTTGGCTTCGCCAAACGAAGGGCCGGCTTCGCCGACCCCTTCCATCATGTGCAGTGTTCGTTTGGCTTCGCCAAACAAAGGGCCGGCTTCGCCGACCCCTTCCATCATGTGCAGTGTTCGTTTGGCCTCGTCAAACGAAGGGCCGGCTTTGCCGACCCCCTTCCATCATGTGGAGTGTTGGTTTGGCTTCGCCAAACAAAGGGCCGGCCTCGCCGACCCCTTCCATCATGTGCAGTGTTCGTTTGGCTTTGACAAACGTAGGGCCGGCTTCGCCGATCCCTTCCACCATGAGCGATATTCGTTTGGCTTCGCCAAACAAAGGGCCGGCTTCGATGACCCCCTTCCATCATGTAGAGTGTTAGTTCCGCTTTGCATAACAGAGGGCCGGCTTTGCCGACCCCTTTCGTCATGTGCAGTGTCCGTTTGGCTTCGCCAAACGTAGGGCCGGCTTCGCCAATCCCTCCAACATGTGCAGTGTTTGTTTGGCTTTGCCAAACAAAGGGCCGGCTTCGCCGACCTCCTTCCATCATGTGCAGTGTTCGTTTCGCTTTGCCAAACGAAGGGCCGGCTTCGCCGAGCCCCTCATATCATGTGCAGTGTACGTTTCGCTTCGCCAAACGAAGGGCCGGCTTCGCCAACCCCCTCCATCATGTGCAGTGTTCGTTTGGCTTCGCCAAACGAAGGGCCGGCTTCGCCGACCCCTTCCATCATGTGCAGTGTTCGTTTGGCTTCGCCAAACGAAGGGCCGGCTTCGCCGACCCCTTCCATCATGTGCAGTGTTCGTTTGGCTTCGCCAAACGAAGGGCCGGCTTCGCCGACCCCTTCCATCATGTGCAGTGTTCGTTTGGCTTCGCCAAACGAAGGGCCGGCTTCGCCGACCCCTTCCATCATGTGCAGTGTTCGTTTGGCTTCGCCAAACGAAGGGCCGGCTTCGCCGACCCCTTCCATCATGTGCAGTGTTCGTTTGGCTTCGCCAAACGAAGGGCCGGCTTCGCCGACCCCTTCCATCATGTGCAGTGTTCGTTTGGCTTCGCCAAACAAAGGGCCGGCTTCGCCGACCCCTTCCATCATGTGCAGTGTTCGTTTGGCTTCGCCAAACGAAGGGCCGGCTTCGCCGACCCCTTCCATCATGTGCAGTGTTCGTTTGGCTTCGCCAAACAAAGGGCCGGCTTCGCCGACCCCTTCCATCATGTGCAGTGTTCGTTTGGCTTCGCCAAACGAAGGGCCGGCTTCGCCGACCCCTTCCATCATGTGCAGTGTTCGTTTGGCTTCGCCAAACAAAGGGCCGGCTTCGCCGACCCCTTCCATCATGTGCAGTGTTCGTTTGGCTTCGCCAAACGAAGGGCCGGCTTCGCCGACCCCTTCCATCATGAGCAGTGTTCGTTTGGCTTCGCCAAACGAAGGGCCGGCTTCGCCGACCCCTTCCATCATGTGCAGTGTTCGTTTGGCTTCGCCAAACGAAGGGCCGGCTTCGCCGACCCCTTCCATCATGTGCAGTGTTCGTTTGGCTTCGCCAAACGAAGGGCCGGCTTCGCCGACCCTTCCATCATGTGCAGTGTTCGTTTGGCTTCGCCAAACGAAGGGCCGGCTTCGCCGACCCCTTCCATCATGTGCAGTGTTCGTTTGGCTTCGCCAAACGAAGGGCCGGCTTCGCCGACCCCTTCCATCATGTGCAGTGTTCGTTTGGCTTCGCCAAACGAAGGGCCGGCTTCGCCGACCCCTTCCATCATGTGCAGTGTTCGTTTGGCTTCGCCAAACAAAGGGCCGGCTTCGCCGACCCCTTCCATCATGTGCAGTGTTCGTTTGGCTTCGCCAAACGAAGGGCCGGCTTCGCCGACCCCTTCCATCATGTGCAGTGTTCGTTTGGCTTCGCCAAACGAAGGGCCGGCTTCGCCGACCCCTTCCATCATGTGCAGTGTTCGTTTGGCTTCGCCAAACAAAGGGCCGGCTTCGCCGACCCCTTCCATCATGTGCAGTGTTCGTTTGGCTTCGCCAAACGAAGGGCCGGCTTCGCCGACCCCTTCCATCATGTGCAGTGTTCGTTTGGCTTCGCCAAACGAAGGGCCGGCTTCGCCGACCCCTTCCATCATGTGCAGTGTTCGTTTGGCTTCGCCAAACGAAGGGCCGGCTTCGCCGACCCCTTCCATCATGTGCAGTGTTCGTTTGGCTTCGCCAAACGAAGGGCCGGCTTCGCCGACCCCTTCCATCATGTGCAGTGTTCGTTTGGCTTCGCCAAACGAAGGGCCGGCTTCGCCGACCCCTTCCATCATGTGCAGTGTTCGTTTGGCTTCGCCAAACAAAGGGCCGGCTTCGCCGACCCCTTCCATCATGTGCAGTGTTCGTTTGGCTTCGCCAAACGAAGGGCCGGCTTCGCCGACCCCTTCCATCATGTGCAGTGTTCGTTTGGCTTCGCCAAACAAAGGGCCGGCTTCGCCGACCCCTTCCATCATGTGCAGTGTTCGTTTGGCTTCGCCAAACGAAGGGCCGGCTTCGCCGACCCCTTCCATCATGTGCAGTGTTCGTTTGGCTTCGCCAAACGAAGGGCCGGCTTCGCCGACCCCTTCCATCATGTGCAGTGTTCGTTTGGCTTCGCCAAACAAGGGCCGGCTTCGCCGACCCCTTCCATCATGTGCAGTGTTCGTTTGGCTTCGCCAAACGAAGGGCCGGCTTCGCCGACCCCTTCCATCATGTGCAGTGTTCGTTTGGCTTCGCCAAACGAAGGGCCGGCTTCGCCGACCCCTTCCATCATGTGCAGTGTTCGTTTGGCTTCGCCAAACAAAGGGCCGGCTTCGCCGACCCCTTCCATCATGTGCAGTGTTCGTTTGGCTTCGCCAAACAAAGGGCCGGCTTCGCCGACCCTTCCATCATGAGCAGTGTTCGTTTGGCTTCGCCAAACGAAGGGCCGGCTTCGCCGACCCCTTCCATCATGTGCAGTGTTCGTTTGGCTTCGCCAAACGAAGGGCCGGCTTCGCCGACCCCTTCCATCATGTGCAGTGTTCGTTTGGCTTCGCCAAACGAAGGGCCGGCTTCGCCGACCCCTTCCATCATGTGCAGTGTTCGTTTGGCTTCGCCAAACGAAGGGCCGGCTTCGCCGACCCCTTCCATCATGTGCAGTGTTCGTTTGGCTTCGCCAAACGAAGGGCCGGCTTCGCCGACCCCTTCCATCATGTGCAGTGTTCGTTTGGCTTCGCCAAACGAAGGGCCGGCTTCGCCGACCCCTTCCATCATGTGCAGTGTTCGTTTGGCTTCGCCAAACAAAGGGCCGGCTTCGCCGACCCCTTCCATCATGTGCAGTGTTCGTTTGGCTTCGCCAAACGAAGGGCCGGCTTCGCCGACCCCTTCCATCATGAGCAGTGTTCGTTTGGCTTCGCCAAACGAAGGGCCGGCTTCGCCGACCCCTTCCATCATGTGCAGTGTTCGTTTGGCTTCGCCAAACGAAGGGCCGGCTTCGCCGACCCCTTCCATCATGTGCAGTGTTCGTTTGGCTTCGCCAAACGAAGGGCCGGCTTCGCCGACCCCTTCCATCATGTGCAGTGTTCGTTTGGCTTCGCCAAACGAAGGGCCGGCTTCGCCGACCCCTTCCATCATGTGCAGTGTTCGTTTGGCTTCGCCAAACGAAGGGCCGGCTTCGCCGACCCCTTCCATCATGTGCAGTGTTCGTTTGGCTTCGCCAAACGAAGGGCCGGCTTCGCCGACCCCTTCCATCATGTGCAGTGTTCGTTTGGCTTCGCCAAACAAAGGGCCGGCTTCGCCGACCCCTTCCATCATGTGCAGTGTTCGTTTGGCTTCGCCAAACGAAGGGCCGGCTTCGCCGACCCCTTCCATCATGTGCAGTGTTCGTTTGGCTTCGCCAAACAAAGGGCCGGCTTCGCCGACCCCTTCCATCATGTGCAGTGTTCGTTTGGCTTCGCCAAACGAAGGGCCGGCTTCGCCGACCCCTTCCATCATGTGCAGTGTTCGTTTGGCTTCGCCAAACGAAGGGCCGGCTTCGCCGACCCCTTCCATCATGTGCAGTGTTCGTTTGGCTTCGCCAAACAAAGGGCCGGCTTCGCCGACCCCTTCCATCATGTGCAGTGTTCGTTTGGCTTCGCCAAACGAAGGGCCGGCTTCGCCGACCCCTTCCATCATGTGCAGTGTTCGTTTGGCTTCGCCAAACGAAGGGCCGGCTTCGCCGACCCCTTCCATCATGTGCAGTGTTCGTTTGGCTTCGCCAAACAAAGGGCCGGCTTCGCCGACCCCTTCCATCATGTGCAGTGTTCGTTTGGCTTCGCTAAACAAAGGGCCGGCTTCGCCGACCCTTTCCATCATGTGCAGTGTTCGTTTGGCTTCGCCAAACGAAGGGCCGGCTTCGCCGACCCCTTCCATCATGTGCAGTGTTCGTTTGGCTTCGCCAAACGAAGGGCCGGCTTCGCCGACCCCTTCCATCATGTGCAGTGTTCGTTTGGCTTCGCCAAACGAAGGGCCGGCTTCGCCGACCCCTTCCATCATGTGCAGTGTTCGTTTGGCTTCGCCAAACGAAGGCCGGCTTCGCCGACCCCTTCCATCATGTGCAGTGTTCGTTTGGCTTCGCCAAACAAAGGGCCGGCTTCGCCGACCCCTTCCATCATGTGCAGTGTTCGTTTGGCTTCGCCAAACGAAGGGCCGGCTTCGCCGACCCCTTCCATCATGTGCAGTGTTCGTTTGGCTTCGCCAAACGAAGGGCCGGCTTCGCCGACCCCTTCCATCATGAGCAGTGTTCGTTTGGCTTCGCCAAACGAAGGGCCGGCTTCGCCGACCCCTTCCATCATGTGCAG
Source organism: Aplectana chamaeleonis (assembly GCA_029168955.1). Lineage (NCBI taxonomy): Eukaryota > Metazoa > Nematoda > Chromadorea > Rhabditida > Cosmocercidae > Aplectana > Aplectana chamaeleonis. The sequence goes on along the minus strand of JAPDOI010000059.1, from coordinate 15,063 downwards.
TGTTCGTTTGGCTTCGCCAAACGAAGGGCCGGCTTCGCCGACCCCTTCCATCATGTGCAGTGTTCGTTTGGCTTCGCCAAACGAAGGGCCGGCTTCGCCGACCCCTTCCATCATGTGCAGTGTTCGTTTGGCTTCGCCAAACAAAGGGCCGGCTTTGCCGACCGCCTTCCATCATGTGCAGTGTTCGTTTGGCTCCGGCAAACAAAGGGCCGGCTTCGCCGACCCCTTCCACCATGAGCGATATTCGTTTGGCTTCGCCAAACAAAGGGCCGGCTTCGATGACCCCTTCCATCATGAGCGCTATTCGTTTGGCTTCGCCAAACAAAGGGCTGGCTTCGCCGACCCCCTTCCATCATGTGCAGTGTTCGTTTGGCTTCGCCAAACAAAGGGCCGGCTTCGATGACCCCTTCCATCATGAGCGCTATTCGTTTGGCTTCGCCAAATGAAGGGCTGGCTTCGCCGACCCCCTCACATTATGTGCAGTGTTCGTTTGGCTTTGCCAAACGAAGGGCCGGCTTCGATGACCTCTTCCATTATGTGGAGTGTTCGTTTCGCTTTGCCAAACGAAGGGCCGGCTTTGCCGACCCTTCCATCATGAGCAGTGTTCGTTTGGCTTCGCCAAACAAAGGGCCGGCTTCGCCGACCCCTTCCATCATGTGCAGTGTTCGTTTGGCTTCGCCAAACGAAGGGCCGGCTTCGCCGACCCCTTCCATCATGTGCAGTGTTCGTTTGGCTTCGCCAAACGAAGGGCCGGCTTCGCCGACCCCTTCCATCATGTGCAGTGTTCGTTTGGCTTCGCCAAACAAAGGGCCGGCTTCGCCGACCCCTTCCATCATGTGCAGTGTTCGTTTGGCTTCGCCAAACGAAGGGCCGGCTTCGCCGACCCCTTCCATCATGTGCAGTGTTCGTTTGGCTTCGCCAAACGAAGGGCCGGCTTCGCCGACCCCTTCCATCATGTGCAGTGTTCGTTTGGCTTCGCCAAACGAAGGGCCGGCTTCGCCGACCCCTTCCATCATGTGCAGTGTCCGTTTGGCTTCGCCGAACAAAGGGCCGGCTTCGCCGACCCCTTCCATCATGTGCAGTGTTCGTTTGGCTTCGCCAAACAAAGGGCCGCCTTCGCCGACCCCCCCATCATGAGCAGTGTTCGTTTGGCTTCGCCAAACGAAGGGCCCGCTTCGCCGACCCCCCTCCATCGTGTGCAGTGTTCGTTTGGCTTCGCCAAACAAAGGGCCGGCTTCGCCGACTCCCTTCCATTATGTGCAGTGTTTGTTTGGCTTCGCCAAACAAAGGGCCGGCTTCGCCGACACCCTTCCATCATGTGCAGTCTTCGTTTGGCTTCGCCAAACGAAGGGCCGGCTTCGCCGACCCCTTCCATCATGTGCAGTGTTCGTTTGGCTTCGCCAAACGAAGGGCCGGCTTCGCCGACCCCTTCCATCATGTGCAGTGTTCGTTTGGCTTCGCCAAACAAAGGGCCGGCTTCGCCGACCCCTTCCATCATGTGCAGTGTTCGTTTGGCTTCGCCAAACGAAGGGCCGGCTTCGCCGACCCCTTCCATCATGTGCAGTGTTCGTTTGGCTTCGCCAAACAAAGGGCCGGCTTCGCCGACCCCTTCCATCATGTGCAGTGTTCGTTTGGCTTCGCCAAACGAAGGGCCGGCTTCGCCGACCCCTTCCATCATGTGCAGTGTTCGTTTGGCTTCGCCAAACGAAGGGCCGGCTTCGCCGACCCCTTCCATCATGTGCAGTGTTCGTTTGGCTTCGCCAAACAAGGGCCGGCTTCGCCGACCCCTTCCATCATGTGCAGTGTTCGTTTGGCTTCGCCAAACAAAGGGCCGGCTTCGCCGACCCCTTCCATCATGTGCAGTGTTCGTTTGGCTTCGCCAAACGAAGGGCCGGCTTCGCCGACCCCTTCCATCATGTGCAGTGTTCGTTTGGCTTCGCCAAACAAAGGGCCGGCTTCGCCGACCCCTTCCATCATGTGCAGTGTTCGTTTGGCTTCGCCAAACGAAGGGCCGGCTTCGCCGACCCCTTCCATCATGTGCAGTGTTCGTTTGGCTTCGCCAAACGAAGGGCCGGCTTCTCCGTCCCCTTTCCATCATGTGCAGTGTTCGTTTGGCCAAGCCAAACGAAGGGCCGGTTTCGCCGACCCCTTCCATCATGTGCAGTGTTCGTTTGGCTTCGCCGAAGGAAGGGCCGATTTCGCTGACCCCTTCCATCATGTGGAGTGTTCGTTTCGCTTCGCCAAACGAAGGGCCGGCTTCGCCGACCCCCTTCCATCATGGGCAGTGTTCGTTTGCCTTCGCCAAACGAAGGGCCGGCTTCGCCGATCCCCTTCCATCATGTGCAGTGTTCGTTTGTCTTCGCCAAACGAAGGGCCGGCTTCGCCGATCCCCTTCCATCATGTGCACTGTTCGTTTCGCTTCGCCAAACAAAGGGCCGGTTTCGCCGACCCCTTCCATCATGTGCAGTGTTCGTTTGGCTTCGCCAAACGAAGGGCCGGCTTCGCCGACCCCTTCCATTATGTGCAGTGTTCGTTTGGCTTCGCCAAACAAAGGGCCGGCTTCGCCGACCCCTTCCATCATGTGCAGTGTTCGTTTGGCTTCGCCAAACGAAGGGCCGGCTTCGCCGACCCCTTCCATCATGTGCAGTGTTCGTTTGGCTTCGCCAAACAAAGGGCCGGCTTCGCCGACCCCTTCCATCATGTGCAGTGTTCGTTTGGCTTCGCCAAACGAAGGGCCGGCTTCGCCGACCCCTTCCATCATGTGCAGTGTTCGTTTGGCTTCGCCAAACGAAAGGGCCGGCTTCGCCGACCCCTTCCATCATGTGCAGTGTTCGTTTGGCTTCGCCAAACAAAGGGCCGGCTTCGCCGACCCCTTCCATCATGTGCAGTGTTCGTTTGGCTTCGCCAAACGAAGGGCCGGCTTCGCCGACCCCTTCCATCATGTGCAGTGTTCGTTTGGCTTCGCCAAACGAAGGGCCGGCTTCGCCGACCCCTTCCATCATGTGCAGTGTTCGTTTGGCTTCGCCAAACAAAGGGCCGGCTTCGCCGACCCCTTCCATCATGTGCAGTGTTCGTTTGGCTTCGCCAAACGAAGGGCCGGCTTCGCCGACCCCTTCCATCATGTGCAGTGTTCGTTTGGCTTCGCCAAACAAAGGGCCGGCTTCGCCGACCCCTTCCATCATGTGCAGTGTTCGTTTGGCTTCGCCAAACGAAGGGCCGGCTTCGCCGACCCCTTCCATCATGTGCAGTGTTCGTTTGGCTTCGCCAAACAAAGGGCCGGCTTCGCCGACCCCTTCCATCATGTGCAGTGTTCGTTTGGCTTCGCCAAACGAAGGGCCGGCTTCGCCGACCCCTTCCATCATGTGCAGTGTTCGTTTGGCTTCGCCAAACAAAGGGCCGGCTTCGCCGACCCCTTCCATCATGTGCAGTGTTCGTTTGGCTTCGCCAAACGAAGGGCCGGCTTCGCCGACCCCTTCCATCATGTGCAGTGTTCGTTTGGCTTCGCCAAACAAAGGGCCGGCTTCGCCGACCCCTTCCATCATGTGCAGTGTTCGTTTGGCTTCGCCAAACAAAGGGCCGGCTTCGCCGACCCCTTCCATCATGTGCAGTGTTCGTTTGGCTTCGCCAAACGAAGGGCCGGCTTCGCCGACCCCTTCCATCATGTGCAGTGTTCGTTTGGCTTCGCCAAACAAAGGGCCGGCTTCGCCGACCCCTTCCATCATGTGCAGTGTTCGTTTGGCTTCGCCAAACGAAGGCCGGCTTCGCCGACCCCTTCCATCATGTGCAGTGTTCGTTTGGCTTCGCCAAACAAAGGGCCGGCTTCGCCGACCCCTTCCATCATGTGCAGTGTTCGTTTGGCTTCGCCAAACGAAGGGCCGGCTTCGCCGACCCCCTTCTATCATGTGCAGTGTTCGCTTGGCTTTGCCGAACAAAGGGCCGGCTTCTCCTACCCCCTTCCATCATAAGCAGTGTTCGTTTGGCCCCGCCAAACAAAGAGCCGGCTTCGCCGACCCCCTTCCATTATGTGCGCTATCCGTTTGGCTTCGCCGAACAAAGGGCCGGCTTCGCCGACCCCTTCCATTATGTGGAGTGTTCGTTTCGCTTCGCCAAACGAAGGGCCGGCTTCGCCGACCCCCTCACATCATGTGCAGTGTACGTTTCGCTTCGCCAAACGAAGGGCCGGCTTCGCCAACCCCCTCCATCATGTGCAGTGTTCGTTTGACTTTGCCAAACAAAGGGCCGGCTTCGCCGACCCCTTCCACCATGAGCGATATTCGTTTGGCTTCGCCAAACGAAGGGCCGGCTTCGATGATCCCTTCCATCATGAGCGCTATTCGTTTGGCTTCGCCAAACGAAGGGCTGGCTTCGCCGACCCCCTTCCATCATGTGCAGTGTTCGTTTCGCTTCGCCAAACGGAGGGCCGGTTTTGCCGACCCCCTTCCATCATGTGCAGTGTTCGTTTGACTTTGCCAAACAAAGGGCCGGTTTTGCCGACCCCTTCCATCATGTGCAGTGTTCGTTTGGCTTCGCCAAACGAAGGGCCGGCTTCGCCGACCCCTTCCATCATGTGCAGTGTTCGTTTGGCTTCGCCAAACGAAGGGCCGGCTTCGCCGACCCCTTCCATCATGTGCAGTGTTCGTTTGGCTTCGCCAAACGAAGGGCCGGCTTCGCCGACCCCTTCCATCATGTGCAGTGTTCGTTCGGCTTCGCCAAACACAGGGCCGGCCTCTCCGACCCCCTTCCATCATGTGGAGTGTTCGTTTGGCGAAGCTAAACGTTCGTTCGGCTTCGCCAAACACAGGGCCGGTTTCACCGACTACCCTCCATCATGTGGAGTGTTCGTTTGGCTTCGCCACACAAATTATCGGCTTCTCCGACCCCCTTCCATCATGTGCAGTGTTTGTTTGGCTTCGCCAAACGAAGGGCCGGCTTCGCCGACCCTTTTCCATCATGTGCAGTGTCCGTTTGGCTTCGCCAAACAAAGGGCCGGTTTCGCCGACCCCCTTCCATCATGTGCAGTGTTCGTTTGGCTTCGCCAAACAAAGGGCCGGCTTTGCCGACCCCCTTCCATCATGAGCAATGTTCGTTTTGCTTCGCCAAACAAAGGGCCGGCTTCGCCGATCCCCTTCCATCATGTGCAGTGTTCGTTTCGCTTCGTCAAACAAAGGGCCGGTTTCGCCGACCCCTTCCATCATGTGCAGTGTTCGTTTGGCTTCGCCAAACAAAGGGTCGGTTTTGCCGACCCCTTCCATCATGTGCAGTGTTCGTTTGGTTTCGACTAACGTAGGGCCGGCTTCGCCGACCCCTTCCATCATGTGCAGTGTTCGTTTGGCTTCGCCAAACAAAGGGCCGGCTTCGCCGACCCCTTCCATCATGTGGAGTGTTCGTTTGGCTTCGCCAAACGAAGGGCCGGCTTCGCCGACCCCTTCCATCATGTGCAGTGTTCGTTTGGCTTCGCCAAACGAAGGGCCGGCTTCGCCGACCCCTTCCATCATGTGCAGTGTTCGTTTGGCTTCGCCAAACAAAGGGCCGGCTTCGCCGACCCCTTCCATCATGTGCAGTGTTCGTTTGGCTTCGCCAAACGAAGGGCCGGCTTCGCCGACCCCTTCCATCATGTGCAGTGTTCGTTTGGCTTCGCCAAACGAAGGGCCGGCTTCGCCGACCCCTTCCATCATGTGCAGTGTTCGTTTGGCTTCGCCAAACAAAGGGCCGGCTTCGCCGACCCCTTCCATCATGTGCAGTGTTCGTTTGGCTTCGCCAAACGAAGGGCCGGCTTCGCCGACCCCTTCCATCATGTGCAGTGTTCGTTTGGCTTCGCCAAACGAAGGGCCGGCTTCGCCGACCCCTTCCATCATGTGCAGTGTTCGTTTGGCTTCGCCAAACAAAGGGCCGGCTTCTCCGACCCCATTCTATCACGTGCAGTGTTCATTTGGTTTCGCCAAACAAATTGCCGGCTTTTCCGACCCCATTCCATCACGTGCAGTGTTCGTTTGGTTTCGCCAAGCAAAGGGCCGGCTTTGCCGACCCCTTCCATCATGTGCAGTGTTCGTTTCGCTTCGCCAAACGAAGGGCCGGCTTCGTCGACCCCTTCCATCATGGGCAATAGTCGTTTGGCTTGGTCAAACCAAGGGCCGCCTTCGCCGACCCCCTTCCATCATGTGCAGTGTTCGTTTGGCTCCGCCAAACACAGGACTGGCTTCTCCGACCCCCTTCCATCATGTGGAGGGTTTGTTTGGCTCCGCCAAACACAGGACTGGCTTCTCCGACCCCCTTCCATCATGTGGAGGGTTTGTTTGGTTTTGCCAAGCAAAGGGCCGGCTTCTCCGACCCCCTTCCATCATGTGGAGTGTTCGTTTGGCCTCGCCAAACAAAGGGCCGGCTTCGACGACCCCCTTCCATCATGAGGAGTGTTCGTTTCGCTTCGCCAAACAAAGGGCCGGCTTCGCCGACCCCTTTCCATCATGAGGAGTGTTCGTTTTGCTTCGCCAAACAAAGGGCCGGCTTCGCCGACCCCTTTCCATCATGAGGAGTGTTCGTTTCGCTTCGCCAAACGAAGGGCCGGCTTCGCCGACCCCTTCTGTCATGTGCAGTGTTTGTTCGGCTTCGCCAAACGTAGGGCCGGCTTCGATGACCCCCTTCCATCATGTAGAGTGTTAGTTTCGCTTCGCCAAACAAAGGGCCGGCTTCGCCGAGCCCCTCACATCATGTGCAGTGTTCGCTTGGCTTTGCCGAACAAAGGGCCGGCTTCTCCTACCCCCTTCCATCATAAGCAGTGTTCGTTTGGCCCCGCCAAACAAAGAGCCGGCTTCTCCGACCCCCTTCCATCATGGGGAGTGTTAGTTTGGCTTCGCCAAACGAAGGGCCGGCTTCGCCGACCCCCTTCTATCATGTGCAGTGTTCGTTTCGCTTCGCCAAACGGAAGGCCGGCTTCGCCAATCCCTCCAACATGTGCAGTGTTTGTTTGGCTTTGCCAAACAAAGGGCCGGCTTCGCCGACCTCCTTCCATCATGTGCAGTGTTCGTTTCGCTTCGCCAAACGGAGGGCCAGTTTTGCCGACCTCTTCTACCATGTGCAGTGTTCGTTTTGCTTCGCCAAACGTAGGACCGGCTTCGCCGACCCCTTCCATCATGTGCAGTGTTTGTGTCGCTTCGCCAAACGGAGGGCCGGCGTCGCCGACCCCCTTCCATCATGTGCAGTGTTCGTTTGGCTTCGCCAAACAAAGGGCCGGCTTCGCCGATTCCTTCCACCATGAGCGATATTCGTTTGGCTTCGCCAAACGAAGGGCCGGCTTCGCGACCACCTCACATCATGTGCAGTGTACATTTCGCTTCGCCAAACGAAGAGCCGGCTTCGCCAATCCCCTCCATCATGTGCAGTGTTCGTTTGGCTTTGCCAAACAAAGGGCCGGCTTCTCCGACCCCTTTCCATCATGTGCATTGTTCGTTTCGCTTCGCCAAACGAAGGGCCGGCTTCGCCGACCCCCTTCCATTATGTGCAGTGTTCGTTTCGCTTCGCCAAACGGAGGGCCGGTTTTGCCGACCCCCTTCCATCATGTGCAGTGTTCGTTTCGCTTCGCCAAACGGAGGGCCGGCTTCGCCGACCCCTTCTACCATGTGCAGTGTTCGTTTGGCTTCGCCAAACGAAGGGCCGGCTTCGCCGACTTCCTTCCTCATGTGCCGTGTTCGTTTGGCTTAGCCAAACGAAGGACCGGCTTTGCCGATCCCCTTCCATCATGTGCAGTGTTCGTTTCGCTTCGTCAAACAAAGGGCCGGTTTCGCCGACCCCTTCCATCATGTGCAGTGTTCGTTTGGCTTCGCCAAACAAAGGGCCGGCTTCTCCGACCCCCTTCCATTATAAGCAGTGTTCGTTTGGCTTTGCCAAACAAAGGGCCGGCTTCGCCGACCCCCTTTCATCATGTGGAGTGTACGTTTCGATTCGCCAAACGGAGGGCCGGCTTCGCCGACCCCCTTCCATCATGTGCAGTGTTCGTTTGGCTTCGCCAAACAAAGGGCCGGCTTCTCCGACCCCCTTACATCATGTGGAGTGTTCGTTTGGCTTCGCCAAACGTAGGGCCGGCTTCCCCGACCCGCTTCCATTATGTGGAGTGTTCGTTTAACTTCGCCAAACAAAGGGCCGGCTTCGCCGATCCCCTTCCATCATGTGCAGTGTTCGTTTCGCTTCGTCAAACAAAGGGCCGGTTTCGCCGACCCCTTCCATCATGTGCAGTGTTCGTTTCGCTTCGCCAAACGGAGGGCCGGTTTTGCCGACCCCCTTCCATCATGTGCAGTGTTCGTTTCGCTTCGCCAAACGGAGGGCCGGTTTTGCCGACCCCCTTCCATCATGTGCAGTGTTCGTTTGGCTCCGGCAAACAAAGGGCCGGCTTCGCCGACCCCTTCCATCATGAGCGCTATTCGTTTGGCTTCGCCAAATGAAGGGCTGGCTTCGCCGACCCCCTCACATTATGTGCAGTGTTCGTTTGGCTTTGCCAAACGAAGGGCCGGCTTCGCCAACCCCTTCCATCATGTGCAGTGTTCGTTTGGCTTCGCCTAACAAAGGGCCGGCTTCTCCGACCCCCTTCCATTATAAGCAGTGTTTGTTTGGCTTCGCCAAACAAAGGGCCGGCTTCTCCGACCCCCTTATATCATGTGGAGTGTTCGTTTGGCTTCGCCAAACGTAGGGCCGGCTTCGCCGACCACCTTCCATCATGTGCAGTGTTCGTTTGGCTTCGCCAAACAAAGGGCCGGCTTTGCCGGCCCGCTTCCATCGTGTGCAGTGTCCGTTTGGCTTCGCCAAACAAAGGGCCGGCTTTGCCGACCCCCTTCCATCGTGAGCAATGTTCGTTTGGCTTCGGTAAACAAAGGGCCAGCTTCGCTGACCCCCTTCCATCATGAGCAATTTTCGTTTGGCTTCGCCAAACAAAGGTCCGGCTTCGCCGACCCCCTTCCATGATGTGCAGTGTCCGTTTAACTTCGCCAAACAAAGGGCCGGCTTTGCCGGCCCGCTTCCATCATGTGCAGTGTCCGTTTGGCTTCGCCAAACAAAGGGCCGGCTTTGCCGACCCCCTTCCATCGTGAGCAATGTTCGTTTGGCTTCGGTAAACGAAGGACTGGCTTCTCCGACCCCTTTCCATCATGTGCAGTGTTCGTTTGGCTTTGCCAAACAAAGGGCCGGCTTTGCCGACCCCCTTCCATCATGTGCAGTGTTCGTTTGGCTCCGCCAAACGGAGGGCCGGCTTCGCTGGCCCCCTTCCATCATGAGCGCTATTCGTTTGGTGTCGCCGAACAAAGGGCCGGCTTCGCCGACCCCCTTCCATCATGTGCAGTGTTCGTTTGGCTTCGCCAAACAAAGGGCCGGCTTCGCTGGCCCCTTCTACCATGAGCATTATTCGTTTGGCGAAGCCAAATCAAGAACCGGCTTCTCCGACTCCCTTCCATCATGTGCAGTGTTCGCTTGGCTTCGACAAACGTAGGGCCGGCTTCGCCGACCACCTTCCATTATGTGGAGTGTTCGTTTGGCTTCGCCAAACAAAGGGCCGGCTTTGCCGTCCCCTTCCATCATGTGCAGTGTTCGTTTGGCTTCGCTAAACAAAGCGCCGGCTTCGCCGACCCCCTTCCATTATGTGCGCTATCCGTTTGGCTTCGCCAAACAAAGGGCCGGCTTCGCCGACCCCTTCCATCACGTGCAGTGTTCGTTTGGCTTCGACAAACGTAGGGCCGGATTCGCCGACCCCCTTCCATCATGTGGAGTGTTAGTTTCACTTCGCCAAACGAAGGGCCGGCTTCGCCGACCCCTTCCATCATGTGCAGTGTTCGTTTGGCTTCGCCAAACAAAGGGCCGGCTTCGCCGACCCCTTCCATCATGTGCAGTGTTCGTTTGGCTTCGCCAAACGAAGGGCCGGCTTCGCCGACCCCTTCCATCATGTGCAGTGTTCGTTTGGCTTCGCCAAACAAAGGGCCGGCTTCGCCGACCCCTTCCACCATGAGCAATATTCGTTTGGCTTCCCCAAACAAAGGGCCGGCTTCGCCGACCCCTTCCATCATGAGCAATATTCGTTTGGCTTCGCCAAACAAAGGGCCGGCTTCGCCGATCCCTTCCACTATGTGCAGTGTTCGTTTGGCTTCGCCAAACGACGGGCCGGTTTCGACGACCCCTTCCATCATGTGCAGTGTTCCTTTGGCTTAGCCAAACAAAGGGCCGGCTTCGCCGACCCCCTTCCATCATGTGCAGTGTTTGTTTCGCTTCGCCAAACGAAGGACCGGTTTTGCCGATCCCTTCCATCATGTGCAGTGTTCGTTTGGCCAAGCCAAACGAAGGGCCGGCTTCGACGACCCCCTTCCATCATGTGCAATGTTCGTTTGGCGTCGCCAAACGAAGGGCCGGCTTCGCCGACCCACTTCCATCATATGCAGTGTTCGTGTCGCTTCGCCAAACAAAGGGCCGGTTTCGCCGACCCCTTCCATCATGTGCAGTGTTCGTTTGCCTTCGCCAAACGAAGGGCCGTCTTCGCCGACCCCTTCCATCATGAGGAGTATTCGTTTCGCTTCGCCAAACAAAGGGCCGGCTTCGACGACCCCTTCCATCATGTGCAATGTTCGTTTGGCTTCGCCAAACGTAGGGCCGGCTTCGCCGGCCCCTTCCATCATGTGCAATGTTCGTTTGGCGTCGCCAAACGAAGGGCCGGCTTCGCCGACCCCTTCCATCATGTGCAGTGTTCGTTTGGCTTCGCCAAACAAAGGGCCGGCTTCGCCGACCCCTTCCATCATGTGCAGTGTTCGTTTGGCTTCGCCAAACAAAGGGCCGGCTTCGCCGACCCCTTCCATCATGTGCAGTGTTCGTTTGGCTTCGCCAAACAAAGGGCCGGCTTCGCCGACCCCTTCCATCATGTGCAGTGTTCGTTTGGCTTCGCCAAACGAAGGGCCGGCTTCGCCGACCCCTTCCATCATGTGCAGTGTTCGTTTGGCTTCGCCAAACAAAGGGCCGGCTTCGCCGACCCTTCCATCATGTGCAGTGTTCGTTTGGCTTCGCCAAACGAAGGGCCGGCTTCGCCGACCCCTTCCATCATGTGCAGTGTTCGTTTGGCTTCGCCAAACAAAGGGCCGGCTTCGCCGACCCCTTCCATCATGTGCAGTGTTCGTTTGGCTTCGCCAAACGAAGGGCCGGCTTCGCCGACCCCTTCCATCATGTGCAGTGTTCGTTTGGCTTCGCCAAACGAAGGGCCGGCTTCGCCGACCCCTTCCATCATGTGCAGTGTTCGTTTGGCTTCGCCAAACGAAGGGCCGGCTTCGCCGACCCCCTTTCATCATGTGGAGTGTACGTTTCGCTTCGCCAAACGGAGGGCCGGCTTCTCCGACCCCCTTCCATCATAAGCAGTGTTCGTTTGGCTTCGCCAAACAAAGGGCCGGCTTCCCCGACCCGCTTCCATTATGTGGAGTGTTCGTTTAACTTCGCCAAACAAAGGGCCGGCTTCGCCGATCCCCTTCCATCATGTGCAGTGTTCGTTTGACTTTGCCAAACAAAGGGCCGGCTTCTCCGACCCCCTTCCATCATGTGCAGTGTTCGTTTGGCTTCGACAAACAAAGGGCTGGCTTCTCCGACCCCCTTCCATCATGAGCAGTGTTCGTTTGGCTTCGCCAAACGTAGGGCCGGCTTCGCCGACCCCCTCCATCATGTGCAGTGTTCGTTCGGCTTCGCTAAACAAAGCGCCGGCTTCGCCGATCCCCTTACATCATGAGCGCTATTCGTTTGGTGTCGCCGAACAAAGGGCCGGCTTCGCCGACCCCCTTCCATCATGTGCAGTGTTCGTTTGGCTTCGCCAAACAAAGGGCCGGTTTCGCCGACCCCTTCCATCATGTGCAGTGTTCGTTTGGCTTCGACTAACGTAGGGCCGGCTTCGCCGACCCCCTCACATTATGTGCAGTGTTCGTTTGGCTTTGCCAAACCAAGGGCCGGCTTCGCCGATCCCTTCCATCATGAGCGACATTCGTTTGGCTTCGCCAAACAAAGGGCCGGCTTCGCCGACCCCTTCCATCATGTGCAGTGTTCGTTTGGCTTCGCCAAACAAAGGGCCGGCTTCTCCGACCCCCTTTCATCATGTGGAGTGTACGTTTCGCTTCGCCAAACGGAGGGCCGGCTTCGCCGACCCCCTTCCATCATGTGCAGTGTTCGTTTGGCTTGGACAAACCAAGGGCCGGCTTTGCCGTCCCCTTTCGTAATGTGCAGTGTCCGTTTGGCTTCGCCAAACAAAGGGCCGGCTTCGATGACCCCCTTCCATCATGTAGAGTGTTCGTTTGGCTTCGCCAAACGAAGGGCCGGCTTCGCCGACCCCTTCCATCATGTGCAGTGTTCGTTTGGCTTCGCCAAACAAAGGGCCGGCTTCGCCGACCCCTTCCATCATGTGCAGTGTTCGTTTGGCTTCGCCAAACAAAGGGCCGGCTTCGCCGACCCCTTCCATCATGTGCAGTGTTCGTTTGGCTTCGCCAAACGAAGGGCCGGCTTCGCCGACCCCTTCCATCATGTGCAGTGTTCGTTTGGCTTCGCCAAACAAAGGGCCGGCTTCGCCGACCCCTTCCATCATGTGCAGTGTTCGTTTGGCTTCGCCAAACAAAGGGCCGGCTTCGCCGACCCCTTCCATCATGTGCAGTGTTCGTTTGGCTTCGCCAAACGAAGGGCCGGCTTCGCCGACCGCCTTCCATCATGTGCAGTGTTCGTTTGGCTTCGCCAAACAAAGGGCCGGCTTTGCCGACCCCTTCCATCATGTGCAGTGTTCGTTTGGCTTCGCCAAACAAAGGGCCGGCTTTGCTGACCCCTTCCATCATGTGCAGTGTTCGCTTGGCTTCGCCGAACGATGGGCCGTGTTCGCCGGCCAACCTCCATCATGTGCAGTGTTCGTTTGGCTTCGCCAAACAAAGGGCCGGCTTCGCCGACCCCTTCCATTATGTGCAGTGTTCGTTTAGCTTCGCCAAACGAAGGGCCGGCTTCGCCGACCCCCTTCCATCATGTGCAGTGTTCGTTTAGCTTCGCCAGACAAAGGTCCGGCTTCGCCGACCCCTTCCATCATGTGCAGTGTTCGTTTAGCTTCGCCAAACGAAGGGCCGGCTTCGCCGACCCCCTTCCATCATGTGCAGTGTTCGTTTGGCTTCTCCAAACAAAGGGCCGGCTTCGCCGACCCCCTTCCATCATGTGCAGTGTTCGTTTAGCTTCGCCAAACGAAGGGCCGGCTTCGCCGACCCCTTCACATCATGTGCAGTGTACGTTTCGCTTCGCCAAACGAAGGGCCGGCTTCGCCAACCCCCTCCATCATGTGCAGTGTTCGTTTGGCTTTGACAAACGTAGGGCCGGCTTCTTCGACCCCCTTCCATCATGAGCGATATTCGTTTGGCTTCGCCAAACGTAGGGCCGGCTCCACCGATCCTTTTCCATTATGTGGAGTGTTCGTTTCGCTTCGCCAAAGCCGGCTTCTCCGACCCCCTTCCATCATGTGCAGTGTTCGTTTCGCTTCGCCAAACAAAGGGCCGGCTTCGCCGACCCCTTCCATCATGTGCACTGCTCGTTTGGCTTCGCCAAACAAAGGGCCGGCTTCGCCGACCCCTTCCATGATGTGCAGTGTCCGTTTGGCTTCGCCAAACAAAGGGCCGGCTTTGCCGACCCCCTTCCATGATGTGCAGTGTCCGTTTGGCTTCGCCAAACGAAGGGCCGGCTTTGCCGACGAGCGATATTCGTTTGGCTTCGCCAAACAAAGGGCCGGCTTCGCCGACCCCCTTCCATCATGTGATGTGTTTGTTTGGCTTCGCCAAACGAAGAACCGGCTTCGCCGACCCCTTCCATCATGTGCAGTGTTCCTCTGGCTTCGCCAAACGAAGGGGCGGGTTTGCCGACCCCTTCCATCATGTGCAGTGTTCGTTTGGCTTCGCCAAACGAAGGGCCGGCTTCGCCGACCACCTTCCATCATGTGCAGTGTTCGTTTGGCTTCGCCAAACGAAGGGCCGGCTTCGCCGACCCCTTCCATCATGTGCAGTGTTCGTTTGGCTTCGCCAAACAAAGGGCCGGCTTCGCCTACCCCTTCCATCATGTGCAGTGTTCGTTTGGCTTCGCCAAACAAAGGGCCGGCTTCGCCGACCCTTCCATCATGAGCAGTGTTCGTTTGGCTTCGCCAAACGAAGGGCCGGCTTCGCCGACCCCTTCCATCATGTGCAGTGTACGTTTCGCTTCGCCAGACAAAGGGCCGGCTTCGCCCACGCCCTCCATCATGTGCAGTGTTCGTTTGGCTTTGCCTAACAATGGGGCGGCTTCTCCGACCCCTTCCATCATGTGGAGTGTTCGTTTGGCTTCGTCAAACGAAGGACCGGCTTCGCCGACCCCCTTCCATCATGTGGAGTGTTCGTTTGGCTTCGACAAACGGAGGGCCGGATTTGCCGACCCCCTTTCATCATGTGGAGTGTTCGTTTGACCGCCAAACGAAGGGCCGGCTTCGCCGACCCCCTTCCATCATGAGCGATATTTGTTTGGCTTCGCCAAACAAAGAGCCGGCTTCGCTGACCCCCTTCCATCATGTGCAGTGTCCGTTTGGCTTCGCCAAACGAAGGGCCGGCTTTGCCGACCCCCTTCCATCATGTGCAGTGTCCGTTTGGCTTCGCCAAACGAAGGGCCGGCTTTGCCGACCCCCTTCCATCATGTGCAGTGTTCGTTTGGCTCCGCCAAACGAAGGGCCGGCTTCGCTGACCCCCTTCCATCATGTGCACTGTTCGTTTGGCTTCGCCAAACAAAGGGCCGGCTTTGCCGGCCCGCTTCCATCATGTGCAGTGTCCGTTTGGCTTCGCCAAACAAAGGGCCGGCTTTGCCGACCCCCTTCCATCGTGAGCAATGTTCGTTTGGCTTCGGTAAACAAAGGGCCAGCTTCGCTGACCCCCTTCCATCATGAGCAATATTCGTTTGGCTTCGCCAAACAAAGGGCCGGCTTCACCGTCCCCTTCCATCATGTGGAGTGTTCGTTTGGCTTCCACAAACGTTCGTTTGGCTTCGGTAAACAAAGGGCCGGCTTCGCCAACCCTCTTTTCATTAATGATT